>JAYESD010000004.1:219395187-219995187 GCA_036927565.1 Tuctoria greenei | reverse complement strand
CCCCAAGACATGTACAACCGGCTGAAGGTGCTGATTAACAAGAGCCGATCATATGGCTGCACCAAGTGGACCGACCACGAGGTGGTGAAGAGGATGATCCGGGCATTCATGCCTAGGAACGTCTCTCTGTGCTCCATGATTCGGGAAAGCCCGGGGTTCACTCAAATGACCCCGGAGGAGGTCCTTGGGAGGATCATCAACCATGAAATCATGGAGAAGGAGGCGCTCTTCTACAACGACCTCCAAAAGTGCACCGCCTCCAAGATGAAGAACGTTGCACTCAAGGCAACGCCCTCTTCAAAGGAGCAAGAAGAAAGTGATGAGGAGAGCCTCGATACCGATGAGGAGGAGGCCTTCTTCATCAACAAATTCAAGAGAATGATGAGGAGGAAGAAAGGGGGGCACAACTATGAGGGCAAAGGAAAGGAAAGAGCAAGGCCCAAATCAAGAAGGTCTTGCTACAACTGTGGCGAGTATGGGCACTTCATTGCTGATTGCCCACACGAAGAAACGAAGAAGAAGAAGGAAGGGAAGCCTCAAGAAAGGAAATTCTTCAAGAAGAAGAGGCCCTCCGGACAAGCCCATTTGGGGAAGGAGTGGGACTCTAACGATGAGTCCTCCTCCGAAGAAGAAGAGGAGAAGATGGCCACCATAGCCATCGGGAGGAACTCCAAGGGAGGCAAGCTCTTCCCCAACCTCAACAACGACCACAAGCCTACTTGTCTTATGGCAAGGGAAGGAAAGAGAAAGGTAACATCTCATCCTTCCTCCCCAACTTCCTCACATGATGATTTTGATAGTGCTAGTGAAAATGAGCATATGTTTAAGGACATAAGCAAAAGCACCTTGCGTAGGATGAAGTTGCTTATGGATGAGATCTTTGAGAAGGAAGATCTCATCAATAGACAGGAGGACATGCTCATCCTTGAGAAGGAGAGATGTCAAGAGCTTGATGAGCTCCTTGAGCTCGAAAGAGAGAAGAGCAAGGCATTGGAACACGAACTTGCACTTTGCAAGAAAACGTGTTCAAGTCTTGAGGAGAAGTCGATTGAGCTCAAGGATGAACTTGGAAGCTTGTCAAAAGCTAACAAGATCCTTGAGACTCAAATTGAGTCACTCAAGAACAATGTAACCTCTTCCTTCAAGAGCTCAACCTCCTCAAAGGCCTCATCCAAGGCAACATCACCTTGCAAGTGCTCCAACTTGATCCTTAAACTTAAGGATGAACTCAACCTAGAACAAGGCAAACAAGCACCTAAGGGTGCCATCTTTGACAAGGAAAAGGTGGCATATGCACGAAGTGCATTCACCAACACAAGACCACCCCATGTCAAGGATGGTCTTGGCTATACTAGAGGTGCAAGGCATAACACCAAAACCTCCAAGTATGGCAAAGACATGATTGTCTTTGTTAAGGGGAGTTCATCCCAAACTAAAAATGAAAAGAACTCACCCTCTAGCAAAAACTTACCTAAATCTGAACCGCATCATTTATTTCATGATTTTGATGCATCTTATGTGTTGAAGAAGAACAAACACGGCAAGGTGTTTGCTAGATATGTTGGGCCACTCCGCAAGAGCCCCAAGCCTTGCGTGTGGGTGCCAAAATGCCTAACCACTAATGTCAAAGGACCCAACCCCGCTTGGGTACCTAAAAGAAAGGAATAAAACTTGTTTTGCAGGCTTACTCCTCCGGTGGATCGAAATGGGTATTGGATAGCGGATGCACCAACCACATGACCGGAGAGAGGAGCATGTTCATAGAGTATGAGGAGAATAAGGACCCAAGTGAAGGAATCTTCTTTGGGGACAATAGCCAAGGGAAAATCCTTGGCTCCGGTAAAATTTCTATCTCCTCATTACATACTTTATCAAATGTGTTGCATGTTGATTCTCTTGACTATAATCTCCTATCCATATCACAACTATGTGATAGAGGATATAAATGTGTGTTTACTAGTGAGGGAGTGAATGTCATTAGAGAAGGTGATGACTCGATAGCCTTTAAGGGAGTGCTCAAGGGAAAGCTCTATCTTGTGGACTTCACCGCGGATAAAGCTCAACTTGACACATGCTTAATGGCAAAAGCCAACATGGGATGGCTTTGGCATAGAAGGCTAGCCCATGTTGGAATGAGGAACCTTCAAAAGCTCCTTAAGGGTGAGCATGTTCGTGGCCTAAAGGATGTAGTATTCGAAAAGGATAGGCCATGTAGTTCTTGCCAAGCGGGAAAGAAAGTAGGAGCTCAACACCCCTCTAAGAACATCATGACGACAACTAGACCTTTGGAGTTGCTCCATATGGATCTTTTTGGCCCCGTTGCTTACATTAGCATTGGTGGCAGCAAGTATGGTCTAGTTATCGTTGATGAGTTCTCTAGATATACTTGGGTGTTCTTCTTGCATGATAAAAGTGAAACTCCCGGTGTCCTCAAGAAATTTCTAAGGAGAGCTCAAAATGAGTTCACCTTAAGGATAAAGGCTATAAGGAGTGACAATGGCACCGAATTCAAAAACATGCAAGTAGAAGAGTTCCTAGATGAGGAGGGCATCAAGCATGAGTTTTCCGCTCCCTATTCTCCACAACAAAATGGCATAGCCGAAAGAAAGAATAGGACGCTCATTGAGATGTCAAGGACGATGCTAGATGAGTACAAAACATCGGACCAGTTTTGGGCGGAAGCGGTTAACACCGCTTGCCATGCCGTGAATCGATTGTACCTTCATCGCCTCCTCAAGAAGACCCCTTATGAGCTTCTAATTGGTAAGAAACCCAATGTTTCTTACTTTCGGGTCTTTGGTAGCAAGTGCTATATCCTCAACAAGAAGCCTAGGACTTCGAAGTTCGCTTCAAAGTCCGATGAGGGTTTCTTGCTTGGATATGACTCAAACACTCATGCGTACCGTGTGTTCAACAAATCCTCCGGAATTGTTGAAGTAGCACGTGACGTGGTGTTTGACGAAACCAATGGCTCTCAAGTGGAGCAAGTTGATCAACATGCCCTTGATCAAGAGGAACCTCCACTAGAAGCTCTAAGGAGAATGGCACTTGGAGATGTTCGCCCACAAGAACCATCTCAAAGTCCAAATGACCATCCTCTCTATGAAGTAGGTCAAACCCCCATTGGACAAGTTGAAGATCCACTAGAAGCTCCCCAAAGTGTTAATGAGAATGAAGATCAAGGGGGAGGCTTGGATCAAGGGGGAGGCTTGGATCAAGAGGGAGACCAAAGTGAAGAAGATGAACCAAGTAATTCAAGAGGTCAACCCCCGCATCCTCGTGTTCATCAAAGTGTTCAACGGGACCATCCCGTTGACAACATTCTAGGAGATATCACAAAAGGAGTAACAACACGCTCACGTGTTGCAAACTTTTGTGAGCATTTCTCTTTTGTCTCATCCTTGGAACCACATAAGGTTGAAGATGCCTTAAGGGATCCGGATTGGGTAGTTGCCATGCAAGAGGAGCTCAACAACTTTGAAAGGAACAAGGTTTGGGAGCTTGTCAAGCGCCCCCAAGCTAATGTTGTTGGAACCAAGTGGGTGTTTCGCAACAAACAAGATGAGCATGGAGTGGTAACTAGGAACAAGGCAAGACTTGTGGCAAAAGGATACTCACAAGTTGAAGGATTGGACTTTGATGAGACATTTGCCCCCGTAGCTAGGCTTGAGTCCATTCGGATACTACTAGCCTTTGCTACTCATCATGACTTCAAACTCTACCAAATGGATGTTAAGAGTGCATTCCTTAATGGACCAATCAAGGAAGAAGTTTATGTAGAGCAACCTCCAGGGTTTGAAGATCAAGACTATCCTAACCATGTTTACAAATTACGAAAGGCTCTTTATGGTCTCAAGCAAGCTCCTAGAGCTTGGTATGAGTGCCTAAGAGACTTTCTAATTGAAAATGGTTTTAGGATAGGAAAAGCGGATTATACCCTTTTCACAAAACACTTCAATGAGGATCTTTTTGTGTGCCAAATATATGTGGATGACATCATATTTGGTTCCACAAATAAGGTGTTTTGTGATGAGTTCTCCAAGATTATGACGGAGAGATTTGAAATGTCCATGATGGGTGAGTTGAAGTTCTTTCTAGGATTTCAAGTGAAACAACTCAAAGAAGGGACGTTCATAAGTCAAACTAAGTATACTCAAGATATTCTAAGAAAGTTTGACATGGACAAAGCAAAGCCCATCAAAACCCCTATGGGGACAAATGGACACCTAGACCTAAATGAGGACGGTCCAAGTGTGGATCAAAAGCTATATAGGTCTATGATCGGATCACTCCTCTATCTTTGTGCATCTAGGCCCGATATCATGCTAAGTGTGTGTATGTGTGCACGCTTTCAAGCAGCACCCAAGGCTTGTCATTTAACCGCCGTTAAGAGGATCTTGAGATACCTTGTACACACACCTACCCTAGGACTTTGGTACCCCAAAGGATCCAAGTTTAACCTCATTGGATATTCCGATGCGGACTATGCGGGGTGCAAAGTTGATAGGAAGAGCACATCGGGCACATGCCAATTCTTAGGTCGATCTCTTGTGTCTTGGTCCTCCAAGAAGCAAAACTCTATTGCTTTATCCACCGCCGAAGCGGAATATGTTGCAGCCGGAAGTTGTTGTGCACAACTTCTTTGGATGCGACAAACTCTTAGGGACTATGGGATTAACTTGCGTAAAATTCCACTCTTGTGTGACAATGAGAGTGCAATCAAGATAGCCCATAATCCGGTGGAACACTCTAGGACCAAACATATAGACATTCGACACCATTTCCTGCGAGATCACTCAATGAAGGGAGACATTGAGATTTCGCATGTGAGGACGGGACATCAACTTGCGGACATTTTCACAAAGCCTCTTGACGAGAAGCGTTTCTGTGAGCTAAGAAGTGAGCTCAACGTGTTGGATTCTCGAAACGTGGCTTAAACTCCATTCCTCATATTTTTTTTTGAGCCACATTTCGAAAAACTCCTCTCTATGTCGATTTCTCCTCAAATTTGTTTGAGAAATCTATTTTCCTCATGAAAATGTTCATAAGTTGTTCCTTATTGGCTCACAATCATGCTTGTCATGTTTTCCTTGCTATACTCGTACAAAAGGACTTAACTCTATGGGCAAAACCCAAATATATTCTTTTTCAGCCCAGCTGAACCGGACTAGTCCGTCCCTATGGCCGGACAAGTCCGGGTCAGACTAGTCCGCAGCTAGTCCGCACACCGGACTAGTCCGGCCTCCCACCGGACAAGTCCGGACCCGGACTAGTCTGGGTCTGGTCCGCAGACCGGACTAGTCCGGCCCCTCAACCGGACTAGTCCGGCCCTTGGGGACTTAAACCCCCAGGCGGCCCAAACCCCCTCTCTCTCTTTCTCACTTGCCTCTCAAACTTCCACGCGCGCACAACCGCCCCCAAATCGGCGATTTTGCGCTCCAACCACCAAAACTCAACTCCAATCCGCGCATCGAAGCCCTTAGGAGTTAGGGATCACTTCCCCGCGCTCCATCTTCGAGATCCACGCCGATTTCGACGAATCAAGTGGATTTTTGAAGGTATTTCACCGTTCCTCAAAAACTAGCCCCATTCTTGATTCTTCAAGTTTTTGATAGGAACACCTTCATTAATGTTGTTCCATACATCCCTGTGATCAAAGCCTAGGAGTATTGCGCATTGATTCACAAATTTTTCGATGAATTGATTAGGGTTAGGGTTCTTCCTGTGTAACCCGGACTAGTCCGGCCACCAGGCGGACAAGTCCGGCCAGCGGACTAGTCCGTCCCTGGGGCGGACAAGTCCGGTCTGCACAGGGCAGACCCTATCTCTAGTTGGTTCTCGAGATCTTTTCGGCAATACTTCTTCTTCCTAGGCTCATATCTTCCTTCCTCCATCTTTTTCACAGAATGTCGAACTCCGAGCGCTCTCCTCCGCGTGTCCACCTCGAGGGGCGTACCAAGGCCCAAATTGCCGAGGCTCGGACTAAGGCTGCGCTAATTGAGGCGCAGAAGGCCAAGGAGGAAAGAAAGCTCAAGGCACTCGAAGCATCCAAGGTGGCTGCGAGCATTTACGATGAGGATGAAGCCATTGCTCGTGCCACCGCGGAATCCCTCCATGAGCTGAGGAAGAAGAAAAGAGAGGATAGGGAGGCCCACAACTCCAGGGCTGCTGAGGCCAGCGCTCCTAAGCGAAAGAAGCTCGTCACTGTTGGCGAGAAAGCGAAGGGCAAGGAGCCAGCCCAAGAAGAGGCTGCCCCTAGGGTCGAGCGCGACCCAAAGAAGGGAAAAGCCCCGGCTCCAGTCGAGCCGAAAAAGAAGAAGCCCTCCATCAAGGTGCCAGCCAAGAAGGCACCCGGAGGGGTTGTGATCAAGGAGAAGGGGAAGACCACCTCTATTGGCCCCCTCGAAGTCCACACACCGGAAAGAAATCCCAACCGGCAAAAGGAACTGTCGGCAAATGTATTTCATGGCAAGGGGTCTGAAAAGGCAAGGAGGCTAAGGGAAGAAAAGGTCTACAAGTATGAGAGGAGCACGGCAGATCCCAGATTTTGGTGTGACTTCCACTGTGATTATTACAGGCTAGTCTACCAACAAATGAAGAGGCCAGTGATAGAGGCTCAGTGGGTGGACTGGGACTACATGGCAAAGAAGGAGCACTCGGCCTTTGATGCCGTGATTGAGGCTGCCGAGCACCATGATCTCAAGAAGATCATGGGCTTCAAATATGATTGGAATGTGGAAGTCATTCTTCAATTCTACTCCACAATCTACTTTTCAAGCTCAGGTGACAGGAGGATAACTTGGATGACTCATGATGAACAATACTCTGTCACCTATGCTGAGTTTGCAAGGATCCTTGGTCTTGAGGCTCACATGGACCACGAGATCATTATCTCGAACCTCAAGGCTGTGGATCGTGAGGAGCTGGCTTACATGTATCCAATCCACCTCCCGTTTGATGCCGGACTCGCTCGAAACATCAAGCCCTTCTACAGCATCATGAACAGAATCCTCAGACGGACGATAGCACCAAAGGATGGTGATGCTGGGGTGATTCAAGGGAATCTGAGGCACCTACTACTTCTGATCGATGGGGAAGAAAAGTTCAACCTCATCGATTACATCTTCGACGACATCTTCAACATCTCGCATACTCCCAACAGGGCGTGCGGGTATGCCCCCTACATCATGTGCCTCATTGAGAAGGTGTCGGGCGTGTCCTTTGTCAAGGATGTATCGCACCGACCTCTGCGCCCCCAGAAGCCGCCAAATGTGCCGGTGCCCCCTCGTCGCAAGAATGCAGATCCTCCGTCTCGCCCAGTGGCACCTCCTTCTCCGCCTCCGCCTCAGTCCATGAGTGCGTTCTTCAAGTGCTTCAAGGCCATCTTCACCTCGTGCCGGAAGCAAGAGATTCGCGCTCAGAGGGCACACAAGCGCCAAGAGAAGTACCTTAAGGCGGTGTGCGACAAGCTGGAGGTCCCGATGTCCTCCCCGGAGGTGAGTGATGGGGAGATCACTCCATTCCCCACCTTCACCGCCGATGAGCTCGCCCAGCTCCAAGAGGATGGAAGCTCCTCTCGGGCTGCTCCCTCGGCAAGGAACTCCGACGACGACGACGACGATGTCGATGATGAGGACGACGTCGAAGATTCCGAGGCCACGGAGAGTGGAAGTGGCGACGACGAGGACTAGCTCTTAGGTCTTAGCTTCCTCCCTTCTTTTCCTTTTTGGTGCCTTGATGCCAAAGGGGGAGAGTTAAGGGGGGAGTTAACCTTTTGTGGGTGTGTTTTGTGATGTTTGACCTTCATGTAACATATTTATGCTCTTGGATGTTTACATTTGTGCAAGACTCGTTAATGTTGCTTACTATCAATATATTGCTCTTATTGTCAATCTTATGAATGTATTGATGTCATGTGTGCAAGACTCGTTAATGTTGCTTACTTTCAATATATTGCTCTTATTGTCAATCTTATGAATGTATTGATGTCATTTATGTCTTGTCACAATTGTTGAGCACATCACGTAGGCACCCCACCATAACGTGTGTGGGTATGAAAGAACTCCTCCACCTCTTTTACATGTTGCATACATTGAGGGGGAGTCATTCATACGCACACATGTTATGAAAACCAAACTTTATACTCTTATTTGTGAAGGACTTAATGTGTTGTCATCAATCACCAAAAAGGGGGAGATTGAAAGTGCATCTAGGTTCCCCGTGGGTTTTGGATGATTGATGACGACAATTAAGTCGCTAATGAGCTCAAGTGATCTTAGCACAGGTATGGACTCAATTGGAGACGCAAACCCTCAAAAAGGAAAAGGAAGGAAACGGAGTCAACTCGAAGCGTAGAAACTAGGGTTTCTAGCGTGTTTGAGTTAGACTAGCCGTAGTAATAGGAGGGTGTGTGTGTCAAGTGCATTGAGATCAAGTTTGGGAGCTCAAAGTGGTTTAGAGGTCAAACCTATGAAAGAAATGAGTGATTGAGTGGTCTGGCCGTAGGGCCGGACTAGTCCGTGCAGGAGGCCGGACTAGTCCGTCCCTGGCCGGCCAAGTCCGTTTCTGGCCGGACCAGAAGGGTCTGACTGAGATCGGACTAGTCCGTTTGTGACCGGACTAG
Organism: Tuctoria greenei; assembly: GCA_036927565.1. Lineage (NCBI taxonomy): Eukaryota > Viridiplantae > Streptophyta > Magnoliopsida > Poales > Poaceae > Tuctoria > Tuctoria greenei. The sequence goes on along the minus strand of JAYESD010000004.1, from coordinate 219,986,564 downwards.
TCCGGCTAGCTGTGAGTGGGTTTTGGGATGAAGTCCCAAAACCACGGACCTGTCCGTTTTGGACCGGACCAAGAGGTCCTGAGTGAGAACGGACTAGTCCGCCCGTGGGGCCGCACTAGTCCGGGTTGGCTAAGAAAAGGTGCTTCTGTGGCTAAGTCTGGGAGGACCGGACTAGTCCGCCCTAGGGGCCGGACTAGTCCGTGGTCCTCAGACTAGTCCGTTTTCACACGGAGCAGAAGGCTCTGTGTGAGATCGGACTAGTCCGGTGTTGACCGGACTAGTCCGTTCTGGAAGTGACCGTTTGAATTTGAAGTTTGGCGGGTAGCGTGACGATCGTGTGTCAGCTGTCGGGACCTGACAATGGTGTCAGTGGTCCCCTAGGCCGGACTAGTCCGGGCCAGTGGCCGGACTAGTCCGTCCTTTTGCTGAAGTCAGCAAATTGGGGTTGGGACCTCTATAAAAAGGGGACCCCCGGCCTCATTTCAAACACCCTTGGAAAAACTCAAACCCTAGCGCCTCCACAACCAACTTGGAGCACTCCTAAGCCTCCTTCTTGCCTACTTTCCCTCTAAAACTAATTCTTGAGTGGATTAGGGTTTAGTGAGGTGGAGAAGAGGAAGAACATCGCGCTTGTGCTCCCGGTTTGATCTCTTGCACTCGTTGAGTCTTTGTGGGCTGTGTATTGAGTTTATTTTATTGTGTTGATCATCTTTGTGGTGTGGGAGCCTCAGTTTGTGAGAAGCCCCAACGAACTTTGTAATCACCGTTGTGATTAGTGGAGAACCAAGTTAGGCCCGTGCGGTAAACTTGGTGAGGGAAGGGTTGTTGGACCCGGTCCTTTTGTGGACTCCTCAACGGGGACGTAGATTCCTTGTGTGGGATCGAACCTCGGGATAAAATCCTTGCCTCCTTGTGTTCTTCGCATTCATTCTATTGATTACTTTGTTCTAGGGTTGGTAGTCTCGTTTCATATTCCGCTTTGCTACAAACTTGTGAAAACTTGACTTGCTCTTATTTAGGTTGTTGCTTAACTTGACTTAAACATATACTCACTTGTAGTAAAGAGAAAATACCCTAAAACTTGCTAGAAACATCCTTTTAGGGTTATTCACGCAAGCTGACCGGACTAGTCCGCCCCCTGACCGGACTAGTCCGCCCCCTGTGATTTAATCTCGTTTTATTGAGTCATTTGCAGGTCGATTAGCCTATTCACCCCCCCCCTCTAGGCAACTTTCAATGGAATACAAGCTCCATCTCCAATAAATATGAATTTACGTTAATTCTTTGAAAGAAAACGTCATTTTCATCAAAATCGAAGGCTAACCCCTTTGAATTCAAGCGAAAATTAGAAATTTTTAAAAATATCCGAAAACTTATGTATAGCTACGTAATTCATATATAACATGGAATACAAGCTCGATCTCGAAGAAAAATTAATTTACGATCATCTAAGGAAGAAAGTGTCGTGTTGAGCAAAATCGAAGGCTAACCCCTTTGAATTCAAGCGAAAAATTGAAAATTTCAAAAATATCCAAAAACTTACGTATGTCTACGTAATGCATATATAACATGGAATACAAGCTCAATCTCGAAGAAAAATGAATTTACGGTCATTCTATGGAAGAAAACGTTGTTTTGAGAAAAATCGAAGGCTACCCATTTGAATTCACGCGAAAATTTAAAAATTTTAAAAATCCCAGAAAATTTATGTATGGCTACGAAATGCGTATAAAACATAGAATACAAGCTTCAAATCGAATAAAAATGAATTTACGGTCATTCTATTGAAGAAAACAACGTTTTGAGCAAAATTGAAGGCTAACCTCTTTGAATTCACACAAAAATTTAAAATTTAAAAATCTCCTAAAACTTACGTATGGCTACGTAATGCATATAAAACATGGAATACAAGCTCCATCTCAAAGAAAAATGAATTTACGGTCATTATATGCAAGAAAATGTCGTTTTGACCAAAATCGAAGGCCCCTTCGAATTCACGCAAAAATTTAAAATTTTGAAAAATCCCCGAAAAATTACCTATGGTTACGTAATGCATATAAAACATAGAATACAAGCTCCGTTTCGAAGAAAAATGAATTTACGGTCGTTCTATGTAAGAAAACGTCGTTTTAAGCAAAATCGAAGGCGTTAACCTCTTTGAATTAACGCGAAAATTTGAAAATTTGAAAAATCTCCGAAAACATACGTATGGCCACGTAATGCATATACAACATGGAATACAAACTCTATTTCGAATAAAATTGAAATTACGGTAATTCGATGGAAGAAAACGTTGTTTTGAGCAAAATCGAAGGTTAACCCTTTTGAATTCATGCATAAATTTGAAATTTTTAAAAATCTCTGAAAACTTACATATGGCTACGTAATGCATATACAACATGAAATACAAGCTCTATCTCAAAGAAAAATGAATTTACAGTAATTCTTTGAAAGAAAACGTCGTTTTGAGCAAAATCGAAGGCTAACACCTTTGAGTTCATACGAAAATTTGAAAATTTTAAAAATCCCCGAAAACTGACGTATGACTACGTAATTCATATACAACGTGGAATACAAGCTCCATCTCAAAAAAAATTAATTTACTATCATTCTATGGAAGAAAACATAGTTTTGAGCAAAATCGAAGGCTAACCCTTTTGAATTCACGCGAAAATTTTAAATCTTTAAAAATACCAAAAACTTAATGTCTAAATGATGCATATACAACATGGAATACAAGCTCGATCCCGAAGAAAAATGAATTTACGGCCATTCTATGAAAAAAAACGTTGTTTTGAGCAAAATTGAAGGCTAACCCCTTTGAATTCACGCGAAAATTTGATATTTTTAGAAATACTCGAAATCTTACGTATGCCTATGTAATGCATATACAAAATGCAATACAAGCTCGATCTCGAAACAATTGAATTTACGATCATTCTTTTCAAGAAATCTGCGTTTTTAGCAAAATCGAAGGCTAAGCTCTTTGAATTCACGCGAAAAAATAAAAATTTTAATAATCTTCAAAAACTTACGTATGGCTACGTAATACATATACAACATGGAATACAAACTCGATCTCGAACAAAATGAATTTACGGTCATCCTAAGGAAGAAAACGATGTTTTGAGCAAAATCGAAGTCTAACCTGTTTGAATTCACGCGAAAATGTGATATTTTCGAAAATACTCGAAAACTTACGTATGCCTACGTAATGCATATACAACATGTAATACAAGCTCGATCTTGAAAAAATTGAATTTATGATCATTATTTGGAAGAAAACTGCGTTTTGAGCAAATCGAAGGCTAACCCCTTTGAATTCAAGCGAAAATTTGATTTTTTAAAAATCCCTAAAAACTTACGTATGGCTACGTTATGCGTATAAAACATGGAATACAAGGTCCATCTCGAATAAAAATGAATTTACGGTCATTCTATGGAAGAAAACGTCATTTTAAGCAAAATCGAAGGCTAACACCTTTGAATTCACCCGAAATTTTGAAAATTTTAAAAAGCTTCGAGAACTTATGTATGGTTACGTAATGCATATACATGGAATACAAGCTCGATCTCTAAGAAAAATGAATTTACGGTCATTCTAAGAAAGAAAACGTCGTTTTGAGCAAAATCAAAAGCTAACCCCTATGAATTCACGAGAAAAATTGAAATTTTTAAAAATTCCCAAAACTTACGTATGACTACGTAATTCATATAAAATATATAATATAAGATCCATCTCAAAGAAAAATTAATTTTCGGTCATTCTATAGAAGAAAATATTGTTCCGAGCAAAATGGAAGGCTAACCCCCACGAATTCACGCGAAAAATTGAAATTTTTAAAAATCCCCGAAAACTTACTTATGGCTATGTAATCCGTATACAAAATGGAATACAAGATCGATCTCAAACAAAAATGAATTTACAGTCCTTTTATGGAAGAAAATGTCGTTTTGAGCAAAATCGAAGGCTAACCCCTTTGAATTGACGCAAAAATTTGAAATTTTTAAAAATCCACGAAAACTTACGTGTGGCTACGTAACGCATATACAACATGGAATACAAGCTCCATCTCCAAGAAATATGAATTTACGGTAATTCTTTGAAAGAAAACGTCGTTTTCATCAAAATCGAAGGTTAACCCCTTTGAACTCAAGCGAAAATTTGAATTTTTTAAAAATCTCCGAAAACTTACGTATGGCTACGTAATTCATATATAACATGGAATACAAGCTCGATCTCGAAGAAAAATGAATTTACGATCATCCTAAGGAAGAAAGTGTCGTGTTGACTGTTGAGCAAAATCGAAGTCTAACCCTTTGAATTCAAGCGAAAAATTGAAATTTTCAAAAATATCCAAAAACTTACGTATGTCTACGTAATGCATATAAAACATGGAATACAAGCTCAATCTCGAAGAAAAATGAATTTACGGTCATTCTATGGAAGAAAACGTTGTTTTGAGAAAAATCGAAGGCTACCCCTTTGAATTCACGCGAAAATTTGAAATTTTTAAAAATTCCGAAAAATTTATGTATGGCTACATAATGCGTATAAAACATGTAATACAAGATTCAACTCAAATAAAAATGAATTTACGGTCATTCTATTGAAGAAAACAACGTTATGAGCAAAATCGAAGGCCAACCCCTTTGAATTCACGAGAAAATTTAAAATTTTAAAAATCTCCTAAAACTTACGTATGACTACGTAATGCATATAAAACTTGGAATACAAGCTCCATCTCAAAGGAAAATGAATTTACGGTCATTCTATGCAAGAAAATGTCGTTTTGAGCAAAATCGAAGGCCCTTTGAATTCACGCAAAAATTTAAAATTTCAAAAAATACCCGAAAAATTACCTATGGTTACGTAATGCATATAAAACATGGAATACAAGCTCCATTTCGAAGAAAAATGAATTTACGGTCGTTCTATGTAAGAAAAAGTCGTTTTGAGCAAAATCGAAGGCTAACCTCTTTGAATTAACACGAAAATTTGAAATTTTTAAAAATCTCCAAAAACATACGTATGGCTACGTAATGCATATACAACATGTAATACAAACTCTATTTCGAATAAAATTGAAATTACGGTGATTCAATGGAAGAAAACGTTGTTTTGAGCAAAATCGAAGGTTAACCCTTTTGAATTCATACAAAAATTTGAAATTTTTAAAAATCTCTGGAAACTTACATATGGCTACGTAATGCATATACAACATGGAATACAAGCTCCATCTCAAAGAAAAATGAATTTACAGTAATTCTTTGAAAGAAAACGTCGTTTTGAGCAAAATCGAAGGCTAACACCTTTGAGTTCATACGAAAATTTGAAATTTTTAAAAATCTCTGAAATCTGACATATGGCTACGTAATTCATATACAACGTGGAATACAAGCTCCATCTCGAAGAAAAATTAATTTACAATCATTCTATGGAAGAAAACGTAGTTTTGAGCAAAATCGAAGGCTAACCCTTTTGAATTCACGTGAAAATTTTAAATCTTTAAAAATCCAAAAAACTCAATGTCTACATAATGCTTATACAACATGGAATACAAGCTCGATCCCGAAGAAAAATGAATTTACGGTTATTCTATGGAAGAAAACGTTGTTTTGAGCAAAATTGAAGGTCAACCCCTTTGAATTCACGCGAAAATTTGATATTTTTAGAAATACTCGAAATCTTACGTATGCCTATGTAATGCATATACAAAATGCAATACAAGCTCGATCTCGAAAAAATTGAATTTACGATCATTCTTTCCAAGAAAACTGCGTTTTAAGCAAAATCGAAGGCTAAGCTCTTTGAATTCACGCGAAAATTTGAAAATTTTAATAATCTTCGAAAACTTACGTATGGCTACGTAATGCATATACAACATGGAATACAAACTCGATCTCGAACAAAATGAATTTACGGTCATCCTAAGGAAGAAAACGACGTCCTGAGCAAAATCGAAGTCTAACCCATTTGAATTCACGCGAAAATTTGAAATTTTTAAAAATCTCCAAAAACTTACGTATGGATACGTAATGCATATACAACATGTATTAAAAGCTCCATCTCGAATAAAAATGAATTTACGATCATTCTTTAAAAGAAAACAGCGTTTTGAGTAAAATCGAAGACACCCCTTTGAATTCACGTGAAAATTTGAAAATTTTAAAAATTCTCAAGAACTTGCGTGTGCTTGCATAACGCATATACAACAGGAAATACAAGCTCGATCTCGAATAAAAATAAATTTACGATTTTAAAAGAAAACTATATTTTGAATAAAATTAAAGGTTAACCCCCGACAGCAAGAGATTATGGCCCAAAAAAATAGGCCGCCGCGAGCAGTCGAGCTCAACGAGTAAACAGACCCGACACAAGGCGCTCAGAAAATGCCGAGTGGGAGAGCATAGTGTACAAGTATATATTTTTATATTTAACGCTGGCTACATATTTTTTTAAAGAGACATATATATGGAACTTTTATTTACATGCAAACTATGTCATGACCTTTTTCACCAAGCAAAGTTGGTATACGCGCTCTAACCATGTGCTTCCACGCTTAGTTATTCCTCGTTGTATGTAGTATGTCCATATAGCAAGGATGGAGCAGGTGTTTGTGTATACTAGGACGACGATGGTAAACGAGGAGGAAGATGGACGCTCGAGTATCATTAGTTGGTGATGGGGATGAGCCTGCCGTAGGCCTTGCGATCCTTGTCCTTGGGGATGGTGATGGTGAGCACGCCGTTGTCGAGCGACGCCCGCACGTCGTCGGTGTTGGCGTTGGGCGGCAGCCGCACGGTGCGCACGAACCGCTCGGGCCTTCGCTCCACGCGGTGCCACCGGTCGCCCATCAGCTTGTCCTCGGCGGCGCGCTGGCGCTGCCCGCTGATCTTGAGCACCTTCTCCTCCTCCACCTCCACCTTCACCTCGTCGCGCCGCACCCCGGGGAGGTCCGCCATGAACACGTGCGCCGTCGGCGTCTCCTTCCAGTCCATGCTCGCCGTCGCGAACGGAGGCAGGCACAGCGCTGGCGCCGCGAACGCCGTCAGGGAGATGGCGTCCACGAACGGCTCCAGCTCCAGGATGTCGACGCTCACCGGCTCCACCCCCGTCGTGCCGCCGGCGCCTTGCTTCTGGTCATGGCTCTGGCTCTGGGTCTGCCTGCGGCCTAGCATGCTGGTGATCATCGACATGCTTCACTCTCGCGTTCCGTTTGGTCCTCAGCTCGCTTGGCTTAGCTTGCGGTGCTGAGGTAGCTAAATTGCCTATTTATAGATGTTCAAAGGAATGGTATTTTCCATTGTGCCTCATCTTCTAGGACCTTGTATACGCTCGTGTGATGGCAACGAGAGATTCTCGTGAAAATCTTATTCTTTCCATTAATATTCTAGAACCTAGATCCTCATTTGATTTGCTCAAGAAACGACAAGGTAAGATTATTCGTTGTTCGATTGCTACGTTCACTGAGAAAAGAATTTCCAGAAAGACCATATGCATCAGTGCTTTCTCAAAAATTATTAGCGAATCAAGATTGAACATATCATATACATAAAGCTGGGAACATCCATCCAGCCGGGCAACAGTATTCTGTTTGTAATCCATGTTCTAATATCTAGGAAATTAAGCAGTTTGTAAATAAATCAGGATCGATGGGCAAGAAAATTATCCCGTGTGTTTGAAAGAAATGCAGTAGTTTGTAACATTAAAAACACCCAAGAGAAATTCACCAATCCTCATCGATTCTCATACAACAAATCATGCTCCATAGATGGACGAAATACGCATGCCTGTTATCAAATACGAAATGTTGTTGATCTGAGCGTTAGTTAAGAGATCTATTGTCCTAAACTCGCTGAGGTCAACAATTCCCCTCCGCACTTCATTATTGTACCAAGAAACATTAGACGTCTGCTCTGAATGAAAGTTCAGTCGGACAATAATCTTCACGTTCCAAAAAGACAGTATAGATCTTTGCCTAGGAGGAAAGGTATAGGCCCTTAGACCATCAGCTGTGCAATGTCCTTACGGAAAACACCCTCCATCAGAAGCTTCCTCTGCGTGGTGACCGATGGGAACGGGGAGTAGGAGATGCGTCTGCACTGGCTGCTTACATTGATTCTGTTGGGCTGCGTTATGGTAGGCAGAACTGGGAAGGACTTTGGCCTAATGTTGAGGCGCGAGAACAACATCTTTCCACTGGAATCGTGTGGAGAAGTTTTGGAGGCGGTCTTCTGAACTCCTGCACTCCTGCTAGTGCTTGAAAGATTTCTGAACTGCGCTGAGCTGCCATTTGGGGGTGGGGGGCCTGGAGGACGGGGACGAATCTCTGCCGATGGCTTCATGCGGTCTAGCCAGCGAAGGATGGCATTCCCAAGGTTTCGGCCAACTTCAAGGTCTCTCTGCTGGATGTTCTTGTGAACTGACACTGCAACATCAAAGATACCTCGTGTTCTCCTGCAGAACAGTAGAACAGAAGAATTAATTTTGATAGGATGGTAAAATTAAATAAGCTTCATTCGATATTACGAAATTCAATAAAATCATCCAAAGTTAGGAAGATAGTTCCTTCACATAACCCATAAAAGAAAAGAGGACATGAAACTGAAGCTCACAAAGCTGCTAATCGAATATTTCCATCATTAGTTTATGTATATCTCAATGGGACTTTGTTCAGTTTTGTGCAAGTTCAGAAATTGTTGTATCAGCCTCAGCAAGCTGCTACTGCAGGGCATGCTACTGTGGCCCAAAATGCTGAACGTGTATAATCACCAAATTGAGATTGAGGTGCAATTTGTCAATCGGAATCACAAATATCAACAATGCAAAGAGCCACTATGACCACGGTTTCCATTTGGGGCTGAAGCGCATATTGGAGACCAGCCGGTACCAGAATAAGAGATGTGATACTAGCACTAGCTTCACCAATCTTGTCCCAGTGTTTTAAAACAATAAAGGTACATGCCAGGATACACAAAAGAATAGAAACTCGTTAATACAGTCCAAATACATAGCAAGAATACAGATATTTGGTTGTTAGATATAGTGCTAGCATTCATGGTGAAAATCATCTAAAATACATAGAATTAAATGGATAAACTACAAGTCTCAATGTACCATCCAACTCAAACGCGACAGCACACACTCCCATAACGGAGGCACACATGCCTATTTGTATGAAAATAGAATGCAGATTGGTTGACACTGGCTGAAGCTATGAACGTGGGTATAGCAGCAAGATCATGTACGTGGAACATATATCCATTTCAGGACATCTATTCAGTGTGCGTGGCACAGGGTTGTAAAATCTTATGTATACAGAAAAGTAATAGGAAGCATATGGGATGGATTCAGCAATGCCTAGCAGAAACAGAAAGATACGTACTCAGGAGTTTGTAGTACTTGATAACGTGATTACAAATTTAACAAGGCATGTAAGGATGTGGAAATATAAGCATCCCCTCCGCCAATCGCTGGGGATCCAGCCCGGGACAAAACTAGTGCGCTAATGCGGTCGCAGGCCTGTGGTAACCGGTCCGCTCGGTCGATTTGCATCCAACATCCAGGAATCGAAATCTACCTGGGCACGGTGGCGCTGAGGCGAAGGGGGGGGGGGGGGGGGGGGGGGGGGGGGGGGGGGGAGGGATACGGGAGATGGGGGTAACCACCTGTATACGAAGTCCCGGATCCTGGGGTGGTTGGGGCCGATGAGGCGGCGCTGGATGCGGAGCGCGAGGCGGTAGGTCCGCTTGAGCCCCAGGAAGTAGGCCGTGATGGCCGTGAGCTCCCACAGCACCATCTCGGCCCCCCTTCCTCCTCTCCTGTTCCAATCCAACGAGTGCGCGAGCGAGCGAGCGGCCGGCTGGGCGGCGAACGAATCGGCGACGGAGTCACGGAGAGGCGGCGGCGGCGGAAGTAGTTTCGGAAGCAAGGTGGGGGGGAGGAGGAGGAGGCGCCTCTGAGACTTGGGAGAGGGGCTAGAAAAGGGAGAGAGATGCGGGGCCCACCAGGTAAGCGTAAGGCATCTGCTTCTGCTTGTTCTAGTATCTTCCTCCAGGAAATGATGACGTGTGTCCTCCCGCTCCCGCGCGTTCGTGTTTTCTTGCAACAGGGGTTTGGGTTGGGTCTTCCTCCCGTCGGTGCCTTCTTCACCATGCCGCCGCGCTGCTTCTTGCCGGGTTCCTCCTCGGCTGCCGCCGGCATTGGCAGCAGGGGCATCCGCCGCCGGCTTCCCACCCACTCACTCGTCCTCTCCCCCGTTCCTATTTCTTCGTATCCGCTCGTCACCAGAGCTTCACGGCCTGTCTGTGCTGCTAGTTTCTTGCATGCCGCCATTATCGGCCCGGCCGTGAAGAGTACTCCCTCCGTACAAAAAAAACTTAGTCCTCATTTTTGAATTACAAAGCGACAAATTTTTTAGAACAGAGGGAATACATAATAAAAGACATCTTCCAAAGAGTTCGGACTTCGGTCAATTACATTTGTTCCATCATTATTATAGAGCTTAACTCTAGATTATAAAAGAATATTCCTTGCTCACTACAAGCTACAGATGATAGTGACATCAAACTTATGTTACACTCCATAAACAATGCCAAGCGATTGGCAGGCCAAAAACCTTGACAAAAATGGGCACGAGCCATGATTATACAGGAAATCTGTGTAAAACTAGAATACAAAATGTCTAAGGAAAACTCCGTGCTACATGTATACTGATATCCTAGAAGCATCTTGGACACTATTTCCTGCCAGGCGACATGCCATTCGGTACATCATGTCTACACGATATTGATTGTTAAGTCTCGGAAAATCTCTACAAAAATATGTTTGATCCTCAAAAAGAATGCCTGCAAAAAAGCCGGAAGTATAAGGAAAACTATGTAAGGCAGCATACAGCTAGCGAACTGGATTACTGTGGCTTGTAAAAATCGCAAGATGTGATGCAACGATCAGTATTCCCATAAATCACATTCAACACTCTTTTAGTAAAGGATACCAGCATTATGGTACGTTTACACAAAATTTAATCTGTAAATCATTAAATGAACACTCTTCTTATAGCATAAAGCACATGCTACGTTCGATTAACACAGCATGGTTCGATATATGGTAGGTAGAACGGTGACAAAACAAAGAATTCACCTTTTACCAAGCGATTGTGTGAAGGGAAACCATTATGCGGATCCCATGAAAACAGTAATCTGGCAATCAGTGTCATATCTGACTAATTAGATTCCACTAGCCTAATGTGTTATCCTTAAAACAGAATGTAAGGTCCTAAAAGCTAGGTTTTCTGACTGTATACTAAGAAAATAGAGCAGAAATTACAACTTATTTATTGCAGGAACCATAACCTTCATTCAGAACCTCGAACCCTGAATCACATAATGTAGTAGGAATTAAGTCAACGGAAGATATAATAGGTTACCTGTTTCAGTAAAGTCATAGGATACAGGCAGATGGCAGACCAGGGGAGGAATGCAAGGAAAAATTGATGTTTGGTCACACAAAAGAAATGATCTTCTGATCATTTGCACGCAACGATGCATTATTGTATAACCTCATGGTGTACCATGTGGGATAGAACCCATTTCGATACATTGCATCCATCCATCTCTCAGCCTCATTTCTGTCACCACTCTTACAGAAACCATGTACCATGATATCAAAAGTCCATCGATTTGGTTGATACCCCTTTATGCACAGCCTTTCATACAAATTACAGGCAGAATCCATCCTCCCAGCCATGGACAACCCTCGTAACAGCATGTTATAGGTAAAAATATCAACAGGAAAATATTTTTCCATCTCCTCTCCTAAATGCTCCAAGTCATTCATGTTTTTAATACCACTAGCAAACGAGGTAATTAGATCACCAATCAAAAGCCGTCCTGCCTCCTGACCTTGGATTTCTTCACTTTTCACTTCTATAGGCTTTGATTTATCTCTTGAACGTAACAAAGCTTTCAGAAGATTGCTGCCAATCAATGTGTGCAAGAGAAGCACGTTACACAAGAAAGCTGAAACAGGACGGCCAGTTTCTCTAAAATCGTCAAGAACCTTTACGACGTTGTCATAATCTCTCACAGAGCAAAGCAACAGGACAAGATTCTCGTAACAGCTCATGCTTGGGACTATTCCATTATCCCTCGCTTCCTTCCAGAACACCACCGCCTGCTCAGGCTTCCGAGCTTCACATAGACCAGATATGAATACATTATACAGCTTGGTGCGGGGTGGCTTCTTCGCACGAATAAGGTTAAAAAAGGTGAGTGCGTCGCCAATACGTTTGCTCCTTAGGTAACTGATGAGAAGAAGGATGTTGCTTTCCACTGAAGGTTCCATCCCTGACAGCTCCATTCGGTTATACACCTCCCTGGCCATGTCAGCCCTCTTAGCGTGTCCAGCCCCAGAAATAAAGTAGTTGTAGCACACATGAGGTTGTATTTCACTCCTCTCCAACTGGTTGTCTAACAGCTCCAGAACCTCAGCATACCTATGCAAATCACACAATGCACAAACAACAGACTGATAGAGGCTCCGGGTCGGGATATGCCCCATCTCTTGCATTTCCAGTATGAGTCTTGGCAGCACATCCACTCTCTTAATCAATATTAGTGCCCGAATCAAGCTCTTGTATGTTGATTCATATCGGTACAAGCCCACATGATTCTTGCTGCTCGCTATCTGAGGCACTGTAACAGCCTCCTCCACATTCCCACTCTTGCATAGTGCTACGAGATACTTGGCCAACACAGAATCCATTGGCCTTACTTCCTGCTTGAGCGCCCTATCGAGCAACTCCCGCACTTTATCAAGCTTCCCCTCTTGACACAGCACATTGGCAAACATGGCAAATGTCTGTCGCCCAGGAAAGTACCCTCCTTCCATAGCTTGCTCCAACACCAGACATGCCTCCTCTGTCTCCCCACCCCGGCACAGCGCCTTGATCAGATTATTGTAGACATCCTTGTTAGGGTTAATCCCAGCTCCATCCTCGACCTATACAAATGCATGGCTACTTCGACTAGACCAGCTTTGCAAAAGAAGCAAAGCACTGCATTCATTGTTGAACGGCCAGGGGCAATGCCCTCCTCCATCATTTCAACAAGCAAGTCATACACTTCACCAAGTCTGTTCTTGCAAAGCAGACGATAAACAAGCTTGTCATACCGCCGTCCATCAGGGAAATAGCCCTCTGCTTCCCTCTTATCAGAAAGGAACTGCAATGTAGTATCTAGCTTCCCAGCCTCAAGGAGACCATGGATCCACGCACCGTACACATCACAAGACGCAAACTTCTCAACAATTTGGGCTGCCTTATCAAAGCGCCCACGGCGACAGAATTCAGTGACAACGAAGCCAGCAGCAGGGCCACGTGAAGCTTCCGCATAAGGGAGGGTGTCAAGGAGTGCCACAGCATCGCTGAGGCGGGCGCGGCGGCAGAGGCTCTTGATGAGGATGCATGTAGCCACAGGGCTGTTGACAAGGTTGCGGGCGAAGGAGTCCGCGAGGTCGTGGAACGACGCATCAACTAGGGAATTGAGGAGGATGCGTGATGAGACGCCGTCCAGGTCGAGGCCACGGAAGCGCATGCGACCAAGGACGTTGAGCCCGCGCTGGGGGTCGCCAGCGACAGCGTAACCGACGACGAGCGTATCGTGGAAGCGCGGTAGCCCGGTCGCCGCGGTGGTGTCGGAGAATAGGCGGAGCCAGTCGGCAAGGACGGAGTTGCGGCGCGCGCGGGCCAGGAGTCGGAAGACGGCGTGGTAGACGACACGCGTGTGGCGGTAGCGCGGGCGGCGCCCCGACCAGTCGAAGAACCTGAGGCGGAGCAGCAGCAGCGCTTCCCCGTCGGGGAGCCTCCGCGGGCGGTGGCGGAGCACGGAGAGGACGAGCCGCTCCGAGAGCGGGAGCGCCTCGAGAGCGTCCGTCTCCTCGGCCGCGAGCGCCTCGTAGATCGCGTCGAGCGCGGGGTGGGGCGCGGTTGCGGGGCACTTGAGGAACCAGTCGCGGAAGGAGGTGGCGATGGCAGACGAAACCTCGGCGAAGGAGCTGGATACTTCGGGGCGCCGCGGGAGCAGCGGGGAGAGCGGCGGGAGCGGCGGCGGGCGGGGAGGAAGCGCGGAGGTGGACGCCGGAAAGTTGTTCGATAGAATGGCGAGGAGGGGGCGGGAGAGGAGGAGGCGGCGAGAGCGGCAGGGGAGAGGGGATAACAGGCGGGGCATGGCGAGCGTGTTCGTGCGGTGGTATCAGCGAGGCCGCCGGCAGCAGTGGCGGCCGGCGGCGGCGGGTGGCATCTGGGGTGGTGGTGCGGCTGCGTGGCCGGTCTGGTCTCCTGCTTGGTACGGGTCGGGTCGGGTGGGAATTCTTTTGCGGGGGGATTTGGGTTGGGTCTGCATTCGGCGTGACGTGGGCCGCGCGTCCGGTCAGACTCGTGTTACCTCGTGCGCACGGTGTAGTAGCCCACGTTATTTTCCTTTTTCTTTCTCATTTTCTTCTATGAATTTCGTTTTTCATCAAGGATAATCTAAACCATATTCTAGTACTCCCTCCATCCCATTTATTTGAAATATTAATTCACCCTATATCAAATAAACAAAAACGGAGGAAGTCCGTGATTTAAGACCGTCAAAAGAGGATGACTAATGCAAATACTTTTTCCACAACTTTTTATTTATCACCGATTAGACTAACTAGTGACAAATGAAACGATCCGGAGAGATTAACTCTTTAATATAATTATGAAAACAGCACATCTAGTCACTATAAATTTGCATTTAAGCTTCACCTATCAACATAAATCGAAGAAATAAAGTGTGAATACCGTTACCAAGTGAAATGGTTTAAATAAAATAAAAACAACAAATTTAAAATGAAGATCAGGTGTAGAAAAGTTGTTTACAAGATTACACTGAAGAGATGTTTGCATTCTAATGATCCAATGTAAACAACCAGAGCAGCATTGCAATCTCAAAAATACCAAAACCATTGCATGTACAGTGAAAACAAATCAGAAAATATCAGAGAAAGGAAACCACCCTGGATTAACATCCACCAAGTGTTGCTTCATGCTCATTATTATTAAAAAAATCAATAGGCTGATACAAACCTTTGTTTGTACTGGAATTACAGTAGAGGGTTATCTTGATCTATGATAGAACATCAAACTAAAATAATACATGCACATTTCAAGATAATCAAATAGGTATTGTACAATGCTGGTGCCGTCGCAAAACAAGCATTTTGCTCTCATTTATCTGTGAACCAGGATGCCATGGCACCAGCCTCTAACTAGACGCAGACGCACCAGAAGCTAAACAACCGGTGAGTGACACGCCAGGATCAAGAGAGTTTCATGCTCTTCAACATACTGGTGATAAGTGGCACTTTTGAAGGTGCCCGTTGCTTGTAATCCTTTAACAGTGCTTCTGCAGCCAAGCTCTGCAGCTCTGAGCCCTCTTCCTCCTTATTTCTTCCTTTGGTGAGCTGATTGATTGCCGCACTACACTGGATATTGAAGATTGTGTGTATGAATCAGCAAGTACTAGAAAAGCAATTAAAACTGCTGAAATTTTCCAACAAGTACGGCCATACCAAACATATGCCGAAAAGGGCTCTTGTATTCTTGCCTCCAGTCAACTGGATAGTTGATGCATAATACTTCTTTGCTGTTTGAAGGTTTTCCAAGCCACCCATAGTGTACAGAACCTTAGTGACAAAAGCATACTCAGTAGGAACATAACAAAAAATCAGCAGAAAACATGCAGGTCCAGTACAAAATCAACTACGCTTCTCATTGATCAAGGTACGAATAGTTGCATACAGCTTGTTAAGTAAATGGAGAATCTATACAACTAAGTAATACAGGACCAGTAGGATTTATTTTATATTCCAAGACAGAAAAACAACACAATCAAATACTGAATAGCACTAACGGTGGCATAAGAGTATGTAGACATCTGACATCAGAGAATTTCTAGCTGGCGGAGTCATAACTCATGATTCACTAACAGTTAAGATTTATCACCTAGCCTCAAAGTTGTTACAAAATTGTGAAACCACGTTACAACCGTGTAACATAAGAGGAAGTGCTATAGATATATTATATTGACTTTTTTCAATATATCACTATGTACTAAGTTTTGGATTCTCTTGAAAAACCAATTTGTCCCTGAACTTTGTCAAAAAAAATTGTCATGCTTAATATTACCTCAGCATAGGCTAGATGATGAAGCGGAATAGTTGGTTGTGCCAATATTAGCTCCTCGTAACAAAAGGCAGCTTGCTTGTACCTGATAACAACATGAAACAGTTTAATATGATGCCATCCCTGTAAGCTTTTATTACGATAATCAAAAGATCAAACATCTCACATTTGTAAGGAAACATATGTTTCAGCAAGTTCTCTCCAGGCATCATGATCTGCCATAAATCTAATACAAGAAATAGTTGATGTGCCATGCCGAAGGGGAATTTGAGAATCAAATCTTTGTTCATAAAACACAGTGGATGCAAATACTTACAATTCCAAATACTTATTGAGATAATCAACTGCCAATGATACGTCACCTTGTGCTTTTGCAATAGCAATTTTTCTCTTATGAACAATCTGCCAGACACACAGAAGAGATTCAATATAATGCAAAATGGCATGAAGATAAGATACAGCAACACGCAAGCAAGTTGGGGTAGGCTAGAGATGGAACCCACAATACTCAACATAGAAGACAAAAAAAGGAAGACGGAAAGAAAAAAGGGGAAAAAAGAGGAGGGGGGGGGGGGGGGACAGAAAGAAAAGGGTAAAAAAGGGGAAACTGGAAATCAAGGTTCTGCCGCATGAATTGTTAATTAACGCATTCTCCTATCTATGGCCAACTCCTTAACAATATTCCAATCCTTCATGTCTCGCTTCACAGGCTCCTTCGATGTCAAGTTTGGTCTTCCTCTGCCTCTTTTAACATTATCGGACGTCTTATTATTCCGCTATGTACCAGTGCCTCGTCAAGCCTCCACTGGATATGTCCAAATCATCTCAAACGATGTCACACAAGCTTCTCATCAATTAATGACACCCCTAATCTCTCTCGTGCGTTGTATCAAGATACAAAAAAACGAAAATTGTGATCCACAGTATTTGACTGGTCACCCAGGCTGAGCTACAGAATACTCTTGTGTTTCACTTTTTTATATGAAAGGAAAAAACATTGAAATCATGGCATAACCATACCTGATCAAATGGATTGCTTTCTAGAATTAGCGCATAGGCTCTTTCAGCATCAGCCCATTGACCCTTCGCTTCAAACAGAAGGGCTTCTAGCCGGGCTGCATGTTTGGAACTTTAAGTTCAGAATATACAGAGAGGTGACATGACGAGTACTAGCATCACATTGCTCATAAGCTCTCATGCCTTTCGATCTTAATTTAAGCTATATGGCGATTTTTTTATGCACTATGATTAGTTAGTCAATCGATAGCACACATCACACTCAATATACAACTAAACAATCACGGCATAAAAATTTATCCTTGATACATTAATCTAGATTGTAGGCATACTTGATTAACTCCAAACATAACAACATTAAGAAACAAGATTTGATTCAGTACCTTCCGTTGCACCTCTAATATAGTGGTTAACGTATGAAACAACATAATCAATATTAGTGCAGCACATTTTAAAATAAACACAAGTAAAAGTATTTTACAGAATTATGGCAGAGGCTAGTGATATATTTTAAAGTTTAATGTCAGATTTAGTCAAGTACTCGAGCAAATTCCTTTTCCCTCTTGGATTAAATTATTCCAAAAGAACTTCTCTATGACACGTGTAATGATTGTCTCAAGTTTAAGGATAGCATGTCACATGTAATTTGTTAAGTATCTTTCTAGTTTTGTGTCTCACTACAACATGAATACAGTATGTCTATAGCCCGATCAACCAAACTTACCAACCCGAGTGCTGCCTGGAAATTGCTTTGAAAGGACGCTAATACAGTCCTGCAAAATCGTCAAAATATTATGTGACTAGGAAGTTAATATCATCACTGCATCATAGAACAGGAATTTGAACTAGACAGCATCACAAATGGTTGTTACAGGTTTATGTAAAAAGAAAAAAAAAAAACTACCTTTGCCACATCAAGACGCTGACAATCCATGGCCGCCACGGCCACCTGCTCATACAGCGTCCACTCTGCACCGGAGAAAAAAGCATGCACACGTTTACAATCAAGACCTAGCGTGTAGAGAGCAGGTGGAAGCCGGGAGGTGCGACTATCCAGAGCATATGCACACAATTCGACTTGCAAAAGTAAGCACTGAGCAGTATTGCAATATGAGTATCTAGCAGCGGGTGGAATTAAGCACGGAGCTGGTTGAAACATTACAATGACATCAAAAGATCCGGTAGAACCGTACTACAGTCCAAGTATCTATTCGGTGGAATTAAGCACAGAGCCGCCCATCGAACTCCACCGCACCGCAGAGCGCACATGGATGGATGGATAGATAGATCTATCTATCTAGGGCGGCGATAGGGATCTACGTGCAGGGGAGGGGCCCGTGGGGATCTAGGCATCTACCGATCGGGACGAAGCGGATCAGTGAGGTGAGAACCAGGAGATGGTAGAAAGCGTTACGTTCTGACGCGAGGCGGGAGCGCGCGGAGGCGTTGTTGAGGAGGTCGAGGCCGACGCGGAGGACGTGGGCGGGGCGGCGGGCGCGGAGCCTGCGGGCGAGGCAGAGATACTCCCAGGCGCCGCCGCCGCCGTGCTCCGCCTGATCCTCCAGGCGCAGCAGCCGCGCCTCGTCCTCCGCCGCCGTCGCGGCCGCAATCGCCGTCGCCATGGGTGGGGATTGACTCGGCTCGGGCGGCGGGGGAGGGAGGGACGGAGGTTGAGCTGTGAAGTGCGGTCGGTGACTCGGCCGGCTGGGCTGGACCCGCGGTTTTGTTTGGCCCGAGTCGCTTCTGTTTGGGCTGGGCCATTGGGTGGCTCGCGTTGGTATGGGCTGGACCTGGGCCATTAGGTGGGCTTCCATTGCAAAAAACAACAGCAACAAAATAAATAAATAAAAAAAAATCGCTGTTCACATCGAAGCCTCGACACCTCGACACCTCCGCGCTCCCCATGGCGGCACCTCCCATGGCGGCAGCGGCAGCCGCTGCCCACCTCCACCACCCATTCTTCCTACCTCCGCTCCGACGACCGCACCCTCACCTCCGCCTCCGGCTCCTGCTTCCCTCCCCGCCGCCACTCCGCCTCCGTCGCCGATTCCCGCTCCTCGCTGCCGCGGCGGTCTCCGCCAGCAGTGCTGCTGGGGTCGGAAACGAAGCCACCAGGAAGGCCGAAAAGTCCCGGCAGCTGCGGAAGCGGGTGCTCGTGGGCGTCGCCATCGGAGTTGGCGCGGGTGGCGTCGTGGTCGCCGGCGGTTTGGTGTTCGCAGCCGCCGTGTCTGCCGCCGTCCTCGCCGGCGCGCGCGAGTACTTCGAGCTCGTCCGTGGCACTGCCGGCGGCGGTGGGACCCCGGCGCCGCCACGATACGTGTCCCGCGTCTGCTCCGTCATCTGCGCTTCCATGCCCATCCTTGCGCTGTAAGGAGGCCTCGCGTTTACTCTTACACGCTGCTTTTCCTTTTGATAAATGTAACAGCGTCTCTGATTTCACTGTATAGTTTTGAGCAAACATAGGACATGACACTGTAAAAAAATTGCCTACCTGCTAAGGATTCTCAATCTGAATAGGAAATTGTGCTCCACGCTCGCACTCTGCACATTCAGTTGTCATTTCATGTAAATATAACTTCATCCTCAATTTCTGATGTTTGAACCATCTGTTTTGCTTAGGTACTATGGACGCATGGATGTCACTGTGACAATTTCTGCATTTGTTATAGCAATAGCATTGCTATTACAAAGAGGGAACCCTCGTTTTACTCAGCTAACTAGTTCAGTTTTTGGGTTATTTTACTGTGGATACCTTCCTTCTTTCTGGGTTAAGCTTCGTTCTGGGCTAGCTGTCCCTGCCTTAAATACAAGTAAGTTGCTCAGATGAATTCCTCGTCCTTTCTACTAATGCATTTCCTTGCAGTGTCAGTTATTGTGATGTATAGTTTACTACTGTTGATAGAAACTTGGGCACTACTGTTGATGTACATCAAAATATTGTGTATTGGCTTGTGTTCTTCAAATTTGTTTTTTGTAGTCTTATTAAGATGTTACGATGTGTTTTGGCAGAATTAGCATACAGTTGGCCAATACTTCTCGGTGGGCAAGCTCACTGGACAGTTGGACTTGTAGCAACCTTGATATCTATTAGCAGCATCATTGCTGCTGATACATCAGCTTTCCTTTGTGGGAGGGTATGCTCTTACTAGCTTTTTTCCATTCTTCCTTTCTTTCTTGTTGGTTTGTGTAACTCTTGTTTGAGTTTCATCTTTGTTTTATGTTGCCATTTTGCTTTTACATGCTGGTGTCATATAGAACAAAAAACAAGCAAAATTGTTTGGGTTCATGTAGGTCTTTGTTCTTAGGGCACATAGTAAATGTTACATGTGCACATTAACAGAATTTCCATCTGAGGTATGTTGGTCATGATGCTGAGGAGCACTAAGCATTCCCACCAGGGAGTGTTCAATGATGGCTGTGCATACATAAATGCTAGTTTGGGTGTAATTTGATGCATTTTTTTACTGAAACTTCGATGCATTTAGTATTCCTGTCAAGGTGTACTAAACGACGGTGTAAGCTAAACTGTTCAACATCACATTAGCGGCAGCTGTGGCCAATAGTGCTACAGTTATTGGCGGTGGCAGTGGCTAATGCAATTGTTTTGATGAGAGGTCTGTTTTTGCTTAATCCATTGTTGAACACCCCTAATGCCTGAAATATGCTTCTTTTTTCTTTCTCGTATTTTGCATTCAGTAAATATGTTTACCATTTAGTACTTCAAAGGAGTAAACCATGTGATCATGTTATTTATTTTATATTTCAGGCATTTGGCCGTACTCCTTTGACAAACATAAGCCCTAAGAAGACCTTGGAGGGTGCTTTAGCTGGCCTAGCTGGCTGTGTACTGACCACTGTTCTACTGTCGAATGTCTTACACTGGCCAAGATCGCTGTTGAGGTGTGATTTCTGGGTTTCAACTATATTATGTTTGAAAGGATTAAGGAAACATTTTTCTCTAGTGAACTGCTGTACCACATCAAGGGTAAAAATCTCAGTTGTTGAAATTAGTCTTAAAAATAGACTACAATGGGGTTGCTTATTAGACTTTTGACCTTATTCTCTTGAAATTTAGATTTGAATGACGATAGTAACTTTTTGTTCAGATTAATAGTTTCAACAATCAACATATAGAACTGTGCATATTTGTGTATCTTGTTTCAGTGTCTAACTATTTCATTGATATCAGTGCTACAGCTTATGGAATCCTGATCTTTTTGGGTTCATTATTTGGGGACCTTGTTGAATCACTGATTAAGCGTGATGCTGGTGTGAAGGACTCCGGATCACTCATTCCTGGTCATGGTAAGCATTGTTAATCTTCCCCATCCCTCTTGTCCTCTGCATATACTACTCTGAAATGAACATAACACGATTGTAATGCAGGTGGAATTCTTGATCGAGTTGACAGCTATGTCTTCACAGGGGCACTTTGTTACTCTTTTGTCAGAGTAGTTCTACCCTTGTATGGAGTCTGATTATGGCTGCTACCATTTAGTTCTCCATTTGACTTTCTTCTACCACCAGTAATGTGGTTGCGAAAATGCACATGATGATGAGTGTTACTGAGATGCTCAACAGATAATCGAGTCACAGAAAAGCGAAACCAAACAGGACCATAGACAAACTTCCATGACTTGACAATGGTGTCCTGCGCATGGGAATTAGTGGCTAACTAGTTGACTGTTGAAGTGAGGGAACTATAGAATGCGGTTACTAACTGGACAGTGTTTCTTTGTTGGTGTAACCTTATCGCTTTGGATGTACATAATTAACAGAGAAAAATGAAAAGTTTATTATCATTGCAAAATTGTTATTTGTATTAAGAAGCATACCATAATTTTTTAAACCTCTTGTTTTCATGATTCAGATGCGTCTGATTGTCAACTAAATTACCCGTATATATTTGTTGCTTTACTTTTTTTCAGAAAGAGGGGATTTTATGTTACAGATTAAGGGTTGCAAACTGCATCCAACAGATGTGAAACTGAAGACATCTACCTAAGGGCATTGTTCGCTAACATATGAGCAACCCTTTTTTGTTCCTTAAAACAGTGTATAATCTCCACCTAAGCTCCTGAACGAGCATCTTGACTTCATCATAAATCATCACCAACTTTGATCCGTCTTCCATCCTGGAGTTGAGGGCACGGCATGCTGTCAAACAATCCGTTTCCAGTGTTACCCGAGTGACCATTGTAAAGCAAGAATCAATCACAGATGGTCTTCATCACCATTCTTCTTGCACATTTATCTGCTTTTGCTGCAAGAGAATTAAGTGCAGCTCGCCAGGCAAAATTCCTAACCTTAGAGTGAAACTGTGAAAGGATCCTGTATCAACAATGCAAATGTCGAATTTGAAACATGCAGAGTTAGAGCAGAAAAGACCTTGCAAATCTTCATTTACAATTAAAGCTGAACATAGGAATGACACTTCTCTCGTAGAAAGCATCAGCAAAATTTATCATATACTATTTACGCAACCAGCGGTCATGCTCAGACAGGCTACCTTGGGAAGCAAAATTGATCTATGTATTCATAACCAGAAAATCTCCAGATACAAGGTGTAGTATGTCACAGGCAAAGCAACGAAAGCTAAGGAAACAGATCCCTCACATTCTCTATACCTAGCCTAGCAAACAAAGCATCATCTGGTATCATCAGTGATCCTTCCATCCATGAACGGAAGCCATCGAGGCGGGAGGTTTCTCATGGGTAAGATCCAATCATTTTGAAAGCCAGTAAATAATCAAAAAGATGGTGCAGGCTGCTATCACTGCTGAAAGAATTATAGTGTCCTTTGATTTCTTCCGCTTAATGGCACCTGCAAGCAAGAACGGGCAGAATTATATGGTGCATAGTGTATTAACCCATAGGTTGCAAAGACTCTGTCCAAGGGAATATGTATTAAGCATCGCAAAGAGTCATGTGCCTCGCCTATAAAGAAGGGTGTACTAACACAAAGTTCAGCAATATGCAAAAGAGGGATCAACAAATTACCAAGAAGACCTCTGATTACGGGGAACTTTTCACCCAATTGCTTGACTTTTCCTTGAACGTCTCCAAACAAGGCCCTCTGATTGGCAAGGGCCACCCTTGTGCTTTGAGCTTGGCCGATTACCTCATCAATCTAGAATCGAGCAAAATTAGCTTCACACTGTGCTAGAGAGTTCTGCAGATACATGTCAACACTCAACAGTACTAATATTTCTGAATTGTAAATGTTCTTTAACATATTCATTTCATTCGGAATGTTGGTTTCCAAATTCATGAAACCACTTAGTGTAGTTGTAAAGATTATGAGCTAACGGTTAGTGTTCTCTGACAAGGTGACACATTACACCAAGTGTGCAAGTGAGATCACAATAGTGTAACATTGACATCATTCAAAGATGAACATCAATCAACCTAAATTCAAACTGTATGCTCATGAAACCACTTAATGTTGTGGTAAAGATTATGAGCTAACGGTTAGTGTTCTATGACAAGGTGACACATTACACCAAGTGTGCAAGTGAGATCACAAGAGGGTAACATTGACATCACTTAAAGATGAACATCAAACAACTTGAACTCAAACTGTATGCTGGGAAATAGTAATAAACATGAACAAGGTGAGCATAAAGAAACAAAATCCAGCCCAGCCTTTCTCGGGGAATACCTGGTTGATGCTGCCATGAATGGAAGCCCTCTCCCTAAGCAAATGCACCCTCGGCGACATGCCACCGGTGGCCTGATCAGATTTCCACATTCAAGCGTTCAGACAGGCATAGTATATGTTACAGTGGTTGGGGGAGTTTGTGGAAAGAGGTAAACCTTGGACTCAGTGATGTCTTCGCGCACGGAGGTGAGGAGATCAGCGTGCTCCCTCATCGAGCTCAGGTTCCCCCGCGTCCTCCTGAACTCCTGTGTCCACCAACCAACAACCACTTGAGATGAGACGATTAACCGACAGTAACGAAACATGCGTGAGAAGCAGGAGATTGAGCGGGAGGACGCCCCCACCTGCGAGAACTCGTGGAGGATGTCGCGGTGGCGCGCGAGCTTCTGGGAGACGGAGGTGGCGGCGGCGGTGGAGGCGGCGCAGCGGCTCATGGCGTCGTTGACGTCCTGCAGCTTGCCGAGCAGCGACTGGATCTCGAACTCCATGGACTTCCAGGAGGAGCGGTCGGCGGAGGGGGAGGCGGAGGAGGAGGAGCGCGCGGCGAGGCGCGCGTAGGAGGAGAGCTTGACGTCGAGGTCGCCCTCCAGCTTCCGCGCCTCCCTCCGCAGCTCCTCCCACCCGGACTCCTGCAGCTCCAGCGACGCCGCGGCCGCCGAGTCCGACGACGACGACGACGACATCATCCTCCCTCCGCCGCCGCCGACGAGTTCGACCCGATCCGCGGTGAGGACGCTCGCCTAGCTTGCTTGCCGGGCTCGTGATCTGAAGAAGAAGAAGAAATGGTGGAGCGGTGGTACGGCAGCGCTTCCCGATTTGCGAACGAGCAGCCGAGGAGGAAAGGAAAAGGATGCAGGGTGATTCAGCGCAATGGATCCCGGGTCGCGATTTCGTCCGTTCGATCATAGAATTCGACGGTCCAGATTTGATCATAGAAAGTACTCCTGGTTTCTTACGATATTTGATAACACTCCAACGACCCTTCTAAGCTACTGTATCCATTGCTAATACTCACATGTTAAGGGGGCTAACCAAAAATTACCCGGCACCAACCCGCCGACCGCCGTCTTCCTCAGTTCCTCCTGCCCACCCGAGCCGAGCACCACCACCACCTGCCCACCCCAAATCAAGCTAGGGTTTTGCCCCACCCGTCTCGTCAGGAACAAGGCCGTAGACAGGGGGGAAGCCAAGCCAAGCTTGACAACATGGCGTCGACGAAGGTGCAGCGGATCATGACCCAGCCCATCAACCTCATCTTCCGCTTCCTACAGAGTGTAAGTACTGCGCAATCCCGCTCCTTCCTTTTTTTTTCTCTCTCGTGTTCTTTCTGCCGGACCCTGTGCTGAGTCCTCTGCTTTGCCTCGTGTTTCTTGGAGCAGAAAGCGCGCATCCAGATCTGGCTCTTCGAGCAGAAGGACCTCCGGATTGAAGGCAGGATCATCGTAAGTCCCCCTAACCGCTCCAAACGCAAACGTGTGAACTAAACCTCTGTTTTCCTTGTTGAAATTCAGTCCTGTCGAGCTTTCGAAAAAAAATTCAGTCCTGTCCGTTTATGTTTAGTATGCGTTGTTGCTCGCTGCTGGTATAGTTTTGTGGCGGTACCAAGGAGTTGTGTGGCATGGAAACCAGTGATGGCTCTTGTTCCATACTCGTGGCCTGTAGGGGAGAAGTGAGCCTTTAGCTCAATATCTGAACGATGCTTTAGATGGAATTGCCTGATTATTACTTAACCTCCTTTACTAGTCCCCAAAACACTGTTGCTGCCAAGATTCCAAATTCAGGATGTTTGTTTGTTTGGTAGTGAACCATACCTGTATGAATAATGTTTAGATCCTATTGGCGTATTAAAGGTGAAAATTGGCATAACTAGGGACTTCTTATTTGCGTATTGCATTCCCGATTCATTCTATTCATCATCTTATTTACATACATTAGTGTTGCATCACAACACATATTGAGGTGGCCCTTCATTTTATTTTTGTGTATCAAGCATGTTTGCTTATGTCGACCTTTGAATTATCCTTCCCTATTTAGTAGCTGCAACACGTTCTGCAGGGCTTTGATGAATACATGAATTTGGTCTTGGATGAAGCTGAGGAGATCAACGTCAAGAAAAACACCAGGAAGTCTCTGGGTACGGAAATGTTACACCCTGTTATGACCAAACAGTTTTGTTGAAAACTCTCTAATCTACTTTGTGAATTCCTTCCAGGTCGGATTCTCTTAAAAGGAGACAACATTACACTGATGATGAACACGTAAGCCAAAAGAGTGAATCAAGTTTTCTCTCAGATTCTTCTGATAGCTGCTGCCTTGTGGCATGTATTTATCTCCTTTATTGGTGTTTGTTTGCCAGGGGGAAGTAACAACAACATTTCACTAGGCATCTGGTTGCAGGACTGCTACCAGACTATTGCGATGTGAGAGTTTGAGGCTGTAGTAGATATATTTTCCTTCCTATGCTCTTCTAAATCTGACTGTAAAAACATCCAGGCAGAAATAACAGATTTTGTGAAGGAAAAGTGTTATGCAGAAGCAGAACACAAATTGGCACGTATCATGTTTGATTGGCTCTTGATTCTGCAAGTTATCAGCATCTTTTATGCTTCATTCACATAAGAAAACAGACAGCGTCTGTGGAAACCTGGAGGAATTTGTACCATGTGCTTGGAATGGGTTTCATTTCGATGTGTCTCCTTGTTTTTGCTTCTGTAGTTGCTTTATCTAAGCTGAGCTTTGACGGCAAAATAATGGATACTGTCGTAAGTTTGTAGCAGTTTCTGGACGTGTGATATGTTCTTGTGTAGTTCTTTCGTTATCTGTGATGATATTTATGCAATAAAATTGCAACCGCTGGCAGATCTGTAATGACTCCATTCATTATTTTTCATAACGAAATTGATGCCCAACTTTAGAGTATGAAACATTCATCAGACATGTCTCCACATCTCTTGGTTCTTGAGTACGTACTAGGTGATCTAATCATCCATTTTACTGTACTTGAACGCGTACAAGCGAGTCAATCCTTTTTTGCATTGGATTCGCCGTTGTTGGACTCTGCAGCTTGGCTCTCTTCTTCTGCCTTGGCGCTCTTCCTGCTCATCTGGGCGGCCGTGGCCACCACGATGGCGCCGAGAGTGAACACCGGCACGAAGACGAGGTTGGGGACCAGGTCCAGCCTCATGTTCTTGACGTAGGGGATGTGCCCGCTGGCCCTCTTGCCGACGACGGCGGCCGCCGGGGCGGCCAGGCCGGCCATGATGAAGACGCTGTCGTCCACCGTCGCTTCCCTGACGTTGGCCTCCATGAACTCGAAGAACTTGTCCCTCTTCAGCTCGTCCGTCTCTTGCTTACTCCACACATTGTTATAAAACTCCTGCATGCCCCTTTTTTTTTCAGTTTGCAACAGTCGTCCTTCCCATGTTGCAAAAAAAAAAATGTTTGGACATAACATTGTGAAATAATGGACAAATCATGGAGTTACTACCTCGGTCTTTTTGAGCGATGGAGTATCGAAATCTTGGCCGGGCATTACAGTGTTGAAATACCTGCAGCGATTGGGGATTATGAAACAAACAAAGAACGATCGAAAAGGAGATGAAGGGTATCAAAAAACATTGGAACGGGAAGGCCTTACTTGCAGAACTCAATGTAGGCAATATGGAAATCTTTGAACTCGCCGGTATTCTTATTCTTAAAATGCTTCTCAAAAACTTGCCCGGCAGTTGCCGTGGTCAGTCCTGGGTATCCTGAGAAGGAGAGCACAAAGTATCAATGTTACAGTATGATGGAACAACAGAACGAACCCGAATACGATCAACATTGCATATTTATTCAAATTGGTTTCTAACGAAACGGAAAACTTCCAACGTATTATTTGACCCTGTCAATCTTAACGCTGGAAAAAAACAAAGGAATACTGTACTTCAGAGAGACTCCTCCTTCCCATATTAATTGTCGTTTAATACAAAGATTTTAGTTCATTTTGAACTAAAATTCTTGTCCTAAACGACAAATAATATGGGAAGGGGGGAGGAATTACTTACCGAACTTGTTGAAGCCACTAAAGGAACCACCCATTTTTGGACCGACAAGCAAGCAAGGACAAGCAGCGCGTGTCCTAATAACAAGATGAAAGGGAGCCCAGGGAGTTTATATAGTTCATGGAATAAAAGGAGCGCAAGCTTGGAATGCATTCCTTCCCTCCCTTCCTTGTTCTTAAACTCAGGTTGGTTCCGCCCCTCTCCAACGTGATTCATGTCCTCCAAGTGAAGTTAGAGTTGGCCTGGTTCTGAAGCTGCATGCAGGAATCATTCGAAGGTTACTAGCCAGCCAGGCCTCTTTTTGATTGCCCCTGTGCATGCTCGTTTGCTTGCATGTGACGAATTGAATAATCACATGCTTTAGCTCCTAAAAGAGAGATTCCTCCTCCTGCTGCTGCTTCCCTTTCGTGTCTTTCAGATGCATGTTGTTTGCTTTCCAAGATACAGCATTGTTAACTACTCCTACAGCACTGGAAGGAGCGTGTTGGGTAGTATCATATTGTAACAAGATACAAGCATTGTTAACTACCGCACTGAAATGCAAACAAGATCCACCCGAATTCATGTGTTTCACCTTTTCAGAATCTGCTCATGGCGAAAAAATATATTATATCAGTATGTAGAAGAGAATGGTGGTCCTTTTGGAAACCCATGCAACCTTGTGGTAGAGGATGTAAAGGTGGCGCAGGACAGGAAGACGATGCCGAGCCAGCCGGACTTGGTGGCGACCGCGTGGAGCCGCTCCGCTGCAGGAGCTGAGGTGGAGGAGCGGAGAGCGGAGCAGAGGGCGTCGGAGTCGATCGGCCCGCATCCGGCGGCGTCGGGGCAGCGGTGCGCGAGCGCGATGGCCGGGAGGGCGAGGGCGCGGAGGCGCTGGTGCAGGGAGGACGCGGCGGCGGCGGGTAGGGTAGGGAGTTGAAGGAGAGGCGCGGAGGCAGACGGCAAGCGGAGGAGGCTGCACTGAGGAGCGCCCGCGTGGAGGACGGCGGCGGGGTTTGGCGCCAACCGTGGCGGCGGCATTTGAACCGGCCGAAATGCTCGCGCCTGTTGTACCACTAGAATGCTGCAATGAATGAACTGGCAAATGAAATTTGGTGTATGATCAGTTTGAAACTCCAAAAAATATGGGGATTTTTTTAAGTCCTCTAAAAAATACTAAGATATGAATTTTTTCCCCTGGATTAATAGATGTTTTCATCATTTCTTACAGTCGATTATTAAATGAAGCCCAACGACCTGACAACCGCAAACGATGACACTTGCAAGTTGGAATCAGTCTACTCTAGTTAGGGAGCTGAATGAACAACCAATTAATCCACCAATTTTAGGGAACAGCTCAATTCTTGCACGGACCTGAAAAAAGATACTGTCATGTGTGGTTTAATTCACTTGCCATGCAACACATCACGAGTTGAACCCACCAACAATTACTGTATAAACTGATTACAAATGTAATCCTACTTGATGAATAGTTAAGAAATTTTCTGAAACCACTTCAGATAATGCAAGGACCAGCACATCCTCACTCCTTCAAAGAACTTTATTGCGATCGATAGTACAATCAAAAGATACATACAAGGACTACATGGTAATGTACAAGAAAGATAAACGGGATTTCTTTACCAATTTGATTTCACTCTCTATACATACATACTAAGTATTTACTGGGAAACTTATCTCCATGCTGCGCACATAACCTGGATGCTAGAATCGGAAACACATCACATGGCACGCTAAAGAAACCAAAAGAAAATGAATCTCATGACTACTGTAAGGTATCATCATCCTAGATGCTCCTCCCCAATGGTTGCGCCACAATTCACAAAGCCTGAGGATTTGGAACCCCCCTTGGACTGGGAATGTTACTCATGCTCGCAGTTCGCAAGAGCTTGCGGAATTCAGACAGGCTTATTTTCCCATCTTTGTCGATGTCGGCCTCCTCTAATAGTGGCTCAAGAGATCCCCTTAAGCCAGTGTGCTGCATCGTGATAGAAAGTTTCAAATGAGAAAACTGCTGATTTTGTTTTCATCACACAACTATAAATATTTTTTGGTAAGAACCTTCATATGTTTATATTATCAAATCTAAATGCTAAAATAGCCAACTGGGAAAGACTAATCCAGGAATGACAGCATTGATCCATGATCCCGGATGAATAAATAATATGGAGTGTGGCAAAAGTCGAGTGACAATCTTAATTTCCATTTCTTGAAAAAAATATCATGGTGCTTTGATTAAACATATCATTTCACTAACTGAATATGAGGAGCAAGCAAGTGAAACCAAAATAGGACTAGAAAATTACCGTTCTAAGCTCCTCTGGCGTAATGTATCCATCACCATCCAGATCAAATTTTCTGAAAGCAGCTTGGCAGCGTACACCCCACCTTTCAGAGTCCAGCTCAGCCATCTGATGTATATGGAGAGTTGCTGCAACAAACTCTCTGAAGTCCACAAGACCATCGGTGTTGCTATCGATCTAACACAGAATAAGATCACAGTTTTAGTACTGTCATCTAAATAACATGAGCTGTTTTTGCTCAGAAACGAAGGGGGAAGCAGAACTTTGATTTTTTTTTTCAACAAGAAAAATAAAAGAAAAGAAAAGACAGCCCGAACTTACTGCTTGAATAATCTCGAGTACACGGGGACCCTTCAATTTCCAAGGAAGATCTTTGGCAAGGGCCTGTTAAACATGCAAAGGATCATTAGCTCAAAGGACGGACATCTTTTTCTGGGACTGCCAAGAGAGCTGTCCATCATTGTTTTAAAAAAGAATGAATGACAAAAGAATGTAAAAACATACAAACCAAGAGAAAGAGAAAACAGAGCAGACAACTAAAATAAAAACAAAAAAAAGGAAAGAAGAGAAGAGACTATAGTAAGGCACTTCTCATTACGGAGAAGGATATATTTTAAAAGGGCTAGTTGAAAATAAAGGCATTTTCATTCAAAATGTATAATACAGAGTATGTCTTACATGTCGCATTTCCTCGATACTAATTGATCCACTTTTATCAACATCGATTGCATCAAACTGATCCTTAAGATCTGCTAGCTCTTCCTCATTGAGGGTACTCGCTAAAGCCTGAATACCAGAGATACTTTGAGAAGCGAAGTGATGAAATGCTAAAAATTTCAAATAAATATGTTACCACAATAATTACCCTAAGTGCAAATTGCTTAAAACGGCTGTACTTGACAAACTGACGCATGTTGGATAACACAGATATGTCAACAGGGATCTCGGATGCTTCTCCACCTTCTCTGACCCATGGATGTGCTAAACATATCAAGAATAACCAAAATTAATGAAATGGCATATTGAAAAATGATGTGTGTTGTTCACTACTTTCTTTTTTCCAATAATCTAGACAAAATAACACAATAATGTGATTTGATTGCAGCTTATAGGACTACATACTATATTTTTGTGATCAGGTAAAAGTCCACGAGAACGGGGGAAAGGTACGACAGCAAATTTAGATGTCTAAGCTCATTAAAGCATTACAGAAGCATCAATTTTATGCGACCTCAAAATTAGATAAGTGGTCTTTGAAAAGAAAAAAAGCATTTCATCTTATATACTAAAAGATTCATATGATCTTCTCTAATATTTTAATTGTGTCTAACTAATTTGTTGTGCAAGACAGAACAATCATTGGCTTTTCATATCCATGTTGTCATACTTGATGATCCAAAAGGCATAGACTAATAAATTACTGGAGTGATCTTGAAACTTACAGAGAGCTTGAGCAGCAGTTAGTCTTGCCCTTGGGTTCTTCACGAGTAACCTCTTAACAAAATCCTTGGCGCCTGGACTAATGCTTGGCCAAGGCCTCTTACGAAAATCAGGTCTGTTCCTGAGAACCTAATATAAAAGGTGAACACAATGTAAAACATCACACATATACTGTTACATAATTGCTGATTTAAATGCACAAAGATATATGTGGCTTGCAAGAAAACTGATGGCAGGTGGTAAATGAAAATGGAAATCGAACAGCTTAAAAGCTGGTGTAGGTTGAGTATAAACACCGAACATCCCCTTAGGTTTGTTTCCTAATAAAGATAACTAGCAATTGCATCATATGGCACCAAAAGATGGCGTAAAAAACATTATTCTTGAATCTTATTTTGTGACACCAAGGGGAACTGTAACATAGTTTGACTGAGACAGTAATTTCAAAAGGTAATAAACTAGCATTTTAGTAGGCATTGCCAACAGTTGTCTACTTACCTCCTTGAATATACCGTCTTCAGTTTTATCCCAAAATGGTCGTCTCCCACAGAGCAGAATGTAGGTTATAACTCCTATACTCCAAACATCTGACTCGGGGCCAGACCGCCGTTTTAATACTTCCGGTGCAACATAATAGGCACTGCCAACAATATCATGGAATTTCTTCCCTACAATCATGCATTTTAAACAATGAAATTGGTCAGATAAACTCCAAACTTGTCCTTTCATGTTTAAGTCAGATGCAACAGTCTCATATAAATAAGATGCAAACGAGCAAAAAAAACAAATATGTACCTGGCTTTATGAAGTCTGACAAACCAAAATCTGTTGCTTTCAGCGGTGAATCCTCCTTAGTTGATTTGAAAAGGAAGTTCTGGGAAGGAAAATAGGATCTTACATGGCCTGAGAAGTAGTGAAATATCACAAAATGCATACTATGTGCAAAAGAGATTGCAAGTGTTGAATTTCTACCTCAGGCTTCATGTCACGGTGAACTAATCCACGCAGATGACACTCAGCAGCCACCTTCAGCATTTGGCGCACTACCACTGCAGCATCTTTCTCACTATAACGGCTATTTTTTCTGCCCAAAGGGAAATGTAACCAGAAATCAAACAAAATGAAACAAACAAAATCAACCAATCTACTTAAAATAAGAACAAACCATCTGATCTTACTTTGATAAAATCCGATCCAACAGTTCACCACCCTCACATAATCTGCAAAAAATAAAGAGGGTGAGAGTTGGTTCTGGAGCATCAGAAGATATATTTGAAATCATATGGGCAATTGGGCATGTATACCCTCTTTGGTTCATTTAAGAAGCTACTAGGAGACTACTGGTGAGTGTGGTATATGGTGATATATACAATAAGAAGTGCATCAAGCTAGCAGCGCAACATACAACAATGCAAAAAAAAAAAAAAAAAAAAAACTGTGGAATGAAGAATTCTCAACGTAAATAAATAATTTATATAAAACCATGCATTCAAATTTATATTGTAGATTTGAAAGAACGGTCCATGTATCCATACATTCTGAAAAATGAATAGAGAATGCAATTCTTATGAATCTGCACAGCATCAAGTATTAAATTCGAGATAAAACAAGGTCCGTTAGATAATTGCACGGTTAACATTCCTCAGGAAAAAGAAAAAACTGCACAGTTCACTGATAAATAGTTAGTTGACACTGATTGTGGTAGTTAGTTTGGGACTACTTACTCCATCACAATATAGACATATGAATCATCCTCAAATGCATTGTAGAAGTTAACAATATTCTCGTGTCCTTGAAGTGCTTTAAGAATCTTCACTTCTCTTTTCACATCCTCCACAGCAACAGGGCGGACCATCTGCCACACAAAATCGTAATCTTAATTTTCTTAAGTCACATGTTCTGAAAATGACATTTAGTGGTGTCGTTCTTTATCTACGAGTAAAGAATAAGGGGCAGGACGCAAGACCGAGAGAATGATGGTAACACAGAGACCAGTCTAGACGGGTTCAGTCGCTCAATGAGAGGTAATACATTATGCCTTATGTACATGGATTGTATTGATTGTGTATGGTTGTGGTTGTTTTTTGAGGGGGTCCCTGTCCGCCTTAGGACAAGTAAAATGCTACACATAGACAGTCTCAAAGGCCGTCTCATGCAATGCCACATAGGATTTTTTTTTGTTATGAAAGAGAGAGGGAGGTGAGAGAAAGACAATTGTTCTGCAAAACAACCACCACATAAGCTAAAATTTAGGAGTACGGCTTCCACACCATTTTACGAGTTGTAGTTGCCATGCAACTCATAAATATTCTTTTTTACACACACAAGTTAAGAAGTTGTATAATTACTACGAGACAACTGAAAAGATCACCCGTTGTATAAGTGGTTCGATAATGCATATCAAGCTTATGTGTCATGTAGGAGACAAGAAATGGCACCATTGTACTTGCCCTTATATATCCAGGGGTGCTTTGGCTACATAACAAGTATCCTAGTCGGTTACAACAATATCTTTGAGTAGGGTTTATCTCTAAGATTCCTTACATGGCATGCCTATTATCTCCTGGTCGTGGGCCACACAGTCTTCTATACCTGGACTGGCCCATCCCTATTTGGCTAGTCGCCTAGTCGGTTGGTCTTTGGCATAAGTACCCATGGTCCATATACTCCACAAGTGGACAATAAGTGAGGTCAATAATGCATAATAGCACATAGCAGGCATCTAACCCTCTAACTACCAACTTGGATTAAGAAAGGTCAAGTCAAACACAAATTATACAACATCTAGACATACATGAGTAGATTATGATAAATAGAATTCAATATATCCTGATCTATTTGGATACTCTATTTTTCTCAGTATTCCAGTGAATCCTGATATAAATGAATCTAAATAGTATAATAATCTACTTATCAAGATTCATCAATCCTAATTGATAAAAGTGAAGATCATTGGATCATCAATCCATAATTTCCTCAACATTCCACGAGCACTTACGATCTATTAATGAGAAAAATGTAAAACCATCATTTTTGTGTGACCTTGAGGCCCTTATATCCAAGTAAAACACCACTATTAACACAACATGCAGATCTTGCAGCCTAAACGGGTATTTGCCTATGGACAGATCATATAACATAAGAGGTATCCGAATTCTCAACTCCCCCTCCCCAAGCTATCTTACAAGTTACAACATTGTCCAGCTATTCGATGTGTATCCTCCCTGATCTCAGATACATTTCCTTACCGGTATCATGGTTCTTTCCACAGGACTGATATTTAGTACTTCTTTGACATGAATATCACTTGGTTAGCCCTCGTGTCACACTTTCACTCTCTTAGTAACAGATAGAATGACCTACATTTCCAGTGCTGCTAATTTCTTAGGAAGGTTCCGCAAAAATTGACAGTTTACTCAGAGGTCTAAATTTTGAAAAGACCGATAAAGGAATGTTGACGCTTCAACAGAAGGTGAAAGTTATTGGACGAAATCGAAACTGTGTTGATGAGTAATGTGTTCCAAGGTCAAATTGAGTGCGCCTTGGTAACTGCCATGCACCTATAGCATGGAACCCAAGGAGGTATTGTCCATTGCAAGTGAGCAATGGTTGTCTGTCCTGATTTTTCCTCATCAACAGGAACTTTCCAATGGCTTTTGGCTAGCCCCAACCTCAAAGGAGCAAATATAAGTGGTTCTAATGAACACCTATCGGACATATCTATAAATATTGAGATTATCTAGCAAACCAAATAAAAGATTGAATCCAAAAAATAAAAGAAAACAGCACAAGGAATCACGCAAAATCTTAAGCTCCATACAAAATGCGTTTTGCACAGGTGACAACTAATTCCAAACAAGAGGCATCAAGGGATTGGTATGGTAGTACCACATAGCGTTTCCGGTAATAGCCAACTGAGAAACGTCTTTACTGTTCCAGAGAAAACTGCTTCTGCCATTTCCAGAAGTGAGCTACCGAGTTGGAGAACCGCTCCTCCTCGTTCCCAAACAACGCAGACAACTCAAAAGTGCCGGTGAAAGATTTCTGAACAGGACGCGGCACTTTTGCCCCCTCGTGTAACAGAAACCCAAAAAGGGTAAAGGGATATACTAGCAACTGCGCGTGATAATATGAACACGAGAAATGTCGAATAGACAGACTTGAGTGTAGGGAAGGGCCCTGGTGACGTGAAAAAATCGAAACGTCCTGCAGTTATGTCGCTGAAACCGGAACCACTAAAAGGGCGAATGGTTGGCCGATTCGAGCTGCCAGACACCTAAAACCAGCTGAAAATGTGACTGATTTGGTCGAGCTAAACGCATAAAGCAACCCCGGAATTACCGGTTCCACCTAAACCTCAGAAGTCAGAACCAACAGAAAAACGGCGATTTCCGCGGAATCACACTACACCGGATTCCCCACTCGAAGCTTCGAATTAATTCCACCAGGTCGATCCACGAGACGACCGCTGGAACATCGCAGGTCCACCACGAAACAGGCAGACAGAGCAGAGGGGGAGACGGAGGGGGAGGTGGAGAGAGGAAGGCACCAGCTAAAACACCTTGGCCTTGTCGATGCGTTTGACGGCGACGCGGTCCCCGGAGCCGCGGTCGGTGGCGGCGAAGGTGTACCCGAACTGCCCGTGGCCGAGGAGCCTCCCGACCTCGTAGCGCGCCTCGAAGTCCCCGTCGTAGCCGAACTCCACCCGCGCGGCTTTCCCCTGCCCGTCCGGGGCCGCGGCGCCGCGGCGCTTCCTCTTCCGCTCCTCCTCCTGCTTGGACGGCCCGGCGGCGGCGGCGGCGGAGGTGGCAGCGGAGGCGGAGGAGAAGCAGGCGCCCATCGGTGGCCGTGGTCTGGGTCTGGGAGCTGCGCATATGGGTGTACGCGGGGCGAGGTATATAGGTTGGTTGGTGGCGCCCCACGGTGCGGTGGGGTGGGGGAGAAGATGAGAGGGGAGGAGGAAGGAAGGAAGGTGAAGAGGAAGGTGAGGCGCAGCCACCACAGAGGAGGGGAGGAGGGGACGGAGACGGACAGATAGACAGACAGATGATGGTCAACCGGTCAAACTGCCTATTGTCAAACCCCTCATCACACTACCTCTTCTTCCGCGCTCTCCATTTTTACATTAGTTGTATTTATATTTGTTCAGTTATGGTTTTTAAGATTAGTGATATTAAACACTAACTAATAATTATGTTAAAAATAAATAATACTCCCTCCGTTTTGTTTTAATTGTCGTTAGGACAACCTTTGTTAGTTCACTTATAGTTCATTTGGTTGTCTGAAACGACAATTATTTCAAAATGGAGGGAGTATAATTTTCAATCAACCGAAAACAGTAGCCCATTTCGTGATAATCATCAGAACTTGCTCTGACTATCCATCCGTGCTTCTTCTATGCACCTGGATTCCTCCTTAGACCGTTCACACTGGTTCACCTCTATATTCCACTTTTATATCTCATCTATAAAAAGATTCTCTCTTTACAGTTTTGTTTTCCCCACTCGTTCACCTCTAAATCAGACATCTATACTATTTTCCACCTATTTTATTCCTTTCCCCCCTTTTTTTTCCTCCTTTCTTTCTTCTCCTTTCCTTATCTCTCCACATAGAGGTGCCCCTATATTTGGTGTGTTACTATAGATATCTGGGAAATAGACGTGCATATAGAGGAGCCGCTGCGGCTGCACCGGCGCGCTATACGCAGGTAGCGGTGCGTATAGCGCAGCCGCTGCGCTCAGTCTTTGAAGCGGTCCTGGTCAAGATAGCCCCTATTTCCAAGCTTTTCAAAACGTCAGTGTATATGTGTCACTGTCCTACCTTTACCGTGTTATTTTCACGAAATATCACAAAAAGGGTTGGAATTCTACATTTTTCAGAAAAAATACCCGTACTCGAGTCTTCTAAGCCTATAATATTGCTTTATTGTCATAATTTTATTAGAAACACAGACTCACGTTGGGGAAAGTAATCATGCGTGCAGATGGGGACCTGGAAGTGAGATTATTATTGCCCATCAAATAATGCTTCCATGACGGCGGACCGTGAACAGGCTATTTATTTCCTGATGACCGGATCAAGCTGTCTCGACAAGCAATCAGTTAAGTAGGGCTTTTGCTTTCTCGTGTCCTCAATTCTCAACAATTCATTTTTAGTTTATTTATTTGTTCGAAACATCAATTAGTACGAACTAAAAGGGAATATCATGATAACATCGTCTACATACATTCTTCCAGCCAAATCGCCTCTCTCGTGGTTATTAAGGTTTTGTTTGGATCAGTTTTAGTTTTTTTTTTAAAAAAAAAATACTGTTTTTTTAATATGAACACTATCATACTCAACGTACATTTGCCGAACTATATCAATCACCATGCATACATACATACACGTGTGAAACCGTGAAAAGTATCAATTTTATTCTTCATTCTAATAAAAGCTCCCGCTTGTTGTACATATGTGCCGCTGATAGATTTTCCAATATTAACCTTTATTTATACTCCTAATATATATATATATATATATATTATATGATACTTTCTCCGTTTCAGATAAGTTCAAAAATAAACCACAGGGCGATAAAATTTTAAGATATGGAAGAGTAAATACTTATTAATTACTAATGTGATGGGTACATCGATGATGGTATTATTACAACACCGTACCCATAACAACAAAGTCAGCGTCTGTGAGAGCTTAGCGCGTCCGTGTGACGTGTTCGTTGAACGGATAAGTACATCTCTGTGTTGGTCCGTCTGACCGTGTGCAGTGCAGCGTGCAGCCTGCGAAGAAGCTTCTCAGCTCATCGTCGTCACCGTCGACGTTGTCGCTGTCAGCTTCTGTTCTTCTTGGTAAACACCCAGCTAGCGGATCTCTGAGTCTGAGTCCAACTCCGCGTGAAGAAGAAGTCGACGCGCCGTCGTTGTTGCTGGGAGACAGCAGAGACAGTGATGCAGGCAGACAGCGACCGAGAGATGAGAGACCCTTGACGGCTTGACGCCGTCAGCTAGCTAGTTACTAGAACGCTGCTAAGTTAATGGGGTCTATAGAACAATCCAAATGATCAATGAACTCCCCTCAAATAAATAAATAAAACGAAATCCTGACCTGGTTGTCTCTCTGATACTCGAGTGATTTTTTAGGAATTTGTTTAGCACGTGCTATTTAGACGACGTATCAAAATCTTAATTTTTCATGCACCCGTTGTTCTTCCCAAATACCAAGCCAAGCGTCTCCTATTTGGGACCACAAAAACTTACACATCCCTCTGTGTGTTTGGCCGCATTCCTCTCCCGGATTCACCCCGTTTCGTTCCCCACTCTGCATGCATGCGTGCGTGCGTGCAGGCCTCCCGGCGCCATGCATCCCTGATGACGCAGTCGTTGTTGCAATCTGTCCCGGCCATGCCCTCTAGCTCTTGTTGTTGTTGCAGTGATCGATCTGGTGGCCGCATTATCGTGCTGTCGTCCCTCCGATCCATCCTCAGCGTCCGCGTTGCGACGACATACCGATCGACGTCGAGGTCCTGCCGCCGGCCGCCATTGTTTTTTTTTGACCGAGAGCCGGCCGCCATTGTTGGCGCCGCGCGCGACCTTGAGCTATTAGCAGCTAGCTGCTGGCTGCTGCTCGTCGGAGGAGGGAGGACGAAGACGACAGCAGCATGATGATGCGAGGAGGAGCCCGACGACGATGGTGCTGTCCCTGAAGCTGAGGGCCATCCTGTTCCCGTTCCAGATGGAGCCGCGGCGCGAGGAGCTGCTGCATGAGCTAGGCGTACGTCTTTTCCTTCCCTCCTCTCTCCCCTCTCCGTCCCTCCGTACGTGCGTGCACACGCCTCGATCGGTCGGTCGATCTCCTTCTTCCTTCTCGATCGTGGCAACGATCGATCAAGTTGCTTGTTGTCGACCGATCGATTCATTCTTGCATGCATGCAGGAGATGTGGGACGAGATCGGAGAAGCGGAGGACGACCGGCGGGGGATGCTGCAGGCGCTGGAGGAGGACTGCCTCAACGTGTACAGGGCCAAGGTCGAGCAGGTCCGGCAGCACCGGGCGCAGCTCAGGAGGGAGATCGCCGACTCGGTCGCCGAGCTCGCCGCCATCTGCGCCACCATCGGCGAGCCGCCGGCCACCGTGCAAACGGCATGCTCCTCGCTCAAGGTACGTACTTCTACGGGCGTCCCCATATTCCATCTATCATCACCACCCTGCATGCACTGCATTGCATGGTGTGTCGACGTCAGTGTCTGACGAGGGGCAACAAACAAAAACAATTGGTCATCAGGGCACGGGGAGCCTGAAGGAGGAGCTGGGCCTGATCGCGCCGGAGCTGGCGGAGATGAGGAGGCGCCGGGACGAGAGGCGGCGGCAGTTCATGGACGTGACGGAGCGGGTAAACAGGATCCAGCAGGAGATAAAACCAGCAGGCGCCGGCGGGCAGCCTCATGACGTCACCGTCGACGGCTCCGACCTGACGCTGTCCAAGCTCGAGGAGCTCAGAGCGCATCTGCAGCATCTGCAGACGGAGAAGGTTCAGAATTAATTCAGATGAAAAATCTTGCATCAGACTGACTGAAATAATCCGTGTCTCACTTGTCCTAACTGACTATATATTGATGTTCTTGTATATTCCCACCCCCTAGGAAAATCGAACCAAGAAGGTGACGGAGCTCAGGGCTTTGCTGCATTCGTCGTCCTTGGTTCTTGGCATGGATCCCGGAGAACTCCATGTCGTTCGTGGCGACGACGAACAAGCAGCAGGTGACGACCTGAGCGACGGCGCGATCGGGATGCTGGCGTCGGAGATCGAGAGGCTGAGAGAAATCAAACGGGATCGAATGCAGAAGGTCCGTACGTCTCAAAAAGCCAAATTAATTCACATGCATCTGAACCGACCAGAGATCGATTCGTTCTCGTGCCGGCGTGGATCTCATACATACGCCGCCGTCCGCCCGTCTCTTGTCGTTGTAACCAGCCGTAGTACGTGGTGTGTGGCATGCAATGCAGCTGCAAGACCTGGCGGGCAGCATGCTGGAGCTGTGGCACCTGATGGACACGCCGTCGGAGGAGCAG
This sequence comes from Tuctoria greenei, assembly GCA_036927565.1. Taxonomy (NCBI): domain Eukaryota; kingdom Viridiplantae; phylum Streptophyta; class Magnoliopsida; order Poales; family Poaceae; genus Tuctoria; species Tuctoria greenei. Next base: position 219,945,818 of record JAYESD010000004.1, on the reverse strand, counting down.
AGGAGGTTCCAGAGCGTGGCCTGCAACATCGCCGCGTCCGAGGACGAGATCACCGAGCCCGACGCCCTCTCCATGGACTTCATCCACCACGTACATACAGCTTGGTTGCTCCGTCCGCGTTGAGAGGGACGTACTCTTGATACTACGCCATCGTCATCAGTTCCTTCGTTCTGACCACGTACAGCTTGGTTGTGCGGTGCAGGTGGAGGCGGAGGTGGCGAGGCTCGAGAAGCTCAAGGAGTGCAGGATGAAGGACCTCGTCCTGAAGAAGTACGACGAGCTCAAGGACATCCGTCGGCGCGCGCGGTTGCCGGAGGAAGACGACGGCGACAACACGGTGCTGATGTTCGACAACACTGACAGCGGTCGGTAGCTACTAGCTGAACCTTAATTAGCTTGTCGCTGAGGATGAATGAAGAAACGTGAGACGCTTTGTACGTGTTTGCAGATTCTGAACGGTCTCTGATCCTGGAGCGGCTGGAAGTGCAGATCTCGGAGGCCAAGGACCTGGAGTTCAGCAGGAAGGACGTTCTCGAGCGGATGGAGAAGTGGCAAGCAGCACTCGAGGAGGAGTCATGGCTCGAGGAGTACAACAGAGTACTCCTACCACAGATCTCTGTCCCTCGTGATCTCTCTAAATACTTACTCCTAGTCGGCACTGAACTTTTTATTTTCCCGTGCTTGCTTGCTTCCAGAACGAGAACAGATACAATGTGGGCAAAGGCACGCATCTGGTGCTGAAGCGCGCCGAGAAGGCGCGCGCATTGGTCAGCAAAATGCCGGGTAATTAAAAAAAATTGCCTTCTCTGTCCTCGCGAAGCTCTGAAGATTGCTTAACAATTGTGGAATTAAGCTGTGTTCATCGATCGGTCTTCCCCTGTGGTGGTGCGTGCAGCAATGGTGGAAGCGCTGACGGCGAAGGTCGTTGCTTGGGAGAAGGAGAGGGGGACCAGATTCGAGTACGACGGCGTACGTAGTCGTCTTTTCAAACTGCTGATCACAGATAGATGAACTCGCCGCCGTTTTAATTTCTTCTCCAGTTTTGTTTTGGACCGATGAACGCGCGTGTTCATTCACCGGCAACAACTGCAGGAGGGGCTGCTGGACGTCCTGGAGGAGTACAGCAACACGAGGAAGGAGAAGGAGCAGGAGCGGAAGAGGCAACGGGTAATCTAGCTAGCTAGCTAGCTAGCTCTCGTCCTGGAGAATACAGTAATGGATATGACGAGCAGTGCGACGATTAAGTTGCATCGTACTGTACTACGGATTGATTGACCTGCAGAGATTAATTTGCGGCGGCGGGCTTTTGCATGCAGGATCAGCGGAGGCTGCAGCAGGGGGAGCGGGACGCGTCGTCGCCGGTGGCCAGGCCGCCGCCGAAGAGCATCAAGAACGTGACCAGGACGCTGTCCATGGGCGGCACCAGGAAGGCCGCGACCTCGTCGTCGTCGTCCGGTAGCAGACCGGACACGCCGAGCTTCCAGAAGTCGCCCGTGTCGGCGCGCCGGGGCGGGAGCGACGAGGAGGGCCAGATCATCTCGGACTCCTTCCAGTGAATGAATTGAACCCCGATTCCGCCGTTTGTTTTCAAAATCCCTGTTTGAATTTCGAGACGGGAGATAGATTGATTTGGCCTTCCCGACTTGTAGTTGTAGCCTACGTATGATTTTGAACAAACCACATGACCCCCTTTTATCGAAATGCGTACGAACAGAAACTGAATGAACATACCGTCAATCGACGTACACGTACTACTGTAACATTGTAATGCTAATGCCCCTCGCTTTCTACGTAATGAATTCTCACTGCACCAGGGGGGGGGGGGGTCATATGCAAAAAGGACGAACCCGGGCCGCTACGAAGAAAAGGTCACGTGAGCGGCGCATGCCCCGTTGCGGTTACCCACCCTGCGCCCTCATCGATCACCTCCGTAACCCTTCGGCCGAGGAAAAAAAAAAAGTACTTACCTCATCCACACGCGAGTCCAAGGCCCGCGGCGGCGCCGACTCGAGCAGGAGCGACGAGGCGGCGGCGGTTCGCTCGAGGCGCGTGGCGATTCGGCCCCGCTCGATCTGCCTCGGCGGGCGGCGAGTCCTCCGTTCTCTTCCCCGGCGGGAGGTACCGAAACCCTACCATTGTTGCTTGATTTTTCTGCTACTTCGTGCTTGTGCTTCTCCCGCGGAATTGAAGTATATTGTACTAGTAGAGATACCTTGATGGAGATCACAGAGATAGCTGAATGAGATGTAATACCAGTAGCATGGTTTGTCATTGTTCATTTCTCCCGATTCGCGTTGCTTCGTATAGCTCAGAAAGTGTTGTACCTTTTGTGACCTGTGATACATTACTCCCGTTTTCTGATTGTCTTGCATATTTTATCACATTATTTACCCTGATCCAGTTCCAGTCCCTGCCCGAGCTTCTTCACGTGTCCGGAACCGCCGCCGCCGATCTGCGAGCCTCTTTTGCAGGTGCCGGCCATGACCTCCTCGCTCTCGAAGCTCTACTCCGGTAAGCCACGCAGTACCAGCTCCCCCCCTCCCTCCCGCATCACTTCACCCCTTTGGCTGACGCATCTGGACCTCCTCTCGGTGCATCCCGGCACCGGCTCGCGCAGACGATATCAGCATCGTCGTGGTCGTCGTCGACACAAACCCCTTCTTCTGGGCCACCGCGGCGCTCCCCTTCGCCGACTTCTTGACGCACGTACGCAACCCTAACCTAACCTTCCTTCAATATTCACACTTGTGCCCGCCCGGGTTTCGCTAATTCGGATTCTCGCTTCACCGAATTGAACGCCCCCTCCCCCGTTCTTAATTAATTTTCAATGTAATCTCTCTCTGCGCGTGCAGCTTGTCCACTTCGTCAACTCGATTCTGCTGCTGAACCACCTCAACCGCGTCGTCGTCATCGCAGCCGGAGTCAGCTCCTGCGCCTACATCTTCGACTCCAGCGACGCTAGTGCCCCTGCTGGTGTTGCGGCCACCTTTGATAAGACGGTCCACAAGATGGAGGAGTTCATTGCGCAAGATGCACGCGCTACTATGGACAACAGTTCGGTTGATTCCGGCAATGCTGCGTCGCTGCTCTCCGGGGCGCTGTCCCTTGCATTGTGCTGTATCCTGTGGTTTGAATTTACGCACGTTCGTGTAGTTTTGTTGTCTTTGTGCTGCTTAACATTGACGATGTTTAGATATACAGAGGATTTTCCGGTCTGGGACCCGGCATCCACAACCTCGGGTGAGCGTCGTCCTGTTCTCATCATGTATTCTTTTGAGTAACGTTTGATTTTCATGCTTGCTACTGTTTTAAACACCATAGGAGGAAGTTCATTTGTTAGGTACAGTATTGCATATGTAGAACAGTAGAAGGCTTCAGGTCTAGTGACCCCCTATGTTGTTTTCCTTTCCCTTTAAATTGCTCGATATCCTTTTGCTGAAATAGTTATAATACTATCGGTAGATACTGACACAAAATACAGATTTTGTGCCTGCAGGGTTCTCAAGACGGACCTGAACAGTACGTGCACTCCTTCATTAATACAAGGTTTTAACTTCCGGGCATGGTTTTCACTTAATGAAATGCACGTGCAGATATGTGGCAGTCATGAATTCAATATTTTCTGCTCAACGTTCCATGGTACACATCAATTCCATTTATCCATTATTACATTGGATATTTCAGCGCTTTATCTTTTTACTAGCAACTATTTTATTGGTTTTCAAGTCATCAAGTGGTGGTGCTTGTAGTGGATTCAGAAGTAACGAGACATTCAATTGTGCCTATAAATGCATGCATCAATAGTTGAATCGTTTTAAGCGTTCAATTAAGTACTACCACATAGTGACTGAAAGAATACACAAATCTCTTAGGTTCCAATTGATTCATGTATTGTGGGAACCGAGGATTCTGCATTCTTGCAGCAGGTAATGCCTTTTATTGTCCCCTTGAATTTTCACTGATTAAGCCTTCATCCACCTCCATCTGTGCTGTCCTCACAACATTTCATAGCTGACAAGTCACTGCTGCCCCATTTTGCAGGCTTCATACATAACAAAAGGAATTTATTTGAAGCCCCAAGAACTAAATGGTCTGTTTCAATATCTTGCTGTAAGTTGTTCAGGCTCCTACTGCTGCTACCCATCATCCTCTCGTGTAGTCTAGTCTGGTCTACCTTTGATGCAGCTTGATGATGTTTTGTATATTTTCTTATTATATACTCCCTCCTTTCCATATTATTTGTCGTTTAGGACAAAAATTCTAGTTCAAAATGAACTAAAATCCTTGTCATAAACGACAAATAATATGGGAAAGAGGGAGTAGCTCTTTAATCAAAATAGTATTTGCCAAAAAAATTTCATTATATTTTTCACATTTATTAGCAAAAGGCTTTGGCCATTGAACCACCTAACCTGAATCGAACCTTATGATATCAGTTGAAAATTTAGTAGATTTGTGAATTGTGATGATAATTAGTCAGGGATCTTTACACTTTTTTCGTTTTCTGTAACAGTGAGTCGGCCTTAAAAAGTCTAGAAATTTAGTGGGCACTTATGCATCCCGTTTGTTTGGATCTTTCTTGGTCTTTTGTATTGTTCTACACTTGGTGTTGTGAACATGTATTATATGACACCCTATTCTTGTACAGAGTTTGGGAGTTTACTTATATGAATCTGATTAAGAATTAAAATATTAGTATCTTTGTGTGGCTTTCTTTCTGTTTTTGTCCATTGATTAATTTGCAAAAGCTCATTGGCACACTCCTACAATAATGCAGGCTGTGTTTGCAACTGATTTGCACTCAAGAACATTTTTGCACCTTCCTAAGACCCTTGGAGTGGACTTTCGTGCTTCGTATGTGCTTCTAAATTTCTTCTAATAATCATCAATACAGTTGATCTATCTTTTCTCAAAATTTATTTCAAATCAGCTGATACAGATTATTCTTCCTAAAAAATTGACTTAAGTATGATATTGCTGGTAATTGAATGCAAATAGCCAAATACACAATAACATTGTTTTTATTGATTTCTAGATGTTTCTGCCATAAGAAGACTATAGACATGGGATATGTCTGCTCAGTATGCTTGTCGATTTTCTGCAAGAATCAAAAGAAGTGTTCGACCTGTGGGTATGTCATACTTTTAAGTGTTTCCCTCTGAAGTGCTCTTTCTCTACCTTTTGAAAAGAATATGCTGTCGTTCTTGTTTCTACAGACAAAATCTCACTGTTTCACAGCATCACATGCTTGACAATATATGGTTTCTCCTCTTTCAGTCTTTCCCTTTGGCACCATTTAGTTCTCTGTTCCTGAACTTTGATCAGTGTGACATGTGTTGAGTTTGCTCCTTAGTTGGAGGGAAGGAACAATTAGATGCTTACCAAGTTTATTTCCAACATTGTACCTACTTGAACGATTATACTTCCACACATGCACTGCCATTTCTCACCTCTAATTTGTACCAACCTTATTTACAATTGAAAGTATCTCAATGTTTTAATACCCGTTTCAATTTTTATATACCTCCTGCAAAAGTTTATACATTTATTTTGTTTAGCTGGTAGTGTTTGCGTTATAGTGGAGATTGTTTCACGCACCTTTATTGGGTTGCAAATTGGATGTATACACATTGTTGCTAAGTTATTACTGTTTACTTCTGGCATGATAAATCTTGGATGGTAAACCAAGACATTGTGAAGAAATTCATTTTGATTGCTTTGGTTGCAGGTCAGAATTCAGTCGTTTCATGCCTGATTTGAATTCCATGCCAGATCAAAGCAAATAGTTTGTAAACAGTTAAGCATCAACCAACATGCTTTGCACCCTGCCTCTTCACAGGTTCGCTTTGGACTATCCTCTTTGATAACCACATTGACGTGATCTACATTATATCATTTTTTACCGTATGCATTGTACAGCGCATTTGTTAGATTATGTAAATGATTTGAGTAGCTGATATCAGACTACCCTGTTTGTGATTTACCCAGGACAGAGCCGCACCATCATGTGTTTTCTGAGGGGTGGTGAATAATGCAGCAAAATGCAACAAGCCATGCAGATGCACTAATGCGAATTAGAGTTGGGGGAGGAAGCAGGAAAAGTGTAAACCTGGTGAATGAACTCGTGTGTAACACATTGTTGGCAGGAGGAAGGAAAATCTTAATGAAAAAAAAAAGCCCTTCTTGGATGAAAAATGCCGAAGCCCGTAAACGATAGATGGCGGCTTGGCTTTCGATGCAACTTGGAAGGTGTAATTTTTTATTTTATAATAAATGACGGAACATCTTCCTTTTGTGATCTATGTTTTAGTTGTCGGCATGATCGCCCTTTTAGACCAGGGAACCGGTCACTCAAACTGGGCACAAAAACATTTAAATATACTTCTTCTGTTTTCGAAAATTTATTGTTTTGTAGTTTATTTTTGAACTACAAAACGACGAGCTTTCAGGAACGGATGGAGTATATGATTTTGACGACATGGAAGAGCTATCTCAATTTAACATTCGTATAAGCATCGTCACCATGAACTTGAAAAAAGAAGACAAAAATTGTCAACACAAGTGCCCAGGGTGAGAAACAAGCTGCTGCATGCTGCTTTACGTACGGTCTGCACACTATAAAGGCACACAAATCGCCTAATCAGGCTACACAGCTACAACAATGACGTCTGTGTCTGTCACCCTCCGGGGACGGTGACTTTGCTGGCCTCCGGCGCCTTCCTCGCCTCATCAGCCGGCGCTGGCGCGGTCCAGTTCTCGACATGGAACGCCGGCGGCACGGAGTTCCCCTTCGCCGACCGTGGCTGCCCGCCGTTGTACGAATCCTCCATGTCCCCGCTGAAAATCGTGAAGCCGACGGTCACCGGCGGCGGTGGCTGGGACGACGGCACCGCCGTGACCTCTATAACCACCGGCTTCTTCGCGTTCTGCTGGTCCACATGGTAGCTCGGGAGGAAGCTTCCCACCACAACCTGGCACGATAATAAATACATCAAGTCGCAGTTAAAGATAAACTAAACATGAATGAACTGTCTGCTGAGTCATCATGGACTACATACTGAGTGGTGTACTGGTGTCCATGTAGTTCTAGTTAATTAAACATAATAAATAATGATGGTTCGTGTGGTTAATTCACCTGGACGGGACTGGCAGCCACAAGGAGGCCAGCTACTCCGCCTCCGATGACGCGCCCGTCAGCGGCCGCTAAGGAGACGCTCATCCCGCCGGAGCGGCTTCGCGTCCCGCCGCTGTCAGTCGGGGTGAAAGATCCAGACAAGGACAGCAGCTCAAATCGACCCTGAAATCAACATTACATCAAACACGTACGCCTTGTTACAAACCACTTCATCCATTTCCACAATCAAATGACTGAATCAGGTTTACACATGCATGGCCGACAATGAAGCAACTCACGGGGATTATCAAACAACGGCCAGGGCCAACTGGTCACCTGTTTTCCCAGTACCATTCGCTAACTATATACAGTATGATTGATGCAACAACACAAGCTGAGCATAATTTCTATGCAACTTCTTCATGGTGTCTGCTACTCCCTCCGTCCCCATAAACTTGTCGCTTTGTAGTTCATTTTTGAACTACAAAGCGACAAGTTCATGGAGACGGAGGGAGTATTAGTTTCCACCAAGTCTACCTGCATTACTACCTTTCAGACAGATATAATCAAAGAAATAGTTTTGAACTTGGAAAGGCCCTGACCGTGACTTGGAAAATTCCTCAGCAATCAGAATTGCCCCTAGCAAGCCAATTATTTTACTTTTGAATAAATTACTACAGATGGCCGAATTAGCAAATATGCAAAGGGGAAGAGCATGACCTTACTTAAGCAGTGATGCAAGCCATGCATAATAGTTCAATTAATCCCTTTCGTATATAAGCTTGTTTAGTTTATAATCTACAGTGAAAACTTCATTCTTCTACATACACATCTCCACTACCAAAAGTTTGTGTCACCTGCTGTCTACAAAGCAATCATATGACCAAGAATACTTTCCCTAGTCACAGAGAAACAATAGCGACAACCAGCAAAATGTAACCATAAGGATATAAATGATATGATTTAGATTTAGTTTGGGAGGATCTTTTTGTCATGTGGAATGAACGACAGATTCTCTCGATTTCACCTCAAAATAAATAAATTGCATAAGAACTCTTTTTTGAATGAACATTCCACAAGAATTTGATTAACAATCAATACAATATCTATTGTACAAGTAACAGCAAAATTTAATCCATTACTTCCAACTCTTAAATGAACCGCGTATGCCATACTTCCAGTATATATTAAAGGCGAGGGTGACTCGAAAAATAAACAGAAATGTGGATTATGAAGCGAAAATCAACCAACCTCATATGTAATTGTACCACCTAAAGAATCCGATTGACGCAGAGTAACATTTGAAATTAAACCATTGGCAGATAGGATACATATTGCTCTTGGACCTTGTTGAGAGAAAGATATGACCTTCATATTCACATCCTAGCAAATAATTAAACCAAGTTAGTGACTGTATCACACATAATGGTATTACAGGAAGGGTATATGTATCAATACCAATGTGTAAAAGCAACTACATTATATAAAGCTATTAAATAAGTTATTTTTACCAAGAGGCACATAGCATCATACCTCGCCAGCAGCAACATTAATGATATGAGGTGTAAAGTTTGCGCCAGATGCACAAGCTACCAATTCACCTGCCGTCAATGGAAAGATTATGATGCCTCAGAATGATGGAAAGTAGAATTTTGAGGAGAAACGAATAGTCTACGTACTCTGCCACTGCCTTCTGTAAAGCATGGTGGTGCATAATCAGTAGTACAAGTTTACAACTAAAAGTCACATCACAAAGCGAAAAATCATTTGCAACTACTGCATTAAAACTAGTATTGTTTTCCATTGTCCAGATTAATGATGATGAATGATTATGCCTAATGGTTAGGTATTGTGTGTCCTGTTCCTGCTGTTGCTAAGAGGTACGAGCAAGAACTCTGCTGAATTCAGACAATAAGAAGTTACTTTAGCTGTACCGGCAACAATCTGAGTGCTAACATTGAGCTGCTGTCCCGATATTGATACATCTAGAGAAGTTAGAGATCCTTATAGAGAATTATGAGCTATCATGACGCATGTAACCCACACCCTTCTAACCAATCAACTTCATCTATTTTTATCCTGAATACTAGCTTCCAAGAAACACCAACTGACCTAATATCACTGTCATGCATAATACACTGTCCAACCACAAGTAACTAAGTAGAAATCCAACTCACACCAAACATGAATCATGTGCTAGTAGTTATTAACCCGACACATATGTTTACAAGTTATTAACACAACGCAGATATTTGCAAGTTGTTAACACAACACAGATGCTTGCAAGTTATTAACACAACACAGATGTCTGCTCTTAGAGGCTCCAATTGCACTTGCTATTTATGCATGCCTGGTGCCTGGATACTGGTCCTAATAGAACTACCTGGAACTAGCTGCATGTCTCTTTCAGACTTTCAGTTCACCTACCCAAGACAGCAGAATGGACACACACTCTCTGGATTACAAAAACCTACACCTCTCAGTTCGTCCCAAATTCCAATATCAGATCAAAATTACACGAAATTATGGCAAAATATCTCAAAATAAGGAGCCCATCTGAGGCGTCAGGGGGGGGGGGGGGGGGGGGAGAACGTACCTAGTGGACCGAGCTGCGTCTGCGGCGCCGGCGCTGGCATGACCACCGCCGCGGTTGGCGCGGCGGCCGTCACCGGCAACGCCACGTGCGGCGCGCGGCTGACGAAGCCCACTGGGCGTCCCCTACCCCGCTTCATGACGGCCCCCACGGCCGCCGCGGGCGTGTAGTGACCCCCGCCCGCGTCGTCCGGAACCGACGCCGAGATCGGCGTCGCGTTCAGCGGCCGCAGCAGGCTGCCGTCCAGCCCGTACTTCCTCGGCCTCCCCCTTTTCCTCTTCCCCTCTCCCCTCCCAGCTCCTACCGGCGCCACCACAGCCGTTGTTGCCGCCGACACCACTACAACCGTTGTTGCCGCCGGCGCCACCGCCACCGCGGCAATCGGAGTCACCGGCGCAGGCTGAGAACTCGCCGTCGTCGTCGTCGTCGTCGCGGGCGCAGGCAGAGAGCTCGCCGGCGCCGTCGTCTCCAGCGCCGGCTGCTCACCCGCAGCCGGCGAAGCCTCCGTTACCTCCGTCATGGTCTCTAGGATAAACGCTACCTCCCGCCTGGCCGGGCCGTGACCATCAAAGGCCGCTGCTCTGCCTCTGCTTGTCCCCGCGGACGCGATCAGGAAACAGGAGCTTCGAACTCGAACTCCCAGACAGACCTGAAATTCAGAACCCAAACTTGGAGGAGAAAGGCAGCAGCAGAGAGGCTGGAAACCGTTCACCTTCGCCGGCGAGCCTCGCCGGCCGTGTTCCGGCGAGAAATTCAAGAGAGCAGAAGAGGGGGGGAGAGGCGACGAAGGAGATGGGAAATTCAGAGGGGAATTAAAAAGGCAATGGATTGGTTTTAATTTAATTAAACAAGGACATAAATGATTTAAAAATATTTCGCAAATGGACAGAAATTTTAAACAAATTAAGTTTGTTCGGTTTGGTGATGGCGTTAAATTAGTGGGGATTTTTTAATGGGGAAATTAATGGTGGGGCTTATTGTTTAAATTTTTCCTTGTTTTGTACTATCGACTAGAGGGAGATTGTTTAATCCTAGGTGGTGCTAATTTCGAAATATGCGGTGTGACGGGGAATTAGTTTATGTTTTTGTGGGCAGGTCCTTGCTGATTCAACAAATCAGAGGGTAGAAAAGGAGTTGGTGGTGTTTGAATCTTTCCCGCTTTCACATGCATAGTTTGCATGTATTGGATCTAATTATATGCACTAATTTTCCAAATTTGATAAGAACATATGGATCACGAACCATAGCTTAAAATTTGATCAGAACATATGGATCATTTTACTCCTCTTGAAAGTTGAAGCGGATGGCTGTACATAGCTTAAAAAATTGCACAAGTGAAGGCGCGTTTTTGCAAAATGGGATTTTAGTTCAGATTTCTTTCGAACGCTATATTTTATTATAGACTACACAGCGACTGAAACATTTAACAAATGGGTGCCAAGGGCGAATATGTGGAAAGCAAAAGTATGACTTTTTTCATACTAAAAGTATACAAATCTTTTATGCTAACATTTATTTGATGTAAAGTGCCTCTGCATGCCCACGATTGAGCTACTTCTTATCTGGCTTGATAGCTATTAAATGGACTTCTCTAGCAGAAATTAATAACAAAGATAATATTTAGGTAGTAACTACTTTAGGTGTATTTACATGCTTACGTAACTCAAGAAGGGTAACACTAATTAACAGTCCAGCTCATCATAAATCCTCAATATCATCCCAGCCCCGATCTTGCCCCTCATGATAAAAAAAAATTAACAAAACAAAGAGTGTTGATTTTCATATGAAACCATTGCTTTGCATGACAATAATTATCTAGTTAAAAAAAACCATTTCGTTCCCTATCAAATATCGACATATTGTTGACCAGATGAAGTTTATTTATTTATTTTATTGTGGCTGGCTGCAGCATGTATCATTGAGGCAGTTGGATATGATGATATTCCATTATCTTAAGCTTGGATCGATGATAACACCTCCCAAATAAATATACAAATCAACTTTGCACAAGAAAGGTCAGTACATGCCAAACAAGCTTTAGCGCAAGTGGCGAGGATTAGTTAATATCCTAATTGAGAACAATATTTAAACCGGTTTACCTTGAAATACAATTGTTTGGTTCAAATGGAAAAGTTTAAATCTTTTTAATTAAATAAATAAAGGATAGAACAGTTAGGTGTTCTGTACACTTTTCTGTTCATCAGTGCCCCTTTTTTTCCAGCCTATGTGCAAAACTAGTCAATCCAGGTCAAGGTGTAGTTAGAGACTCTCGAAGATTTTTGACATAGGTGGCAAATTAATACTCCTTCCATTTTCAAATATTTGTTGTCTTTTAATTTATTTTTTACTAGAAATCAACAAATATTTATGAACGGAGAGAATACGTGTGAGAATATATCTGAATTCAGAGCTATGGAATGCAGGCATGCGGACATGATATTCACTACTAGTCGTAAATTCTTCTTGTTTTCAACGACAACATCCTTATTACTACAGGTTTAAATTTCCCAAACTTTAAAATGCACCTACCTGAAGTACTCACATGCATCTGGGTCTCAATTCTTGCGGCCAAATTACGCATCAAAACCATATTAAATTATAGAGGCTTAATTTGACTAATTATTTTCCAGTGTGTGTGAGGGGGGGGGGGGGGGCGGGAAGATATGACCACCGATACGACATGATGTTTTTTTAGATCATGATATACAGGACAAAATTGATTAATTTTGTTTTGAACTAATGAACGTTAAATAAAAACAAAAGAAGAGAGTAGTATTTTAATCTGGAAACACGGATCTGAGAGATCTATCAAATGTAATCTTATTCAATAGACAGCTTAGTCAGTGTGACGTGGTAATAGTATTTGTTTTTTGTCACACAGCCCAAGCTTTTTTTGCTTTTTTTTTATCAGGATAACGAGATAACGTGTTCCTGTTTGTCCACGCACGCATTGCATTCGCATCGCATCCTTATCTCATCAAACGGTTTTGGGTATAGAATAATTTATTTTTTCTGTTGATATTTTTTTTTGTTTGGGTGAGCGGATAATACCTAGTGAAAGGAGGTTTAGTCCGTGAAAAACATGAAGGATTTTAGACAAAAGAAAAGATGGTATCCTATGAAACATGAAGGAAACACATTAACGGGCCCAGCCAAAGGCCCGAACGGAGAAGAAGATAAAATGGCTTGAGTAATTTGAATAATTTTGGGCCGGGCTGCCGGCCGCAGAACACGGGCTGCCCAAGATACGACGGAGGAGCACGCGAGTGGCAGATCAGCAAACGCAGGGGCCAAGTTTGCAAATGCTTTCCGCGCCGTCCGATTCCAATCTAGCGCTTCTGTCACGTTCGTCACTGTCTCTTGTACTTTTGCGTCCGACCGGACCGACCACACGCGCCGCGGCGGCCACACGACGGAGACAGACACTCTACCACTACCAGCCTCCTCCAACTCCAAGGCGCAAGCTGTTCGACGCTTCGCCCACGCGATGGCCTCCTCCATCCCCGCCCCCGCCAAGGCCTCCCGGGCCGCCGCCTTCGCCCGCCACAAGGTCCCTTCTGTCTCCTCCTCCTCCTCCTCCTCCTCCTCCTCCTCTCACCATCGTCCGTCACTGACCTTCCCTAACTCGCTTCCCCTCCCTGTCGCAGAAATGCCTCTCCGCGGCCCCGCCGCCGCCAACGACTCCCGCGCAGCACCGCTCTCCGGCGACCAAGCCGTGCCGCGTGCGCGCCGTCGCATCGCCCGCACGCGCGCCCCGCGCCCCGGCGTCCACCGGCTCGGTACGCTTTTTTTGCCCCACGTTCAGTTGGCTCAGCTGCTGCTGACGACGGTTGTGAGGTGATTTCCGCACCGCAGGTGAAGAGCGCCATGACGATGACGGAGAAGATCCTGGCGCGGGCGTCGGAGCGCGCGAGCCTCGAGCCCGGGGAGAACGTCTGGGTCGACGTCGACGTGCTCATGACGCACGACGTCTGCGGCCCCGGCACCATCGGCATCTTCAAGAGGGAGTTCGGGGAGGACGCCGAGGTCTGGGACCCCCACAAGGTCGTCATCATCCCGGACCACTACATCTTCACCAGCGACGAGCGGGCCAACCGCAACGTTGACATCCTCAGGGACTTCTGTACCGAGCAGAAGATCAAGTACTTCTATGACATCAAGGACCTGACCGATTTCAGAGTACGGATGCCTATTCACATGTTGCTTTTTTTAAGAGAAAGGGGTGCCTCCTTTTGTCGAATAATGCTTAAAAACTATTTGCAGGCTAATCCCTACTACAAAGGCGTTTGCCACGTTGCACTTGCACAAGAAGGCCACTGCCGACCAGGCGAGGTCCTTTTCTGACCTCACTACAGTCTGGAACATGTTGGATTTTTCCCCCTCACACAGGACTAACCGATTCCAATTTTTGTCTAGGTTCTCCTTGGTACCGATTCTCATACGTGCAATGCTGGAGCCTTTGGTCAGTTTGCAACTGGAATTGGTAACACTGATGCAGGCTTTGTGATGGGCACAGGAAAGGCTCTTCTCAAGGTATGCCAAATGTTTCTGTACTACACTACTACAGAGTACCGACAGAGCTTGAAAATAAACCTTACATAAAGAAGTATGAAGGCTTTTTTTCGTTTTCCGTGAGGAATAATCTTTACTGTGTCAAGAGCTTTTCATATGGCTCCTTGCATGATCATATACTCTTCAGCAATCTGCAGGCTTTGCACAAGTATAAATCAAACCTTGAGCAAAATCCATTGAAAGGATTAGTACTATACTGTTTTTGGATGGATCATCACAGACCATTAAACATCATAGCAATAGCTACTGGATATACCTGTCCATTTTGTACGTTGTTGTTCTTTCCATCGTCTGTAGGACCTATGGACATTCTATCATTTGTCGTATGCCTTGGAGGTGAATGGTTAAGTTCAGTTAGCGACTTAGAGATCAACTTTGACACGTTATAATCTTATTTTTCAGGTGCCACCAACTATCAGGTTTGTATTAGACGGAGAAATGCCACCTTATTTACTAGCAAAGGATCTGATTTTGCAAGTAAGCCTTCACAATATGGTGTATTTAATCCTTCTCAGGATCTAATCATGATCGAAACATCTCATTCTTATAGTTTGTTGTTTGCAGATCATTGGCGAGATTTCTGTATCTGGTGCAACATACAAATCAATGGAGTTTGCTGGATCAACCGTAGAAAGTCTGGGTGTGAGTTTCTCTGGCTGAGGTTAGCTTAATTACTGGCCAATCCGCATAATATATTACTTATTTATTTTCACACATTTGCCAGATGGAAGAGCGAATGACATTATGCAACATGGTTATTGAAGCTGGTGGGAAAAATGGTGTTGTGCCTGCTGATGAAACTACATTCAAGTACCTTGAGGCATGGAACTAAACTCTGAATCTGAAATGCTAATATAAAAGATAGGGCAACACGCCTTTCATAATAGGCTTCTATTGTTTAGTTATTTTATGTCATGATAGTTTTGACATCATACCTGTCATACTGTAGGGGAAGACATCAGTTGAATACGAACCTGTCTACAGTGATGCTCAGGCAAGGTTATTCTATGCTTTTATTCCTCTTGTTCTTGTCCTATACCAGCCGTCATATACCTGTTTTAAAAGGCCATTTTCTGTATTGCCTTATGCTTTAAAAGTTGGTTATGATGTGCATTCATACAAGAAATAAAATGTCATTATCTAGTGTATTACTCCCTCCGTTTCGTTTTAATTGTCGTTAGGACAACTTTCATTAGTTCATTTCTAGTTCATTTAGTTGTCTGAAACGACAATTATTTCAGAACGGAGGGAGTATTTGAGACTTGAATCTGTAGCCTATCTGTGATTGAATGATACGACATCCACACAGACTGCTGATTTCCTTGATCTTCTATTTGACAACTCTATTTTTCAGATTTGTGAGTGACTACCGTTTCAATGTATCCAAATTAGAGCCAGTAGTTGCCAAGGTCTGTTAATGTGTTCTTTTGCAATCTCCACCTCTCTTTGTTGACTTTACTATAAAAGACCAAGCAATAATCTTTTTGGTCCTACAGCCACATTCACCTGACAACCGTGCTCTAGCAAGAGAGTGCAAGGATGTCAAGATTGACCGAGTATATATTGGTTCTTGCACTGGTGGTAAGACTGAGGACTTCATCGCTGCAGCAAAGGTCTTCTTGGCTTCGGTAAGAAGCTTAAACCCTATCATGGAGACATATAATCTGGATCCTTCTATGCGTATATACGTGTTGGATGAAACTTTGATGGTATCCATTGTGTATTTGATGTTTGTACCGTACAATGATGCCAGATGGGTATGTGCTTGTACCTGGTTATCTCTTTTTTAATTTGTTGCCTCCATAAGATCAACAGAAACAACTTTTGGATTATGTGTAATTAGACTTGGTGGTCCGCTACAGAAGCTTTGTATGGGATGGTAGATGATTTTTCTAGTATAAGAAGGGGTTCAATAGGTTGGGACACATAATACGCGCCTGATTTAGTTCTACATGAACATATGAGATTGGTCCAGAAGGAGAACAGTAGCTTTACTGAAATGAGGATTATAGGCAGAACTAATGAATATAGAAATCAAACTGGACTGGACTTTGATTGGTGCTTGAATGACCGTCTTTTTATGTTGCATGTTCATAAAGAGTATTAAGAAGGTTTTTGGCTCATTAATTATGACTTTTGAATCTATCTGACTTTATGTTCAGCTTAAATCATGCTCATTCGGCTGAATGATACAAATTAGTGCCATTACTACTGCTGAAGCATCTTGAATCATTTTATTCGTTCAGTCGTGCTCTTGACCTTTTATGTGTAAACTCAGATAAATTCGTGCTCGTGCGGAATGTTGCGGTTGCATCTTACTCCATGTTGCCTTACTGCAATATCTTTTCCTAATCCAGGGGAAGAAGGTTAAAGTGCCCACTTTTCTTGTCCCTGCAACACAAAAGGTGACATTTGCAGTAAATTAATCATCCTGCAGACTCGTAGTTCAGATTACTGAAAAGAATGAAATCTCTGCAGGTTTGGATGGACGTATATGGCCTTCACATACCAGAACTTGGTGACAAAACTTGCTCCCAGATTTTTGAGGAGGCTGGTTGTGACACACCAGCTAGCCCTAGCTGTGGTGCTTGTTTAGGTGGCCCCCGTGATACATATGCACGCATGAATGAGCCTACTGTAAGTATCATTTGCAAATTTTGGTGCATTTCTGTAAAACAGGCAGGGTGAATAATATGAAAGCCAGAGTGGCGCTGCTATGGCCCTGTTTACCAGAGGGTGCCTTAATTATCGAAATGATTTATGTTCCCTTTCTTAAAAAAGGAACGGCTCGTAAACTACCTTATTTTCACATCGTTTCTGGATTGCTGCTGTGCCACTTAAGTGTAATCTGTATAGGATTGGTACTCTAGTCCCTAAATTGCGCTATGCTGCTGTTGAAAATGCTTATTACTGAATAATTATGGCTGGAACCACCGAACAGAAATGCTCGCTTAGTTGGTTTGTGCAAGGCATTATTTATGAGTTGACTGCCATTCATTGAAGCCCACAACTTTGTGAAGGCATGCTGACACGTGCGGCTCTGATGAATTCAACCGTGAATCTGTTTGCAGGTCTGCGTGTCCACAACGAACAGGAACTTCCCTGGCAGGATGGGGCACAAGGAGGGGCAGATCTACCTGGCGTCACCGTACACCGCGGCTGCCTCAGCTTTGACTGGATACGTCACAGACCCCAGGGACTTCCTGATGTAATTCTTTCTACATTATACTCCCTCCGGTCCTTTTTATTTGTCGTTAGGACATCACCTACATCACCTGGCAATTCAATTTTAGTTGATTTGCTTGGTCTGAAACGACAAATAAAAGGTACCGGAGGGAGTATTAAAAGTTAAAACATCGTGCTCGACTGTAGTTTAGACGTCTCCCCCGTTGAGAAATAAGCAAAAAAAATCCTTTGCTAGATACCGTGTGTCTGGAGGTTGGCATGTTTTGTGAAGTGTAGTATTTGGAGGTTCTGCTGATCGGATGGCAGTATTTATTAATACTGCGCACTATTATGAATACTCCCTCCGGTTTCGAAAAAGAAGTCGTTTTAGACAAGATTTCGCATACCAAGAAGTCATTAATTTTACCACAGTTTTCCTTCTTTACTCATAATAAATACAGTTACATCTACATACAAATCTTGGCTGATTGGTTGAGCACGTGGAATGAAGGGAACCATATAAGGGTATATTTGATAAAAATGAATTGGAAAATGAAAATGACTTCTTTTATGTAATTTTGAGTACAGAGCTAAAACGACTTCTTTTTTGAAACCGGAGGAAGTATAAGCATGGGCTTATCTGAGAACGCTTGAGGCGAGGTTTGCGGGCTGGGCCTTGGATAAGAGGGGGACAAGCCCAGCTATTTCATGTGCCAAATTAGCTAAGGTGTCCCCTTGTCTATGATTTTATCTGTGGAAAAATGTTGGTTAGCTAATTGGCTAGGTTGTTCTAGTGTCATCAATTAAAATTCGAAGGGTGGGAGTAGTTTGGAGCATCTGTTTATAGCATTATGAATCATATCTCGCAATTCTGAATAAATTGTTTGAAAAAAAAAGAATATTTTTGTGGCATGCTAGTTGATGCATCCGTCCCGCCATAACGATAGATAAATAATCGGTCGGCATAGCATAGAGGATAAGATGGATACTCCCTATCCTTTTGTATTTATGTTTTGGTCGAGTCATTTGTAGCGAGCAGAAGACGACGCCATGTAGTATGTTTTTGTATTGCAGCAGGTCAGTGGTTATGATGATTGAAAGAAAGGCACGTACTTATGTGTTTGTATTATATTTTATTTACGTAAGATTTCGCTTCGCTTGTTTGGTGCTCAAGATTAGCTCCACTTGTTTATTTAAGGGCGTGTCTCCCAGCAAACCATGCTGTGTTTGGTGCCCTGAAAAAGTAAATAAAAGAAACTTGGTGTTGTTTGGTTGCTCATTGTCCATGACTTCTGATAGGCAAGCAATTAAACGTTTAACACACTTATCAACATGCACGAGAATGAGATGCGCGAGCCGACCAACTTGGCATAGTTTAAGGGAGCTTAATTATTACTCCTAGCTGGTTAATAAGTGCTGCCTGCCTGCCTGCCTGCGGCTGATGTGACGGCAGCGGAGGAGGCCTACGTGGCGGCCGGCGGTTGGACGGAATCGACACCAGCCTCTTGAGCCCACAAATCCTCTTAGATCTCACTTGCCATCGACGTCTCCATTAGCTCAAATTCCAAAACTATTGTATGCGCTGTATTCATATGGCAAATCATCAAAATGCATGAACCGTATTAAAATCCATCCGCAGATTTGAATTTCTCTCGCATGCGAATCAGAATGCAACGTCCGATATATAACGAACGGTCGATCCACGTCTACCGCACGACCCCATCCGGCCATCCCCATCCCTTCCAGAGGAAGGCGGCAAAGCCCATCCCCTCGCCCTCCCATCCCTTCCTCTGTTCTCCTCCCCACGTGCACCGCCCCCTCGCCTCGCCGTACGTCGTCACCCCGCCCGCCCGCCCGCTCGGCTCCGATGGGGTACTACGTGCTGTCGGAGATGGCTAGGGTGCTGGACCAGCCGACGACGGCGTGGGAGGTGGCCCGCCTCGCGGGGCCCCTCTGGGCGGCTGCCCTCGTCGTCGGTCTCCTGCTCGGCTGGGCCTGGCGCCCGCGCTGGGCAGCCGGAATCGTCGCCACCGTTGAAGACGGCCAACACCGTGCGCCGGATCCGGACCCTCTCAGCCACGCCACGGCGGCGACTCAGGAAGAACAGCAGGGCCACGCCGCCGTTCAAGGGTAAGACCATCCGCAGTGGTGTACTATAAAGCATACTTGATACACTGTTTCGCAGTGTAATTTAGAGTACGTACTGTAAAAGCTGAAGAAGAATAGTGTATAGAGTATGCTTTAGAGTATGCTGGTGCAAATGGTCTAAGACTATCCGCACCAGCATACTCTAAAGCATACTCTATACACTATTCTCCTTCAGTTTTTACAGTTCGTACTCTAAATTACACTGCGAAACAGTGTATCCAGTATGCTTTACAGCGTACCACTGCGGATGGTCTAAGACCATTCGTAATGGTACACTGTAAAGGATACTGGTACACTGTTTCGTAGTGTAATTTAGAGTACGTACTGTAAAAGCTGAACGAAAATAGTGTATATAGTATGCTTTAGAGTACGCTGGTGCAGATAGTCTAAGTACGCTAGTGAACTGTTCATTGTAACGCTTAATAAATGGTTCCTGGAGGAGTGGGGTCGTGGTGAAAGCCGTGTGTGATTTCGGTGTGCGATACGAGTTCAGCATTGACGAGAAAGAAACACGGTGCTTGGCTGGCAGGTCCTCGGAGACGACGGTGCAGGAGGAGCTGGCGGTGGCGGTGGGGAAGGACGACCTGGTGAACCTGTGGAGCCTGGTGGAGGGCAGGGACGGCGGGCCTGCGTGGACCAAGATGATGGAGAAGGAGCTGCCCACCATGGCCTACCAGGCGTGGAGGAGGGACAATGCTCAGGTTCATCATTTTTTTCCTCTTCTTTGCCTAGTTTGAAGTGCTGAATGAATGTGAGTTCATACATATTCGCTTACAGCTTCACGTGAATGACTGAATTTTTTGTTCGGACGGAATCAGAATGGACCTCCGCAATACCGGAGCAGTTCTATCTTCGAGAACGCTACTCCGGAGGACGTTAGGGACTTCTTCGGGCACGACGAGTTCCGGGTGTCCAACAGGTGGGATGACATGCTTATCTACCACAAGACTTTTGGAAGAGTGCCAGACGACCGGGACGATGAAAGTGCATTGGGTTCGGAAGGTAAGCACGTCTTGAAATTGTAAACTTGCTTGTCTCTGGTTTCGTGCTTTTCAGCTCATGATTTGTCGCTTTGATCTGTTTCTATTGCAGTTCCCCTTCTTCTGCAGTGACAGAGAGTACATAATCGCGCGGAGGATATGGAAATTGGGAGGCGCTTACTACTGTGTCACAAAGGTATTAACAACAGACTGGAAAACTGTTGCATACTGCTCCTAGATGATTCTTTGTTGTTTTATTTAGGTATAACAGACTCGGACGATTCTTCGTAAAATGTGTATGTAGTCATAGAGAATAATGAGTTACTGGCATCATCAGATGCTCGTGTCCGGCTACCAATGTACTTCCTCCTTTCTTAAAAGATTGTCACCTTCTAGTACAAAAATGAACTAGAAGGTGACAATCTTTTAAGAAAGGAGAGAGTATTATTGGTCACATGATGCAGGGTATACCATGCTCATCCATCCCACGCCTCGCAGAGTTGATCTGTATTACTCAAGCTGGTGCATCCGTGCAGGTGAATCAGAAGAGGTCGTGGATGATGGTGAAGAAGAGAAACCTGCGAGAAAACGTGTGGCGAAGTTGCTCGTGGTCGGTGGGGCGGTGGCGCTCGCTTGTGCTACCCTTGATCAAGGGCTCTCGTTTTCGGTGTTGCGCGGAGATTCGTGGGGCAGAGGAGGACAATGTAGCGTCTGATGTTTCTCACTGTTTGGGAGCGGGAAACAGGTGATTCTATAATAGGTAGTCGGAGTGAAGGGTAGATGAACATTTCGATGTACATATGATGCCGGATGTCGGATGATGTGGACAGGGAATAGAGTAAACGTTGTATTGGAACTCCAACTATATATAAATTTGTTTCATGCAATTTTCCATGTCAGGTCATCAGGTCAACCGGAGTATTTAAATTCGGAAACGCACGTGCATGTCCAAGTCTAGTTCGGACCCTCGACGGTCTTATATATATAGTCGGGGTAGGCCAAACCAGAACGGGCATGGCAGACGCAACGCGATGTCGTCGCCCGTGGTCGCGAGTCGGAACGACTCGTGCTCTGCGGCGGGAGTAGCTGCGCCGCGGCAATTGCCGCCATTCTACCGGCAATCAAGCAAGGACGCGGCTGCGTCCCGTATCTCGCGCGCGGCGGCGGCGCTGCGGGAGGAGAACGCCGCGTTGAGGGAGCAGGCGGCGGCACTGGAGAGCGACAACGCGGTGCTCAAGCGCGGCGTGATCTTGGTGCAGGCGCGGCAGGAGGAGATGGAGGGCGCCGCGGCGGAGATGAGGAAGAAGGTGGCGGAGCTGGAGATGGCCTGCCGGTTCCAGGCGTCCAGCCGCCGCCCCCACGCGTTCTGATAAACTCCATCCCGTCAGTCAGACTCGTGCCTCCATGATCACGTCCAGCTTGAAGATAATGATTGTAGTTGGAACCATAATATTGCTTGTTATAAACCAGCATCGCTCCTGTAATGCTAATGCAATGCTTCATATTTTACATGAATCTAAGTTCATTATGTGTACGCTATGTACAATAAAGTGTATTACAAGCAACCCCTCACAATAAGTCACATCAAAATTTCCTACCATAAACTACTCTAGTATCTCTATTTACAGCATCAGCCCACCAGGGTCAGGGGCTTCAAGTTTTCTTAATAATATTATTTCATTTGAGATTTATAGAATAATATCGAAAATACAAGAGATTCCTCTTTGACGTTGAAATCAACCGGCGCTCCGCCAAGCCCACTGATTCCTCCTCCCTATGGCCAAGTGTAGCGACTAAACACAACAAGCAAGAAGAAAGAGGAGAACCTCAAGCTGAAACCTTGTTCCCGATGCCAAATCCAGGTCTGCAGGCACAGCAGAATGCCGCTCTGCCTCCATCAGATTTCTATGCTCTCGCCTTGGATTAGGAAGGATTCCTGCCTTTGTTCAAACAGGAGAATGGCCTCAAGTTGCACATGACTAAATACCATACAGTCCTTTAGTCTTTACACTACGGCAGTTGGACTTTCTGAGAACCTGCAGAATATTCACAAACATAAATAGGAAAACGAATGCTCATGATTGAACCAATAAAATTGAATGGAAGCCTATAAAGTCAACGGAGTGGAGCGTGAACTCACGAAGCACAATTGGTTTTTGCGGAAGCCGACCCCCTGTTTGTTTCGACTTTTGTTCCTTCATTTGCCATATTTTCTGGGGTTTCTGGCTTCTAGCTGAATGTTTGCTGGACTCCCCAGCCAGAATGGCCCTCTTCTGTATCTTTTCGTGATATATAGCTGGTGGTGAAAGTTTCAATGGAGGTACAGTTTCTATATGCAAGGACTTCTGTGCTTTCTGAAGATTATTCAGTATTTCAAACTGCAAAAGGAGGTATTGTGGTGAGTCAAATATTCAATAGTAAAGAAACAGTAGAAGGTTATAGTAGGGTAAAAATCAATTACCAAAAAGCTTCAACATATCATAAAATCGGTTTTGCTTTTAAGAAATACAAGCTCTTTTAAGAAGAGAAATAATTGTGAGATTATCTGAACATGACCATACCCGTGACATGTGTTGAAGCCCACGAGATCTCTCAGCATGGGCTTCATGGATGTGATGTATGCCATGTGATACTTCGTTTTGGGACCCGGGATAATTCACAATAACATTTTCAGATATTATTGATTTGTTTCTGCCTTGTGTATTACTTGTTGAGAGACAGATAGGGCATCCATCTTTGGACCCTCTATTGGACGATCTGCTTTGCTCAGACTCACAATGAAGATGTGTTGCATGCCCGCAACTGAATAACCGCACGGCCGAAATGGCACCTTCTTTAGAAAGTGAGCAGTTGCATATGCAACATACAAAAGTCTGCGGAGCAAATCCATGACAAACTCCTCTCTTGAGTAAGCTCAAGGTGTAAAATGAGTCATCCTCAATTACTGACTTAGCTGTTTCCTACAGGTAGGTGGATAAAGTATCAGTGGAGCTGGAAAGCCTTCTCTATCAGGCGAATATGGAATGATTATCAGCAAATGAAAGGAACAACAATTGAGAGATAATATGTTAGGTACGTAACTCAACACTTTTAGGAACAATACAGAGTTATTTGAGCACAACAAAACAACTTCTTTAAGAAGTCACTAAGAACAGTTATTAGACTAGCAACAAAAACACCTAATTTGGATTTTAAGAGGTAATAGCATAAACAAATAACAACTGGTCCCTAGGTTCATGAAAAAAAAAACATGTCACTTTGGATGAGGTAACAAGTCAACACATCTTGATACAACAGTGTATTTTCTCAAACACTGCTCTCTTGCAATGAGTATGTAATCATGCCATTAAAAAAATAGCAACTGTCATCTACAGTATTCTGTGAAGCATTATTTAAATGGAGTAATTACAGCCTACACCTGCAAATAAATGACTGATGAGCATACCAGTATTCTTTTCTCATAAAGATACATAGACAGCATTCTATGTATCACAAGCTTGAAGTCACCAAACTCTTGACTCCCATTGTCAGATAATAATTTTGCCATTATTGCTGGTAAGGGTATATAGCCAGCCATCGCCTCTATTACTTCTCCAACAAATTTTGAAAATATTTTCCGCAGAGTATTCAAACAACCTTTTTTAGATGAAATCCTCAATTCCTGTGGTTGACCTTTTACCTTTGTCTGTTCAATTGGTGTTTCACTCCCCTTGGACCTGGTATATTTTTCGTTTACATCCTTGCTTGCGTACAATTTTTTCAAAGGCTCCGAGAATCTGAATTAATAACAAAACAAAAGATAATTCATCATGAGTATTAACAAAATTCTGGCATTGTCTGACGTTTAAATCACGATAAGAGGCAAACATATGCATTGTAATGTGATCATTAATACTCCATATGATCATTTATAGATAATGCAATTAACTATAGACAGAAGTACCAAAACTGACTGACTAAACAGAAATATTATTGTAGCAGGTAGCACTAAAACATTGTCATTTCATTCAATTTTAATGATAATTATGGTACATCTGAAGAAAGTATGTGTTAGTGTAACTTACGAGTCAAGCAGTTGGAACCATAGTGACTGAGACTCCTCTGGGTCCAAACGCTGTGAATTTCGTTGGCAGAGTCCAATGGAAGCATGTAACGCATCAAGCACAGGATGAGCCTAGAAAAAGGTGAGTATGTTAATACCAGTACAGCAGAAGTTACAAATCAGATCAATAATTTAATTGGGTACGAAAAAATACACCTCATGCATTTCTAGAAGAACAATGTCTGGATCCTTAGTCTCAGAGATACTTTTTGATGCAACATCAGAGAAAGTATTAACCACAGAAGAGATAAATAGGCTGATTTTTTCATCAAGTCCAGCTAGAACAAGTGCAAGAGCACTGCCAACATCACCAACCCTCTCTTGCAAAAATGCCGCAGCATCTGTAACTCCATAATCTAGACAAATATGCAAACATCGCTCCAATCTGTAACTGTCAAAAGTCTCCAGAAACTTCAGAACTGACCTTGGCTCATACTGACACAAAAGCTGTAAAGAAGTGTGTTTGATTAACAGAGAAGACAAAGATCATAGAAAACAAGTTATGATCACTAAAATTATTTTTTATGTAAATGTATTTACAGAAAGATCAAATTTGCACCCCTTAAGAAATCTAGCAAAATTGTTGTATTCACCATAGAAAAGTGGACAAACTGCACAGAAGTTCTACTAAATGAACAAAAGGCTGTAAAATAATCAGATTCCAAAGCTAAAAATGACTGTAATGAAATGGTCCGCAAGTTTACGACAGAAAGGGGATCCTTCATTGTCTGACAATACGTGTGTACTTGAGTAAACGTAATAGAAAAGAAAAAAACACTATATATCTGAGTTTGCACCATAATATCTCACTAGGACTTTTCTCTTGGAAACTAGCAATTAACTCTAAGACTTGAACTAACAAGTACTCAGAAGTAAAGTTATAATCTATGATCTATCAAAACATTTACCTCCAGATATAATTCAACTAACTCGTCATTGATGGAAACTGGATTGTGGTCTAACTTGGGGAGATTTGATAACCTCTGCAGATAGCCTTTGAGGCTGGTGGAAGGGTAATGAAGTTCAACAGTTTGACTGTTTCTTGCACTAAGATCCTTGAAATCAAGTTTTCCTGACAAGTGTACTTCAATAGCAGTTTTCAAGAAAAGAAAGAGACTATTTTGATCAGAATGAAGCTCTGACAATATTTGCTGGACCTCATCATAGAAATGATCAGTGACTAAGACAAATGCACACTTCCTGGAAAATTTCAGATAGAAGAGAGAATGGTACATTATGTTGAAAGACAAACACGCAAAGAAAAAACAAAGACATAGGAGGAATATGATTTAGTCAGTAAAAAATATAACTTTACCTGTTTAGCTTGACTAGCTCAGGAAAACGAGATATTACTGTGGAACGGAATGACAAAGCTTCATCACCAGCCAATTCGAACATACTTTTATTGATGAAGATAAATGCATGGAATGGTTCCTCTTTATCTTTCATGTAACTATCTAACGCAGACAAATTCTGATTTCTGGTCATAAATATCAAGCCACAGGCCTGTGCCGCAAGAAGTTTTATTCACAATGTTAGTTTTGAGCCTGAATGGTTCAGCAACATCTTAAAGTGAATTTAACAGGACAGGGTAGCAAACCTGATGAAAATGAGCATCTAAACAGAGATTCAAGACAAAATCAGAATTCCAGTCATTTTGGGGAACTGCATTGAAGAGCTGAAGAACTTCTTTTTCTCTCTGAGTAGGTGTTCTTGTATCATCATATGATGAAGACGAAGTGAGATAAGTAAGAATGTACATAACAACTCTTTTAGATGCATTAGCCCTTTTGCGGGAGACAAAAAAAGATACAAACTCGACTAAATAACCAAACTCTTTCTCTGAAGGCCAGAACTCAGACTCAGCAGTACCCGTAACAATGGACCGAGTCACCTCGTTCTCTAAGCCAACAATTTCAATGATGGCATCCACTACATTTTGTACCATACTATTTCGAATTTCTGGGCTTCCAGCATCAGCACCATCTTCATCATCTGAGAGAGATGCATCAATAGTGCTAGAAAGGTCATCTCTAGGTTCAAAACTGTCCTGTGCAAAAGCGCATTTGACAACTTCCAAAGTAGCCTCTGTATCCACCCGTAGCAGATAGCATAATTTCAGGCATTTTCCACAAGAAGCATTGAAACCCTTAAATACTTCAGAAGTGAGCGACTTAGACTCCTCGAGCAGAAACTGCAGAAGTTCTTCTCTCACTGAATGAAGGCGGGGTTGGGCAATTATCCCATGGCCTGAAAAGGAAATTTAATAAGAACATCCCATTGAGTTCTATTTAATATACAAAAGAATGGTCATGCAGCAACTTAATATGGATTCCTGGTTCTATAGTTTGTATAGCAACATATATTTTCAGTCCTACAAATGAACTGAGTGGATCAACATCCTCATCAGTGACAAAACATCAACTCTGGTTCATTCATACCCCAAATTATGAAATGAAGTAAGCTTTCAACAAGTATTACTAACAAATTTCACAATATTAAATTATTAATTACAGGCCATCCAAGAGCCCAATGGCACATGAGTGACATAGTGTGATTCCAACTACACACCAAACTGGCGTTGAGTTGAAGGAAATTCCGAAATTGGTAATAATGTGCCACAAAGAGAAGACACACTAACCTGGAGGAAATGCCAGGCCCTGAAAGCAATATTTCAGATAAACAAGCATTCTGTAGCTGTTTCAACAAAGAAAGCATTAGAGGGTAAGAATTAGCTTTCTAAGTGGTAGCATTGATACACTAATAACTGGTAAAAATATATTAATTTCACGTCTAACACAAGAATATCTACAAAGATAAACAAGTCCAACCACACGCCCCTCCTTTTCAAAACGGTTTGACTCAGCCTACAAAAAATATCTTTGACCATCAATATCTACTACATATATTTTTGCCAACAACAAATTATGATCATAGAAAGTATTTTCAAAAAAAAAAACCGATGGTATCTTTTCTGTATCATAAGATCTACTGCTTGGGAGAATCATTAGTCACAGATCAAGAGGTTTGAATCTCGAAGCAACTTTTATTTTAGAATGGAGACAACATGTCCGAATGGGTGTCGTAGAGATGCACAAGCTACGGTGGATGTGCAGCCACACAAGAAAAGACCAAATTAGGAACGAGGTAAGGTAATACGTGATAGGGTATGAGTGGCACCGATTGTAGAAAAGCTAGTCCAACACCGACTAAGGTGGTTTCGGCATATCCAGTGGAGGCCTCCAAAAGCACCAGTTAACAGTGGGATCCTAAAGGGTAGGGAAAATATTAAGAGGGGTAGAGGGCAACCAAGGTGAGAGGAGGTGGTAAAATAAGACTCGAGGAGTTGGAATGTACCAAGAGATTTGTCTCCTTATACGCGGTAAAACAGGACCATTATCAGCCTATCCGATGTACATACAAACAACATGGTCGATTATAGTAATATCTAATAGTAATAGGTGATAATGGAGCTTGGCTTCTCTGGGCACGTTTCATACAAATCTTAATGGTCAGAACGCTACATACCAAGTAGAAGCAGCATCTTTTCTACTGGTGTTTTGAATGACTGATAGAAGTTCCTCTAGAGGGGTACGGAAATCATTCAACCCTTTGTTAAATAGATAGATCAGTGCACCATATAACCCGTGCTCACGACACAGTCTGACTACCTGCATACAACAGAAGAAAAACACAATGTGTCAACAAACTTGAGCTCTACAGTAATTCAAACTGCACACCTGAAACCAAAGGAGATTCAATAAAAAAAATGTTCTCAACTCGGTCAATATAGGCAACAGAACATGTCTGATAGGGCAATACAGAGGGATGTCTTTAATTAAATAAAAAATAGTATGCAAACCTGATTAAAATCCAAAGAAGAAATATCCATATGAAGAATGCATTGTTCAACTCGCTGCAACCATCCTTTACCACTATAGTGCTCTACTAGCGCTTGCATAATCTGCAGATAACATTGGTATAATTTTTTTTCTGAGAAATCGATAATTGCGTACTCATTTTCAGAATTGTGTGCAAGCAATAATAAATCCTGGTGCTGCTCACCTCAGGTGGCAAAGAACCAAGCATATCCTTCAATATATAGGGCTCTAGTACCTCCAGAAATATACCTGTCCATTCCATTTCAACATTCAAGTTATCAACATTTGTCCCATCACATCAATAAGCATGTATTGACATATGTCCTAGAGTCCACATAGGGCAAGCATAAAAATATCTATAGTTTCAGAGTGCAAGCAAAACATTCCAAAAAACAGAAAGAAAAAATATTGCTGGGCCATAAAAAACATGAGAGAATGTGTAGGACTATGCAATAGTATCTTTTAAAACTCAAAGAGATTCAGCAGAAGAGAAAAAAAAATTAGATCAGGAACATGAAATGTTTTCCTTTCAGTGATTGTGTCAATTTTTTTGAGTTCACATGGCTAGTTTTATGGACAAAATTAAAGGAATATTACAGGACGAGAGGACTAAAGAGCGATCTAAACAGAATATCCTCCATGCAGTGTTTCAGAAGGCATGAATAAAAAAAATGCACAGTTTTAAACCAAAATGAAAGGCTACTCCCTTATGTGTAAATACAAGCCTACCTCCACTTTGCGCAGCAACAAACTTTGAGAAGACAGTATCGAAAAGGATGTCATTACGTCCAATGTGGACACAATACTCAACTGCAACACCCCCTACACGAGCATATTGTTCCTCTCTTTGTGTCATCAGGGATCTATCAGTCTCCATCAAGCCATCTGATTCTCCCACTTTTCCGGTATGATTTGACAATGCAATTGAAATATATTCAAAGACATAACTTATATAAGATAGCAGCAACTCCACTAAGTACGGCATTATGGCTTCTCTAATAGAATCAATGGTTCTCGGGAGATCAACAACACCCTGTGTTTGACCATCATAAAGCCTCATTGCCATGTCTAGAGCACCCATCCAATCACCAGCCCTCTTTAGTGCTTCAATGCGTTCTTTCCATGGAAGAAGTCTGGAAACTGTGAGAAAGGTTGGCCCAAGAATATACACAGTAGCACCTCTTACTGCTACTGAATTGTTAAAGTGCCTCTCTGGGTTACCAAACTTATTTGAAAAATGTGCATGGTGCAGTATTGTGTCATCAAACACAAGGCCATCAGGAACAAAGGTGGTTCTGCGTAGCTCACTACCATCTTTAGAGAACAAACACAGTTGTCCTCTCGAATTGAGGACAACTAACATCTGAAAGTAAGAAGAGTTTCTTAATTTTGCAACAAGGTAGAGAACGGAAATTAAGTGAATGACAGAATAAAATCTTTTGCATACCTGATCATCTAACCAGGCAATACCGGTGGCTGAACTATCCATCTTCCATTCCCTGTGTTTAACTATCTCTGATTTAACAAACTTTGCCACTTGCACTTGACGGTCCCATGCAAGTGCAAGCCATGATAATCGTTCTTCAACTATATTATTATCATATTTTTAATTCATATTTTAAAAATACAACAGAGAAGAAACAGTCAAAGTCATAGCCATGAAAGAATCTACTATAATCTTACCTAACGATGTTGACTCGCTCGAGGATGATGTGTACTTCCATGCTGCGTAAGCGATGGAACCCTCTCGTGCTCCATCTGGTCTAGAGAAGGTCTCAATGTGGTCAACATGATCAATGTTGGTACGGAGTCTAACCTAACAGACAAACCAAGGAACATTATGCTCAGTCCAAGATTTCGGATATCACATAACACATCTGATAACTAAGTTCTTATAAAATGTTTCCAGAATTATAACTGAGATCATACCACAAGAGCATGTTGATGCATAATGAACATGACTACAACACCGTCCTCCACTGGAGAAGAACTTTCATTGAAAAACTTCCATCCAGAATCTACTCCAACTACCCCTCCAACAACACCTCCCATCATGCTTCCAAGACTACCACTGGAAGAAGTTGTTTGGTTTGCCTGGGCAGATGAACTGCTAGAACCAATGGATTCATCCACTAGAAGAGGACAAGCTGAGATCACAACTCCAGTATTTCCATCAAAAAGGCGCTGGGAAATTGTAGCTAGATCTCATCAGACAAACACGAAAATCATAAAGTTGAATGCATAGTGAGGGGAAGATGTTTCTTCATACCTGCGTTCCCTTGACAGTCAAGCGATTAATTACGGGGATAATGGAAAATGTGTGCAATAGGACTACCCCTTTTGAATCACCAGTGATGGATTTAGATTGGCGGATAAAACAAGCATGCACAACTGGTGCTGTATGCTCACCGTATATGGCTTTTGATACTGCATTTTTCTGTACATCCCAAATTTTCATATGACCATCACCATGTCCTACTAGCAGAAGATCTCCTTGCTGGTTAAAGCACATGGCAGTCACTGGTGACTGAGGCTTGTCACCTTGGTTCGAAAACAACAGCTTCTGAAATTTCAAAACAGTGTTTGTAGGCTGAAGTGTCAACTTGCATAATTTATAGAACTTCTATAAAGTTCATACAAATACAACATGGTACTGCATCATATTGAAGTCGAAGCCTAAAATATACAACCTATCAGAAAATGTACGCATAATTGGCACTAGTAAAAATGACTAACCTTTGTGTCTGCATCATCAGCTTGATGAATTGAGTATTTACTCGGAATGACGACAACGGCACCTTTAGACGTGCCCATTGCTATATAGCTCCTATGAACAGCAAGCACCTGGGGAGAGCCATAGTCCGTCCTAAACGACGGTGCGGCCATGGCACGGGTTACTGGGTTGTCCATCTCAATTTGCATGTAACCGATCGCTGGTGGGCCCTTTCCGATTCCTTCTAGTTGCATGGGTTGTGCAGCTGCTCCCTCCTCCCAATGCTGCCCAAATGAGGCCTGACGCTTCTCAAGCTCCTCTGCCCACTCCAATGGTTTCATTGACGCCTTCAGCTTCTTGTCTAAGTTTTTTTCAGCCTTCCTGTTAAGCTCCAACTGCTCCATCCTCTCCTCGATCACCTTATCAATGATGCTCTCAGGTCCCACTAGCTCCCCCACGGCACCGTCAGCTCTTTGAACTCCCTGATCATCATCGGAACCTTCCTTGGACACAACACCGGTTGGATCCGCATCGTGAACAGATTCCTCATACTCATCATGTACAATGTAGTTGTCCTCATTGACAACCCCGCTTTGATTCTCAACTTGGTCAGTTTGCACCAGATTGCCATCTTCAATTGTTTCCGCAAGCCCACCGAAAGAATCAATGGTACTTGCCTCCAGCAAATTCGTAGGGTCAGAATTCTCCTCACTTCCCACTTGTTCGTGTTTATCCTGTTCCAATTCCTCCACCCCACTGCCAGATGTGGCTTGCTCGGTGGTTTCCTCAGCAACCCCTTCCACAGTCCCCTTTTCTTGTACCTCCGCTTCCAAGCTGCCTCCAGCGAAAGGGAGCTCCTCGGAGACTACTTCCGATCCAGTGCCCTCCACCTCCTCCTCCTCGTCCAGGAGGTTATCAACAGGCGCGGATACTGATCGGCGGGACTTGATGGCAGCAGCGTGGGGTGTGAGGACCGCCGCCCGGGATGCTGCGGCAGCAGCGGCTAGCGCGGCGCCGGGCTTGGGGCTGGGGCGGACGCCGCGGAAGAGCGAGGGCAGCGGCTTCGACGAGGAAGCTCCGTTCCCCGACGAGAAGGTTCTGGAGGCGAGGAGGGAAGAGAGCGTGTCCGAGGGCGAGGCGGATGCGGATCTCCTCGGGGACGCGGACGCTGGTGGGGAAGGGGAAGGAGGCGGCGAGGGTTTAGGCGGCGTGGCTGGGGCTCGGGTACGAGAGGAGGTGGTGGCGGTGCTGGTGGGAACATGAACAGGGGTGGAGTCCTCGGAATCGGAGTCGGAAGAGGAGGAGGAGAGGAGGAGGAGCAAGTCATCGACGGCGCGGCGGTGGTCGGCATCGACGTCAGAGGATGTGGACGAGGTAGGAGAGGAGGGTAGGAAGGCATCTAGGTCGAGCTCCCGCCTCGGCGGCTGCGGCGACGGCATCGCCGGCGACGACGACGTCGGCAATGGCGGCCTGGCGGGTCGTCTTGTCCCGTCGAGAGTTTTTTTTTTTACAGTCGTCGAGTTCCTCCGGCCACTGCTGGTATCAAATGGGCCGACTGGGCCAGGCCGTGTTTGCACCACGTATCGTAGGTAGTACGTGGCGGAACCAAACGGGCCCAATGGACTTATGTACTACTCCTACCAGCGTTTCGCTTGCATAGCCCATAAGAGGCAGCCCGGCCCGGTGAGTACGCCGATGAGCCCATGACTCATTTGATTCGGTTCTTCCCGCGGGCCGGCGATTAGGGTACGTCGTCGCCTCGCCTGGGAACAGACAACGACGAGTCAACGGAGCGGCCTGCGATGTGGTCCTCCGGCCGCGGCGGCGACAACGAGACTCGTCGTGAATGGTCAAATCATCCAGAACGTCAAGGCAACAAGGCAAGAGGATAGATTAAGCCCATCAGCCATCAATCAGTATGATGGCCGTACCGTCGTCGTTCCTCGTTCAAACTGTTTATCGATGATAAGAAGAGCCACGCCGGGTGAACTAAAAAGATATTTTCATCAGCGACTGTTTCCTCATCAGTAAAACAACATGTCCAGATCGAGCCGGGGGTGCGACGTATCCAAAGTTCCGGCAGGGCGTGATGCCCGATGCATGCAATACGCATGCGCCAATACACAGTAGAGTATAAATACCACCTCAGATGATGCGTTTCTAATCACAACCACTCGTCTCGAGTACACTTAGCGCCGACTACTTGACTGGTACTCACCTTCCCTAATTAATTAAGCAGTTACTGCGCTGTCTTCCTGGTTAACTGAAGCACTAATGTGGCTGTGTGTGTGTTGGCTGAATGCAATGCAGG
The DNA here is from genome assembly GCA_036927565.1 of Tuctoria greenei. NCBI lineage: Eukaryota > Viridiplantae > Streptophyta > Magnoliopsida > Poales > Poaceae > Tuctoria > Tuctoria greenei. The sequence continues at coordinate 219,912,239 of JAYESD010000004.1, read as the reverse complement.
TTTTTTTTTGCTGGTTTTGGGAAGAACAGGAGATCATCAAACATGAGCAGCGGGAAGACGTCGTGGCCGGAGGTGGTGGGGTGGGCGGCGTCGGCGGCGGTGACGCAGATCAACAGCGACAGGCCCGACGTGGCGATCGAGGTGGTCCCGTACGGCGCCACCGTGAGCCCGGGGTACAACCCCAGCCGCGTCCGCGTCTTCTTCAACGCCGGCGACTCCGCCGGACCCGTCGTCGACACTCCCGTCGTCGGTTGATTATGAATCATGAATGCATTACACGTTAGCAGGTGTCGTTGCGCGGCTCAATTCATAAGACGATCGAGGTTGCGTCGTTAGAGACTTGTTTTTCCTCTTCGTCCTTGCGTTCGAGGGAGTGTACTACAATCTTTGGTTTATGTTGCCTTAGAGCTTGTACTAGCGTCGTCGTGCCCTCATGCATGTAAACTCATGCATGCGTGCATTAATTATCGTTCTGGTTGAATAAAATTTCGTTAATTTCAGTGAAGTCGTATGACGCATCAATTGTTTCACTCTTCTTGCTCAAACACGATCAAAAATTAAGAAATGAGCAAAGCTGTTATAGTAAGGGATATGACAGAGAGTGAGAGGGAGAATTTATTCGTAAACTTAATTATGCGGTAGAAAACTGAACCACACAACACCGACCAGGTACAGAACGGAAGAGAGGGCCGGCGTTATTATCACACACACACAAACATACATGCATGTCGCGTACGTACTTATTTAGATCGATGGACACAAATTACGGAGTAATTAAGTAACTCATCAAGCTAGCGCCTGCACCCGTACGTGAATAACCGGAAACGAAGAAGGGCCGCTATAGCTAGCCGACGACGGGCGTCTTGGTGACGTTGGCGGCGTCGTCGAGGAAGAGGCAGACGCGGTGGCCGTCGAAGTAGCCCGGCGGGGTGGCGCCGTCGGCCAGGAACTCGAACACCACGTCCGGCTTCTCCGTCCTGATCACGGCGACCGCCACCACCACGCTCCGCCCCACCAGCTCCGGCCACGACGACTTGTTGCCGCCGCCGTTCGCCGCGGCCAACGACAAGCCTCCTCTACCACCCATCTCGTGTTAGTTTTTCGAAGACACAGCTTCGTGCGTGCTTCTGATGAGTAGTTCAGTTGTCCAGAGTACTGTATTATTTATAATGGTAGCCATCGTCCTCAGTGCAACCGATCATGACGACATGTTTCATGCATCTTAGTAGTAACCGAGCTGAGCGGAGAATCACAGATCATCACAGCAGATGTCACATGGACTTTGGTGTTGCCATATACAGTATGCGTACTACTAGCTTGACTTACATCGGAGTAACCGATCGATCGAGCAAGCAGCACGTGTCCACCACTCTTGTCTTCTCTGTAAAAACAGACCACGAAAAGGTAAACAAATCCAACAGAAGCCTTATGGGCCTTTTGATTAATCCAGCAAAGGGCCCATAAGTATAGTGTGCTAAAAAAGCCCACGACGATAATGGACAGTAGTACTTATTGGGCCGCACTCCGAAAGATGAAAGCAACTGGAAATGGTGGTGGCGGATACACCACGGCAGCCGGGCGGCATCTCCAACATACACTCCAATCCAAAAGGGAGTCGTCTCGTCACTCGTCAGGGAGCGAGCCGGGGACCTGCATCCAGATTCCAGCACTCAGGAATCAGGAGTCAGGAGGCGGCCGGCGATGGCGGCCAAGGGCGTGGCGCCGGCGCTGACGCTGAGCAGCGGCCACAGGATGCCGGCGGTGGGGCTGGGCGTGTGGCGGATGGACAAGCCCGCCATCCGGGACCTCATCCGCTCCGCGCTCCGCACCGGCTACCGCCACCTGGACTGCGCCGGTAAGGGCGGTAACAACCCTCCAAAATCCAAGTCCCGAGTGACCCACCATCGAATTGACCGTGTGCTCGCTTCTCGTTCCGCAGCCGACTACCAAAACGAAGCTCAAGTCGGCGACGCGCTCGCCGAGGCATTCCAATCTGGACTCGTCGACAGGGAGGATCTGTTCATCACCACCAAGGTTTATCCAGACTGCAAACTTTTATTATGCTTTTGTTCTGGGCTTGAAAGTAATGCATCTGTTGTGAACGAATGTAGCTGTGGAACTCGGATCACGGGCACGTGGTTGAGGCCTGCAAGGATAGCTTGAAGAAGTTGCGGCTGGATTACCTGGATCTGTACCTCGTTCACTTTCCCGTAGCTACCAGGCACACTGGTCATCAGCTCTTTGCCTTTGTTTTACGTAACGTTCGTTCGTTTCACCATCGGGTGAACCGAAGCATGCTGCTGATTGCTGAGTATTTTCAATTTCCCTGCAGGAGTTGGCACGACCTCAAGTGCTCTTGGTGATGATGGTGTGCTGGATATCGATACCACTGTCTCGCTGGAGACGACGTGGCGTGCAATGGAGGACCTCGTTTCCATGGGATTGGTTCGCAGCATCGGGATTAGGTAAACCAGAACATCATCACCATTTTACCTTTTTCTTTTCCTTGCCTTGTTAAATTGAATTACTGAAATTTGACCTGGACACTAGCTGCTGGGAATTATGATTTGATGCAGTGATAAATTGGTTGATAATTTGATTCTTTCATATTGTTTTCTTGTTACTAGTTCAGTACATTATTTTGATCTGATGAAACCATTTACCCTAGCATTTGCATAACATTGTTATTGTTTCAAATGATTTGATAATAGCACTTTTATTCCCACTCGTCATACTTGGATATTTTCATGGCCTACTCCTGTTGCAAGTGGAAGACGATTGTCACAAATCTAATAACTTGACTTACTCATGCAGCAACTACGACATCTTCCTCACGAGGGACTGCTTAGCCTATGCCAAGATTAAGCCCGCAGTGAATCAAATCGAGACGCACCCCTACTTCCAGCGTGATTCTCTGGTCAAGTTCTGCCAGAAGCACGGCATCTGCGTCACCGCACACACCCCGTTAGGCGGTTCCACTGCCAACACCGAGTGGTTCGGCTCAGTATCATGCCTTGACGACCCTGTTATCAAGGTCCTTATCATTATTCGAGATCTCGTCAAAAATGCAGCATCAGACTGTTCTTTCTTTCACGTGACAATTTGCGCATGCACTTGTAATTTTCCAGGGCCTGGCAGAGAAGTACCGCAAGACACCCGCGCAGCTCGTCCTCCGGTGGGGCCTCCAGAGGAACACGGTGGTGATCCCCAAGACCTCCAGAGAGGAACGGCTGGAGGAGAACTTTGACGTCTTTGACTTCGAAATCTCCGGCGAGGACTTGGAGAAGATCAAAGCCATTGACAGGAACAACCGCACCAACCAGCCTGCTAAGTTTTGGGGCGTCGACCTCTATGCTTAGTCTATCCATTTGCTGCTTTCAGACATAATGAATAATGAGTTCTGCAGTCCATGCTTCTTATAGTTATTGTTGCTACCACTTATTATGACCGTGTTCTCTCATGGTTATTCAAGAGCGTCAGTTGGTTGTCTGTTCATGTGAAATCCCAATTCCATGTGAAACATGCCAAATTTAGTCAAAAACTCAAATTCCTTCCTAAGTCTCCTTTCTTTTTGGTAGTGTCTAATTTTTGATGGTCTGAAAACAAGAGTCTTTTCACTTTACGTTCACATCTAAATCTAACAACTATAATTTATAATTTTCTATAGTAAATATATTTATAATTTTTCTCTAGTCAATACTACATAATTCTATAAAAATAAAAATACGAATCTCACATATTTCGGGCGTTATTTATTCCGAGCGAGAAGTCTCTCTAACAACTGAGTCGACTCTGAGCCGGTTCCCCTGCGACGCTACCCAGCCATGGCGGCGCCGCTGCCCTAGCCGGGACCGGCCGCCTCCGCCTTCGCGCCCCTCGCCGACCACCTCGAGTCCGCGACCTTCGCGCCTCCCGCGCCGCCCCCGCCGCCGCCCTCCGCCCCCACCATCCTCTCCGCGTGGTCGCGCCTCCGCGACCCTGCCTCTTCCCCCGCGGACGCCGTCGCCGCGCTCGAGACCCTCAACCTCCACCGCCGCGCGCTCCGCCTCTCCTCCGCGCACGTCTCCCTCCTCCTCCCGCTCCTCCCAGCCCACCCCCGCCTCGTCGCCCCGGTGCTCGCCGCGTCGCCGCACCTCCTCCCCGAGTCCCTCCCCGCCGGCGCCCTCCCCCTCTACGCTCGCCTCCTCTTCCTCGGCGCGCGCGCCTTCGCCAGGACCACCAAGGGTCCTCCCAACAGTGCCATCTCGGGGAGCTCCACCGCCAACAAACTGGCCAGTGGCGAGTCCGGCAGTGGCCATGATGACGATGATGATCCGGTTGCGGCTGTGAGTCGAATTCTTGAAGATATGGAGCAGGGGGATCAGAACATCGATGACCTTGACCACCTTGCTCTTGCCGGTATCGGTTACGCTCTGGCGGCTGCTGACGAGGTGCGATTCAGAAGGATTCTTGCTTCCTTGTTCAGGATTTGTGGGAGGACTGGGAACCTGGCTGTTGGTGTTCGGGTACTTAAGCTGGTGGAATGGCTAGTGATGGGGTTCATCGAGTCGAGGAAGATGCGGAAGGTTCTGGTACTCTTTCAGACGATTTCACCAGACAAGTGTGAGGGTGACGGTTATGTGCTGTTCCCCGTGGTGATGGCAGCCTGCGGAGGATTGCGGGCGCTGAGGGTTGCTTCGGCGAGATACCGGCTAGACTTTGATCCACGGTTGAAGGAGGCACCTGAGCAGACAATTCGCTATGTAGCTGAGAGAGCAGTTTTAGAAGGGAGGCATGCCAATGACCAGCGAATCCTTGTCCAGTGTGTTGCATTGGGTTTGACACGGTGCGGGCAGATCGCATTTCATGAATCAGTGTTACATTGTGTTTGTACGGGATTATTGAGGGATTTCCTCCCTCTGCTAGATATGCTCAGGATGTCAGTTGAAATTGCAGAAGGGGAATCAGCTGAGGCTGTCAAGGCTCTGGTCTATCAACACCTGGATAGTGTCCTTTTCAAAGAGGCAGGCCCAGTGACAGGGGTTCTTTGCAATCAGTATTCATATGCCAATGAAAAGGCAAAAATTTTTGTTGAAACTTGTGTGTGGGAATACGCACAGGAGCTGTATTGTCAACTTCGTGCAGCACTGTTGCTGCACCGGGGGAAGAATGACGATTTGCTCAGAGGGGTTGACAAGATTGCTGAGGCAGCATTTCTTATGGTTGTAGTCTTTGCTGCCGAGGTCAGTAAGCACAGGCTAAATGATAAGTCCTCAGTTGGGTTCCAACCTGAGGTTGCTGCTAGGATATTGGTTGTGTTTTCTTGTGTGGAATATCTGAGACGCTTGCGTCTTCCTGAGTACACCGACGCAATCCGTCGTTCTGTACTTGCCAATCAAGAGAATGCAGCAGCCAGCACTTTGTTCATTGAATCGATGCCGACATATGCTGAATTGACAAGTAAACCAGGTTAGCTCTGTTGTTTTAAAATTCCTCTCCTGATAACTAGGATGTTCTAGTCATTGTTGATTTAAATTCCTCTTTGATCTTATAGATTTACTAAAGCTGGATGGAGAAAGATATATGTGGCACAGAGATGAGGTTCAGACGTCACGGATACTGTTTTACCTACGGGTTGTGCCAACTTGTGTTGGCCTCATTCCAGCTCACATGATTCGGGAAAAAATGGCATCGATCATTTTCTTGTATCCCTTTTGCATTCCATACTTTTTTCTATCTTCTATGTATTCTGTGCCTATCAAGATCTTCCATGTAAAAAATGTGTTCCTTATCATGAACAAGATACCAACAGCATCCAAATGATAAAGTTACCAGCGCTTCACACTCTGTAATGGTATCTTTTCTATCATCTGGCATTGATACCGACCAGGATGATCGGGCATCTTTGAAAGAGCAACTTGCCTTTTACTACATCAAGAGATCATTGGAGGTAAGTTCATGCAGTACTGTTTTCCATATTCAATTCCTGACTATAAGATGATTTATTCATCAACTTCCTTAATGAATAGGCTTATCCTGGGTTGACCCCATACGAAGGATTAGCATCAGGAGTTGCTGCACTTGTTCGACATCTTCCTGCAGGGAGCCCTGCTATTCTTTTTTGCATACATAGCCTTGTTGTCAAGGCTAAAGATCTTTGCAATAGTGCAACAGTTCAAGATAAATCTCTGTGGAGGTCATGGGAAGGGAGCACAGAACCTTGCAAGAAAATGTTGGACTTGTTGCTGCTGCTCATCTTCCTAGTGGATATTCAGGTATGAATGATCTCACACATGGTTCTCTTTTCCTCTCATGCAGTCATAGATTGTAAAACAGTATTTTTTTTTTGATAACTGGTGCATTCATGTTATGGTAGATGAATTTCGTGGGCAGTGTTATCACTGCAGAATGCTTAAACTGTGGGCCAACTTTTCTCTTATAATGTTTCGATCAAGTGGCTAGGAGAACGTGTTGAAAACTTTCATGTATGACGACTCTCAAACAGCAAGATGTTTCATTACTTGTAATAACGGTATGTTCACCTGTCTTTGCAGTCGTTCCCTTATCTGCTAAAGGAGCTGGCAGAATTTGTCATGTCGCTACCAAAGGAAGGCCAGGATGAGATCCTCGATGACATGCACACCCGTGTCGCAGAATCAGACGATGTTACTCGGAAGCCAGTGCTGGTGTCGTGGCTACAATCTCTCTCCTACTTAAGCTCACAATCTAGCCGTCGCAAATCTCGTGGTGAGGCCAAAACTGCTTCACCTGTAGGAAGTGAGCAGCTGAGCCTGAACAGAACCATGGCACGTCTGTGATATCACCTTGTTCATGACTGTATATGAGTAAATTAGATGCATGTTGCAAGCATCTTCAGATTTTGATTTCCTTGGAGAGAACGGGCAAAGCTTTTGCTCGTTCATCTGTGCAATTACATCCACATCGGTCATTCGTTAAACGGGAACAACTATTGTGCAATCTGGTGTTTTGTGCAAGCATGCAATCTCCACATCTCAACCGTTCGCTACAGATCCAAGGGTGGCTGCATACAGGGTTCTTTTTGCATATTGTCAGCAGCACCAGGTGGAGGGATTTAAGTGTTAAAAGTGCAGCACATTTGGATCGGTAGGGAACGGTTGAGATGTGAAGATTGCACGCTTGCACAAAACAGCAGATTGCATAGCAGTTGTTCCCTCGTTAAACTGATCTGACAGTGTGTAGAGGGAGTGATTTTTTTCATGTTACCATTCGCTGTATCGTTTCAGTTTCTCTGATCGAGGGTCCGTGAGTTCCCTAATCTCGTACTGTAACCAGTTATCTGAATGTCACATGAGTGATGAGAGCACCAATTTACACTGGGTAAATCATCGCCTACTGATATTCCTTGTACCCACTCGGTCTCCGAAAATGAACTAAAAAGTCTTGGACAGGACTATGGCACGTCTCTGAATCATCTTGCTCATTTTTTTTCATATTAACTGCACATAATTCTATTAAAAATAAATGTTGCAAAAAGTCTTGGACAGGACTATGTTGAGTAAATTAGAAGCGTTTTGCAAACATCAAAACATTCCAATAAGCTGTTTTCGAATGTCTATTGTCTTGGGAGAAAATGCAAAACTTGCCCCTGAAAAACAATATGATGATACAGCTTCCCGATTTCACATAGGCTAGAGGACTTGGAACATTTTGGTCGTTCCGTGATCAGATCAGACCTTGTACTGGTAGGGAAAGAAACACACATGTGTTTCCAGTACTCAAAATTCTCTCACGAAGAACATGTCGCAGCGAGAGTACTCTACAGACAGGCCATCTGTTCCACATGTTCACTGTCCGCCTGGAAGAGGCCGAGAAAAAAAACCGAACCGCATATTCAAAAACAAGCAATACATATAGCCTTTTCAGTTTCACATCGAATTCAAGCACAAATCAAAGTGCTCATATCACTCAATTCACGGCATTCAAAGTTTTCAAGAAAAAAAATCCAATGTGATTTATTCATTTCTTCCATTGTGGCATCCGTGATAAAGATACCACATTACCTATCCGTAACATTACATGGAGTATACAACCATATATTTACTTACGTTCTCATCTGCCAATACGCCAGAGATAATCTGGCCGCAACTGAGCAACCAAGTCATAAACAACAATCTCCTATCTGGCAAAGAAATGGCAGTAACGGTTTGGGCTAAGTTCTCAGCCAGTACAGAACCCACAAACTAACTCACCAGAAGCACCAGATGTGCACCAAGGCAAATCAAGGAGCAAGCTCAGACATCTGTCATGTTTATGAACCTGATGTGTATGTATATCTTGTCTGAATCCCCTCCAATAGCTCCACCAGTTTACCTGCAATACATTTAACAAGCAAATTTATTGCAGCACGCCTATGAAGTGCACAAATACATCAAGGGTGGGAAGCACACACACCAGTAAGGAAACCAATTAACGGCACTGGATTCAACACTTTTTCAGCCTTCTGGAGGTGATGCCTGTCAGTATACAAGGGTTAGCATGGATACAACATATTATAATCAAACCACTTATCATCATTAGGATTCGTGTTCATTACTTGGTGTAACTGGTGAAGAACGGGTCTCTCATCACATACAGGGCCCACATCATCTTTCGCCTTTTCAACTGATTGTGTTGAGTCAAACAAAGGAAGAATGTCCACCTCAGTACCAGACAGGGTAAAATTTTAAGGAAAAACTTAGCATGTTAAAACTGAAATCATCTTGCCTCATCTCTCTCAGCGGAGGAGAGGTGAAGCACTTTCCCTCCTTTATGATTTAGATCAGTAGCATGAGAGTGGATGCCAAGACTCGTGAACTCCACAGCTAGTGATACTAACCACGGGGTCCATGCTTTGATCCCAAACTTTCTGATCAAAAGTACATACACAAGTGGTCTCAATATGTGGACAACCTCCCCCAACAAAAATAAGCGCCCAGAAACACCTCTAGTAGACCAAATGCTAGCCAAACTTGGCTTTGGTTTCTCAACCAACCACGCTGCACAACAAAGAACAATTATTTCACTATAAAAAACTGATGTGTCAAAGGTTAATGGAAAGATAACAAAATATTATAGATGTACACTTGATACCAGTTCAAAACATATTACCAGGTGGCTCCAGAGTAGGTTGTAGCTTCCTCGTCCGCATGGGATCTGACATCATCTTTGCATTCTGGCCAAACTTGTTCAAAGCGGCAACTGCTCTTCCCTCAAGACTCTTAGATGCAAATCCATCTTTTCCATCCAGACCGTTCAATGCAACTTTATGACCATTTTGGGAATGACCATTCGTCGGATAGGCAGCTGGAAATCCATTATCATTTACCCCGAAATTTTCTTCAAGAATGATCAACTCTTCTTCATTCACCACCTCTCCTCCTTGTAAGAGCATCTTGTATCCAGTCTCCCGAAAAGCAGCTAACCTGACACCTGCTCTGAAATGACGTGGAACTATTTATCAATCTGAACCAGCAAACATAAAATATACACCAACAACAACCAATCTTTTGTCCCAAGCACGTTATGCAGCTAAGAAAAGCAACATATAAGGAAATGCCTTACTTCACTGCTTCTGTAACGGCAAGGTAGCCCCACTTGCGATCGTCACCAACAAAGTGTTGGGCGGCAACCTCAACAACTGCCTCTACATCCTTCAGTACAGAGACAACAAGACCCCACGGTATAGTTTGTTCCTTGGAGGCCAATGCATGACCTTCAGCTGGCGCGTCAATTATGTGCTGGTTGACAGAACTCACAATGCCCAGTAGTGCATATACTGTTTAGAAATGAACTGTTTGTTAATGTCAATAGGTATTGCTTATATCATCCAAAATATATTGTAACTAGTAGGGGGGAGATCCCCTCCCGTTTCCATAAAAACAATACCATCCAAAATAAACTTCACTCAGTCATAAGTGCAAACAATGCCGAAAACATCAGCGTAGTATGCACACGTTCATGAATCAAACAGTTATTTTGATTCATAGAGCGCACATGTTCAGGCTACATATGCCTCGAAAGGTTGTTTGGTGTACAACTAATACCTCCGCTACATCACGAGTATTACAGTAAACTCTATCATCTCCTAGCAGTCCTCAGTATCTCTGTTGCTATTCTCATCTGATTAACATCTACCACATTATTTGAAACTTAAATACTAGCATTCGCAAGCATAAGAGATTATACATGACTCATGAGACAATACACATGTAAGGTGATAGAAGCTTCAGGTAACTGGAAGAAACGTGGCAGGACTAAAATATTACTCCTAGTAAAGAAAGGGATCGTTCACAGCACCTGCTTCCGGTGTGATCTCGGAGTTGGCGAAGCGCTCGGGGAGTATCCATGTCAACCCCTGCAAAGAGTTCGAGGATGCATTAACGAATTGATCACTATCGACCCTTCAAAAATACAACCTAGAATAAGAAACTGCGACACGAAATTTGCAATTCCGATCAAGCTCCGCCACCATAGCGTAGGACCGGGAGAAAATCGAAACGGGAAACGTGGCACTAGGGGACTTCCACGGCGAGAGAGAGAGGAAAAAAAAAAAGACATCAAGTCCCAGGGATTCAAGGAAACCCCAGCTGAAGAACCCCCATCCAATGATCCAACCCCGAGGCCCACGCGATTCGGCCAGCCCCAACTGAAACCCACACACCAAACCCCCAAAACAGCTTCTGAATCGACCGACGAGCGCCACGCGGACTAACCCTAGGACGAGCTCCGGGACACTACGGGGAGCGTTGACGGAGCCTGGCAGGAAGTACTAAGCGGTAGGGATAGATCGGGGAGTTACGTTGGCGAGGTTCTCGAGGGAGCGGACGAGGTCCCGGTTCTTGCGCACCCAGAGCTTGTAGGCTTCCATGGCGAGGACGGCGGTAGGCTGAACCGAATCGGGAGCGCGGATTGCTCTTTGGGGACGAGCGAGATTGGCTTGCTTTCTATTCTATTCTATTGACGGAGAGCTGCTGCTGCTGCTACTGGAGATCGTGGTCGTGGCGTCAGCCACTCCGCCTGGCAACTCGTTTGTCTGACCGGTGGGACCGACGGATCAGTGAGTTCGATTTCTCAATTTTACTTGAGGTACGTAATACACGAAATATATGACGTTTAACATAAAAAATATAGTTCAATTTAAACTACATTAGCGGTCATAGTTCAGGATTCTGATGGCATGGGCAGAAATTCATAAAAAAATTACTCCCTCCTTTCTCAAAAGATTGTCACCTTCTAGTTCAAAAATGAACTAGAAGGTGACAATCTTTTAAGAAAGGAGGAAGTATTATTTGAAGTCAGTACTGTAAAGTAAACTTCACGACACACACTACCTAGGCACGGGCCGAGCACCAGACAGAGGACAGCACGGCCCAAGGCCCACACACAGCATACGAGTCGAGAGAGCCCATACCCGCGCGAGGAATCATACCACTTGGTTGTCCACCTTCCTCCCGACCTCTCTCCCCTCGTTTCGCATTCGTTCTCCCCAGCCCCTCTCGCTCGCTCACGGTGCCGCCCCAGAAACCCTAGGTTGCTGCCGCTCCACTCCGGCAGTCGGAAGCACCCGAGCTTCTTCGACAATTCAGGCCGCCAGAGACTGCAGGTCCTCTCCCCCCTCCGCCTCATCTTCATCGACCTGCAGCTGCTGCGCTCTAGTCCGTCCGAGCACCCCCACCGTCGACCGCATCTCCATCGACCCGGAGCTCAGCTCGCTCAGGTACTGGCCTCCACTGAATCCGGCAGTTGCCCTCCGATTCATGCCGTCACACGTCGGTCGAGAAATCCCTCCAGCTTCCCTCCCGTGCAACGGGTAAAGTAGCCTCTACACTAGATCTGGACGCTCCTACGCGTTTGACTTCCCCCGCTCCTCCTCTATAAACGAATTAGGTTAGCATTGCACCGATTAGTTGATGTAACAGGCGTCGCTGTAGTCAGATTTGCACGTCGTAGCTCACCGTTGAGTTGGCCTGGTTTGTCTGTGACTCTAAGAATTCGATGCGTTGCTTGTTTTCTGACTGCTTGATATGCGTTTGTGGCATTGATTAAGGAGAGAAGCATTAGAAAATGAACTGCAATATCTTTGATACGAATTAGTTTGTTCATTTTTGCTCCCTGCATGCACAGTAGAACTATGACATTAAGTTAAGAGCGTGATTGTTGTTGTCCCATTATAATCTACCTTAAGATCTGCATACAGTCTTCATTGAACTGGAGAAGGGTTGTTCATACCCTTTAAAATGGTATGCTATTGCAAAATGTCAGCTCCAAGTTTTGATCTGCTCCATGTTGGATATCTGAATCCGAAGCTGGAGTCCTGCCAAACAGGCCCTGTTTTGACTCCTGTTTTGTATATCCACAAGCTGACGTTTGTCTTGTTTGTAGATCAGATATTACTGTTTCGCCAAGTTAAAATGAGGCCAGTTTTCTGTGGAAACCTTGACTACGATGTTCGCATATCTGAGATTGAGCGCCTTTTCGGCAAATATGGAAGGGTGGAACGAGTCGATCTGAAGACAGGTTAGTCCATTTGTTGCCCTGTGGCCTGTTTTTTTTTTTCATGTTGCAACATAATTTGACATTGCAGTGATCTGTTTTTCTGTGTCAGAGGGCCAGAGTAATATATTCATAAGATAATGCTTTGCATTGTTTTAAATTCCTGTCAATTTGTAAGGAAAAATACCTTTCTTACAAAAATTTGTTTATCATTTGATTTACTCTATTAGTTTAGTTTGTCAATGGGCTATGAAACAAATATGTGATCTTTGCAAAACTCTTCGATGAGTGTGTTCAATTGACTAAGAAGATGGTGTGGGCTCAAGACGTCAAGTGGAAGCTGATGTCCATGATTTGGCAGAGATGGTCGAATTTCCTTCAGCCATGCCTGTTGCAGGACGCTGAAAACTGACGAGTTATTTCATTATGTTGTGAAGCCATGGACAAGTGTGAATCAGGATAAAATTAGAGAATTTTTCTTGAAATTTAGGTCGAGAACTCAATTATTTCTTTGCCGCAGGATATCATGGAGCATTTGTGCTCATCCTGGTTGATGAGCTGGACTGTACCTTTCCTGCCTGAGTCCCACCTCATCTCTTGTCAATTGGGAACAACCACCTCCTGACTGATGCCTTACTTTTGCGTCAACATTGCAACCTCCTCCCCTGCCCGATCACCATTTCCTCGCCAATCCAACCATGCCAATCTCATGGTCGGCTGGAGAAGAGTGGAGGTTGCACCTCATTCTTTTATGTACCGTGAATGTTTGGATTGTTGTACTGTGACGTCACTTAGATCAACACATGCAAGGTCTGTTCCTGGTTATTCTAGCGTATCAGTCTTTAGATTTGCGAGGTGATCTTACAACAATTTTCCTTATAGATAATAACTTTTAATGTTAAAAGGTCTGTACTGTGATTTATTTGGAACAATCACTCACTCTTTATTTCTTATGTTCAACGTTGAAGGGTTCGCATTTGTCTACATGGAAGATGAACGTGATGCTGATGATGCTATCCGTAGACTTGATGGAATTGAGTTTGGCAGGAAAGGAAGGAGAATCAGAGTCGAGTGGACAAAGGTCTGCTGATTTGAATAAAGTATTGACCTATTAGTTCTCGCTAACGTACCATTTAGTTACATTCAGTTATCATCTATTATTTGTGTAGGAGGATCGCAGTGCCGGTCGAAAAGGTGCCTCGAGAAGATCTCCAAACAGTGCAAAACCTACAAAAACGTTGTTTGTGATCAACTTTGATCCAATGAATACGAGAACTAAAGATCTGGAGCGGCACTTTGATAAATATGGCAGGGTTGCAAATGTCAGAATAAAAAAGAACTTTGCCTTTGTGCAGTTTGAGGTACTGGAGGATGCTACGAGAGCATTGGAGGGTACTAATGGAAGGTACTAATTCACGCTTTTCACATGCTTGTTCCGAGTATTTTAGCTATGATACATTATTGCAGTTTGCTACCTCACATTCTGGTAGTTGAGTATGTGTATACTGTATAGTTTGCTATGACACCTTTGGTAGCAACATTGAGTTTTTGTACATTAAACCTTCACTGATATTGGTATTCTTTTGGCAGCTCTTTTATGGACAGGGTCATCTCTGTTGAGTATGCACTTCGTGATGATGATGAAAGAGGGAATGGATACAGTCCAGACAGGAGAGGTCGTGATAGGCGCTCTCCTAGTCCTTATGGTCGAGGACGGGAGAGGGGTAGCCCGGACTATGGCAGGGGCAGGGAGAGGCGGAGCCCAGACTACGGTAGGGGAGGCAATAAACGTAGCCCTGATAATGGCCGTGAAGCAAGCCCAAATGGTAGGGCCAGAGATGATGGCAGGGGTAGTCCCGACTACAAACGGGAGCGTCGTGAAGCTAGTCCTCGTCGTGAACGCTATGAAGCTAGTCCTCGCCGGGAAGCAAGTCCTGGCTATGACAGGCCCCCCAGGTTAGTATATGCTCATTGTCATGGTGTATTTGCAGTGTGTTGAAGCCTCAAACTGAATCACTTGTTTGCATTGTGTAGCCGATCACCTGCAAGGGATGAGAGAGATTGAATTTGGATGTGTTCCACCCGTGCTTGTGTTAGAGCCTCCTGCTTCAGATGAATGTGCGAACTAGTGTTTTATGTGAAAGTTGGTAATATGAGTCGACCAGGAAACTATTGTACTGTCTGTTAGCTTGTGTTGACTATTTGACAATTCCAGAGTGTAAATTTATTCAGTACTTCTCATCATTCAGTATTACTTTGATATTGACATATTTCAACATCCACTTAATCGTGCTTTTAGTGTTGATTTCCTTCCCCGCGGTAAGTCATTATTCCTGGGAACTATCGATGTTCTTTTCTCCTGTCTTGTGGTCTCCCTGGTAAATAGGATTTTGTCATTGTGGCTGCTGCTCGCGAAATTGTTCCTGGGAAATATTGACGTCGTGTCCGTCTCGATCATTTTATTTGACGTAAACGGAGGTCGTAACAGAGCCTAAGAGCAATAACTGTAGGCGCGGTTCTCCAGGTCATCGAACGGCGTGCAGTAGCAACAGCGATTAACTCCCCCTTCCGTTTTGATCATCAGCAACAAGTACAGCCCGTCGAGGATGGTGTTCATGAAAGGGAATGCGCTTATTTGGCATAGGTACTAGGTGTGATCCGTTGAAGGCGGCACAAGAAATTGAGGGCATCCGTGCTTACCTCATCAGACAAGGTTGTTTTATGTACTAACGCATGACAGCGTCTCTTTTGCCTGTGATACAGCATGTCTGGGTTTGGTCTCAATTTTTCTTATCCTATAAAATTCACCTAAAAAAGTAGTTTAATACTTACTCCTGACAAATAAAGAGGGAGTATATCATAATAAGTCTATAACCTTACTTTTTTATCAATTGATAAAATTATACAGTATGTCTTTATTTATCGTCAAAAAAAAGTTAGAGGTGTTGATCATCGACATCGAATCGTATTTTCACCGATTCCGACTGTATAGCATGATCCGTTTCGTCTTCCGAGATCAGAGCTGTGATTATATAGATAGGACGTGCGAAAACGAGGACCCAACACCACCACCGGCCTGTGATCGAGAAAAAACGAAGCCAGCCAGCCAGCCAGCCAGCCATCAAAGCGAAGCGCGATCGACTCTTCCCTTCCACAGCCCCCAGAAAGCTTCCGCGCCGCCGCCGCCGCCGTCTCTCAGGCCTCAGCCGGACCCTCGTCGCCGTCTCGACACCGCGGACACCAGAGCGACCGGATCTCGAGACCGTCGAACCAAGATGGAGGACTGGGGTGAGCACCTCTCTCTCTCCCTTTCTCTCTTTCTCGGCTTCCGACCTTGCGGAATTCTCCTCGACCGCGGAGTTCACCGTTCGACTCGATTCGAGTAGTTCGTGTTCCCGATGCGCGTCCCGTTATGATGCGGCCCTGCGCCTCACACGACGGTTTCGGAATCTCGGGAAGCCGTATCCTCTTCTTACGAATCTAAGGCTGATTGTGTAGACAATTAGTTTACACAACGTTTCGTCAAACTGGTCTATGTTTAACCTGAGATAGCCTAGCCTACAATTAGGTATCGGGGTTTAGTTTGTAGGCTTATGGTTTTGTTCGTTGAATTGTGCTGATATCATTTGTTATATTTTCTTTACACTAGCAACTACTCCCTCTCTTTCGTTTTAATTGTCATTAGGACAACCTTCATTAGTTCATTTCTAGTTCATTTAGTTGTCTGAAACGACAATTATTTCAGAACGGAGGGAGTATAATTTTTTAGGCGCATGGTTGTGGGTTCGTTATAGATAAAGTCCTTTGCATCCCTCTTGTATCCAGCACAATGCTGAGTTAGCATACATTTCTGTATTTTATTGCTTACAATAAGACTTGGCAACATCACAAGGCCTTTTTCTTCCATGTTCGAAACTAAAGTCTGGAATCTGTTACTACATAGAAGAGCCCATTGTTAAATTGGATTATTGTTACATTGGAGTGATCTAGAGTAAAGCATAGAAGTGACTAGAAATGTTTGTTTCACGATTTTAAGTGTGAGTTGTGATGTTAGTTTATTCTGGCACTACATTTCAGATTCTGAAGACTTCCAGCCAGTCGCGACTGCTGTGAAACTTGAGCCTCTTAAAAATCAGTGGGCTGATGAAGATGTTGAAGAAGATGACGTAAAAGATTCATGGGAAGAAGAAGAGGAGGAAGAGGTGAAGTGAAGTTTTTTACCCGTATTTCTTTGTTAATACACTTGTCAGAGAAGTATGGCGATGTTAATACGTGATTCATCTGCTTTGTTATTATTTCTGGCATTGATATGCAGTACAATGTGCAGCACTTTCATGCTTACCCTAACAGCTATCAGTTGAAGTTTGTTTTCTGGATGCCTATCATTTATCTATTTTTTATTTGTCACTCATTCAGCATTTTTTTTAACATGTTACAGAAACCTAAGCCACCTCTTGTAGGAAAGGCCACGGCAAAACCAAGTGCCAAGGCTCCTGCAAAGAAAGGAAAACAGCAAGCATCAACGAGCGTTGAAGAACCGGATGAGCCTCCCCTTAGTCCTACTTCAGAAAAAATTCGCCAACAAAGGTATATGATGTTTTTATGGCCTGCTGTACTTTTGAACAATGTGTTGGAACTTTGTACACATACACATATGATCTGTTGTTCCTGCCTCCTTAACTTCAATGGTCTATGTTTAATCCTCTTATGAACCTTGTGCATCAAAAGCCTGATATATTGCTTGCTTTTATTGTGATTTGCATGCACACAATGCTCATATGTTAACTATATACAGGCTTGTTGAAGAATCTGATTTCAAGTCTACCACAGAACTTTTTGCAAAGAAAGGTGGTGATGCAAAGTCATTGGATACTTTTAGCCCAAAGTCGGAGGGTGACTTTGCAGAATATGCAGAGCTTATCGCAAGTAAATTGCGTCTCTACGAGGTCGGTTTAGCATCTGCACTACTGTCTCTCTATTTATTGAGACATGGAAACAAATGTTTTCCCTTGTGCAGGTTCTGACATCTCTTGGTTTCATGTTTGCAGAAAAGCTTTCACTACATGGGTCTACTTAAGAACGTCATGAGACTATCAATGCAATCTTTGAAAGGTGCGGACGCAAAAGAAATATCTTCCTCGGTCACAGCAATTGCTAATGAGAAGATTAAGGCTGAGAAAGAAGCTGCAGCGGGCAAAAAGAAGCAAGGTAATGAATGAGCTTCTAACTTGTAGGCAGACCTCATACTCAACGTGGTAAGGTGTTTAAGTGGAAGAGTAATACTGATATTCATACTGAAATTTCTGCAGGAGCCAAAAAGAAGCAGCTCCACATCGAGAAAGCAGACGATGACTTCATCCCTGGGCGGGGAGGAGGAGGAGGAGGTTACGATGATCCTGATGAGTACGACTTCATGTGATTAGTTGGGAGGGAAGTAGGCTTCTGTTATTTATAAATTGGCAAGCAGAGGTTAGAGTCTGCGGCGGCTTAGTCGGCATTCCCGTGGCTCCTGAACGCTACCGGATACTGTTGCATGTAACAGTCCATGCGTTATGTATTTGAGGTTGATTTTTGACTCTAGAGCTAGAGGGTGGTGTGTTTCAAGAAGGCCGGTTGTTTTGTTTTCTTTTTACATGGTGCTGGTTCGTACCGATTTTTGGCCAACTGTGTAGTACAGTAATATACATGTACTATCTGGTTATGATGTTGGTATCGTGCAAGTATTGCCGGAAGGTGCCTCGCTCGTTTATGGAGTTAAGTTCCTTGTCCATCATGTTTGGTTATGGAACGGCTCCAAATCAGTATGATTGCCGGATCTATCTGGAATGACGAGAGGCTGATTGCCCACTGACCATCTCTCTCTCCGCGCACTCTGATGAAACGTTATTTTATTTTTTTGACAAAAAATTAGCAATCCTTTCCCTTCCACACGATCCGGAGCAGCAACCTTACCACTAATTGACGCTGCGACAAACCAAAGCGACGCTCTCCCACTCGTAAAAGGCGGCGGTGGCGGTGCCGGCGGCGCCAGCCATGTCTGCGCACCTCCGCCCGCTCTCCGTTGGCGCCTCGCTGACCGCCTACTTCCCCACGCCACCGCCCGCCTTGCTCCGCCTACCACCCACGCGTACCGTAGCCGCCCGGGCGCGGGCCATCGCCTCCTCGCCCTCGCTGCAGGCGCGCCCGCGCCTCTCTCGCGCCGCCGTCCGCTGCAGAGGCGCCGTCGTCGCGCGAGAACGAGAAGGCGGCGGCGGCTGCGAGGACCGTGAGGAGGAGGATGATGAGGCGGCCGGCGCGGCGGGGTTGTGGGCGCAGGTGCGGGACATCGCCGTCTTCGCGGGACCGGCGCTGGGGCTCTGGATCTGCGGCCCGCTCATGAGCCTCATCGACACCATGGTCATCGGCCAGACCTCGTCCCTCCAGCTCGCCGCGCTAGGTTGGTACCCCGTTATCATATGTCACCCATTGTCGTGAAATTTACAAGCTCTTTTCAGTCTATCTCCCTCCATCCCAAATTCTAGTTCTAATTTGGGATGGAGGGAGTAATATCTAGCACAGTGAGACAATTCACCTCTGGCCGCCGCCACGGCACCCTGGGCTGGAGTCCGACTAGGACACACGGGGACGTCCCCAACAAGCCCGATCTGGACTCTGGGCAGGGGAGCACCAAAACAGAACCGGATGTCTCTAGTAGATAAGAAAAAGAGTCGGGGTACATTACACCTAGCCTTCATAGTTTGTAATAATAGGACTCTTGTAACCTGTGCTGCTGGGGCTTATAAAAAAAAAAGAGCTCCTGCCCTCTATGTAATTGTGGGAGCATTCGGCGCAGGTTACACTTACATCGTTTATGACTTTGCAAAGTCCATTCGGCTACCACGCAGCACAACGCATGTGCTGATTTTTTTTTCCGTTCCTTCACTTCCAGGTCCTGGGACGGTGTTCTGTGACTACCTATGCTACATATTCATGTTCCTTTCGGTCGCAACCTCCAACATGGTGGCTACCTCCATAGCTAAAAAGGTGTGTCGTACGCTGACTCCTATCTTATTGGTGTTTTAACAGTTCTCGGTCGGTAGTTAACTATCATACAAATTCCAGTCACCTTATTTCAGTTAATATGCCCAGGACGAGGAGCTTGCACAGCATCAAGTGTCTGTGTTGCTGTTTGTTGGTCTTGTGTGTGGCGTAGGAATGTTTCTGTTTACCAAGTTTTTTGGTACTCAAGTATTGACTGGTAAGACTCTTAAACAAAGGGGGGCAATGCTCTGTGGACCTACAACTGTCATCTTCTTTTTCTATACATACATCTTTTGGAGCGTTGCAATTTTTGCTGTTTCTAATTGAAAGCTTAGTGACTTATGTTTCACAGGCTCAACTAATGTTTTGCTTCTCTGCTTATATCTAAACTTAGTAGACTAAGCATGCATATTCTGCTTAAATTCTGGGTCATGTACTGCTGATTTTTTTTAGCATGTTTTTTAATCGTTTGATATTAATAGCCTGCGAATTTTTTTTCGCAGGCTATTAATATCAACTGATTAAAAATCATGCTAAAATAAAAAAAGCATGTACTGCTTATATCATTACTGCTGTTCTTATTTTAATTTGTTTCCTGTATTATCATGTGTAGAAATTATAATGATAAGATGCAGTTTATCAGTTTGTTGTTCCTTTCATTATCTTTTGCTGCATGTGGAAAATTTGTTGAACCACAGGTGGTACCTTCATTATTTTCGACTTCATTAAACAATAGATTATCTTTTCCTTATTTTATTTTCTCTTCAGCTTTTACTGGATCAGGGAACTATGAAATTATATCTTCTGCCAATACATATGCTCAGGTTTGTACAGTATCTCTGCTATGTCACTGTCCTTCCTTAATCGATAAAAAATCCTTATTTCTGGGGTGTAGAGTCATAGATATTACTTTATTTATCACTATTAACAGTAAAATCATTAAAAATATTGCTGGTTCAAACAGGTACGGTTCTGTATATGAAATAAAAGCTCACAGGCTCGTGCATAAGGTCGAAAACATGCTGAATAAGGTTGTTTATGAAATTAAGCAACGTTCATTAAACTTCTCTGACAGCACTTCCTTCACACAGTAGTTTCAGGTTTTGATATTTAATAGTTGTGATAATTTATATGTATCTGTGTTATTAATAATGTATATGAAAAGACCTGGTGGTCATATTTCTTCCATATGAGGTCATCGTGTGAGGAAGTCACAGTTTCACATGATTGTATGCCCTGCAGACATCTATATTTGTGTAATGTGATTACCTCCCTATCTAACTGAAAATGCCAAAGCCAACTGACGTGCATAAATTGGCCTTTCAAGTTGTAACATGCTGATTTAGCTCCAAGTTTTGCTTATCATTTCATAATCTTCTCATAGGCACAAGTAGCTTTTAATTACCTAGCTGGTGCCTTGTCTCTGGGCAGCCTGTAAAGACCCATTTTCCTTGGTGGTTTCACAAACTTGAGCAAATTTAATGATGTTTCTAAAGCTAGGTGGGTGGGTTTCCTGTTCCGTATACATTTAGGATTGTTTAATTCTTGTAATACCTTATTCAATAGGATGTAAAAAATCATTTGAAGTAATATATATATTTGTGTATACTTTCAGATTAGAGGCTTTGCATGGCCTGCCGTTCTTGTTGGCTTAGTTGCTCAAAGTGCTAGGTATGTGTTGTCCCCATTCTTTTATGTTTTGTATATAGCTTGTCAAATGCTATTTTTTGCTTGCACATTTTTTCCGGTATTTCTTTATTTGTCAAAATTACCGGTTTTATACATATAAATTTAGTGATCACAAAATAGGATGCATGATTAAAGTCAATCCAAATCATGGAGTGAGATTTTGAAAAAGGATCAAAAGTTGTCTCTAATCTATAATATAAATACCTGTCTGCTGTCAAAATAAGAGCATTGAAACACTGTGTGAACCTCTGGAGCTCCAGAGAGAACTCATGGAACGCTGATAGATATCTCTTTGGGTTGCAATGGCTTTGAGAATTATTTCAAGAGTATGGTTGAGACCCAGTGAGCACGTTCTATGGAATAAACGGAAGTAATTTAAATAGCAGTAGAGACTTAGAAGCCTTTTTTTTATGTCATACAATATCTATCTTGATTGGATGCTTCTCTGACGGTATAGTCTATTGTTATAACTCAGTCTAGGCATGAAGGATTCTTGGGGTCCTTTGAAGGCGCTGGCAGCTGCTACTGTTATAAATGGTGCTGGTGATATTATTCTCTGCTCTATATGTGGCTACGGAATTACTGGGGCTGCCTGGGCAACTATGGTTTCACAGGTACAGACATAATTCTCTGCTTACCACACCACAACTCCTTGGTGGGTCTTTTTTTACTCATATTACAGTACTGCTCCCCCCCCCCCCCCCCCCTTAAAATTAAGTTCAGAATTGAATTATAAGATTTTTTGAAGATTATCTTCCTTATTAATATTTTTTACCTATAAGTTGCTTATGCTAGGAAACTTCTCTTGTTTTAAAGTGGCAGATTTTATCAATTAAGGAGCGAGCATGAAAAATTAGAAGAAAAAACAATTTTCCTTCCCATGACAAAGGATTTTCCTTGCCACGCGATTTTACAAAGTTGATCATAAGTTTCAGCACTTTCTCTGAAGCTCGTGTAGTTTCGACATATTTCCGGTACTTTAACGCTTAAATGATGCCAAATGCTCAATGTTCTAATTAAACCACATGCCAATTGTTGTGTAGTATTGTCATGTCCAAGGGATTAAGGATTTCAACGTCTTCATGATTTGATTACTCAGTTTTTTGTGCTAGATGATACCATCCACCTCTGGCTAGTTATGCTGATTGCATGACACATTTGTTTAAAGCGGTTGAGTTAATCAATATTCCCCTCAGTTAGCTATTTCTTTGATACACTATCAGATAGTTGCAGCTTTCATGATGATGCGGAATTTGAATAATAAGGGCTTTCGAGCTTTCTCACTGGCAATTCCATCAGCAAGAGAGCTTCTGCAAATATTTGAAATCGCAGCTCCTGTTTTTGTGACAATGACATCCAAGGTATTATTTTGGTGGTGCAACGATCTGTATCCTTTCCGATGTCATTGTAATGAATTATTTCAAATTCTCTTCAGGTAGCATTTTATGCATTGCTTACATATTCAGCTACTTCTCTGGGAGCAGTAACTCTTGCAGCCCATCAGGTTCATACTTTTGTAACTGACGGAATGATTACTCACGAGGGCACATGTATGCAAGGAAAATTTGATAAACTTTTCATGCTTTTGATTTTTGAAGGTTATGATTAATATCTTATGCATGTGTACTGTTTGGGGTGAGCCTCTGTCACAAACTGCACAATCATTCATGCCGGAGCTGATATATGGTGTTAATCGAAATTTGAACAAGGTATCTTATTGTAGCAGTGTTCAATATATGTGAATAGAATGCCATTTTGTTCTTGCCTTACTGATTTTTTTAATTATACTATCCAGGCATATCCAAAGAGAACAATTCATTATTGAATAAACATGCATGTATTCTTTAAAAAAATAAACATGCATGTATGCACAGTTTATCTTTTTGTTTTAAAAAAATCATATGGTTTGACTGAGTTAAACTAATTCAAGGTAATGATATGAGACCAATCGCATCCAACTATTCAACGGACACAGTCAGTCTGCCTTCATCAATTTGGTACTGAGCAAATGCTTGATTTTGAGAAAAAAAAAATGCCATTTGGGCATACCATTTTTACCCTGTAAGTAGAGCAACAGCTGATGGTTGCTCAGCACCACCATGTACATGTACCTGCTGTCACTTTTGCTGCATTCGCTGGTACTTCGGTTGACAAAAATAGTGCCATGTAGTACTTAAAGTTCATTTCTACACTAAAATGTATGAAGTTATGTTTCATTACTCATCCTAAAGCTAATTTTATCTAGGCAAGGATGCTGTTGAGGTCACTTGTTATCATTGGAGTCATAGCTGGAGCGACTTTGGGGACAGTAGGAACACTTGTTCCATGGCTTCTTCCTAATCTCTTCACCAATGACCAAATGGTCATCCAACAGGTTTGATAGATACATGAATACTTGTTTACAATATTCTTAAAGCACTTTCAAATATGTTTCTCCACAGACCTTAGCAGTGGCAATTTCCTTTTGCGATATGTTTTCAAGTATCTCAGCTTTGTTGGTAAAGGCTATGTATCATGTCTGTAATCTGTACTTGTTAATTGTCTTGAAAGTCAGCAAGTCACTTGTACTTCTTTATCTACATCATTGTATGCTGCATATCTAGTATCAATATAGCTTGTATTTTTATTGTAAAATTTTAGTCCTGCTCCATAGTGCAATAACACACAATTCTCTCCATTATAAAAACAAAAACTGTGCATTAGTATTCCTAAATCTATGTTCAGTTTGGAATCAACTATTATTTATTGTACTTTGTTATTATGGGTGGATGTTTATGTAGAAACTTATCGACCAAGCCAGCATTTTCTTTACTAACCCTGATCTTGACTTTAGATTTTGCTGCTGATGATCAGTTGTCAGGAATGGCTGGTCATTTCTTTCTTTAAGTGGTTCTTGTTACCTTTATAATTTCATATGAACATAACTTACTACGCTCTTCAGAGAAACAGGAACTAACTTGCATTTCATCTTTGAAATCTCCTTTAGTATCACCTTGCATAGCTTGTTTTCTCAATTGAAAGAATTTTGTTTTATAACTAGTATCCAGTCCTTTGAATTTTGTCTGGAACTCATTTAATCTGCATTATATGTATCATCAACAGATGCACAGGGTACTGATCCCGTACTTCAGTGCGTTGCTGGTGACACCTTCAGTACACTCCCTTGAAGGAGCATTATTGGTACGTTTCTTTGTTCCATTTGGATCATCCACACACTGGGTTAACTGGGCTTATTTAGCTTGTACCTTAACTACCCCTACAAAAAATTGGCTAGATAAGTTTATCATAGGTTTTAGTCAACATCCATTTGGTTCATTGGTTGAACATTAACAAAAAAAACATGGAATATGACCAATAAGGTGTAATTGCCAAATATTTTGGCAATAATCCAAAGGAGTGCCACTGTTGATCTGGGCACAAAGTACAACATGTCAGGTTGCATGCTCAAATGTGATCACTTTTGCGTTAAACCTAACACAGTAGCAGTAGCTGGGTAATAGAAAGAATCTTTTACATTTATGGCATGGTAGTGCTAATCTGAGAGAAAGATGGATACTCATGAAGGTTTATAATATCAGCATAATGCTTGCTGAACGTTTGCTGGACCAGGTGCTGACATCTCTTTATATTTTCATTTTTCTTGTAGGCCGGAAGAGATCTAAGGTATTTAAGTCAATCAATGGGTGTATGCTTTTGCGTTGGGACCCTTCTATTAATGGTATGCATATTTCTTCACCACTTTCTTTTCCCTGTTGACTCATTGCTGGGAGACCACATGGTTTTCCCTTCCACCAAAAGTAAAAGGAGAATCAGGATTTTTATGATTACGTGGTCTAAACCATCGAGAAAAAGAACGTATTTTTTCTGTGTCATGTCTACCGTGTGGTCGCTTTTGAAATGCCAAGTGATGGCTACGCAGCAAATAAAAGAATGGGAGTTCAAAAGACATTGCGCTGAAATTTGGAAGGGTTCTCACATCACATTGATGAATTTTTGTTTTACTGTTTCATCTTAAAGCTTCTCCGCGACAAAGTTGGTAGCTTGCCAGGATGCTGGTGGGTACTTGTCTTGTTTCAGTGGGTATGGTCATTTCTCCGTGTCCAATATCTTACATTTACTATAAAATGTCTTGTCATAATCTTGAATGTTTGAGCAATGCCTCTGATGCAGAGTCGGTTTGGAAGCGCTTTACAGCGTCTTATTTCTCCGACGGGCGTGTTGTACAATGAAAACTTTAATCGGGTTGAGTACGTCAAGGCGAAGGCCACGTGACCTGAGGAATAAGTTGGCCAAATGAGTTGCACCAACCTGGACAGAGACTGTCGTGCAGAAGTTGGCCACATGGCCCTTAGATCATGTTAGGAGGATGCCCAGGAGCCGGAGATGGTATTTGGGAGCAAGGTTATACAATTGTTATCTGGTTAGAACAAAACCAGTCGTCTCCCAACGGTTAGCGACTTACAGATCGTACTTGGAATGCTAGAAGGGTAGTGTTCCATAGTCAAACACTTGACACCGTAAAATGGAGTTAAGTGAGCATTTACAGAGCGACCTATTTTGTCGGCCCACAAAAGTCCAGCTACTACCCATAACACTGTTAATATTAAGAATTACGAGATGGTTAATGATATTAAAGCTGTTCAGAAAACCAGGAAATGTGGGGTTGCAAATATGCAACACTGGTCTCTTCCAGCCTTTCCAAGCATTGTTGGCATGAATGCCATTTTCCCAAGTCAGAACATCGAGTTGGCCTTTTTCAGGCAAGCGGGGCATAGAACGTGAAAAGTGCAAGGGTGCAAAGTTACAGTTCAGTAAACTCTCATTGCAGCCCGCCGCTGCTACACAACTCGTCCACAGCTCCTGGCTGCCACGAAGAATCTTACAATTTCAATGGCAAATAAATGCTCCCGACACAATTTCACCTGTTCGAAATGCAATGCAAGCACGCACTAGATGTTTCGTTTTGCCAGAGGCTTTAACAGTTTTATTTCTTAATCTTGACTCTGCTCTGTAGTTCTTGGAGCTTCAATCTGAGCTTTTTCAGGCCAGTGGTTTTATTACGGGGTGTAAGGCTCAAAAAGGGTCACGCAGGGGTCATGGTCATACTGCAGCACGGCAGCAGCTCGCTCGAACTCCTCCCTGAGAATCCTGATCGTCTGCCTGTCCACCACGCGACCTAAGTCGTGGCCGGTCTCGAACGGATCCTCGATGCACATCAGATGGCGGTCGTTTCCAACGCGAGTCGTCCAGTTCTTCTCCTGCTTGCTGGTATCATTCACACCAAACGAAGGAAAAAAAAAATTGTAAGATTCTCCAACGAACCACGTGAAATCTGACGAAATCGACGCTGAAATGTTAGTATGATTTAGAAGAAGAAAAAAAAAGATTGTTGATTCTCACGTGATTGTCTTCCCCAAGCGAACGGAGATGACGTCGTTCCTGTAATCGTGGTGGAATGCCCAGTAATGGAAGAACTCCCAGAGCAATTTGGCGATGCCGTCCTTGTTCTCAGCACCGAAACCATGGAGTTGGTGAATTTCGTCGAAATATGTGCAGTCAGTGCCATCAACGTTCAGTACATACGTTGGTTCCATGGCCTGTAAAAAAGTTGGGAACGAGCGCAGCTTGCATCAGGATGAAATTCAGTTCAAAACCTGTACTCGCAGAATGTTAAATAGTCAAAAAAATGTTAGCTACAAAACCTGCAAACATGGTAGAATCTTGGGCTCTCGCAGCTGCAAGAAGTTAATGCACATGATAACATATCTGCAAGTTCATGTAGAAACAAAAAATCAGCGCTCAAATTATCAACAACCCACATGGTATGCTCAATGAAACAAAAATAAACAGAATTTCAGTTACAGGAAAAGAAAAAAAAAAAAGAATGCAAGAAAATAGTATCATTATACTCACGCGTAGCTAGAGAGGGTTCCACGGTACGCTTCATTGACGCCCCTGAGTTTGGCCCAATGCTTCACAAGAAACGCCAGCTGAAGCAGCCTCCGATCTATCTGGGCGTAGTCCTTGAGAAGCTTGGTGTTGGCAACCGCAAAGAGATTATTGATGCATACGTCGCAGGATAAGCCGCTCTCGGGGTCAGACATCCTCACGATCGGAACTCTAGCACCGGTAATTGCCTGCGCAAAGTGTTACAGATAATAAGCATCAGAAGAGTGGGAGGAACATCAACAAGCAAAGTCTGTCAAGAGTGAATGTTCAGAGTCCAAATCAAACACGCAAGTAGTAGAAATTAATAATGAAGTAAAATAATTACGCAGCGATGCAGACATGAGTAACTTTGAACGAGATACTGCGTGATCCATCCAGGTGTAAAACTCCAAGGCTATACACAGAACACTTACCTCAACGCTCTCAAATTTTTGGGTCGACCGTAATATCTCTGCTAATCTCAGGAGCATTTCAACCGTGCTCTCGGTGCCGATCTCCTCCATCTGAAGGCAAACGTCGACATCGCTGTGCGACGTTCCGAACGAGTTGGCACAGGACCCGTAGAGATGCAGCCGAGCGTTGGGCCACTCTGTTGTGACGGACTTGGCCAGGGAGTCCACCAGCTGCTGCTGCTTCCACTTGAGCTCGTCCGACGGCTTCAGGGACTCGTACAGCGCGATGAAGCCCGGTGTGAAGGTGTCGATGTCGTCGCGGCACTCCGCCTGCTGCCCCCTCCCGCGCGCTCTGATGCTCCGCAGGCGGCTGGGTGCTTGATTATTCGACTGCGGCGGAACACATTAAAGAAGATTTGCCGTGTATGTCGTAGAGAGATTGCCGTGTCAATGGAGATCGGTGATAGTTGGAGATCCGTCTTCGTACCTGGACATGTCGCTCGACGCCGTCGTCGGGACGGTCGTGAATGGAAGCCGTGGCCAGCAGAGAGTTGTTCACTTCGCCTGTTAGGTGATCGAGACGAAGGCGGTCCTGGTCGCCGTCGAGTTCGAGTTGGTCGTCGTCGCCCTCGTCGTCCCCACCCGAGTAGTAGCCTTCGCTGGCCGCCACCGCCCGGTCCTCGTCGCCGGTGTCCTCTCCCTTCTTCTCCACGGCGACCCACGCCTTCTTCTTCTTCACGGCGACACACGCCTTCTTCTCCGCGGCGACACACGCCTTCTTCTCCACGGCGACCCACGCCTTCCTAGTCTCCTTGTCCTTGAGAGGCGCCGCATTCCTCCGCTCAGGAGGACCAGCGCGGCCTCCGTTCGGCGGAAACGCCCCGGGGCTCCTCGTCCACCTCCTCCTCCTCCTCCAGTCGTCGTTCCCGTTCCCAGCAGCGACGACGACTGGACGGCCCGCATTGCGCTCGTTCGGCGGCGCGAACGGACGCGGCTTCGCCCGAGTGGCACGCGGCGGCGGCGGCGGCGGAGGCGTCGGTGGCGGTGGCTTGAACCAGTCGGGGCGCGTGGGCGGGACGATGAAGAGGCGTTCGTCGGGGCGCGGGCGCGGGAGCGGGAGCGCGACGAGGCGGTGGGGCGGCGCGAGGAGCGCGGGAGGGGGGGAGGGCGCGGCCGGGACGGGCTTGGGGGGCGGGAGGAGGAAGCGGATGAAGGCGTCGGGGAAGGGCTTGCCATTGCGGTCGTCGGCGGCCATAGCGGAAGGGGAGCGAGGAAGGCGTGAGCGTGGGGTGAGTGGTGGACTACTACTGATGGGAAAGAAAGGAATGAAGGAACCGCAGCTGCCCCTGACTGCTGTTGCTGTTTTCAAAACGCCGCGGCTACATATAACGTACCTGCTCTCCACCTTGTCCTTTGCCCTCCCCCTAGCAATTTTTTTCACAAACAAAACAAACTGCGTCCAAATTCTTCTTGTTTCTCCTTTCGATCCAAACAAAGTCGCATCGCAAAATGTAAAATGTTAGTTTGTACTCACTCCACCTCTAAATGTTTGACGTTTGGAAAAAAATAAAATTAGTTCTTTCAAAGTCAAACATTTGAGATACAGAGTATTTGGAAGTTTAGCGGCGCGACGGAAGTTACGAGTTCATTCACCTTCTCATGTGAAACGGACTTTTCTGTGATGCTTGTACCGTAACTGGCGTATTAATCATGCTTAGTTGTACATTGTAACTACGAGTAACGCTCGTTCACTCTCTTTATGATCACCTGCTCAAAAGTCAACGTTGTCCCTTGCTCTAACGGTTCGAGGTGAGAATTAGAGAGGATTTGTTTGGGCTAAAATGAGAGAGGGGCTCTGTTTCGAGTGAGGATTACATAGCTTTTAAATGGGTTAATATTATTCTATAATTATCGTTTTTATCTTTGTTATAAATTCATGGATTCCAAATGGTCAGAAAAATTCAATTCCTTTATTTTTTATATTTTTCTCATTTCTCTATTTGGAAGTTTAGCGGCGCGACAGAAGATACAAGTTCATTCTCCTTCTCGCGTAAAACGAACTCTCTTGTGACGCTCGTAGCGTAGCTGGCATATTAATCATGCTTAGTTGTACCTAATAACTACGAGTAACGGTCGTTCGCTCTCTTTATGATAACCTGCTCAAAAGTCAACGTCGTTGCTTGCTCTAACGGCTCGAGATAAGAATTAGAGGATTTGCTCGAGCTAAAAATGAGAGAGAGACCTGCTTCGAGTGAGGATTAGAGAGCATTTAGATGAGTTACTGTTATTTTATATTTATCTTTTTTTTCTAACCTTTGTTATAAATTCCCGTAATCTAATCGGTAGAAAATTTTCAATTCCTTTTATTTTCATATTTTCTTTGTTTCCGTGTTTTTTTATGTTACTACATTTTTTAATCCTATATTCTAAATAGGTCCCCAATATACCAAAATTCACTAGATACCTGAATGCACTTCGAGTAATGCAAACCTACAATTGAGTATCAATCATAATGCGCTTGATGCGATGACCACGGGGGACAAAATTGTAAAAACAAACAAACATTGGTGAGCCGCATGGACTGTTGCACCATGTAATATCCAACAAACTAAAGGCTGATACTGCAAAATCTAGGGTTTATTGCTCTCGCTTCCGGAAACTCCCACACCGTCGACTGCTCCATCCATACCCACCACCTCTCTCCCGCGAACAATCGGCGGCGGCGGCGGCGAGCGCCTTACCCCCTGTCGACGTCAACTCGACGGCGGAACAGGTAAGTCCGATCATCTGCTTCGTATTGGTTTGGCACAACACAACTCTAATTACTTTCGAGCACCAGCAGTAGATTGATTCGCGGGAGCTCTTTCTGCGTCGCCCTGATCCCGGCTTCCTTCCTTGTCTCGGTCAATCCTGACATATCCTCGTTGCCGTTGAAGAGGCGCAGTGATGGCAGGCATGGGCGACATGCCGATGAGGCCGCGACCCGCTCCGCCGATGCAGTACCGGGGGCCTCCGCCGATGGCTCGCCACCGCCCGGAACCCATCGACCGCGAGAAGGTCAGTCCCCACCTCCCCTCAGTCTCTCACTCTGCTCGTGCTTTCATGGCCCGGCTCATGGCACGGCCCTTGTGAAGTAGTTGTGCCTGTACAAGTATTGCATGCCCATGTTATGCAGCTTCACAGCATTTCGTTAGGTTTCGCGTTTACAGAATTGTGAATGCTGACTGGATACTCGCTGATTTCATGTCTCTTTGTGCAGACTTGTCCTCTCCTGCTGCGGGTTTTCACCAGGGTATGCCTTTCTTGTTTACTGTCATATCTATATGATAGGCTGCTTTACTGATTAACATTTTACTTTTCAGTCGAGGAATAGTCGGTTAAGTCTTAACATAAACTTGGGGCCTTACTTTCCAGTACTAACAAGGGAAGCAAACATAACATGACCTATGGATTTTTCTGAAAAAAAAAAATTGACTGCACATTTCAGATTTCTGCTCAGATAAATGGAATAAGCTGTTTAGCATGACTGGGAGGCCTGCACTATAGTTATAGAGTAGTTGAGCTAACATGACCTAAATGTTTAGGGATTTGCGATTTATACATCTTAGTCATCCATGGCCCAAGCAGTTGTGTACTTGTGTTCTGTTAGTGGTCTGCATGATTCTGACTTTCTGAGCAGTTGTAAAACCTGTTTAGCTGCCTTGTTATGTTCATAGCCTTTGGCTGAAATCTGTACTGGGTCTATAGGTGCTGTTTGTGTGAAAACTGGATTGTCTATATAGGTTCTGAAATCAGCTACGATTATTCTTGGTCCTGCATGGAAAGCGCAGCAGTAATCCTTCAGTGCATTTGAATTGAGGAGTTGAGAATAAATTTATGTTGATCTGTACAGATGTGATGCCAAAATTTTTTATGTTGATTTGTACAGATGTACAGTGAAGTGTAATGCATATAGTGCACTTCTCACATGTGAGTAGAGGTTGGTAAAGAAATACCCTGTGGTGAAGAAAATTGATTGTTGTGATCATTTACAGGTTGCTGGCCATCATGATAAGGAAGAGTTTGCTGTGAGGGGGAAGGAGCCAAAAGATGAAGTTCAGATATACACGTGGAAGGATGC
Source organism: Tuctoria greenei (assembly GCA_036927565.1). Classification (NCBI taxonomy): domain Eukaryota; kingdom Viridiplantae; phylum Streptophyta; class Magnoliopsida; order Poales; family Poaceae; genus Tuctoria; species Tuctoria greenei. Next base: position 219,880,577 of record JAYESD010000004.1, on the reverse strand, counting down.
CACACTCCGCGAACTCACTGACCTTGTAAGTCCTTGTTACATATTTTAAGCCCCTAGGCAAAAAAAAAATGTCATTTAGATAGCGCAGAGGAGAGTAGGGTTCATAGCATACAACTAGGCTGTAGGCATGACAGTTGTATGTGGGTCTGCTCCTACATATTGATGACAAGCCAAGTGGCATTCTATGGCTGAAAATCTTATCATCATTATGATTGTTTTTCAGGTAAAAGAGGTCACTCTTCCAGCTAGGAAAAGAAATGCAAGGCTATCTTTTGCTTTTGTGTACCCAGATAAGAACGGTCGGTTTGTTGTCAGACCGGTAAGAGTTTATTCCCGTGGTGATTATCTTCAAATGCCAAACAATTTAGCTGTACAAATCATCATGGTATATCCTTCTGAGCAATGAATTAATGATGCATTTGGCACGGTTGCTAAATTGGTATGCATAAAACACATGGCATGCACAATCCTGGGCTTGTACCATATGTTAATAGGGTTTATGTTCACATCATGATCATCACCTTTCTACTGAAATGCTAAAATAATTATGTTTCAAGTCTGCTCAATTTGCAGCTACTTTTTGCTTTCACAAATTTCAACTGTATTTCTGACCTTTCAAGTTCCAACTTGTATTTTTGAATATTGAAGGTGGGTACAACATTTGCATATGGTGGAAGAGGGGACGATGCCAAAACACTTGCTGAGCTTGGGTTCCAGGTACGCACCAGTTCCATATTATGCTGTTCCAGTTCATATTTTAGGTGACAGATTTTTAGTGAGCGATGCTGCCTTGTTTCACAGGTAGGTGATTACTTGAGTGTTGCAATTATGTGAATGATGCCCCTTTGCGCTTGATGACCGCACTGAATGCATCCCTCGTTAGTAATTAGCAAACTGAAACCAAAATGGTCTGTAATACCGGTACTGTTGGAATCAATTTGGCATTATGAATACCTTAAATGTCTACTGTGATTGCTTGTTAATATCGCTACTTATATGTGGTCGATTGGTGATGTCATATCAGAACATTGTGAATTGTCCATGCAAGTGAGCAGGTCAGACTGATACAAGTGTACGTGTCCACATTAACTTGTAAGGCATCATGTGAGAATAACTTTTATTGGGAGAGTAGAACGTTACTGAGAATGACTGGTAAAAGGAAAAAGATTGAGATGTGTCCGGTTTGAGATTTGAGATATATGTTCGATAGAATGTCATGAGTCCATACATTTTAATTTTTGAAATAATGATCATGTGCATCAGTGTAGCAACGCATCTAATAGGATGAAAAAGAACTGAGGCGTGTATAGCCACTATCTATGCTCTGAAATTAAAACTATTGTTAGCTGTACTACAGCAGTTTAAAAGAAGGGAAAAATTAGGATATTTATTCAATTTATTGGATAATGCAAGTTGAGAATCAGCAGCATGTTGCTTGATTTTCTCTAGCCACGAAGCCAACTGCCAAGTGATTCGGATTTCGTGTCTGAATTTCTGGATCACAGACAAGGTTTAAGCAAAGAGAAGCGAGGGAAACTGTCCTAGAGCAAGCCTTTGAGGTAGCTGTAGGAGCAATTCAGTTTCAAACAGCAGGAAGCTGCACGTTTAGTGCTGTGTGAAATCCTGGTGTAAGAAGAACTTAATGGCTTTCGCACAATCGAACTAAGCGTGGCTCATTTGCCCGTGAAAGGGGAAGCTGTACGACGCTCAGTCTCGAGCTCAATCCCACAAGGTTCACAGCACAGCCTTGTCACACTATAGTAAAAAAGTAGTTCACCTGGTACGCTAACATGTGTTGTCTTCGTTCTTCAAGGGGCCAGACCAACCTTCATGCATCTAGACATCTTATGACTACCTGATCCGTGCTCGATCAGACACTTCAGGCATGTTTGCATTTGCAAAGTATCATGATCATTTCCTAGTGCCTAGCTAGTTCACCTGATCTACGGGCATCATCATCACGTTTGTCTATACTTAAGTTCCTGGCAATATATTCACAGTCAGGTCCTTAAATCAGCACCAAACTGGTTCCAGCTTGTACAGTAGGATTGCGTGCAAAGAAACTGAAATCTGTGTAAGCAACCCCGCCATTCCCTCTATTCACAGCTGAGCAGAAGCTGTAGAACCAGCCAGCGTAGAGCTACCTCTGGTGGGTGCTAACTGGCCGGCGCACCAGATCCTCCAGCCATGCGCCTCCTTAGTCGGCCGCGTGTCAACCGAATCGCCTCCTCGATGAGTGTCTCCTCAGGTGGTAGTGCTGGAGGTGCACCACTTGTGGATGCACGCGGTGGGTCAACAGCTTCAGGAGCAGGAGGTGGCTGTGGCTGGTTAGGAGGCACTCCACCAGGTGGGGCAACTGGAGTTGGGGGACTTGGAGGATTGGGAAGAACTTGGGCAGGCTGGGGTGGTATTGGAGGTGCTGATGGTGCGGGAACAGGTGGAGGTGCGGGTTTCGCCTGCTGAGTCCGTGGAGGCGGTGGACGCTGCTGTTGTTGCCGTGCCTGCAGAAACGGTAAAAAATGATAATGAAAAGCTTAGTTCTCCCTTGTCCCTTCCAATGTATAAATAGTTTAGTTCTACCATTCACTCATACAATGCTAAATGACTAAATAAATGATTTAGTTCTCCTTTTCACTCACACAAAAGTTGGGTTCAAAAGAATGAAAATGGAATCCTGGAACCAACGGAGGGAGCAAACACATCTGCATCCTCCCAGAGGCCAGAACACAACTTATCATGCATCAAAAACATGGTGGTGTATAATTTGTCTATAGAATGGACAGAAAAAATGGTATGATGAAGTGGTAAAACATATACCAGTAATACAAGTGTTCAATAGAGAGATCGCGTGTTCCTCAAGTCATTAACTTTACAAATGACATGGTAGCAATGGTATAATTTTTATACATTAAAGAATCATAGAAGCTATGCACAAATCGAAAAGACACAGTAACACTAAATTGGGGCACACAAATGGCCAGCTACAATTCTAAGTTGCAATGATGTCAATTGACAAACAACCACATACAGAAGAGTAGCATTATTTTATCAAGGAAACAAGACTAACGCATGTGGGGAAATTTGTGGGCATCATTCATTTGTCAGGAGTGCAAGCCAGTGCTAGAACGAAACGGCGAGGAAGCAATACCTGAGGCCGAGGTCTTGGAGTCTGTGATTGTGAGGCAATATACTGCAAGATTTCATAGGACCTTGTCTGAGCATAGTTTGCAACCCTCTGGAAGTAAAGAACCGCCATGTCACCGACCCTTGTCTTGAACTCAAGCAGATTTTGATCAATCTCAGTTTCATGTTTTGCAATGTATGGCTTGAAGAATGACTCGTACACATAGGCAGTTCCCTGAAACGAGCCTTTTGTTAAAAAAAAAATTAAAGAAAGGGCATGAGTAAAATATATCTCTAAATTTGAAAAGGAAATTGAAAGAATGGCATACATGTGTCTTGGGGTACCACAAATACACGATAAATGCCAGCTTTGCTTCACTGTACATGGGCAACCTGTGTAAAACAAAACGGACTCTTTTAACATGCAGAGGTAATATTAACCACCTGAGTAAGGCGGTTACTAAGAATGGCAAATGAAAAGGAGTATGGCATTACCACGATACAAAATTATCGCCAACTCTCTCCAGGACGGTGAGAACTGCAAGTAGAATCCTGCCAGAAACCATCATAACATTTTCATTACTTAGTAAATTGAATCTCAAAGTAAAAAAAAAAAAACAGAACGGGGTGGCAGGCAGCCAGGCACGAACGAACCAGTACTGACACCAAAAGCGCAACTGCTCAACGTCGGGCCTGTTCAGCTCCACCGTCTTGTAGCAGTCGTAGGCAGGGTATGCATATCCAAGCACGAGTCTGCAAAACCGAGGGGGGAGTGGGAGGGAGCGTGTTGGCAAAGAGATGACAGATCTGAAGAGAAAAAAAAAATTCGTTGTCCAAGTGCGTGCAAGGAACAGGTAAGTTGATTAGCGGTTGCTGCTTACGTCAAAGCTCTGGTAACGAATGAACCGATCATCTTAAGCCCTGTAGTGCGCAAACATCTGTCAGATACGTACACTAGCAACGTCTGAAATCAGCAGCAATTGACAAGGATTAGGCATCACAGGAATTCCTTGACAGCACCAAATATAGACAGGCACTCAGGCAGAGGCCCCATTACTAATTATTAGCAACCCTATACCTCACTTACTCTAACAATCGCTACACGTGTAGAAATCATTGTTCATTCATGCTTGAATACAAGTAGGTGGTGCGGTAGCAACTAGGGGGTTGGATTCATCATGAATAGAATAGGATACACGGAACAGGGTCAGGAGCGAAGTGCGCTGGACCACGGACGGTTGGACACGGGTATCTTTTCCTAGTGTACTGGGCTTAACAAATTGTTGGCGGCGGCGATAGCTTAGCGTGTGTTATGAGACACCTACGGGGATGAACCGAACCGAACCGAGATGGATCTCTCGTGCGGTGAACGAGACAGGAATAAATGGGGGTGAGTTTAACAGTAGGACTTGTAGGAGGCAGGCATCAAGCAAATCCGAGGCTGCGAACTGGACGGGGAGAAGGAAACATCCACGGCGACGAACAAGAGCTCTTATACAACCAAGGGAACCCGAACCCGCAGAAATCAAGAGAAGCATGCTAGGGTTGCTTACCGAGCGAGAGAAGCAGGGATTCCCGGAGCAGGCTCCGGAGATGCAACCCCCGCCGGCCCACGGCAGCCGGGTTGAGCAGGAGGATGAGGATGAGGCAGCCAGGTTGAGGAGGAGGAAGGGGGGAGGGAGGGAGGCGTGCTAGAGAAGGCGGAGGCGCCGAGCATGGAGAATGGAGAGAAGGGAAGGGAAGCATATCCTTTTCACGTCATTCAAGTTGTCATGGCGCGGTTGGATCGTCGCTAGGCCGGGCCGAGAAAGACGTGTCAACTTTGGACACAGGTGTTCTGGTCGTGGCATTCCAGCCCAACAAGGGGCACATGAACTCGGCTTCCATCCTGGGCCGTCGTCGTTGGTGGCGATGGAAGTGGCCGTTGACACGCCGACGGGGTGTCTGTTCTCCTTGTTGTTGGGTACAAGCCATCTTTGTGTCGCCTTCGATTCCCCTAGACCAAAACAGGAATACTAGGAGGATTCTGCTCAACTTCTGCTGCCGTCTCCAGAAAAAGCTACAACGAGGCTAGAATTACCTGTTTTTTTTTTCACTACCTAATGTACAATTATCTTTTCCTAATACTCCCTCCGTCCCCATGAACTTGTCGCTTTGTAGTTCATTTTTGAACTACAAAGCGACAAGTTCATGAGGACGGAGGGAGTACACATCTGTCTCTTTCTTATTCGTCATCACCACGTACTCCCTTTCGTTCGTTCCAAAAAGATTGTCGCTTTGTAGTTCATTTTTCAACTATAAAATGACAAGTTTTTTTTTTGGAACGGAACGAGTATTTTCACTTCTTTTAAATCCTCGGATTTAGACTGACATATAAAACCAACGTAACAATTGTAGTACCGTACTTGGAGCATTTACGGACTTCCGCGTGCATCTGCAGGCAGCAGGCCCACCAACACCCGGTGAGATCTTATCCACTCCCTCTGTCAAACCTCGATTTCATCGGCAGGCTGCAGGCACGATGCACGCATAGTGAAAGCAGAGGCGGGCGGGGGACCCATAGTGAAAGCAGCACGGCGACCCTGTCTGCTGCCCCGGCTGGTGGCCCCGCGTGCCGTTCAACACCGGCCGGCCACTACGCGCCAAAGCCACTGCCGTACCACTGTTCGGGCGGCCGCCTAAAACAACAATGAGACGGATTTGTTTGGTTCGGCGGCGACTGGCATAGAGCACAACAACAGATCGAATCTAGTTAAACGGGAGCAAGGAATCCATTCATTACGCAATACGGTGAAGAAACGCTGATCATGTATGTGATTCGCAGAACACGGACACATAATGGGGACGAACACGCAGATTACAAGATAGATCGACCAACGGCTGGCTTCTTATTTCGGAGGAGGTATGGATGGATGGAACGGACGGGGCTCCTAATAGTAAAAGGGATAATGATACGATGATCTAGGAGAGCTGGCCGCAGTCGGCGATCTTGACCTCCTTGGCGGTGGAGCCGCTACGCGAGCCGACCTTCTCGATGGCCTTGACGACGTCCAGACCCTCGACGACCTGGCCGAAGACGACGTGCTTGCCGTCGAGCCAGGAGCAGGGGACGGTGCAGATGAAGAACTGGGAGCCGTTGGTGTTGGGCCCGGCGTTGGCCATGGAGAGCACGCCGGGGCCCGTGTGCTTGCGCACGAACCTCTCGTCGGGGAACTTGTCGCCGTAGATGGACTCGCCGCCCGTGCCGTTGCCGCGGGTGAAGTCGCCGCCCTGGCACATGAAGTCCGGGATCACGCGGTGGAACACCGACCCCTTGTAGTGCAGCGGCTTCCCGCTCCTGCCCACGCCCTTCTCGCCCGTGCACAGCGCGCGGAAGTTCTCCGCCGTGCGCGGCACCTCGTTCGCGTACAGCTCCATCACGATCCGCCCCGCCGGCTGCCCGCCCACGGTCATGTCGAAGAACACGCGCGGGTTCGCCATCTTCTCCGCTTCGCTTCCCTTGGCTTCCTTCCTAGGGTTTTACTAGGACTTTGGGATCTGGACTGGGTGTGCGTGATCTGGATGTGGAGACCTGGTCTGGTTAAATAGCCGGCTGGAACGGTAACCCGGGGGCGGGGTTAGCGCAACCGTGGTTAGCTTTCCGGACGATGCACGCGGCACAGCCAACCTTACGTGCCACTGACAGGGAGGTCCGATTCTGATGGGTCGGCATCGTCAGGCAGCGACGGGAGGAGTTACGCGGCGAGGCCTTTGGATTCTTTCGCCGGTGCGGTGATAACTCAACTCGGGTTGGGTTAAGGACCGGGACTCCGGTTAACTTGGGGCGGATGGTTACTCTGGTTAACTTGGGGCGGATGCTTGGTTGGTCACTGTTCAGGTCGGTGGACGTGATCCAGGAAAGCCTTGCCGTGAGGGGGCGGGGTGGTTGGGGCTACGCGGTGCACGGACGAGGTGCATGTACGGGCAGAGGAGAGAGAGTGAGAGTGAAAGACGAATATGCCGCGTGCGCGTGGGCGATATTCTCGGCGGAGCGTGGGGAAGAAAGAAAGAAGTTCCCGCTGAGGTGCGCCGTTGTCGACCGATCCATTTCGTTTGGAATGATGTCCTCACAGACCAGAAATTCCTTCCGCCATAATCATCAGTGCATACAACAATAACATTTACTGCGCTTCATATTCATATTCAATGGAGTACATCATGTTTTTAAGAAAAATAATTTGAGGTGCGTCGAAGCCATGCCGTGCTCGATAGTCCCGCTTAGACCAGAAAATTTCCAAGCACCGTTATCGTGCCAACATGTCATCTCTGGATTAAAACGTGACACAACCTTGACTAATCGAGCTTGCATCGCAGACAGGCGCCGAGGACATTGCAAATTGACGATACTCAGTATGTGGATGCCGAATCAAGTTGTACTGTATTTGTGGAGTCGCCCTTTATTTTTACATTCTTTTCACTCCATATCTCCAAATCTCTTTTTGTGATGTTTTCATACTGACGGAATAATAAACATGACGGCCAGCTTTAATTCCTTCCCATCATCGACCAAATGGGCCGGATCCCGTATCGGGTGCTAAAGATGTCTCTGTTGCTTCTTGGACCGATAATTTAGCATCCTACCTTCCAGGCAGGGTAAATAGATAACTACTAGATGCGTTGTGAACCGGATGCCGACTGTATTGCTGTACGATGAGAGCCGCGGTCAAACAGATGACTAAGATCAACTGTTGCTGGTGTTTTAGCTGCGATTTTGTATGGTTCGATCCTCGGTACTACATTAAGATTAACAATGTTGGTTTGTTGTTGTCTTGTGAGAAGGCGTACGAGAAGAGATATGACGGGTTCATGCATTGCTGATGGGTCCATGGATGCATACGGTCGCTTCTTGACATGCGCAACCATGTACGGTGAATTTTAACGAAAAATCTCACATCTATGGTACGCATCCATTTTATTTTAACTAGATTCGAAAATGTGTTCGTTTTAAAGCAGGGGCGGTCACACTCACACCAAGCGTACTCGGACGATGCAACGAGCGTGTCCCACAAGTCAGTTACCCATCCGTCAGTTGGGTTTCATTTTGGTCGTGGGCTACACAGCATATCAACCCGTCTGCATAATGGGCCCCCAGTAAGCTAGACCTATCCAATCCGTATCCGATCCATCATCCTTCCTTCGTCTCCCTCCTCCTCCTCCTCCCCCTCACGCGCGCGTAACCTGGAAACGCGGAGATGGCCGCGAGTACCACGCTGCAGACGGGCTCGCCGTGGCTGCGCGCGCGCCTCCTCCCCCCGGACGTCAGGTCCGCCCGCGCCTTCGGCCACCTCCGCCGGGCCCTCTCCGCCCGCGCCTCCGCCGGGCCCGTCCGCGTCCGCTTCGCGCCGTCGCCCACCGGCAACCTCCACGTCGGCGGCGCCCGCACCGCGCTCTTCAACTACCTGTTCGCGCGCTCCGAGGGCGGACGCTTCGTGCTCCGCGTCGAGGACACCGACCTCGAGCGCTCCACCAGGCAGTCCGAGGAGGCCGTCCTCGCCGACCTCTCCTGGCTCGGACTCCACTGGGATGAAGGTCCGGATGTTGGCGGGGACTTTGGGCCGTACCGCCAGTCCGAGCGGAACTCACTGTACAAGCAGTATGCCGGGAAGCTTCTGGACTCTGGAGCGGCTTACCGCTGCTTCTGCTCCAGCGAGGTAGCTTCCTCTTCTCCTCGCAACATAGTTGATTTACTTGATCTCAGCTTCACAGGCACATGATCGATCCTACAACGACGATTCGTGACCCTAAAGCTTATTTGCAACTTTTAAAAAAATGTCACATATGTTGCTAGTGTCTACCATGTCACATATATTGCTATCTGGTTCCTGTAACAATAACCTGCTGTCGGTTTTCAGGAACTTGAGCAGATGAAGGAAGTCGCAAAGCAGAAGCAGCTTCCTCCTGTCTACACGGGGAAGTGGGCAACTGCTTCAGATGCAGAAGTGCAACATGAGTTAGAGAAAGGGACACCTTATACTTATCGCTTCCGCGTGCCGAAGGAAGGGTCATTGAAAATTAATGACCTTATTCGTGGCGAGGTAAGCTCTTGACCTTGTGCTTCAGTAGGGACATAATGTTGTATCACCTTTAAAGTTACATTTGTTATAATTGCATATTGCCTATAGTGATATACATGAACTGATCATCAGATAGTTTTATAAAGGTCAGTTGGAACTTAGACACACTTGGTGACTTCGTGATCATGAGAAGCAATGGACAGCCTGTGTATAACTTTTGCGTGACAGTTGATGATGCCACCATGCAAATATCTCATGTTATCAGGTGACAAAAAAAGGCCATTGCATTTCGATCTAAAGAATGGTCTTGCTTCCTTGGAGTTACATGTTGACCTTAATTTTCTTACAGAGCTGAAGAGCATTTACCAAACACATTGCGGCAGGCTCTAATTTATAAAGTAACAAAACATCCTTTACCTTCTTTAATCTTATAGATATTCTGCAGTCTTGATACTTCATAATTTATCTCAACATAATATCTCTGCTATAATTTTATGATCTTATACAGGCCCTTGGATTTCCAATGCCTTCTTTTGCTCACGTCTCGCTGATTCTGGCTCCTGACAGAAGTAAACTGTCTAAACGTCATGGAGCTACTTCTGTTGGGCAGGTGCTTAAACTGATTATTTGCAAGGATTTTTGGTTATCTGCACCAGATTATTTGATTGGATGGGCATGCTCTTTGTGTGCTTCTCTTTTCATTGCCCGTTTCTGCTGGTTGCAGCTACTTATTTGCATCTTTTCTGACATACCTCTCTTTTAAAAGGTATAATGATAATGGAACATGATGTTTCTTTCTTTGGACAGTATAAAGAGATGGGCTATCTACCTCAGGCAATGGTTAATTACCTGGCACTACTGGGCTGGGGTGATGGTACTGAAAACGAATTCTTCACCATTGATGACCTAGGTTTGTTCTCAACAATGTATTCTTTCATTTTCACTGGTATATTTATATCATAATTATCACTTGTTTATATATTCTCACTTTGGTGCTTTTCTCATTTACAGTTGAAAAATTTACTATCAATCGTGTAAATAAAAGTGGGGCAGTATTTGATGCAACAAAACTAAAGTAAGATCCTATTTTTCAAGTCTCTCTCTGTTAAAAATATTGCGATAGAACTTCTGTGCCAGTGATTTGACCTATGAATTTTGTCTTGCATACTCTGGTAACTTAAAGCCTTATACTCGTTTATTTCAGTTATTGCTAACTTGCTTGTAGGCCACTTTATGGAATTTTAAAATAAGCTGCCTGAGGGTACCTCTAGAAGCCTGAATGCCAATCTCATTGAGTTGGACAGTATTGAAAGTTGCCTTTAGGATACCTAATGAATTGAGCTGGGAAGTGCCTAAGTCTTAGACCACTTTCATGGTATTGAACTTTTTGGCATTGTAAGATAGCTAAATATCGTGAGCACAACCCATCAAACCATATGCTCTTATGCTGGGATGAACACACGGCTTCTACTAATTGCTGTCCTTTTGATACTCTATGGACCTTTTTCATATTCCCTTTAAAAGGAGCAATATCTCTGTGCTTCACCAGTATATTTTGATTCTGAAAATACTTCTGTACTTACATAGATGGATGAATGGACAGCATCTAAGATCATTTCCACCAGATGAAATCATCAAGGCTTTTGAAGATCGGTGGGAGAGCACGGGCATTCTCCAGGCATCTGAAAGTGGTTTTGCTAAGGTACATTGGAGGCCTCCTCGGCCCCACGGTGTCTGTATTTTAGAATTGTATACACAATAAAGTAATTCAAAATGCTAGTTTGTTCCCAGAGTTGTTAATCTTTGTGCCTACCACAAGAATAAGGTTGTTATGAAGAGATTGTTTCTCTTTTCAAGCATATAATGAACAAATACTTTTTTACTTTCATTTCTTGTAATATTATGAGTCAGTAGGATCATACGCTATCTTAGGAACCATTAATTTTGGTGTATATAATTGTGTTTAGGAAGCTGCTGAGCTCTTGAAGGATGGTATTGATTTGATAACGGATGCTGATGCAGCCCTCTCGAATTTGCTGTCCTATCCCCTTCATGCTACTTTAAGTAGGTATGTACTATGTAAAACACAGAAGTAGACTAAATTTATTGGCTTGTGATTCCTCTATTTTTCTTGCTTCTGAGACTTTTATGTACACGGTTCTCAGTGCTATTGTCTTGGGAAATTCGTGAGATTGAGTTGCTGGTGTGATCGGTTAGCTTCAGTAAATTCTTATTTGATGCGAGGCTTCAGTTATTAATAAATAATTTATTGATGTGCTTGTGTTCTCCAGTGATGAAGCTAAACCTGTGGTACAAGACAAGATTTCTGAGGTTGCTTCTGCTCTTATATCTGCCTATGATAGTGGTGAGCTAACTCAAGCACTAGCTGAGGGTCGTGATGGTTGGCAGAAGTGGGTGAAAAGTTTTGGCAAGTCTCTCAAAAGAAAGGTCCGTTGCAATCTTGCTATCCTATTTTTTTTTCTGTTGTAATTTTGACTTTACTTCCACTGCATCCATGTGACTTCATCTGTAAGGGGTCTGGATCATGATTGTTAGGAATCATGAAACTACAGTTGAATCATATGGTGCAAACCTTGGAAGTCCCAGCTAGTTTTTGCATATACCAGTGAACTTATTAACAGCAAGCATGCGGTCTTCTAAATTTATCCATATGTGACGACAGGGCAAGTCACTGTTTATGCCTCTCCGAGCACTGTTGACTGGGAAGCTTCATGGGCCTGACATGGGTGGCAGCATAGCCCTTATACACAAAGCAGGCATATGTGGAGCGGTGACCCCTCAGTTCAAATTTGTAAATCTAGATGAGAGGTTCAGAATCCTCAAGGAGGTGGACTGGGAGTCACTGGTGAAGGAGCAAGAGTCCCCTGCTGAATCTGTTGTTTCAGCAGCTTCATAGATTGTGCTTGTAGGTGTTTGGCATGGTTTTCGGTCTGGAACCTTATGAGTTTTGTCCATTTTGCTGCCTATTGGTCTATCCAGTAGCAGCAGTTCGATGGTTAATACAGCAAAATTTTGATCATAGTTTGATGGTGTAACTGACAATAGCCAATGATTAGATAATGAGGATGTTTTGTAGAACCTTATTAACATACAGTTTGTTGCTTGCTGAGTCCAATGGCTCGTAAACGCTTTGTATGTTGGCCTCGATTGGATCAGTTTCTGTTCCAAACAGGTTCTAAGTTACTAGTGATTTCTAATGAATTGAATTGTTCATGTAAGTTTCCAGAAAATTCATACAAAGCTACTGCAGTCTATCTTTGATGTAGTACTATGCATCTGAAAACAGCAACCAGAAGGTTAGAACAAGAGGGCGACACTCATCAGGTAGGTAGTTTTTTTTTTGGAAAATACTTTCTATCTTTCTGTTTCTTTTTATTTGTTACTGGCTAGTTCATTTTGAACTGGACGGTGACAAATAAAAGAAATGGAGGGAGTAATATTTTCTTAGCATTTGTTGCTATCCCTCGGATATTTGTTGCTATCCCTCGTGTTAGTTTCCTATTGTTGCCTCCGTTTTTGGCTACCTTAAATGTATAGGCTCATATATGACTTTATACTTGCACTTGGGCTATTCGAAGCAGCTACATATGGATATTATTTTCTTGGCGGTTATCTACCTAGGTAGTAGTATATCAGATTATCAGAAAGCATTGTACCTTTGATTAATCCTTCTTTATCTGATTATCAGAAAGCAAATGCAACTGTCAGCATTGTACATTCACAAACTAAGAACCCTGAAGAAATTACAAGACAGGCGGATATTGTCATCACAGCTGTTGGGGTTGCCAACTTGGTCAGAGGAAACTGGATAAAACCAGGAGCAGCTATCATTGATGTTGGTATCAATCCAGTTGATGTAAGTCACCTACTTATTTTACCCCACTAACGGCTCTCTTCTTCAGGTCCTATTATTTAAGTGTTCAGTGGATCTATTTGGTTCATATAGATGTGTATTTCTAGAAATTTGCATGCATGAATAAACAGTGTAAATTCCTGCAAAGTTCGGCCGCTTGATTTCACTGGATTTATGGGAGTTACACGACTGCTAATGTACTCGTGATGTTCCTGTAAAGGAGCCTAGGAAGTTTTTTGATGCACCTAGAACATCTTGTTTCTTTGTTATGTTCCACCCTCCTGTCAAGGATCGAACCCAGATCAATGCTGTCTACTCTTGTGGTCCTGCCAATGCAAATAAATATCTGAAGTTTATAGAAACCCCACAATAGAGTACTCCATGTGACGTTTCTTCACATTATATTATATGCTTGTGCTAGCATGTGATGATCAATCAATTAATACTCTTAGTAGTTAATATTATTTTTTTCATATTGATGAGTTTGTTTTTTGGGTGCTGTTATGTCCTAAATGCAATATGCGTTTGCCAGGCTACTCAAAATGGGAGTTCCATTTTCATTAAATAGGGTGTCATGTGAGCATTTTTTCATGATGTGGCCACGAATTAATGAAGAAAGAGATGAAACCATGTCTATTCTATTTCTAAAAGAACTTGTCTCTTGCATGTGCTCCTATGAAACAATGCATTGTGTGATCTATTTCATCCATCAAAATATTGCCCTATTGCTTACGTGGCATCCTTGCAAACAACAAAATGAAATAGTCTATATGGACTAGCTTATGAGGCTGCTGCTGTGTATTACTACTTCTCAAGCTCAAAATACTTACCGCTGATTTGAATATTCTTCAGGATCTGGAAAGCCCTCGGTGCTATAGGCTTGTCGGAGATGTTTGTTATGAGGAGGCCTCCAAGGTTGCCGGAGCAATCACACCAGTTCCTTGGAGTTGGACCGATGACCATTGCGATGCTTCTGTCAAACACACTCGAGTCAGCTAAAAGGATCCAGAAATTCAAATAACAGTACAAGTCAATTTGATGGCTGCCTAACCTTTGATGTAGACTAGAAGTGCAACAGGAGCCGTAAAATAAAATTTTGACACTGATGAGATTCGATACGTAATTTTGTATTGAACCGAATTTCGAACATCGACAGAATGCGGATGAATTCGAGATGTCACTGAGCTTTTTAGTTGGGTGAGCCGTACTGCACGCGTCAGATGAAATCAGCAATGCATCCGTTGATTGGGTACCTGTGACTGTGGCTGGCTGGTGGGTGCCCCTGACGATGCGGTTGGACGACAAGACAGGGAAGCAAACAAGAACTCCAATCTAACAAGTCCAGTTGGATCGTGGATTTCATGAGCTGTCAGCAAGCCTTCTTTTGTTTTTTAATGAATGGCGCACAACAGTCTTATGGTCGTGTATTGGTTCTTCCCAACCAACCGCTCCATCCTCACAGCTGGACTGGGTTTGGTCATGACGGATGCCTGTCATGTGAATTAGCGGTGTACTATAATTTGGATCATATGGTACTGTATGTTACAATTACTATGATTTAGAGCCACTGAGCTGCTGGTATACAATTTAGAGACAGCACGAGCTCTTATGCTGACTTTTAGGCATGCTGTTACGGAGAATGATTGTACGTTGATGAGTGTTTGCCAAGGAAAAATTGAACCTGCGTAGCCTACTTTTAGGGATGACTGTTTTTGTAAGATAACATATTTTGGCTGTTCATCAAATAACACCTAAGCTAAGCATATTTCGGTTGTTCATCAAATCAAACAATGGTATTACTTGATGAACAATGTTATTATTTTACTACTAGTAAATAAATAAATAAATAATGTAGGAGTGGAGTAATAAAGGTGGAAGGGAAATGATGCGCGCGCACGCCGTCTCAATCTGTCTACCCACCGGCTGGCTGAGGGCTGCCTGCCTCCACTCCACCCACTCCATCCATTACCATTACCTTGTTGGCCATTTGTGGAGGAGGAGGAAGAGGGAAGAGGAGGAGGGAAGCAGAGGCCAGCCATCCAGCCAGCCACAGCAGCAGTCCGTCCCCACCATTCCATTCCGGCGCGGAGACCGCGTCCTCCTCCGCAACCCTCTCCGGATCTCCGCCTCCCCCGCGCTTCCCTCCATTTGTCCCCGCCTCCCGATCTCCCTCCCGCCTCCCCTTCTTCCTCTCCCGCACCAAGCACTTCCACCCCCTCTTCGTGTTCTTCTTCTCCCTTCTCCCAAACCAAAGGGGCGGGTGGTGGTTGCACGAGGAACGACAAACAAGCGGAGGAGGATGAGTGCCTCCAGGTTCATAAAGTGCGTCACGGTCGGGGACGGCGCCGTCGGCAAGACCTGCATGCTCATCTCCTACACCTCCAACACCTTCCCCACGGTACGCCTCTCCACCCCTCTCTTCCTTTCTTCTCTTCCTCTTCAACTTCCTCTTCCTCTTCCTCTTGTTAATGGGTGCACAGATTTTGGTTCGGGAACCGCGGCTTCCAAAAGCGTCATTCTTGATCTGGACGGATTTGGGGGCGAAATCCGCCCTCACATGTACTTAGCACTACATTTCTGATGCCCCAATTAGGGTAGCGCGGCTGTGAGTTACGATCTTGTTCGCCGTTGGAAACAGCTTTCGATTGATTATCCCGTAAATCAGACCCAAATTAGTGGTACATTTTACGGCCCCAGTTTGCTGGTAGGTAGGTAAATAATTGCATCCAGGAAACCATCTTTTTTTTCAGAGAGCGACCAAATTAAAGGCTTTTTATTTAGGATGGAGCCATTGGTGGGGAGGGCGATCTGTTTCAATTCCCTTGTATTGTAACTGTAGAGCTGTAGCTGCGGATCCGTTTCGAGCAGAGACCGAAATCACTTTCCCGGCTTTTTAGTTACCCTGCCCGTACCCCTCCTCCTCCTCCACCACCACTCATCACACCGCCCGTATGGTTGGTGAAACGGACGGGCACGCAATTCCACACCCGGTTGTTGCACCAAAAGCATCGCTAGCTTTTCACGCATGCTAGCTTTTTTCCAGTTGGTGTTTCCTATTCAAAATGCGTGATCTTTTCGAAAGGAGTGATTGTTTCACCCGTGTTTTGCGGTAGACTAGCATACAGCAGCTCTGGGTAAATGTGACGATGTCGTAGTGGACTAGCAGTATAGCCATAGGACCACATTCATGGGGATTCTGGACCTGGTGCATGTCCATGTATCAATCTGGTATGGTATAGCTATCCCCAGCAATCAGACAAACTAGTTCTTGTAGTTGCTTTATGATAGATAACTTGGGCATCCTTTGTGATTGTGCCTTCCATGTCCTCATTGTTGTTGTTTTTTTTTTTTTTAAATATGAATTGCTCATGCCTTTATTAGGTGACGTTTGCACTCATGCTGTCGTTGTCTTCCAGGATTATGTTCCGACGGTGTTTGACAACTTCAGTGCCAATGTTGTGGTTGACGGCAACACTGTCAACCTGGGGCTTTGGGACACTGCAGGTGACTGCCTATTCTGGCATATTTTGCTACTTGTGGGATTGCGGCACTTTTCTTCCCCTCTCGTTTTGCTGGTTCAAAGGTGTTTGGTTTTTTTACCTTTGCAACTGCTACAGGCCAGGAGGACTACAACAGGCTGAGACCGCTGAGCTATCGTGGAGCTGATGTTTTCCTTCTGGCATTCTCACTAATCAGTAAGGCCAGCTACGAGAATGTTTCCAAGAAGGCAAGTCTCTAATTTTCTCTATTCATTTTGATTTACATGGCAAGTTACTTGTTCGGATGTTTCTTGGACAAACTTCCATAGGTCAATTATGCGATAATCTTCATTGAGTCTATCTGATTATGGGTATAGTGGTTCTGGTTTGTCCATCATGTTTCATTTAGTGCTTGGCTTAGGGAAAAAATGGTTCTATGTTGACAAGGGCACAGGAAAGAACACCCAAAAACTGATGTTCCTTAGTATCTTCTCATTTGTTTGATGAGTCTGAACCCGTTTGCATTTTCAGTGGATACCTGAACTGAAGCATTATGCACCAGGGGTGCCTATAATACTTGTGGGGACAAAGCTTGGTAAGAATCCAAAACAATGTTCTGTACATGTTAGAGTCTTGTTGACATTCTGTTTTACCAATTCTGCGGAACTGCAAGTTTTTCTTCATTTTGCTATTGTCTTCTTGGTGTTATTGCATTTCTACCTGCAGTTGGTTTTCCTACTGTGCTTACACATATTCAGCTGGTGGGGCCATAACATCTTATATGAACTCACATATATATGTGACACGATGCTTTAGATTGCTACTAGTTTTAGTGCATTTCACGATTCTCATGTTGTGCTAACAGATCTTCGAGATGACAAACAGTTCTTTGTGGACCATCCCGGTGCTGTTCCTATCACTACTGCTCAGGTATGTTTACTGGCGGTTTACTTCCTGTTTACTCCAGGGGTCACATTTGAGACAACTGTAATGTTGTGTAGTGCTCATGGTGACTTGGTGCTTGTAGGGGGAGGAGCTAAGAAAGCAGATAGGCGCTCCATACTACATCGAATGCAGCTCGAAGACGCAACTAGTATTGCTATCTGCTCAGTTGTTTGCTAAATATTTGCAATGACATGAGCTGAGACTGAGATACTAATGGACTGACTTTCTTGTGCCCACCTGATTTGCAGAACGTAAAGGGTGTGTTTGATGCAGCTATTAAGGTGGTGCTGCAGCCACCCAAGGCGAAGAAGAAGAAAAAGGCGCAGAGGGGGGCTTGCTCCATTTTGTGATCTAATCATGAGTAGACAAAGAACAAGGGTGAAGTTGCCATGCTTTTTCTACCGTTGCGCCTTGCTTCAGCGAAACAGCATGGTGGCCCTCCCCAAGGTTTACCGGCAGCTGCAGCAAGTTCTCTTTGTCTGAGGCATTGAGCGTTTGATTTCCTTCTTTCTGCCTTGTGATTATCTCATGTGACTGACAGGTCGTGGCAATTAGGTAACTTGCTTAGAAGGTATTTCCCGTGTTTGAGCAAAAATATCTTGTTATCTGTTTCATAAGTAGACATGATGTAATCGTACTAAGTTTATTTTCCGTCATTTCATTTCAATGGAAGATTATGTTATGTTCCCCCCTTTTATCCGATCGTGCTTGGAACTTGGATGCGAATGTGCCCTAACTGGAGTGCATCATTTCCACTTGTCTGTGGACGTGTATATCATTTTGTTGGGGAATTGATCACCTCAGGCTGACTTGCTCCATACTGGATACATCCGACATTCCATGATTATATGGAGTTTACATATGCTTGCATCAGCATATGAATTATGGCATGTAGATCATGGAGACCATGTTTGCAAATTGCAGTGGCTACAGGGAATATCCCCATGACATTATGTGATGTCTAAAGCGGCCGGGAACGTGGCATGCGGGCAACAACTTATCCGAGTGGAAGTGCTGCACACGTCCAGGCTCAATGTATTGTTGGTTGTGCCACTTGTCAAACCCTGCGATTTCAAAAAAACTACGTACTTCAGGAAGTAGACTAACGCCCTGTTGGTAGAGATTCTCTTCTTTAAAACGCAACGCCGGTGAAAAGCAGCTTGCGTATATATCCTGATTTTAATTCATTTTTGAGAAGTAACTGAACTAATAAGTTGTTTTGCTCCTGTTTGTGACAACATCTATTTTCTCCTGTCAAAAAACTATACTACCAAAAGTTGTGCTAATTAAACAAGCCCATGTTTTGTTGCTGGGTGTCCATTATAAGGACCAATGGGGCGAGGATGGCAGTGGCCAGAGCCCAGTGGTTATAGGTGGGCATCTGGGCCAGGTTAAATGGGCCGACCTGAGCTTGAGTGGGCTTAGGCTGTGACGGGCCGGGCCGAATGCCTAGGTATAGGGGATCTGGCCAGTCGGGGTCCGGTCCGTCCGGATGAGGTACGGACAAAACAAAATAAGGAAAAAGGAAAAAAAATAACGACGCCTGAGAGATTCGAACTCTCGCGGGGAAACCCCATGTACTTAGCAGGCACACGCCTTAACCACTCGGCCAAAGCGTCGTTGTTGTAAGTTGTCCTTAGAGCTACTACTCAAACAGAACGGTATTCAAAACGGTGCCTTGTGACATCATCGTACAAGATGTTGAGATGCACAAGGTAACGTGACATGAAGTTCAGCGACGGGAACAGATAACAAATGGTCATCGAATCGAAACTGCATGCTTGCTCTTATTCAAATCACCAAGAGCCAAGAGGATGGATGCTACATCTTCTAGCCCATGGCATACTTGTGTGTCCAGGTCCTTGCAGTTGACTCATACCTGATGAGCCTGTCAGCCTTGCACATGTGCGCGATCTCTGGCACCAGCGGATCGTCCGGGTTCGGCTCCGTCAGCAGCGAGCTAATCGACAGCAGAACCTGCACAGATGCTTGAGCTAATCGTCAGATGCATACCTGCGCTGCACGAAGTTGGTGGATCCCTCTGCAGGTCCTTGAGCTCCTTGATTATTCTCCTCAGGGCCATCTACTATCTCTTGCACTGATTCTTCTTCAGTCCCCGAACTGAAATGAAAGTGTGGCTCGATCTGAAGCTCCCGAAATGGAACCTGTCTTGTGTCCAGTCTTCAGTGTTCGGCGATGGATGATCCGCAAGCCTGTATATATATATATACACACACGCGAGCGCGCAATTCTGTTCTTGCCCGCTGAAATTAATGAAGAGCCTTTTGCAGTGCTCCATTTGCATTCGATTCTTGAATGAGATGGAATAAAGATAAGGAGCATTTTGCTTTGTATACACTGCTTTTAGGTTGACCCTCTTTTTCTTAACTTTGCTCATTTGACCCTTTTTCTTGAAAATGAAAACCAAGAATGACCCTATGTATTAAATCATCGTTAAAAAGACAGTTTTGCCCTTTCCCAGTTGATCCTACTTCTCAAAAGAGTTAAACTCAATTGCGCTAGTTTAGCGTTTCAATTATGATTAATTATATGAAATGCCCCAGTTTTGTTGAAATGCAATATAATTCAGTGGCGGATCAAGAATGGAAACATTCATCTAATAAGTAACTTCTCTTCTTCACCTAATAGGGGGGCTTAAGGGGGGCTCCATTGTTACACCGGCATTAGGGGGTTGGAGCCCCCCTCCCCCCCTAGGTCCGTCCCTGATATAATTCATATCTGACCTTTGGGGCAGTACAATCATCTCCCCACTTCATAATGTATTTTTTACTCAATAATTTTTTATTAAGATAGTGTCAATTTCGTAATTAGTCTTTGGAATAGGGTCATAGGAACAATTGTCCCTAAACATAAAGGCAAATACATAATGATAAACAATTATAATATCACACCTAATATTCTCCACAAAGCTTAAACAAGTAGTTGTTGCACATTTGCACTTGTGCTACCTTGCTTGCAATGAAGCTAGGGCTGAAAGCGAATTCACCATGAAGCTGGAGTGGCCGGAATCTGACCAAAGGACGATTGGACAAGTGCAAGTGGGAGAAGGCAATGCCAAACTTTTACTTCTCACGGCTCTAGTTCGGGGAACCTACTCTGCTCCCTCCATGAAGATATCGAACGCAGGAATTGGAAAAGAGAAGATTTTCCACCGGAAAAAAAGATAATCTTTGCCTCCAAATTCGACCGAGCAAACCATCGGTGACTGCTCTTGATAGCATATGCTTATGAGCTGGAATTATCGACAATATTCTACCCTATCAAATGCGGAATTTTGAAGGCGAAATCGTGTATATGTAGCAATACCTCTTGGTTTTTTATAATGTTCTAGAGGGATGGAAAGCAGCTCTCGCGATTCAGTTCAGGATTTATTAGTCGTGTTTATGTTCATGTGCAGTACGCTGCAATGGTAACCACCTTGAACATTTGCTAATTGCTGAGGTAACAAATAAAGATTGACTTCAATCTTGATATAACACTTTCTTACATAATGAACTTTCTTGCCCAGCTGTGGAGTGGAGACGATCAGGTTTCTGCCTGATAAATTCTGCAATTTCTGAAACACCAGACCATTGCCTGCCGTTCTTACATTACATGCAACATAACTAGTACTCTCTCCGGTGTACAAAATATTGTCGTTTTACACTAGAGCCAAGAGTGCACAAAAAATTATTGTTTTACACTGCATGTCATGGAAAATGGTGTAAAAAATAGGTTAGCGTGTACCTAGGAATCGAACTTGCATCAGATTGGCTGAAAAAATGTGAAGAAGACCACTCAGACCACTAAGGAGAGTTGTATTGTAAAAGAAAGAAATGTATTTAATGGTTCCTTGGTATGCGAGAACATGTCCAAAACGACAATTTTTTGTACACCTCTCAGATCGTTGGATTAGGTGATCTAACGGTCTACAACTCTCGCTGTACGGGTCTAAACCTCTCCGCCCCCTCCCTCTCGCTCCTCGCATCGCAGCCTAACTTGCCTCGCCGCCGCCGAGCCGACAAGCTTTTCGCCGGACCGAGGCCCCACGGATGGAGGGGGAGCCTGAAGCCCTAGAGGCGCCTACACTTAACAAGCCTACTCTGAGCGAAGCTGCCGTCGACGAAGAGACCCGGGCCCTCATCGTTCCCGACGCCGCCGACCTCCCGGCTTTTCCGCCCTCCGCCGTCGAGGCCAACTTCGCGCGCTATTTCGTCCCTGGTAATAATAGCCTTAATGTTCGTGCTTGATTCGTGAAAAACTTTTGAGCTTACGATAGATGTTGAGGTATTTTGGCAATGGCTGTTCTTAGAAAGTGAAACCTGTCGTCTTTATGAGCAAAGAACCTTGTTTTGGTGTTATTACTGCTACAAAATGTTTACCTCTGTATTATTATTCTCTAGTTCGGCCATTGCCATGTAGGGTAACTTGCAGATGAGCTTTTATCTTTAGAACGGTGCTGTTACTGTTATACTCGAATATCAGCTCATTTTTCAAGTGTATTCTCGAAATGGTCATTTTTCTCTTTGTTGGAGGCTGATTTCTTTGTCTAGGAGGGTATGCTGTTCGTTGATTGTTGATCCATTGGGTGCGTCTCGAATTCTTGGATGTAGATTGTTTTAATTGTTCACTGTGGGAGTATCAGCATCATACTATTTTTTCTCAACGAACTTACCTATGTCCCACCGTCTAAGTAGTGAAAAATGGCCCTGAATTTTAAATTTATTTGGCGGACTAGAATATTTGAGAACTTTATGCTATTGCTATCATGTCAAACAAGACTATCTACTAGATACACAAACTCTTCTTCAAGTAGTCGAATACTCTAATTCAACTGTGCCACTATCTTGTGCAGATTTTCTCAATCCAGGACATGATCAGTATGTGTACCGCCATCCAAACGGGTAGGCTTTCAATTTCAACAAGTCAATGTTCAGCTTCTTAAGAAGTCAAATTGTCCCTTGGTGAAGTTTGTGTTATTTTGCTTTTATTTGCAGACAAATGATTGGTTATTGTGTTAGATTTTTGCTGTAATTCTGGTTGACAAGTGCCAATGCCTTCCTGTTTTCTGATTTAATGTGCATTGAACTTAATGTTGGGCCTTAACATTGAATCTTAGGGTTGCTTCCTTTTGCTTAAAATGTTAGATTGTGTGTGGTCGGTTTAGCTCCAGCCCATGCTGCATTTAAAGAGGAAGGAGGAATAACTGCTGTTGACTTCAATGTCGGCAAATCAGATCGCAGTGAGATTAAAGTCACAGGGAAACGCAAAAGGGTAACAAGATTGCTTAAATCATGTTTCCTGTTTGGTTAAATAAATGGCAGCATACACTGATGCTCATTTTACATTGCAGAACGCACAACATTTGCAAGAAAATTCAGCACTGTGCAAAGTTTCTGTAAATGATAAATCTTTCATCGTGAGGTTGGTCCCATTGATCTTACAATCAAGTATGTTTGACTTAATCGTTTTCTGCACTGAGGCTTTACTTATGCAAAACTTTGACAGATGCTGCGTGAAAGGATCACTTTTGGAGATTAATGATAGGCTCATGAAACAACCAGATCTTCTTAATACCTCAGTGAGTATGCCATGTCGTCTAGCAAAGTGACTGTATTTTGTTGACTCTTTGTGCATTGCTTTCTCTCGAAAATCCTGTTTGATACTTTTTGTTAAATCCCCTTTTCCCTGTGATATTTAGGCTGACAGAGAAGGGTATATCGCAATCTTCCAGCCAAAACCTGCTGACTGGCTCAAAATTAAGGATAAATTTCTTAGTTATGAGAACTACAAGAACTTGAGAGGACTATGCTGAGGTTCGAAAGGTACATATAATTACTCATTGCTTTCATAGCAGCAATGAACTTGAACATATTTCCCAATAGCACTTAATGGACTATTGTCGTATTGTCTTCTTGCAAATTGCGATGTGCAATCTAATTTTTTCTGTCTATGCACTATGCAGGAGTTTTTAACATGAATCCAACGGTTCATTGGGTGGCTTGATGTTATCTTTTATGATACTAATACTCTGCTTATGAAGTCTCTGTATTAGCCATAATTAGGAAGTTCTGCTTTGGTTTTACTGGGCATTATGATACGAGTTTCATCAGCTAGCCACTGCCTAATGTTATGCTACATTTCTCAATCTACCAAGCTGCAAAGCAAACATTGACATTTCTCGTGTTGGAAAATTAATACAAAGACATTGACAGTGTTTGATGATTAATTTATATGTTGGGAAATTGAGATGCAATGGTACTATATGTAAATGTATCACTTCCCCCTGTAACAACTGATGTGCATGCCACAATTTATACAATCAATAATCTCATTCAGATTTAGTTGTTCAGGAACTGCTGAAGATTATTGTATTTACAGGTGTAAATACACAAAAATAAAATGATTCATGCATAGGCTATCCATAGTACAGAAAAAAATGATCTGTACACACACAGTAAAAAAATGAAACTACACACAGTACATCTGTGCATGATCTGTACAGATGGGACCAAAGAGTGCGCAAAAGGTTTGATTGCATGCTACCAACTGCCTTCTGTTACGGATTGGCTAAGGTGCCCAACTTTGTGAAGATTTGGTACCATCAAAACTACTTCAAAATTTAAGTATGACTAAGTAATGTATATCCAACATGTAAAAGTAAAATGATTCATGCATAGGCTATTCATATACAGGGAAAATGAAACTACACACAATACATCTGTGCATGATCTGTACAGATGGGACCAAAGAGTGCGTAGAAGGTTAGATTGCATATTCGACATGTAATACAAGCTAGATTTCGAAGAAAAATGAATTTATGAATTATTTTTCATAAAAAAAAATTCGGTTTCTGATAAAATTGAAGGCTATTTTTCGTGAAAATTTGATACAGTCAAAAATTCTCAAAAAATTAAGTATGACTATGTAACGGGTACCCGACATGTAATCCAAGCTCGATCTCGAAGAAAAATGAATTTACGATTTATTTTTTGCAGAAAAATCGGTTTTCGATAAAATCGAAGGCTAACCCCTTTGGATTTCTCGCGAAAATTTGATACCACCGAAACTTATCCAAAACTTAAGAATGACTACATAACGTATATCCGACATGTAATACAAGCTCGATCTAGAAGAAAAATAAATTTACAACCCATTTTCTCAGAAAAGTCGGTTCTCAATAAAATCCAAGTCTAACCCCCTTTATATTTCTTGTGAAAATTTAATACCGTTGAAAATTATCTAAAAATTATGTATGACAATGTATCGCATATTTGACATGTAATACAAGCTCGATTTCGAAGAAAAATAAATTTACGACTTATTTTTTTAGAAAGCTTGGTTCTTGATAAAATCGAAGGTTAATCCATTTAAATTTCTCGCGAAAATTTGATACCGTTGAAACTTATTCAAAACTTAATTGTAGATCACTTTTTCCATGTAACTGATGCGCATGCTGCAAATTTACAGAATCATTAATCTCATTCAGATTTACGCCTTTCAGGAACTGCAGAAGATTATTGTCATTACAGGTGTAAGTACGCAAAAAACAAATGATCCACGCATAAGCTATCCATAGTACAGAAAAAGGAATGAAACAACGCACGCATTATATTTGTGCATGATCTGTAGTACAGATGGGACCAAAGAGTGTGATGGACACTTTGGTTAAGAAGGTGGATTAAATATATAATCTGAAAGAAGCTATTCTCCACCAGCTTATAGACTATCATAATCTGGCGGTCCAGATTATATATAATCTAATTTGGCCAAGTAAGTTGGCTGTTTGTTTACAATGTCTGAGAAGGGTGATTTATGTTTCTTTGTCGAGTACTACAACTTCAATAATATGATATTTGCTTATGAAGCTACGACTTTTTGTAGCAGTAAGGGGATGTAGCTCAGATGGTAGAGCGCTCGCTTAGCATGCGAGAGGTACGGGGATCGATACCCCGCATCTCCACATTTTTCTTTTTCTATTATTTTTTTCGTTAAGAAAAACGAACAATTTTGTGCTGTACTTTTTTCCTTGGGTAGCTCAGCATTTGATCAGAAACACCGAGCCGGCTTCATCATCTTCCTCGAGGAGCAGCATCACCAACACACACACGCAGAGAGATAGAGAAAGAGAGAGTCCGTTAATTACTTTTTTTTTTTAGAGAAAGGCCGTTAATTACTGGGGGAGAGGACGATCTCGCCGGCCGGGCGGCCGGCTGCGACGCGGCTAGTGGAGCCCGTCCCAGTTGCCACCACCACCGCCCACTTGTTAGATTCAACGTCACTTAATTAAAATGCACCGTCCAAATTAATCACGATATTTTCGGTGCTTCTTCTTCCTAAACTAATCAGTACCGTCAATTAGCATGCATCCTTATTCGGGAGTCTAGTCAACGGCTCGATCGGTGTTGCTGGCCATGCATGCTGGCCTGGAGCCCTGATCCAATTAACGATCGAAGTCGCTACTCGATCCGATTTCAGACGTGGAGACGGAGAAAGAGAACCGCATCCGTACGCATGCAGCTGGTCTCGGCTTGATCCATCCCTGAAAAGCACAAAACATATTGTAATCCTACTTGGAAAATGAAAGCTTATCTCGTTATTAGTTAATCACCATCATCGTTTTGGATTATTATGCCGTGATGCGGCGGATCGGGATGGGCATATGCCCAAAGTTTTCTTTTAATATTGGCAACCATGCAAATCAAAAGGGAGTACCACGAGCGATGGCGTGTCCATATACACAGATGAGTCGGTCATCATGCGCCTAAACCAGCTCATGGAAGCACCGGGATTTAAAACCTCAAGTTCCTTAAAAAACAGCTATTTATGAATGAACTGTCGGCCAAATTGTTTATGATATCCTTTTAATTTATTTAGTATAACATTATTGCGTTGCGCTATAGTACTATATGGTGTTAAAAGTCTGTGATGATGTCTGGTCAACTCGTTAATTAGCGGCGGACCCAAAACATATGTGTTAGGCATTCAAACATGAAAAGTTGAAGGGTTTAGCCGGGCTAATGATGCACTAATTAAGCATGTGAGAGGAGAAAACATAGCCATTGATAGGAGGCTGTTTTGCTATTTAAAAGAAGACATTTAGTCTAATATTATGCATAATTTACATACAAATTTAATACATAAGTAGTGTACTATATTTGATTTTTAGCCAAAAATTTTGGGCATAGGTTGAATGCCCTTGATTCTCTTGGAGTGTCTAGGAGGGATGAACCTGACATGAATCTAACCGCTTTCGCTAACCAATGCATTAGCATCCACAAAGCTCTGGCTGCAGCAGCTTCCTCAACATGCACATTAACATCGACGTACAAAGCTCTGGCTGATGGCTCTGAAAATGGAGGATAAGATAAACAATAGTATCCTGTAATTAAGTGTAGGCAGTTTCAGTTCTCCACATCACAAGTTGACCCTGTTTCCAGCTTTATTTTATTATCATGGGCATCCAAATCCTACACTACACCGAAGAAATAAGCTGAGGAAGCCAACTCATGCAACCTTATCTATCTCCAAACCTAATTAAAGCAGTATTTATTTGATTTCCAAACACTAATAACTCTGCCGAATTTGATTCTTTATTATTTTCAAACCCGAGTAATTTGTTTCCTTGTAGTAATATACTGTACCTCAAGCAATGCTCTCCTCTCCTTCACTAGCAGTATTTCTTCTCCGATTCGCGAAGGCGTTCGCCTCCGACTCCCTGTCTGCCTGTCTATACTCTACCCTCTTGTGTCTTGTGTCGTTCGGTTATAAAGGCCTCGCCTTGGGTCGCCGTCTCTTCACGTGCGCGCCACCATCTTTCATGCGAGAGTAGCAGAAGCACGGCCGTCTCGTGTCTGTTCGCGCCGCCTCTCCGTGACTCCGTCCCCGCTATCGCCATCGTCGCGCGCGCCCGTCTTCCCCTTAGGACGATCCATGGCCGTGGAGGATCCGCCGCCGCCGGCGCCGGCACCGGACCGGCAGAGGCAGCAGGCTGCGGAGGCCGGCGCCGGGGGACGGCGGACGGACAAGCAGCAGGGACGCCGCCTCGAGGTGTACAACGAGGTGCTCGGCCGCCTTCGGGCCGGCGCCGCCGGGCCCGCGGAGATCTCGCCGGCGTTCGAGGACGCGCTATGGGCCCACTTCCACCGTCTCCCAGCCCGGTGAGTCGCTCGCCCGCTCGCTCCGCGCCGCCGATCGAGGGATTTCTTGTGATCTAGTAGTATACAGTACTGGCCGCGCGCCGGCCGTGTCGTTGCTTGGGCTGACGTGTTCTCGCGCTTGCGCAGTTACGCGCTGGATGTGAACGCGGAGAGGGCGGAGGACGTGGTGACGCACAAGCGGCTGCTGGAGGAGGCGCGTGAACCGGAGCGCCGGCCCGCCTTGTCGGTGCGCGTCGTGCAGGTCAGAAATCACATCCATCCATCCATCAGCATATCCACTGCCATCACATGCTTGCATGTCGCACACGTGTCACTGGTTTCCTTCTAACTCGGTTTATGCATCAACGCATCGTCATCTGAACCCATAAGTGCCAACAAGAAAAATGTTTGCTCATACCCAAGACTAGATCTTGTAAATATGTTCCATCGTACCAACGAGCAGACTTGTAAGTTCACCGAAATAAGTAGAATTGTAAAATATGTGCGTCTCTTTTGTCGTTGTTCTTGCTTCAGAAATCAGAAATATGTACAATTTCTTGGATTAATGGTGATATGTGGTCGTCCATGATGCCCGATTCTGAAGCAAAGCTGTTTGCTTCATTCTTGTTGGTCATTAGGTTTCAAGGATTATCGATGGTGATAACGGAGATCCGTTCGATCATGACATGGAGACAGTTGCTTCGAATCACTCGACTAGCCAAATGTACGTATGGTCTACAAGTATGTATATATTTTTAGACAATTTTTTTTCAATGTTTATTTGAGCTCTTCTTCTTTGCTTCTTTACCTATATTAATAGTCTGGCTGCAAAATGCTTCAGGGTTCACCCTCCTCCTGCATTTGGCTCTTCCTCCAATTTAGAGGCACTTGCACTCGAAACAAGCGAGGGTGATGCGAGGAGCACTAATGACGCTGATAACAGTGTTCATCTCGTTTCAAGGTACTGTATATATCTTCTCCTTTGCAGTCAAGACTGCTTTCAAGTTGTTTTTCTCTCTTTGCTAGTTTAGCACTTTGATAACTGCGAAGAGGTAACATTTTGGTGACCTCAAGAAAGTGTTTCTGATCCTTTTGTTTCCATCAACCAGTTAATTAGAAATGATATTAAAAGTTGCAAATAAGGATACTGTTGTAGACCGTACCATTACCAAGAATACCTTTTCGGACTTTGCTTTAACAAATGAAAGCAATAGACAGCAGTCACTACTATTTTGAGCAGGGGCAGAGCTTTCTAGTAAATAGCCTTTTACCCACTAAATACTAATAAAACACAAAAAATACTGCACTTGTAGCTTTTTCTGCTTGTTTGTTATATAACGGTTTGATTATATCCGTTGAAACTTCCAAATAATCATGCTTGGAGGATCTACGTATTTTGAATAAGGACATAACCTGAAACCTATGTTATTTAGCGGTATATAGAGCTTATTATATGTGCAAATGGTTTGGACATGCCTGGACGAATATGCCATATCCATGTACTCCATTAATTTGCAGTTCTCTATATGTCTGAATCTTGCAGGCCAATGCATGAGATAACTTTTGCAACAATTGATAGGCCAAAGCTCCTTAGTCAGGTATTCAAATTACACTGGAATGTGGAAGCTTTCAGACTAGGACAAGTCTTCTTTCAATCGACCATTTTCAGTTTACAGTGCTACTAAAATTCAGTAAAATCAGGAGCTGGCATGTAATTACATTTTGAACTTTTAATAAGAAGTGATAATAGGACAAAAAAATTAAAGTTACACACACAACCATTTGAATTCATTAACTAATTTCAAATGTTGTCTGGCCACTGCTTTCATTTTTACATTGTGCCTTTTACATCTTTACAGCTGACATGTTTGCTTGGTGAGCTTGGTCTTGACATCCAAGAAGCACATGCATTTTCAACAATTGATGGCTACTCATTGGATGTCTTTGTTGTTACTGGGTGGCGTCTTGGGGTAAACAGCAGATATTTTTTCTTGATGAAATAAACAGCAGATCTCTACTTGCGGGCTCTAGCTCCAGCAATGATATATCAGCAATGCGTTCTCGTTTTTTGTGTTGTTAATTTTATTTTTCTATCATTTCTAGGGTACTGAGAAGCTACATGGAATGCTACTTCAGAAATTGCAAAAAATCGAGGTACAAGCTTCTCTCTTCCTTCCTCGTTTGAAGTTCTGAAGTCAAAATATACAAAATGCAATGCACCCAGAAATCTCTTGGCAACTTTATTTTGTTAAGAAATTCTTGAAGCAGACCAACCATTTAAATTTTACCTAATAGTAAGGAACATGAATTTGTGTTTCTTTTCCCAAGTCATTTGTTCTGATGTTCTTAAAGTACAAAGCAGAGTCCTTAACTGGTGAATGTGTCTGGTACAGGCACAAGCTTCGCCAGTCTCAAGCTCATCATCAGCTTCACCGAAAAGTTTACAAGGTGGAGAAAGTATGACGTCTAAAAGTGTGGAAATACCAACAGACGGTGTAGATGTTTGGGAAATTGATCTGAAACTGCTAAAGTTTGGAAACAAAGTTGCTTCTGGATCAAATGGTGACCTGTAAGTTTCAGTTTTCTTAATCATGGAGTGAAAACAATAGAACCTTCAGAACTTCGTTTAATGTCTGGCTTCCTTAGGTACCGTGGGTCATACTGCAGCCAGGATGTCGCCATCAAAATAGTGAGGCCCGAGCGTATCAGTGCGGATATGTATCGAGATTTTGCTCAGGAAGTGTACATTATGAGGTTAGTTCCTGAGATTAGCTTCTCTGAGACAGTTGTATCTCCTGCTTGTTGTGAATGAACTAGTAGGGTTTCAAATCTTAGTGTACATCCTCTAGTTTACAACCCACATTTATCTTCCTATCAACTTCATTAGTTATGTATTTGTTTTTATACATGCTTGCAGAAAGGTTCGTCACAGGAATGTCGTGCAGTTTATCGGTGCTTGCACAAGACAACCAAACTTATATATAGTAACAGGTATACTAAAATGAGGTTCATGTTCACAGAAGACATGTAAATAAGCTTTTGTGGGTTTTGACTGTTCCCCCCCTTCACCATTTCTTGCATATATACTTCCCTCAGATTTCATGTCAGGAGGGAGTGTCTATGATTACCTCCATAAAAGGAACAGTTCTTTCAAGCTTCCAGAAATACTGCGAGTGGCAACCGACATATCTAAAGGAATGAACTACCTTCATCAGAACAACATAATTCACCGTGACCTCAAGACTGCAAATCTTCTCATGGATGAAAATAAGGTTAGTGTTACTCGAGTCATAAACCATAAAAGACGTGGGCAAAGCGATTTCAGATCTCAAGAAGAAACGGCTATATACTTTGCAGGTTGTCAAGGTTGCAGATTTTGGTGTTGCACGCGTCAAAGATCAATCTGGAGTGATGACTGCAGAGACTGGAACTTACCGTTGGATGGCACCTGAGGTAGTACACTATGATGCTCGTGCTCGATTTAATAGAAAGTATTGTCTCTTTGTATATCTTAACATGACGTTATTATTTTTTGAGTTCAGGTCATAGAACACAAGCCCTATGACCACAAAGCGGATGTTTTTAGCTTTGGTGTTGTTCTGTGGGAGTTGCTGACTAGCAAGGTAACTGCAGTTGTAGTTCTTCTACATGAGTATATCCTTTTAGTCTTCAATTTTGTTTTTAGTAATTATAAATTGCAGAGTTAAGTTGATGTTCATGAATGATCAACTAATTTCTCAGATCCCTTACGAGTACCTAACTCCACTGCAAGCAGCAATAGGCGTTGTTCAGAAGGTAAGTGCATCTTCAACATCATAGGCTATATATATGGCTGATCAACTCGATCTTGCAGTTACAGTATTTCGAAACAACAATCAATGATGCATGGAATCCTTTAGTTGCTGTATTTGAAACATACAGTATTGGATTTCGTACAGAAGTTAATTCAGCAGTATGCATTTTTTTTCCTCAGGGAATCAGGCCGACAATTCCGACGGACACCCACCCCAAGTTTGCCTCGCTGCTTGAGAAATGCTGGCATAGGGAGCCAGCTGAAAGGCCCGACTTCTCTCAGATACTGGAAACCCTTCAGAGACTCTCCAAAGAGGTCTGCTGCATTATTGCATATTCCGTCAGCACAAGTTTTGTCACATGTCTTAACATGCTTTTCATCATTTTCTTCAACGGCACGACTCGTTCGCTGCTGCGTATAGTAATCTGTCCCTGACGTTTCCTTTTCAATTTCATGCTACATAATTAACTGATATTTGAATGTCATGGTTTGAAACAGGTGGGGCGTGATGGTGAGGGTCGCCACAAAACAAGGACGGGTTTTCTTTCGGCATTGAAGAGAAGCCGCTGATAGCACACTGCTAATCGCAGCATCCTGTTTGGGCAAGTCTAGTGTATTGTAGCATAGTCTTAAATTCTTCTCTTGTAACTCCAGCTGCTTTGGTTTTTGGTTAAAATTTTTTTTGGTTCATAGTGTTTTTGCACGTTAATCTTGTCTTGTGTTCTAAGTAGTTTGTTGAATGTTTGTTCTTGTTCTCTTGTGGGGAAAATGGTAGTACTCATTTTAACTAAATTTCGGTGGACGACTGATGCATGGCGTATCAAATAGTAGTAGAAAGTTCACTGAAACGTCTTGAAGCACATCCAGCCGTGAATCAGGTGCATGGCACCGAGCAGATTAACGTCAAAAAGGCAGGGACCCGATCGAGCACCTGATAAGAACATATCAATGGTAACCCAAGATAGGTGATAGGGAATGGTTGTGTATTCCTCTGGAAGTTTTGCAAAGCCAAGTGAAGGACTTCCTCTGAGCACCTGACCGGGGACACTGAGCTTTTTGAAATGTTAATCTTCAGCCCCGTGGCATTCTCAAATTTTGTTAGGAGTCGCATGGTACCTCTGACTGAACCGGTTTTAGAAAAATAACAGCATCATCGGCATACAGTGAGAGCCGGTACCTTGCCGTTCTGTCTTCGGTACTCATGTTAATGTTCGACCATGCACGTTAACCTTGTCTTGTGTTCTAGTAGTTTGTTCTTGTTCTCTTGTGGAGAAAATGGTAGTACTCATTGTAACTAAATTCGGTTGACGACTGATGCATGGCGTATCAAATAGTAGTAGAAAGTTCACTGAAACGTCTTGAAGCACATCCAGCCGTGAATCAGGTGCATGGCACCGAGCAGATTAACGTCAAAAAGGCAGGGACCCGATCGAGCACCTGATAAGAACATATCAATGGTAACCCAAGATAGGTGATAGGGAATGGTTGTGTATTCCTCTGGAAGTTTTGCAAAGCCAAGTGAAGGACTTCCTCTGAGCACCTGACCGGGGACACTGAGCTTTTTGAAATGTTAATCTTCAGCCCCGTGGCATTCCCAAATTTTGTTAGGAGTCGCATGGTACCTCTGACTGAACCGGTTTTAGAAAAATAACAGCATCATCGGCACACAGTGAGAGCCGGTACCTTGCCGTTCTGTCTTCGGTACTCATGTTAATGTTCGACCATGCACGTTAACCTTGTCTTGTGTTCTAGTAGTTTGTTCTTGTTCTCTTGTGGAGAAAATGGTAGTACTCATTGTAACTAAATTCGGTTGACGACTGATGCATGGCGTATCAAATAGTAGTAGAAAGTTCACTGAAACGTCTTGAAGCACATCCAGCCGTGAATCAGGTGCATGGCACCGAGCAGATTAACGTAAAAAAGGCAGGGACCCGATCGAGCACCTGATATGAACATTTCAACAAAAAAAATGAAAATTTCAAAAAGAAGAAGGAAATTTCCGAAAGATAAAAAAATCGTCATCTTGAGATCAAATCCGCAGCAGCTGACGACGCGCAGCAGAAATTCCGCCCTGTCGGCGCCGGCTGCGACAGCGAGCCGCCGGAGGTCCTCCGCCGTGGCGGTGTCGCTGCGCCGGGTGGCATGGGGGCGGAGGCTGCAGCTGGCGGAGCGAGCGGCGGCTCGTGTGCTTTGACTTCTGCCATGCCGCTGCAGTCGCTGCGTTGGTTGAAGTGAGTGGAAGCAGAGGGGAATATATGGAGGTCCCTCATCGCCGAGACTCCATTTAGCGAAACCTCCAATCCATCCACTGATGAGATGGCTTCCATCTACTGTGGCCTGCTGCTTCCTCCTCTCGTGGTCTGAAAGATCGGGCGATGGATTCCTACAAGGAGAAACTGCGGTCCATGCCGCTCACCCGGGAGCATGGGCCTGGCCACTGAGGCTACTCGTGATCATCCCAAAATGCTGTGCTGGCATCGTTAAAGAAGATGCGCAATCAGACAACGACAGCTGCTGTTCATGCCCCCTTTGTACGCTTTCCCGATGAAGGAAACTTGCTGCAGCCGGAGGCAGTTCCCTGTTCGAAGAACAAGAAGCGTGTGCATGATATGCCGTCAGTTTCAACGTACAGTACGAATCATGTTCTATAAGCTTGGCCATATATGCTGTGAGCGCATAATTAAACCGGATGTAGTAGGTCCGCGAGCTATCTCGTCGTCATTGCTGCGTGCATTTGATTATTTCTGTGCACCGCTGCAAGTCGATCGGTATAATCGCTGCATTCATCTGTCAACTTGCCTTGATGTGGCTTACGAAAGGGATCTCGCGTGTTCAGTCATGTCATGTCATTACCGCAGTAATCGTTGTGCAGTCTCGTTCCTTGACCCTTGTCTGGGCGCCGTGCTCGAGGAGGAGAGACTTGCGGTTGATGCCTGCTCACGTACAGTACAGTACGTAACAACGACAGCATTCTCGTGCATGCATGGAGATGCAGTTCATATCAATGTTGGTGTCGAACCAACCGCCCGATTTTTGTTTGGTCTCAGGAGGAAGGTTTGGCCGCCTACACTAACACCAAATAACACCGATGTGATGCCTCATCTTATATATCATGTGGTTAGGCAAAAAAGAATCCAATTACGTATTGCTCAAAAACTCGAATGCATGGTACTCAGGCATGCCTGCCTGCCTGCCACTATGTTATCTTCTCTATATATGCAATGCACTACGTATTCTATTCAATTCGTAGCCACCTCGATCATCTGACTAAAATGAATCGACCAACAACAACTGTCACGGTGTCATGGACTAGTAGTCTTACGACTGTGCGACGGAGACAAAGACGACCGACTCTTCGCCGCCGCCGACGTCCGGGCCGCGAGCCCGAGGCGGCATATCTCGGCGGGGCTGGGCGCGTCCCACCGCTCGGCGCGCGCCTTGAACGCCTCCATATCCGCGACGCATTCACGGGCCCCCATCCTCGCCACCCTCCGCCTGACGGCCGCGGCGTCGGCGCCGGCGACCTCGTCGAACACCTCCTCCCACCCGCGCTCCCACGGCCCGCTGGCGTCGCACAGGTCCATGCTCCCGTTCCGCCACTCGGCCCACCCCCACCGCCCGTCCAGCCGCTCGACGCGCTCCGCGACGCACTCGCCGACGCAGGCCGGGCGGCACGGCCGGCACTTGGCCCCGCTCAGCGGGCCGGCGCTCGCCAGCGACGCCACGGGCACGCCGTACCCGGCCGCCGGCGGGAACGCGTAGGCGCGGTCGCTGAGCACGCAGAACGGGAACCGGCGCTCCCGGGCGGCGACGCCGGCCTCCGCGAGCTGCGCGCGGAACGCCGACTCCGAGTTGAGGTCGCTGTAGCCCGCGGCGGCCAGGCGCGGGAGCATCGCCAGGCGGGAGAGCGCGGCGTCGGAGGCGGCGCGCCCGCCGTACCCGAGCCGGTCGTTGAGGCCGCCGAAGCGGGAGCCCTCCGGCACGAGGTAGTAGCGGTCGTCGTCGGTGGAGGAGAGGTCGGGCGGCGCGGTCCAGA
The DNA here is from genome assembly GCA_036927565.1 of Tuctoria greenei. NCBI lineage: Eukaryota > Viridiplantae > Streptophyta > Magnoliopsida > Poales > Poaceae > Tuctoria > Tuctoria greenei. The sequence goes on along the minus strand of JAYESD010000004.1, from coordinate 219,845,135 downwards.
AGCCGTCGACGCGGGTGCGGAGGATGGCGGCGTAGGTGAAGTTGCCTCGGGACTCGCGGTCGCGGATCATGTCCAGGCACCCTTCCACCAGCCGGAAGTACTGTAGCAGGCCCTGCCATACATTGTGCCATCGTCAACATCATCATCAGTTCAGTCATCAATGAATTGCTTCTCCCAATAATGCATAAAACAGAAGTAAGTAAGAAGCAAGGTCAACCAAACATCTCTCTTAATTTGATACTAGTATCAGCTGCAGGCAATAATACTCTTATAAAAAGAGAGCAAAATGAAGATAATGGTAACGACGACACCGGCGGGCATCGGCTGGCTGGCTTGACATCGTCAAAGCCTCGGGCCGCGTGCAGTTTTCTCTTTCACATGCATGCATACTTATCTTCTTGCCATGTCCATGTGACCGTGAAGAACATGTTTTCGTCGTCTTCTTCCATCTCCATCGCTATCGATCGGTCGATGGCAACCGCAAAGAGAAATACGACTTCTGAAGTTCTGATGAGATGATTCCACCAATCACCAACTTAGCTTACCCAGATCAAACACGCGACTTTTGATGCATGCAACACCTAAACTCCTTTTTCATTCACACAACACGGAAGCATGATCACATCATTTTGGTTTTACGGTTGGTGGTTGATAGGCTCCATCGGCATGAGTACGTATTACTCCAGGTTTTATTTATCCCCGGCCCGATCGAACCTGATGAATTATATATTGCCGGTTGGGCTCACGTCAGATCATCAGTTGAATAATCTAAGAGATCAAATTAAATTTGGCCACATGTAACCTTACGATCACATGTGCAACGACGACCCATCCATGAATCTCTCTCAACTTGTTAACTAAAGATTGATTGGTTGGTCGATTGATTGATCATCGCACACAAATTAAACAACACAGAGAACCATTGATCGTCGATCCAGAGACTTGTAAACGATTATGGATGATCGGCAAATTCATTAAAGCGAAAAAAGAAAACCAACCGAGAGCAGTAAGATCAAGGAAAGCATATACGTATATCATCGTGGGCAATGCAAAGCAGCAGGCAGATCGATCGATGCTTGCATGGCAGGGAGGCGAAGGAATCAAGCAAGCAATGCAATAATGGACTATACTACTGCACGCGTGCATGTGCATATGCAACTATGCAAGCAAGGGACGACGTCCACAGTATTCTACTACTGACCTGGATGCCGTTGGGCGAGTTGTCCGCGGTCAGCACCTGCGCCCGCGCCGCCGTCTCCTGCACGGGCCGCGGCCGGAACACGCGCACGGCGGCAATCACCGTCGGCGGCGAGGCGCGCGCCAGGAGCGACAGCTTGTACGCGTCGCCGTCCAGCGGGCTGTGCAGGAACACGTCCACCTTCGTCGCTCCTGCCGCCAGCCCCTGCAGGACGTGGCGCGCGATGGAGGGGCCCGTCAGCTCGAACCGCCGCGCGCCGCCCACCAGGCACACCGCCACGCGACGCCGCGGCTGCTGCTGGGGTAGTAGTGGCGGAGGAGGAGGAGTTGGAGTTGGAGGGAGCGGGGGCGCCGCGGGGAGAGGAAGGAGGCGGATCGAGGAGGGGAAGGAGAGCGCGGCGGCGAGGAAGAGGAGTAGCGGCGCCAGCACGGCTGCCAGGCGGCGGCGCGTGGCTCCGGCGGGGACTTCATGATCTTCATGGCCCGACGACTTCATCTTCATGGCGGGCCGACCGATCGACCGATGACACCCTACGACGAGCTTTGCTTTGGTACGCTGGGCTAATTAAGCTGTGATGTGATGGAGGAGGATTAATGGAAGAGGGTCGTCGTCGTCGGAGGAAGAGGAGGTTACTACAAGTAAGTAGCTAGACGCGCGGGCGGGAGCGGAGGAAGGTGGCGGTCATGGGTTTCCCACTTCTGTTCTCCCCTTCCCTTGCGAGTTGCGAGATCGATGAGATGCGTTGGTTGGTTGAGGAGGTGACTTGGCGTGAGCTTCCATGACATGATGGGGGGTTTTCTATTCGTTTTCAAGCATTTATTCTATAGAGCTGTCAAGAAAATTTAGTAATTAGTAGTTAATAACTATCATTAACTGTTAATCGTTATAATTATTCAGTAACCATTAATTATATAGGTTAATCAATTACAATTTTTATTTGATTATTTTACAATTAACATAATCTTACGAATTACAATTAACAAAATTAATAAAATTATCTTACCTGCTGCCGCACGCGCGTTGCCTGACTCGGGCGCCCATTTCAGGCGCGTGAACCATAGTATTTCCGTTATTTTATAGTAGCAGCACTTTTCTTCACACACATACAACACAAGTTCGTTTAGATGATATATAAAAATTCATAAAATAAATGAGAGGAACATATCAACTTGTAAAACATATGCAATTAAGTGCGTTGACGCTAAAACACGCGCAGTTGAATTGAAAACTTCCGTGTGGCAGCCAATGTTAGTCAACTGTCAACTACATGTACCTATATAGCTGTAGGGCCGCATGTGGAAGGGACGAAACGACTTGGAAGGAAGCCCGACACTTTTGTAGTATAGGAAAGGGAAACAAGGGGCAATGGATCGGACAGGCACCGCACCAACTGCAGCTCAGCTGGTTTTAATTTACTACTCCCTCCTTCCCAAATTAATTGTCATTTTGGACAAAACTTTTAATTCATTTTGAACTAGATTTCTTGTCCAAAACGACAATTAATTTGGGAAGAAGGGAGTAAGTACTACTCTCTCCTTTCCTAATTAATTGACATTTAGAAAATGATTTTTAATTTATTTTGAACTAAAAATTATGTTCTAAACGTCAATTAATTAGGGAAGGAGGGAGGATATAGGGCGGTGTTGGCTGATCATGGAGACTACAGCATCATCAAAGATCATGCATGGGTGCAATTTGGCATGGGCAGCTAGCTAAGCGGCAAAGGGCACCGCGATGCTCGAGGTGATGGTGCACCATACCTGTCCGTAAGCGGCGGGGCGCCATCAGAAGTTGACCTGTTCCTCCACCACTCTGCACCCGTGGAGGACGTTCGGCGCCAGTGCTGGCAATGGCGTGGGAGATCCATCAGGAGGAGACCAGCTTCATTGGCCTGCTAGTGTGCAGACCTATCTATCTAGTATACCATTCAACTGTTTTTTTTTCCCTTCAAATCTGCAAGGTGGGCCATTGAGCTGATTAATTCACATATGGCTAATTGTATATGAGATGACTATGAAGGCCACAGTAAGATTCATTTGACTAACTGCCTTTTGTGTGTACGGAATAGGATTTTGGAGAGCTTTACACAAATATTCAAAAGAAAACTTACGCACCAGGAAAAAAAAGCTCGTATGTGCAGCTTTACAAACTACAGTTACAATTTGCTAAACAGGAACTGCCAAACACCATTCTGATCCTGCCAGCCTCTTCATGTCCAAATCTATCAACCTCCAGGTGATAGAGCGCATGAACGGTTCATACGCTTTGTTCATCTGAAGCAACAAATGGTGATCACTCTTGCAGCCAAGCTACAAGCTTCCCGAGCTCCAGTCAATGCCTTCTTGGTTTTTAGGTATTGAAAATGTTACCTTCCCTGTTATTTGAGATCCTTGTGCAGAACATGAACATCAACAAGAATGTAGATAGCATAAATAGCCTGAAGTATGTTCTTAACTCCTGCATTCCGAGATCAAGGCCTTCAAGTTTTCTGCTTTCACGGCCAATCTTCCGTACTTCACTTCTCTCAACAATTTCTCCTCCAATAGGGGCCCAAATATCGATTGGCCCTTGTGATACTAGTTGTGCATCACGCAGGTTTCGCAAACCTTCCTCAAAAAGTATGAGAAATGCCATACACCACTTGTTAATGACCCTCTGGTGAGGGAAAACGATGGTGGTCAGACAACAAGTACCATTAAAAGTATTTATACGCATAGAGTTAGATTTTTACATACTTCAAAGGTTCTCTTGTCAACAGGATTGAACATTTTGAAGCAATCGCTGTTAGATGCTGTCTCGTCTCCATATATCTGGATGCCAGCAATGTGAGTTTCTTCATATTGTTTATACACAGCTTCATGCTCGTTTGAATAGAGAAATGAATAACTAACCTCAAAAGTGAACGGCATCGTCACCTTTCCAATGTCATACATGTAATCCGTGGTGGTCCCATGTGCAAGATATCTGGTGCATGGAAGAGATAAAACAGCATTACTTGCTTTGTTTATGTCTTATTATAATACTCCACCCCACAGAATTTTGGAGTGTGACAAACTAACATAGGGAGCTTGCCATTGTGAACCGTAAACCCCTATCCATCCCTCACCAGCAGATAAGGATTTTTCTATCAATTATGGGCCAGCTTGCCATTGTGAGCAAGCTTTTTTCGTTACCACCAAATGTCAGTCCATGCTCGGCGAGGCTAGGATTGTCCTTGCTTCAGATCCAAACGTGCCCAAAGAAGCAGAAGTTACAGAATTATAAATAAGAGAGCCTTGTTAGACTGACATACCCAACAGCTCCACCACCTGATCCAACCAAGCAGCTATCTTGGAAATGGCGTCGGGACTCGGTTCAAATTCTCTAAAACTGATCTCATCAAATGAGCCGATGCTCCATTTGGTGTGGTATTCTTGTGGTCATATGGCATAAATAAGGCCTACAGTTCAAAGATATCAAATAAGTGTGACAGATATAGATTTGTTGCATGAAAACATATATCAGTAGGGGTCAGAACAATTATGAAGGATAGGTTTCTCTTTCCTTGCTGACTTACCTTTCCATTCCTTTTAAGAGTTTGTTCTTTAAAGGCTATTTTTCTTCAAGCATATACAACAGCATTATAAAAACATCATCAGACTTCATGCTAAGTAAATACACGTGCCAGAACCAGATAATATAACCGATTAACCGTACACCTATTGTTTGCCACATTTATAAATGGAGAAAGGTATCTCTGGTAAACTCAAATCATTTTTTAGTGCCATATTTAGCATGTGACACAAGATAATAAAGGTTCTGTACAAAATAATCCAAGCAAGTTAAAATGTGTAAAAAAAATAGCAAGTTAAAATGTATAAAAATTTATTTACAAGTGCAAAGAGTAAATACATGCTTAAAAGTAGTTTCTTTCTAGAAAAACCATACGTGACTTGCATTACCTCCATTCCAGAATGTACATTCACCCAAATATGAGGTTTAAATGATCTGGATAGTTCCCTCATGATCTGTGCTTCAGGTTCACTAAAAGGAGCAAAACCAGGATTTTCCTCATACGGGTCATAGTCCTACACAAGAAAAATTTACATAATCTCAAGTGGTGGATACTAAACATTCCGATGAAACCCCAAGAAGAACGGAAAGCGTATGATAAAAACATAACAATGAACCATCTTATACCATAAAATACTTGCAAAACTCTCATCGTCCAACTCAAAAGATGACTAAGATAAATCAAGCACATTTGCCCCAAGTCGATAAATTAGTGCTGCAGGATTCCTAAATTTTCAAGAGTGATGCTATGATGTACATATTTTTTTCTCAAACCAGCAGAAAAGAAACCAATCAGTAATTAAGGAATAAAAGGACATGAAATGAAAAAAAAAAGAAAACACAGGCATAACATCAAGGGCATGCGTGGATTGTACCCTGAGCAAGGATGCCTGCCTCGGCGGTGCCTGCCTCAGGCGTATTTCTCAGGGTGCAAACCAAGCAGCCCTCAACACACCCGCTGCACAACACTGACAAACTCATTGCACAGCTGACTCAGGATAACCAGGAATCCGACTCGACAGGTGAACAGCAAGTTAATACTCAAACACTAACCTTTTCTTTCTTTCCCCAATCAACACTCCAGTTTCTATTAAGATCTACTCCTCTTCCTGAAAATTAGAAAGAGGAGATATGGAATGAGTAGGCACAAAACTGCTTCATGTGACAGATATTTAATTTGAAAGTAGAATCACCATTTCTCCTATCACAAAGCTCCCCTCCTTCAACACGTTTGCGACCATTAAAGTTTTCCATTGGCACCATCTAAAAGACAGATTCAGAAAACAAACGTTACCTGTTACCTCCTTCGTTCATGAACTGATTCTTTAGTAACACAGAGAATATTAATCAAATGAAAAACATTGTTACAAGGGATAATACTAAAAGTGTGATGTAATCAAATGCTATTGTACTGGTCGAACATAATAATTAGCCTAAACCAGAACAACATCATAATTATACTGCAGTCTGCACAGAAAGCATTTAGGAGGACACATCTTTACAACCACCATAGTACTTCTATTGTGTTATTACTACTTAGGTATAGAGTGAGTAGTAGGAGTTAACCATAGTGAAGACATACTTTAAAATGGAGTTGAACAAAATTTAGCTTACTACAGAGATGGCATAGGAGCAATATCCTAAGAAATACGCCTGATATGTAGAAACCCAAGTAATTAAGGCAATTATCACTGTAAAAATGCACTAGTGCATAACTGCAAACATAGCCAAACAAAGAGCACGATAGCAAAATGTGCTCCGTACATTTCATAACAGTTCAGTAATTCAAGGGATGAAAATATAGAACAGGTTGCAAAAGGACTTACTTTGATGACAAGATTTTCCAGCATTTTCTCGAAGGATGACAGATCCACGCCGGCAACCTTACGCTTCTCTGTTAAAACATAGAGAAGGCGTAGTGCAACCTCAGAGGTAATAAGTTCCCTGCCATGCTGCCCAAAGCTCTGGAAGACAATTAATCGTTCTGTCAAAACCGCAAGATATCAACAGTTTATTTACAAAATTATCATGCAAAAGTTTATCAAAATACACGACATTATTTTATATTATATTGTGAGCCCTCTTGACTGAGCCATAGGAGTGTGGAATCATTTGGATGGAATGCTCATACCATCATATGTTATTCTGAGGTATCACATTAATCTTTCACTGCAACCAATTGAGTGAGGCATTTGATGCATGTGATAGGGCAGAAAAAATAAAGAGTCAGGAAACTGACCAGAAGAACGTGAACCTTTGAGCCATTATCCGCACGCTCCTTGACATGATTAAAAGTAACTACCAAGAGCTCTGCATAATACCCTTTGTTGCTGGATCGTATAGCGTCCATCTGCGACATAATATTTGAAAGTGAATAAAATAAAGTGGAGTAGATGACGAAAGCCATACCGAGCAACAATATTTGGACAAGGATAAGCTAGTAGGCACTCACGCTGAGCTTATCTGAATGCCGAGCAACCAAAGCCTTGATTTCGTGCAGAAGGGAATCACTAGCAAGAAGGAAAAATAACGGTAAGTATGCAAATACAGGGTTCTCCATGAACTATTTCAGGGATTACGCTCAGGAAACGCATCGTCTCAGCTAGGAAACCTGACGCAACGGTGACAAAACTACAGGTTCAGTCGTGCCACGCGGCGTGAAGCTAGGCATGTCGAAAGAGAGAGAAGGAACCGCGTTGGGGATTCGTGGGGAACTGGGAGCGGGGAGGGATCGAGGATGCGGTCTCACCTCGAGTGGTAGAGGTCGCGCGAGATCGGGGTGCGGGAGGCCGGGGTCTTGGTGGCGGCGGTGGCGATGACGAAGGCCAGGGTTAGGGCTAGGAAGCGTGGAAGAAGACGAGGAGGAGAGGCGGCCATCGCCGACGGACGGCTCTTCCTCTTCGGCGGCGAGCCCGCCCGCGCGCGCGCGCGCTGCGTCTCCCTCGTCCCGACGCTTCCCGGTCGCTGTGTGTTGTTTTGGTAGAAAAAACGAGGCAGTAGATCACGATCGTTAGTGGGGAGATGGCACCAACCAAGTCCGGTGATCTTCCACCTCCACCTTGCACATCGCAGCTCATAGAGTAAAGTAGTTGCCACATCTCTACGTAGTCAAGGTGCGACGTGACGAAACTTCATAATTTATGCGAAATTCGTTTGAAATGTTTCATCACTCGAACAACTGTCAAGCGTAATTTCCACTGAACCCAAGTTACCCCGAAATTCCTTGATGTGATACTCTTAACGAAACTCAGATGCTTGGTACTCCCTCAGTCTTTGAAAGTTTGTCTTTTTATAGTTCATTTTTTAAGTACAAAACGACAAACTTTTAGAGACGAAAAGAATATATATGTTGCCTATCTGAACAACAAAGTCCAGCAAAATTAATCGATCGTTCATGCACAACAGACTCAAAAAATCATACTACATGACAGGAACAAGCTCAATCAGCACAGGAAGGTCGGGTGGCACCAGTAAACTCCGTGACACATAAATATGACTAGGAAAACTTTGACACACGTCACAATCACAAACCAGCGATTACTCACACCAAAATTGCATCTCCGCCATCCGCTGCTCCAGCACAAAAGACGAGCTCTGAAATCCCTTCAGAACTGGAAGACAGCGTCAATTGGCAAGCACCAAATATAACTCGTTATGTATGTCAGCAAGTTCAAGTAGCATTGCCCCTACCTCTGTGTTGGGTCTTCGTTCAGGCTCCTTTCTCGCCGTCTTCTCGGAGGAGGCTCAATGAGGTAGTAGAACTCTGCTAGGGTCCCTATCCATCGTTGATCATGCAGAGGTATCCACCCCGAGAATTCCGCTCCACAGGATACCTGGTGGCGCCTTTCATGTACTCCAGGTGTTCCATGGCAGCATCTCGGAGGCCAGATCTTTTTGGCGCCTTTCCTCTCTCGCGCTTCTTTATCACGGCGCAAGTGCCCAACGGGCCATCGCTACCAGCCCCTGGTCTCCTACAGTGACATTTGCAAAGTTTCAGCTCACACAGCTTATACCATCATAATGAATGTACACCAACTCAAATCAATTTGCCAAATTTCAATAACAGAACCAACATTTTCATGAAGATACAGAAACAACATCATGTACTACCTTTTTTTTTTTGTAAAGTTCACAAAAGAGTTCAAGGACCAGGAACTTACTTCAACAATTTCTCAGAAGCAACTCTTGCCGCATCTATTATATCCTCTGTAGGCAGCCACTTCACTACCCTACCTGGATCACCTCGCATCGGTGAGTGGATTTTCACCAGCTGCACATGATTTTTTATTTAGGATCAATACATCGCCTCGTCATTGGTAACAACAGAACAAATTGTAAAACAAAAAACAACCCTGGTTATATCAGCTATGTTAGTTAGAATAGGGAAAGTAAGAAACCTACACCAAGGCATTCCATCATTTGATAGTATGCTCTACCATGTAGTGGAGTGTGACCCTTTCTGGACTCTGAAAAATACCTTGTCCTGAAAGATATAACATCAACTGTATAAGGGGAAAAAAACAGGTCAACACACTTCAGAATTTACTAACATAACAATCGATAGTAACCAACCATTCCTTGTAACCTGGGTCTACTGTAAAGCCATACATATCAACACTGTCACAGATTGAGAGAGCAAATTCAAGAGCTTTAAGCCCGGTTCCTTTAGCAGAGGAACCAAATGATGTGCCTAGCATGAGGTATACTGGATTGGTTATTGGAAGTTCCTGCATACAAAAGTTCCAGCAGCAGCCAGGTAAGAAAACATATAACATGTACTCAAGGTCAAGGCGATGTATTTTTTTAATACATGAAAGCCAGATTACCCGAATCATTTGGTTCATAATATCATGTATTGTCGTCTTAATGATCAGTACCTCCTTTTTAGTTTCTGCAACAATAAAAATCAGCATGTGTTTCCAATTGGTATCTCTGAACAAAAGGGCATATTGCAGATGTACCATCCAACTCAACAACTTTATCGAGTGCCTTTGCGGATCCTCTATTCAGGAGACGAAATGTACTCTTCGTGCCAACATATTCAGTGTAATTCTGCGATATGTAGAGAAGTTGGGGCATATCCAAGTGGAGAGAAAGGAAACTGAACAGATGAAGCTTAACAAACCTGGATGGGTGCACCGTTTTCTCTGATGACAACATCATAAGAATCAATTTCATCCCCGAATCTAGTTTTAAGAAGATCACCAGAGTTCCCAACAACAGCACACCTACCAAATTGACGAGGCACGTATGGTGATGTCTCAGGTAGAACCAATGAGAGCTTCTCCATGCAAAGAGTTCTGTTCTGGCACTTATTCCTGCATACTCAAAAGTAAATATGCTTAGTAACTTATTAGTGGTGAGGCAACCTACTTAATCCTGGGTAAAAGATCAAGAATCATATCTACCCACAGAAAGATTCCTTTGTTGATTCTGCGCCATGCATACTCTTCCCATCCACGTGGCAAGGCATCAATGTACTCTTTTGTTAGTATTGTGGTACTATTTCGGACCTAGGAAAAACAAAGACAAATGAGTGACCATATCTACATCTAATCATGTAGCTGTAACAAATTTTAGAACAACCCTGCAGCGTGCGTAGTTTATGTTATGGTGTTCATGAAACCAGACGAGGTGGTTGAGAATGATGAGCATAAAACATTGTGGTGATCGTGAAGGTTGTCTTGCTCTTTGTATGGTGTTGGGAATTCACTGGCTTTGTTAAATCACATAGACTTATCAATAGAAAGCATGCTCACCTGCTCCCATGAGGCCACAGCTTCGCACAGATTAAACTCAAACGACAAACCTTCAGCTTTTCCAGTTTTTGGATCTATCTGCAAATATAAGTCAACTAAACTAAGAAAACTATCATAAATATCAGGCAACCAAGCCTGGTTACATAGAGGACTGGTTGTGTGTGTAGATAAGTTTTGACTAGGTACGAGCAGAATCAAACATACTTTGCAAACAACTGCTACAACTGAATTTTTTCTGACATAACAAGCAAGCACTTACCCACTTAGAAACAGTGTCACTTGGGTATTGTATATCAACTCGACAGTAGTCTTCTCCCCGCACTGCTTTCAGTCCTAGCCCATTTGCATCCTGCATTTTGTTAAGCGAGGTGTAAAGATTTATCTGAATTTAAGACATCACAGTGTACATGTATGTAAAAAATCCTGAGCTGGTAACATGACAAAAGTATGCAAAATGCCACTCGAATATGAATAACGATACCCCCCCCCCCCCCCCCCAAAAAAAAAGTACTGGTCCGAGACGAAATGAAATTATCTTCTCACTAAGTTGTCTCGTATACCACGAACTGTTACCACAATCAAAGAATTCGCAGCCATTGCCCTGCTAATCGACCAGAACTAGAAGCTTTAGGTTGGCAATGACTGCAGGGAGTCACGATACAGCGCCAAATGGGCAGCAAGAGAAGCACACAAATCCTTATTACAGTTGCAGACAAAGAAATTCTCCACCAGAACAGATGGATCAGCGAGACCGTACCACGCACTTGCTGAATCGGCCCTGCAGCGCGGCGAGCGCCGCCAAGTCCGCCTCCGAGACCCTGGCGCCGCCATCTGTACGCGAACCCGAACCTCGTGTCAGGATCTCCCACTCCACACGCAACCAGAAAACAAAAGGGAAGAAGAAGCGGTGGCACATTACAGGAAGAGAGGCCGGAGAGATAGATGACGATGGCAGTCACGCCGGAGAACATTGCGGCGGTGAGCGCGAGCCGGAGCACCCGCATGGCCGGAGCGACCCTAGTTGCCCTCGCCGTCGCCATCGCCGGAGTGGGGAGTGGAAGTGGAAGGGCGCGCCTCGCTTCGTTATTTCCCAGGACTGGGAGGGGGCACATGCACAATCGCAGGCTTTGTGATAATGGGCTGGGCCTCTTCAGCATAAAATGGGCCTTTATGGGCTCATCATCATATAGTATTTGAACAGCCCGATTCCTTGCAGTCCAGTAAGATTTAGGCCCTGTTTATGAAGGAATTTCTTCGACAAGGATTTTCACAACGATCTTTTCTGAACTGAAATTCGCAGAAATTTTATGGTAGAAGAAAAAATACGGTCCGTTTCTAGCAAGAATCAATGAAAAAAACTCATCCATTTCAAATAAGGATCTGAATTAAATATGCTAGTGTGGCAACTGAGCCCCTGGCCCTGTTTGTTTTAGCTTATTTGAGTCTCGATTATCTGATGAGCGTGCTTTCTTGATAAGCGGAGATGTGAGTAAGCTGATTACTGGAGAGCTTGAGTGTTTGGCAAACCTGATTAATTTTTAGAGGATTACGTGTAAAATGACTACTATGCCATTGGATCTAATAACATCTCATATTTTATTTTTGTCTATCTTTTTCCAATCTGATGGTTACATTTTTTTAATAGAAATATGGGCAGGATATGAACGTACATACTTATCACTCGGCATCTGCTCAAAAAAAAACAGCAGTAAAATCAAACTGGATGTAACATGCGACAGCTAAAAAAATGTACAGAAACATTAAGTACTCATCATTGGGCAGCTGCTCAAAAAAAAACAGTAAAACCAAACTGGATTGTAACACGTCGGAACGGCAGATCCGGCAGGATGGCTGGGGATCAGATCGGGAACCGTCGCCGCCGTGTCCAACGAAAACAGCCGGCGCGGCCCAGGCGCGTTGCAGACGACGCGAACGCCCGAGCGCCCTTGGGTGTGGACGAAGCCCGGCGCGCAGGCGCGGCTCTCTCGTGGCCGACGAGCAGGAGGAGCGGCGCCGGGTTCCACCACCTCGCACGACGATTCGATACGAGAGGGAGGCGGTTGGGTACCGAAGGGACGAGGGCATTCGGGGGAAAAACGTGCAGCGATACGAAATCGCGGGGGTTCGGCCGCGACCCGAGAACGCGGCCCCGCAGTTTAATTCGGGATTAACATGTAATCAGCTTACAAATTAATTGAGAATTAATTAATGCGTTTGGGTGGGATTTTCGCTTTTTTCCATTGATAAGCTGCTTATAAGTGGAAACAAACAGGGCCCCTGTCATGCGCTTCTTCCTCTTGAGTTGACACGAGAAGTTATAGTAGTTAGGTCCCGTTTGGTACAACTGAAACTTGTTACAAAAGCACCTTGTTTGAAAAGCGGGTAGAAAGCATCTTCTGCTTATATCATGCTTTTAGGCTCTGTTTGACCAGCTGGAACTAAAGCAACTTGTTTGAAAAGCTGGTGAAAAACAACTTCTGCTTATATTCTGCTTTTAATTCATTCTAAGAAGCAGTTGAACTAATAAGTTGTTACAGAAGCTCCTGTTTGACACACCCTCGCCTTATTTTTACGAAGAAGTTGCAGTACAAGTTGTGCCAAACAGGACTAGTTCATTCTGAGAAACAGCTGAACTAATAAGCTGTTACAAAAGTTTCCTGTTTGCCACAACCTCAGCTTATTTTTATGAAGAAGCTGCAGCAGAAGTTGTGACAAACAGGACCTTAATCCACCCAGGTTATCTCCTCTGAAGTACTGTACGTATTTTGAATCAAGCTATGGTTTGCTTCCTCTGAATTCAGGCCATGGCTGGACCTGGATCTGGATGCACGAGTTTGGTTGGCAGGTTGGAGACAGGACACAGGAGTGAGTGATTATTGATGGACCATTGCTTTGACGTCAAAATGGGCGGCTAACTCGCCAAGTACACAGTTCAGACACCATTGCTTGGTCAATACGTCCATAGATTCCAAAAGATTTGGTGCGTTGACAATTCTAATGTTTATTGCATTTTGTTTCCAGAATACGCGAAAGACTTGCGCGTCGTTTCAGCAAAGGAAGACTGGTATTTTATTTCTTCGACGCAATTTCATCGTGTTTTCTTGAAGTCAACGGAACTCGGCAGACACAATCACCGTTTATTAATATATATATATATATATATATATATATATATATATATATATATATATATATATATATATATCAGTATTAGCACCATCAAATCAATCGGGGGGCATCACATTCAACACAACTCATGGCATACCTGTAACACCAGCAACAATAAACACAGTGCAAAAGTTATTTTTGCAGGACATTTTGAAGAATTATTCCAACTACTTCGACCGGCTACAACTCACAGCCATGCCTCTTTGTTGCTAATTTTACACTCATCATGGTTGGAACATTGGAAGAGACCCACTTCATGACAACGTCGACAACAACATCAGCAGTCAATACATACCGACGAATATCAGGCAAAAATTAAGGCCATGTACAGGGAGAATTTCATCAGCTTCACTGCCAGGATTGATCATCGCGCCCTTGCGGCGTGTACAATAGCCCTTGACCCGCGGCGCACTTCACTGCGAGGCGACGACCGCTGGTGCACCGTGCCGCGACCGTGCTGCCGGTCTCGTGATGACCCACTCCCTCTTGCCTCCCTTGCCCGGCTCTTCATCAGTTCAATCTGCTCGAGTGTCTCGACGACTTCTTTCATTGAGGGTCTGCTCCTGGGCTCACCAGCAAGGCAGTTCAGTGTCAGCTGTGCCGCCTGAAGGGCCTGTTTGGAACTGTACTGGCCCTCAAGCCGGTGATCCATGAGACGAGCAAGCTTTCTCCGGTCAGCTAAGTAGGGCTTCGCCCATTCGACAAGGCTCAGTTGTCCATTGGGACGGTTAGGGTCCAGCGCTCGCTGGCCAGACAACATCTCCAGCATCACGACTCCGAAACCATAAACATCACTCTTGACATATAAGTGGCCTGGACATAGTTTAGAGCATAAAGTGAGAATAACCATAAAAAATAATCATTATTAGAACATTGTAGTATTTTCTACACTGTGATGGGAAAAACCTTAAATAAAACTAAGAAATCGATTGCGCAATATATCATCCTTTTGGGGAAAGTGACAGCATAAGGAATGACCAAACATGGTTTCCTATGACAGATTATCGCCTTGAGGACAGCAAGTGTTGATACAAGATAAATGTCACTGTCACAAGAATTCCTGGACTATCTAGTGCCCCATTACTCTAAGATTCAATAAGAAGAAATTGATTATTTTCTTGTAGTTATGCAATATTCTTTTTCATTGTCAACTTCTCTTTCTACGTCCACGGTCCAATTTATGATCACGCCAAAGATGCAGCCAAACATGACCGAGAATGACCTGATGACTAAGAAAGGTCTAACAAACCAAAATGGCAAGCATGAATCAAATTTGAAAAGGTCTCAGACCGTATTCTTTGTGGGAGACAACCAAACTTATACCACATTACCACAGACATTTCCAGTTCGATATGCCTGTGAGGCAAAATGTTGTCATAAATATCTGCTGAAGCGAAGCATAAGGAGTTAAGGACACATACCAGTGGCTACATACTCTGGTGCTGCATATCCGTAGGTGCCCATCACCCTAGTAGTGATATGTGAGTTGCTACCAGTTGGTCCAAGCTTAGCTAGGCCGAAGTCGGAGAGCTTTGCATTATAGTTCTGCCAAAGAATACTATCAGCATTGATCTTAACAGAGAATTAGGATATAACAGGTGAACTGAATAGCAGAAAACTTACTGCATCCAAAAGGATGTTAGAAGCTTTGAAGTCGCGGTAGATAACTTGCTTTTCTGATGCATGTAAGAATGCGAGTCCTCGAGCTGCACCAATGGCTATCTTCAGCCTTAGTTCCCAAGATAGCGGGGCACATCCTTCTATGAAATGCAATTGGTTCAATTATCAGTATTTTCCAATCAATTAGTTGCAGCCAAAAAGATTATAGTGTCATGCATCAGTTATATTATTGGAGGTTTCAAAATTCGACAATTAGAAATGTTTGACATCACGTCTGTATCTAACTACAGAAGTATTCCAGGGACAGAAATGTGAGCGCATAAGCAAGCAGCACTAAATTACTAGGATGATAAATGCTATCAGTGGTAAGAACTCACTCCTGAAAAGATGGTTTTCCAAGCTCCCTTTGGCCATGAACTCATACACGAGCAAGAGCTCCTTGTCCTCAAAGCAGTAGCCCAAGAGCTTGACTAGGTTTGGATGGGAGAGCCTTCCCAGGAAGTTTATCTCTGACTGCAGGCAAACATTGAGAACGGCCCATTAAATATGGTAGTTAGCATGTAGCAACGTGATGATGTTTATCAGATAAACTAAGACAATTGTATCTAATGTGATTACAGTTTGCAAGGACGTATGGCATGTTGCTGAAGTCGCGTCGTTTCAGAAAATGCCACAGCTCAGTAAAATAAAAGCAATTGCATTGTGATAAACATGTGGCTAGTAGTATTATCCTAATCAGCGACTAACCAGTCCAGTACCATAGCACTTCCAACAGTACATTTCTGGTCAAGATTGGACAATTGGCACTACCCAGGTAACAAACAATTATATCTTAAAATGTATATAGCTGACAGACAGATCATCAGAAGTTAAAAGGGGTGAAAAGGACCATAATCATGAAGTGGCCAGGAGAATCTTTCAAATTGTTGTGCAATTTTAAACTCTGTCCATGAGTGCTGTTGTATCACCAGAAAAAATTGAACTATATTACCAAATTGAGCCCATACAAATTATGTGCCTGCACTGGCCCCCAAGTAGCATGAACAAGAGCAAACAGATTCAAGTCAAACCTCCGCTCCCAAGATGCCTAAGCTAACACTGATCTTTATTTATTTTTTGAAAACTAACACTGATCAATTTGGCATCATAAAACCTAATATTTATTTAAGGAAAAAAAAGTGGACCGGGTTTTATTTACCTGCCATTCTTCATACCCCTGCACGCTCTCGGAGTTGAGCTTCTTGACTGCAACGACCATGCCAGTGCCGGCCTTCGCCGGGTTCATGGTCTTCTCATCCACCCACCCTTTGTACACCCTCCCAAATCCCCCCTCGCCGAGGACACTGTCCGGCCTGAAGTTCTTGGTGGCCGTCCGGAGATCCGCGAACGTGAAGGTCCGGAGGTTCGGCGCCTCCAGGATCTGGCCCAACGGAGACTTATTACTCCCCTCGTCGAATCCGCTGCTGGTACTGCGGCTGCCGGCGGACGCCATGAAGCTGCTGCCCGTGGAGGAGAGCTTCCCCGTCGTGTTGCTGCTGGTGGTTATGCTGCCGCTTGTCTTGGGGGTCATTGTTGTCCCTGCGACACCATTAGCCAACAATTCCTGAGCGTGATTAGGCGAGGAACTTGTGAAGAACATGGAAAATTCAGTAAAAAGCTGATCTTTCCCCCTTTATAGGATCGTAATAGGGTAAGTGAAGTATATTGATGGCCATGCTAATTCAAAGAACCAACAAATCGTGGAAGAACAACCTTTTCTACTTCAACAATCTTTCAACAACCAAACCTGTTTCTTCAGCTGACAAACGAATTGCTCAAAGGGAAAAAAAAATCAGTCAACAGACTGGAACTTCTGAAGATACAACAATATATTCCCTTCCGGGAAAGCCTTGGTGAACTTGTTACAGACAGGGAGGACATAAATATAAGAGCAGAATTTTTTCAGGAAATCCCACGCCACGCATAGGATAAGATCCCGGGACTGAAAGGATCAGAAGAGAAACCAGGAATCAAAAACAGGTTCCTGAAACAGCTTCTCACCTGGACTATCCACCGCCACATGAGCCTTCCCGGCGCCGCCGCAGATGTTCCCCATCTCTCTCTTTCCCTCTCTTCTCACTGAGCTGAGCCTTCTCTCTTTCCCTCTCTACAGGCTACGGCAGGAGGAAGGCAGAGGAGGAGGAGGAAGAAGCGTGTGAGAGAGGGGCGAAGAAGTCAAGGTGGGAGATTTAAGTAGTAGAGGAAAGACTGATGAAGCAAGTGCAGACAGAGAGAGGAGAAACAGCTCGGCAAAGTCTCCTCCGGTTTCAGCTTGTGGCCTACCCCCCTTTAAAATGCAAAAATAAAGGGTTAACTTTCCCTAAATTGCTGCATTGTGTCAACGAATTTCGTAGAAATTTAATAGGAGGCGATATGTGATGTGAGTACACCTACTGTAGAGAATCAGCAGAAGTTCATGCATGTGTCAGGAGTCATGTTTGGAAAAAGTAATGCCTGAGAAGAAGAGAAAAGAACAATGTTTAGTAGTAGCTCGGGGTTTGTTGGGAACGAGAACGATGTTTGGTCCAAGCAGCTGTTGGATTTGTTTGACCAGTCAGGCTAAGCATGGTTTCCCTTTACCAAAGTGGTAGTAGTAAATGGTTTTCGCTATTTTGAAGGTCCTTTTCTCCTTGTTCGGAAATTAAGCCATTGTATTGAGAACATGCTGCGCTGAGATTGTCATGACGAGTTTTTAGAGGTTGACAATGAGACACTTCGAGTGTCAAACTGAAGCACTGTGCCAGCGTTGGTCGTCCATGCGTTTAGACAGATGTAAAGCCATGCCTGCTTACTCCATGGCATGCATGCATGAACCCAAAACCAGTATCACTTCTTTTTCTTTCAGATGTGTTCACACATATTCGAGAAAAAAAGAGGCCTCTCTGTTAGTTATAGCATTTGACTGAATTAAGTGACCTGTTCTTTCACACCCAAAAAAATAAAAACAAGTGTTCTGAGGTTGAAGCAAAATATTGGAGTGGACTGAAACAAAATCTTCATGGAAAGCAGCGGTGCAGATTCAGTGCCAAGCTTATGCTAGGCCGAGATTAATTGTTTTTTTTCTGTAATATCAAATAGAGCACCATCATCAATCTGTTGTCTTTTTTATTAGATTTTGTCATCTCAGTAGGGTAGACGACAAGAAGGCCCAAACTGCCAAGTGATAACAATACCGTGACGAAAGCAAACACAGCTTCATCTGCCGGAGTCGTCAGGTAGGAAAAGGTGAAGCATATACGTGGAGAAATGCGACTGCGTACCAGCGTGCTGTTGAACAGGAAGGCAACGAGAGTTGACAAAATTAAACCAGGAGATTATTGCACCCTAACCCTAACCCAACATTAGTTGAGCTGACACGTGCCTTCACACAGAAAAGAGAAGATACGTGTCTTGACAATTCCGTTCCATCCAACACATCTGCTCTGCCGCTGTACCTCTCTTTATTACAAAAACTAGTAAACTAAGTATGATAGTAGTACTCATGAAATGCGACTGCATAACAGCATACGGTTCAAGTCTACTGAAATGAGAACGCATGCATTCTACTAGCTTTTTGTTGGATTGAGTAAACAAGGAGGCCGATGGAGATGTATTACTGGCCCACGTCGTTCCACTGATGCATTCCCTTCTCCACTTTCTGCAGCAAAATGCCAGCCTTTCCCTTTTTGTTGCACTTCATAATTGTATATTCACTCCGTCTCCAAAATAATTGTCACACTTTACCTCATTTTTAAACTAAACAGTGATAACAATTCGGAGATGGAGGGAGTACTGTAATGGGCGAGAAATGGGATTATTGTGACTACAACTAATTCCGTCATGATGTCTATTTTCCATCTTGCAGTAGTTGCAAGTTCATCACAACCGAGTTCTTTTCCTATTTATTTATCGCTCCTATGCAGCATGCTGAATAAATTTGGAAAGGAATGTAGCAGCTTGATGTCACACTGATCAGCTGCTTGCTCAGTGAAAGGAGAGGCAGTTGAACTAAACACAGAAGCAGCTAGCCTGCGCGTTCATGCATGAGACGGGTCAATGGACCGGGTCCAAGTCAGCGCTTTCCGTTTCATAGATAGGTCAGGTCACTCATAACGGGCCGGCCCATGTCTATTTTTTTTTGTGAGAGAACCCGTGCTTTTAAGTAGCCCACAAAGTTATGAGTACCAAAAATAGCATAGGTTGGAGTACCAAAAATCTCTGGAAAAGTTTCAGGTATGAAGAGATGCTGACCATCGCAAGTGACATGAAATTAGCAAACACTTAACAACCATGACGACGACTGTTCTAAGGTAGAGGAGATCCCCCTAGCTAGGAGGACGAACAGAAGCATATCTTCAGGTGTTGGTCGCCCTGGTGTAGATCTGCTGGCTTGAGTGCTCCGACACCATCCGGATGAGGCCACGAGACATCAGCTCCTTGATAGCCCTCCGAGCCAGGGATCCATTGATCTGTAAGACAGACACAAAACATCAGTTGTGCAGAGACGTTTCCATGGTAGTATGTGTATGTTTACAACTTGGTTGGGCCATGTGTAGAACCACTAGCCTTCAATTCAAAATGAATATACAAAAGCACGGACAAGTATTACAACATACAGAGCATGGTATGAACACAAAAAGGTAGTACTTGCACAAGATTCATGAAAAACTGCACTCCAATAGAAGTACTAGCAACCAAATGATTAACACAATGAGGCGGTCAACCAAATGATTAACCAAAGTAAGTTTCCTTCATGACGCAGTGCAAGTAAGAATGTAGCATGTCATATATGCAGTTAGCCAGCAGAACTAAAAAGAAACTAAAATTCCAGAACAAAAAAAGTAAATATTCATCACAAAAAGATTACAGTAAACAGAGCTGTATGATCAAAACCACTGCCACGCGCATGTTCGCGCACTAGTGCAGAGCTAGATCTGGAAATAATAGAGGGCTTACCCGAAGCCTTTCGGAGAGGATGGAGGGGGTGATCTGCTTGAACTTGGGCGCCTCGGACAGCATCTTGTCGTAGGTGGCCTGGTCGAACAGAACGGCGTTGTTCACCTTCTCCTTCTGCTTTCCCTTGCTCCACTTCTGCAGAGACCGAAGAGAGCATTAGAAAAAAAAACCCTCGTCACACGAGGCAAACGAGACTAAAAACCGACAGGCACGGGGAAAACTTCACCTTCTTCTTCTGCTTGCCGCCGCCGGACTTGGCCGGCTTCGACGACGGCGGCGGGGCCTTGTCCTTCTTCGGGGCCTGCAAGGGACGAGGAGCGGATTAGCGCGTGGCTGATCAGGCTGGTACAATGGCGAGAGAGCGGGTAGCGGAACGCACCATCTCCGCAGCGACGGTGGTGGTGCGGCTGCGGCGGCGGGAAGGGAGGGGAGGGAACGAAGAGGTAGAGGGGATCCGCGGCGCCGGCGCTAGGGTTTTGAGGAGCGAGGCGGGATGCGATTATATTGGGGAGCTCGAGGCCGGTTTGACCGTCCGATCTCCATCCTCCGTAGATGCATGGGCCTCGATTTCCTTCGGTGCAGGCCGTAAACGATAGGGAGCTCACGGGAAACTAGCACGGCCCAGACCACAACCTAGTTCAGGCCCAGGAAATAAAGCGTCTCCCAGCCTCATCCTCATCGGTTCCACACCTGCTTCCTCTCACTGTCCTTCGACGGCGGGCGGGAAGCGGCGGCGGCGGCGAGGCCTTAGCTCCGGCGTCACGCATCTGCTCCTGAGGCCATATAGATTGTAGACCGCCGCCGAGCTGCTGCTACCTCGCCCGACCCGACGCCTGTCTTACTGCGAGCAAGAGCGGAGGAGCAGCAGATTGCCACTGAGGTATGCTTGGAGGAGCCTCAGTTTCCCCGTACGATCTTTGCTTCAGATTGGCTTTGTTCTCTGTCAAATTCAAATCGTCCCCTCTCTTCAGCGCGCGGTGTACATCTCCTGAAAAGATAATTGAGGGTTCGGTTCATTGGCTGAACTCCAATGGCGCAGGTGAAGGCCACTGTCGCCATGGTCAGCCGGCCGCTCCCTGCACCGGCCCTTGTTTCCCAGGCATCAATGGTGAAGGTCCCAAGGCCTGCCGGCCTTTCCCGCACAAGGTCTCCTCGTATTTCATGCACGGGGGAGGGGTTTCCTGATGGGAGAGGCTCTGCCATGGAGTTGGCGGTGTCAGAGTACACAGCTGAAGAGCCCGTGTATGACACCGACGACTCTGATGCCGAGAACGAGGGGGGAGGAGAGAGTTCAGGAGGATGGAGCAAAGACGAGATCGATGCCATCTCGGCGCTCTTCGACCGGCCGATGCGGCAGAAGAAGCCCCCGAACCCGGCGAAGCAACGGGCGCTCCCACTTCCCCTGCCTCACAAAACGAGGCTGCCCATCGCTCCGGCGCCGAAGCAGCACGTCCGGCGGCTGGCAGCCAGAGCGGCGCTGTCGTCCTCGCGCGCGTCCTTCAGCGACCGGGTGCGCAAGAACCCGGAGGCCCTCGTCGGGATCGCTCGGGAGATCGCCGCCCTCCCGCCGGAGCGCGACGTCTCCGCGGTGCTGGACCGGTGGGCGAGGTTCCTCCGGAAGGGGTCCTTGTCGATGACCATCCGCGAGCTCGGCCACATGGGGCTCCCGGACCGCGCGCTGCAGACGCTCTGCTGGGCTCAGCGGCGGCGGCAGACGACGTCGTTGTTGTTGTTTCCGGACGACCGGATCCTTGCTTCGGCCGTCGAAGTTCTGGCGCGCTTCGACCATCTGAAAGTGGAGTCGGCGCTGGAAGAGTGCGTGCCCGCGGCGAGCCGTGCGGTTCTCGAAGCCATGGCGCGGGGGTTCATCCGGGCTGGGAAAGTAGGCCTTGCGCGCAAGCTCCTCGAGCTCGCACGGGTCAACGAGAGGACGCTGGACACGAGCATCTACGTCAAGTTGATGCTGGAAGCCGCCCGAACACCGGAAGGTTACGGCCTCGCCGCTGCTCTGGTGGACGAGCTCGGCGACAGGCCGGACCTGGACCTGCGTCCGCAGGATTGCACGGCCGTCATGAAGGTGTGCATCAAGCTCAGGCGGTACGCCACCGTGGAGAGCTTGTTCACCTGGTTCAGGGAGTCGGCCGGTGGCACCGCCCCCACCGTGGTGATGTACACGACGGTGATCCACAGCCGCTGCCGCGACGGGAGGCACCGGGAGGCGCTGGCGCTGGTGTGGGAGATGGAGCAGGCCGAGTGCCTCCTTGACCTGCCGGCGTACCGGGTCATCGTCAAGCTGTGCGCGGCGTTGGGCGACCAGGACAGGGCTCTCCGGTACCTGTCGAGGTTGAAGGATGCTGGCTTCGTTCCGACCGCCGACATGTATGATAATGTGATCCAGGGGTATGCGATGACAGGGAGGATGGCCAAGTGCCGGCAACTGATCAGAGAAGCCGAGTCGACTGGCCTGAAGCTGGACAGGAGGCTGCTCTCGCGCTTGTCGGAAATCGGGGGTCGGCATTCTTAGATGACTGTTGAGTTAATAATGTCTACGTATGTGCTTAGTGATCATGTCCATGTGGTGGTTGTTGCGTATTCTTGTGTACGTATCTTTCTCTGATGATGTAAATTACTACAAGGGCAAAATGATAAAAAGGATGAATCATGTCATATCAGTCTCTGAATCGAGTGGTTCTGTACCCAGGAGCTTGGTCAGTGCTTGATTTGTGTGTCATCGCTGAATTCAGAGAAGAAGAATATCCAAAGCCCTGCCCCTGTTCTTATTTGTTTTTTCGCGCACTTTGTGATTTTTCATTTTCCTTTTTCTAAACATTCGCGCAACCAAGCGTATAAAAGAATGATCTTTACAGGTGGTGTGCCAGTGTTTATCAGACGATGAAGAACATCAAACGCCTTTACAACGTTGTTCAAGAAAAGTTAAAACGACCATGAACACAGCGAAGCAGTTAGATCAGAGCATCAGACCCCAAACAGAGGAAGAGGAAGAGGCCAGTGTTCGTGCGTGACTGGAGTCCGTCCGCTCTAGATCTCTCCCCCGCGTGGTCGCCGGAGGCGGTCGCAATGCCGCGCCGCCGCCTCCCACTGCTCCTCTTCCTCCTCCTCCCCGTCGCCCTCACCAGCCTCGTCCTCCTCTTCCCGTCCTTCACGCCCCCGCCCCCTGCCCCGCCGCAGCCGCTCCCCTGCGGCGGCGCGCTCTCCGACGCGTACGACGGCCGCTGGGTCCCCACGCCGGATCCCGCGCCGCCGCCGCTCTACTCCCCGTCCTGCCCCTTCCACCGCAACGCCTGGAACTGCCTCCGCAACGGCCGGCCCCCTATCGCGGCGCTGTCCTGGGCGCCCAGCCGCTGCGGCGGCGCCGTCGTCCCGAGGATCGACGCCGCGGGGTTCCTCGCCGCGGCCAGGGGGCGCCGGGTCGGGTTCGTTGGCGACTCGCTGTCGGAAAACCTCGTCGTCGCGCTGCTCTGCGCGCTTCGGTCGGCCGACAACGGTGCGCGCAAGTGGAAGCGGCGGGGCGCCTGGCGAGGCGGCTACTTCCCCAGGGAGGATGTCGTCGTTGCCTACCACCGCGCAGTGCTTCTCGCCAAGTACACGTAAGTGCCGCCTGCTTCTGACTGCTGTCGAGGTTTCAGCATATGTGAAAGAGAAATCTTTTTTTTTCTTAAATGTGATTGCTATGATTTCGGTACCTAGATTTGACTTGGTAACACAAGTGCATTGCATTGCTGAGGACACACTGGGGTTTTTAATTGAAATTATCTACATTGCAGCAATATCGATATTTATCTACATCGCCAATGCCACAGTTATATTTGAAGGATGGAACTTTATGCTGAATGAGAAAACATATAGTTCACTTTGTCTGGTTTTCTATGTACAAACATGCAACTGATAAGAAATTCAATAAATTGGGGCCAACTATTGAGTTATTTGAAAATGGTAATATTGTGATAAAAAGGCGCAACAAGAGTGTGGGATGCTAGATAGTAGTGGTTTTCCGTGAGAGATTTGGGATTGATACTAAACAGGAATCAGGATCAGTTGCGACTGTGGTTATTTTGTCACACCCGGTCCCAACAAGACAACCGGATGGCTTCCACATGTATGCCAGGATCGATTCTCATCATACATGTGTAGACGAAAGTGTAATATCATTTATTACAAGCCATGTTCGAGTACATGAATGTCTTACAATAATGACCCGTAGGTCTAAAATAAGCTTACAGAGCAAACAGCGGTAAAAGTAAACTAGTGTGGCTCCATGCACAGGCGTTGCCCGGGGGTTGCGCCAGCCTAGAACGTCTCCTCCGGATCAGCGAAGAAGTCTTCATTCTCCACCTCTTCTCCATAGTAGACTGAGGAAAGATAAGCAACAAGCAAGTTTGAGTACCAACGGTACTCAGCAAGTGGGAAAGAGATGACATGAGGGTATTTAGAAAGGAAGGCCAAACTTGGGTTAAGCACTATAGCATTTCATCCTATCCTTAGCTTTCATTAGCACCTACTTCTAAATCGACAATGACACTGTTATATTTGAAGGATGGAGCTATATGCTGAATGAGCAAACAGATAGTTCACTTTGCTTGGCTTATTTATGATACAAACATGCAACTGATAATGAATTCAATAAATCAGGGCTAATTATTGAGTAATCTGAAAATAGTAATACTGTGATAAAAGGTGCTACATGAGTGTCGGATGCTAGGTAGTAGTGGTATTCAGTGAGAGAATTGGGATTGATACTAAACAAGAATCAGGATCAGTTGCGACTGTGGTTATTTGGTCTGGAATTTTTTTTCTTGGTTTCAGGATATTTGACACTGTCAGTGTCAAGGACTGAACCCCAATTCAGGTCCCTCAGGAAATTGTGATGAAACGTGACAGCTGTTTTTAATGTCGTGTTGTCAGTGTCTTGTGTGATGCCAGAGGTGTAATTAGGACTAGATGTAATGTAGGTATGCAACTAACATCCAATGTATTTATATTTGTCTGCCGCATAAAGTTCATATTTGCTGAACCTGTGTATTGCATGCACGCGCCTGTGTTTTTTAGAAAAGTGGGATTGTAGTTTTGTGTGCTTCATATACTAAAATCATAAAGCTCACATGGTGGTAACTAATGATACAAAGGTGGCAGCCTGTAGAGAATTTGAAAGAACTTCAGAAGGATGGAGTGAAAGGAACATACAGAGTGGATATTGACATTCCTGCTAATGAGTGGATAAATATCACCAAGTTCTATGATGTCCTCATTTTCAACACAGGACACTGGTGAGCGTGTTTTTTTCTGAAATTTCGCAGGTTTCTCTTTTAATTCATTGCTATCTTGTTGTGTTCAATTTATACATTTGTAAAAGAATGTACAAGTTTGTTTCTCTCACTGAGATTGTTTGATAATTTCTTACAACACTGACCTGAACCTGACCGTTAGCATTTAGCGGAGTCACTTGTTAGATGGGTGACTTATTCACAGATTGAGTCTCTTTCATAAAATATTTGGTTTATTTTCACCGGTTACTGTTAATTTCCTTCAAGGATAAGCTGCCATCTACCCACTTTGTACACATTGTAACATAGCAGTCCTGATATAACAAACATGTTAATCTTTTTCTAAGAAGTTGTCAACAGCTGTATCTGATCATAGCTTGGGAGTAATTTATACGGCTATTAAACAATCGTTATTACAGCTGTAATGCTTAAAACACTTGTCCATACCAGGTGGGGTCCAGATAAATTCCCAAAAGAGACACCCCTTGTCTTTTACGAAGGAGGAAAGCCGATTGAGCCTCCACTTGGCATACACGACGGACTGAAAGTAGTTCTCAAAAGTATGGCCTCTTACATCGAAAGAGAGGTTCCCGGAAGAACACTGAAGCTGTGGCGCACGCAGTCACCCAGGCACTTCTACGGAGGCAATTGGAATCACAATGGCAGCTGTATGTTTGATAGACTTCTCGAAGATCATGAGGTACCGTTCTGATGGTCAAACTGTTTCGATTCAGATTATTCCCTTCAAAATTAAAACCGCTGATTATTATTGAGCAATAACCATGCGCAGCTGGACTCTTGGTTTGATCCGCGGTTTGGCGGAGTGAACAAAGAAGCGAGACTGGTGAATTCAGCGATTCAAGAAGCGCTAATTGGCACAGATATCCAGCTGCTGAACCTGACTTACATGAGCGAGTTCCGCGCCGATGCCCATCCGGCTATCTGGCTCGGGAAGAAGGACACAGTGGCAGTGTGGGGGCAGGACTGCATGCATTGGTGCCTGCCTGGCGTGCCGGACACGTGGGCGGACATCTTGGCTGCACAAATCTTGCATTACTTGAAGCAGGGAAAAGGTTGATTGCCTTACTGAAGTTCTGATGGCTATACCATTGCTCTACATATGCTGTGTTGAATGAAACTCAAAAGGCCTGCCGGGCTTGGAACAAGGTAACTGAAGAAATACGCCTGAATCCTGATACTTGGCGACATTCATCTGAAGAATGGAGATTGGGGGAATACAGGATTTGGGGGGACGAGATTATTCCACCTTCCATCTGGAAGCTACAGTTCATGGTTCTGTTTGGTGTACATGTCATTCATACCTCCAATTTCAGGGAGTTTTGTACCCACGGCTAGAAAAGTGCAGTTTCAAGTTGTAGCTATTGAGACCTGTCATGTGCAAGTAAACTCTGCTGTAATGCGACTCACTCTGAATCTGAAGATCAATCCATTGCAGTTGTTGAAATGTCCAGTGTTAATACTCCCTTCGACTTTTTTTATGTAGAGTCGATTGAGAGGTACTATTGGTAAACGGCGATTTTTCACAACTTTTACTTGGAAATCACATTGTTACATGCTACTCTCATATCATTATACTTTTTCCTACTCTCAATAGATTAGGGTGTTAAAAATCCGATTTTGTAGTTTGGAGGGTAAATTAGTCTCAAGACTATAGTTTAGGGGATTATGCATACTTTTTCCTACTTTTAATTGTCGTCATTAGAATAACACTTCTTCCGGATTTTTTATTTATAACCGATTAGTTCATTTTTGAACTAACTGATAACAAATAAAAGATCCGGATGAGTAATTTAAAAATTGACTAGAAAAGGGATTCGAGCACTGGGACCCACCCAACCCTGTTTCTCTGTTTCTTCCCCTGTTTTTTCTGATCTTCTTTCTCAGCTAGCGAAGCACGGCAAGCAAAGCCAAGGTCGGCCGCCGCGCAGCCCCAGGGATCGGGCCGCCCACCGACCGTCGTCGCGAGATCTGCAGCAGGCGGCGGCAATGACGGCGCCGTACGACGAGCCGGCGTGTTCGGAGGAGGCGGCGCGGCGGGTCTGGGACGGCGCCGTGCCGCTCCAGGTCCACCTCCACGACGCCGACGTCACCGCACTCCCGCCGCCCCCTCCCTTCCTGGTACCCTTCCTTCTTCCCCTCTCGCCGCCCTGTACTCCTCAAAAGCTGACCTGCCCATACGTAATTACGGTCCACCCCGTCGAGTGACCGCGCGCGCCGTCCGAGTTTCGACTAGAACCGCGCAATTCCTCGGGCACGTAGGTTGTAGTAGCCATGTGGTGTCAGTTGGCTCTCTCTTTCTGGGTTCCAATTCTTTGGACCCATGTTGAAGATTCCAGGGCCTTTAAGCAATTAAGCTTCATCTGCTCATCCAGAGCATAAGCCTACAGAGCTTAGGATGAAGTTAAATGTCCAATGTGTCGCCGACACTGAACTTGCGTGCTGTGCATATTTCAATATGATGATTAAGCCTAGTATTCAGGGTTATTTGGTTAGTGTAATAATTCTTTGTGCCTTGTGTCTGGCATTGCTGTCTGTTTGAGCAAAGTCCAGTCAGACAGTCATTTGTCAGACGGTTCATTATTTGTAATGTTGCCATCTTGTGTGCCGAGATATAGCTTGATTTTCTTTGCCCCACTTCTTACCTTCATCTGTGGTCTGTAATGCTAGCTAGTAGCTATACTTGTGTTCTTTTCCCAGCCCGCATGATTATACGAATGATATTACACTGAACTAAATACCTTTTGATTCTATGGAAAGGCTCAATTTTCAATTTCATGGAGTGTTAGTTTTCTAAAAAAAAATCCTGGAGTGTTCTTTCGTGTTAAAAGAAATATTAAAATTTCAGTTTTGGGGCTACCATTACAGTGCTCCATGGCCACGTTAGTTTCATTTATGATCTTCTCTTCAACTGGGACAGACTTTAGGGCCAAGAATTGGGTACCTTCCCCTGTTGATACCAGTTATAAAGGCTCATTTCAGCAGTGCCCTACCTCCTGGTGTTGACACTGTTTGGTTCGAGTACAAAGGACTGCCATTAAAATGGTATATTTCTAGTCTTCCGTGAATGTTTTGTTAATTTACATCTTCCTTTTGAGTTAAATAATCAGAAGTTCTATACTCTGAAATTGCTCACTGGCTCCTTTTCTTGTCATTGTGCTTCTAGGTATGTGCCGATTGGAGTCCTTTTTGACCTTCTTTGTGCAGATCCAGAAAGACCTTGGAATCTAATAGTAAGGCCAGAATATCTCTTCTACTTCTGTCTTTGATTTCCATGTTATTTACCCCCTCTGTTCTCAATTGTATGATGTTAGGACAGGTTGGACTACATAACCTGTCCTAACATCACATAAATGAGACTGGAGGGAGAGTATTTGTTTTCCGGATAAGATGCTTTTGCATTGAAGGATCATTATATTATGCTTTAATATTTATTGGTTTACTTGAAAATTACTATAATTTATATCATGCCTACCCTTGAAGGTTTCACTGTTGTGATTATTTTGGATCATGTTCTTAGAACCTAGTCGCGATGTTAGCAACTCAGCTCAGTGAAGGGCCAACTAGATCAGCCCGGAAACCTTTTCTACTGAGCTGCACACTTTGTCTTGTTAGTGGTTACCCATGCGTTAATGTTTGGAAGAGGAGAGGGGCTCAGGCTTAGTTAGCATGATACGGGGAATTCGGTACTCATGGCACTATACATTAACAGGGGAAATATAATAAGCAGAATATTTCAAACCAGATGTTGCAGTTTTTATTCTATGCTTGAAATCATGAATGTCTTGCACCAGTTAGCTGTTTCTGCTACAATGTGGCATTTCATTTTACTTATTCAGTTCTTCTAATCATATACCTTATTTATGGAACTAGGTTCATTTTAGGAGATATCCTGCAGATGTTTTATCACCATGTGAGGGTGAAGATAGTGTGAAGTGGAGCTACATGAATTCCCTGAAAGAGGTTTGTTTTGACTTTTGAGACCACCATTGTCCCACTGCTGTATTCCCACCGCAAGGCTATTAACTTTTTTTTCTTATGCAGGCCTCCTTCATCATTACTGGGAACAGTAAGAGTGTGATGAATATGTCCCAGACTGATCAGGTTGCTCTCTGGGAATCTGTTATGAAAGGTTTGCCCTCCAGTAACAACATTTCTATTTGATCAATAAATTCTGGGGTGATCTGGGCATTTGTATTTCATAGTCAGAAATGAATTTTTTGTATTTATGAAAGATGAACAACTGCGTAAACATTTGCCAAAGATGTTTTTATTAATTGAGAATTAAAGTTGGGGGCTCGAAGATGATCAGATACTGTCTTAGTCTCAACCATACACGTTGCCGACCAGGGATCGACGGATGTTGCTTAAACTGCTCAGTACCTACTTTTTGTGTCACTTAAACTACTATTGTGTTATTGTATTAGGTAACTTAGATGGGTATAAGAATATCTCCACCAAGCTTAAGATCGGACCATTTGAAGAGGACAGCTTATTACGAGCACCATCTGCCGAGCGTCAATTTCAACAAGATTTTGACGAGCCTGAATCTCCTGGATCTGGCAAACCATGTATGCTCTTTTGAATTGGACTTTTCACTGCAATTTATTGTTGTAGGTCCTAGACCTAAAACTATAGTGAGTTGATATGATAATCCATATTTGCAAAATTTCATATTCACATTTGTAGAGCTTCAAACACATTTTTCATCGAGTTATATAGAAATTGAGCGAGGTCATGTACTCATGTTAAGATGCATCTATCTAGTCTTCTGGCTCTAATCAATTAATCTCTGGTCAGGCAGGGTTCCTGTTCGTTTATACGTGCGTAGTGTTGAAGAAGACCTTGATGATTTAGAAGATGCAGTACCTCTTAGTGACTGGGAAAGAGTGTCATATATAAATCGCCCATTCGAGATTCGGAAGGCAGAAGGTAATATCGTATTTAACAGTGCTGTGTCGTAGCAGTAGTTCTTTTCGTCAACGTGTAGTTCACTCTGCGATGCAGGTAGCAGCTACATTACCCTGGAACATGCATTGAAAACGTTGCTTCCTGAGTTCTTCAGCTTGAAGTCCACAGGCAGGGCTGGTAACAACTCTCGACCCCTGGGTGCAATGGATTCAGCTGCAGATGATTATGCCATGGTCAGCTCTACACGAAGTTCTCAGAAGGACGAGCCAGCTTCAACAAATCCGCGAGAGGAAGATGCGGCCAAGAAAGCTACAGTGAAGCTAGTAAGGGTGCAAGGCATCGAGCTGGACATGGACATCCCGTTCCTCTGGGTTGCCAATAACTTGAAGAACCCTGAATATTACCTCCATATTTGTGTGTATGTTGGCTCCAGAAAACAATAGCTAGAGTATGAAATGTGAGATACCAGTAGGACATAGGAGTGCGTTCCCATCCTTCCAGAGATCTTTGGCTTGGTTCTTTGGTTGGCCCGAAGACTGTTATTCTTTGTACAGATACTAAAATCGCAACTTTGTTGGTGCTGGGATGTGATGTTGAAAGTTGATTCCGACTGACAAACTGTTACAAACATTAAATCCTACCTAGTGCAGAACTTTTGGTGGTGTTATTACGAAGAAGAGAGAAATATGCATACCACTCAGCTCCAAAATAGCTCTGCTGATGATCCATGCTGAAAAGGGTGTGTCGGATTTCTGGACTCAGGCTCAAGAGATTTTTCCTGGACTCAGGTTGGTACAATTTCATCACTTTAGATGCCTCTCAGGTTTGAGTCCCAAATTCAAAATAGATGTTGCATTTACAGGTAGTTATTATTCTTTCAATGCTATATATTATAACGTCGCACGAAAAAACACATCACTTTGGATAAATCGATTCGTGGTGGCCAAAAGGTACAAAGAACCATGATCAGAAATCTATAGAACAAGCTGAAATAGATCATAGATGTATATTCCATTCATAATGACAACATGGACAAGGGTTACCTCTATACAGTTTGCGTGTTGGCACAAACGACTGGTTGCAGCTGGGATATGCTAAACACCTACAATACAAATCCCTACGTAGCCTTTCACTCTAGTTCCCTATTGAAAAATTGCATCAATTGAACCAAAGATAATATATCTCTGGTCCAGTCCAAAACGTATAGTCTATCAGCCTCATTGTTTGTACATGAGCAGATGCATTAGTCTTCCATGTCAATAACACTATCATTCCTTACTGGCCTCACCGGTCTTTCAATGTCCAGAGCGTGAAGGTTGTTACTCATTGGCGTTGTTGGCATCGAGCTTCTTGAGAGGCTCAAGGACCGCTTTTTCTTCGGTTGCTCCTTGTCATCGACGAACGAGATGAACTTTTTGAGGCTGCGCCTTGATTTTGCCGACCCTGGCTCCGAGACCGCAGACTCTGGTGGTTCGTGCCTTAGAAATCGGCGTAGCATGATGCCAAAGTAAATGAGCAGTGCGATGACACATGCCATGCCGCAGATGAGGAACAGGCCCCAGAAGCTCTCGAGACGGAGCCGGTTCGAGTCCACAAACTCGTTGTTGTCAGTAGTGCACTCGCCTGTGTTGAGCCACTTGTCGTGGATTCGCTGCAGCTCTCCGTTCTCCGACAGTGCTAGGATTGCGGTAGACAGGTCTACTTGCAAAGGGGAATCCCTTGGGAATGCCTGGAATATAGAGTTAATTTTTATAAGCCGCTTTGTTTGTTAGTGCAAGAAAACAAGTGACCTATAGTCTTATGCTTTAAATATCTGCTGCAATTAAGTGCGAGAAAGGCTGAATGTCTTAGACAAAATCAACTATGAGACAGCAGGCAAGACACTTGACAGTTTATAATTACTGCAGAAGTATAGATTATTTCATAAAAGATTAATGTTCCTGTTTCTCTTTATATTCCTTAAAATATATAGTATGTTCTAAAACATAAAATGATAAGTTCAGTGTACTTACAAAGCCCCATCCTCTGCTTGTGAAATCTGAGCCTGCAACCGCAATCTTGCAGTAAGTTGACAAAAACAGTTCTACATAAGGGCGCTCATCGACAATGGCCATAACACCTCCTTTCTTAGGGCCTAGCTTGAGGCTTTCAGCATACTCTTCAGGAGAACCGAGAGCTTTTAGCCTCGACCGTGAGATGTTCAGTTCCTTGACCAAGTATTCTTCTGCAAATGAGCCAACTTGGAAACCGATAGGATAATCACTACTTTTCAGATCATCAAGCCCTCTTATAGAAGTATCAAGTTGTTGCACGGTTAGGATAGAAGTAAGACTCGCAGTGTAGCTGGACTGAATGATCAAAACAACAAAGAGCCATATGATCAAAACACCACGTCCTAAGGTGCTCATTGTATTTTCTCCTGGAAGCAAATTGAGATGGAGATAACACTTCAGAATGACACTTCTACCGAAATACAGAACAGAAAAGGCCAGTTTACTCACTGTGTGCAAAAAATAATGTTGAAAAGCTAAACCTGCAGAGAACAAAATTTGAGGTCATAATCACCCAATAGAGACAAGAGAATCAAACAATCAGAATAGCATTTTCTGGTACATGCCGTGAAGTACTTGAGAAACAGAACTAAGAAAATAGGACTTGACAACATGAAAAGGACTGCTAAAAATAGATTGTCGGAATGCATTCAGTTCATGGCTATAAGTTCCATCTAAATAAATTAAGTAAACTTCTGCATTCAGTTCCTAAAACAAATTAAGTAGACTTCTGCATTGGAAGCGCCATGTTAGGCTGCTAATAGTATGCAACATGTTGCGGGAGAATTGTGGAAATCTTAGCAATTGTAAGACAAGTCAACAGATACGAATATAGTAAGTGCAGAAAGTGTATTTCAGCTCCTTACCATAAAATAGTCATTAGCTGTTGTCGTGGTGAGCCACGGAACTCATCATTGATCCGGTGCTCGAGTATCCAAATAACCACACCCACAATAAGAAAAAATAATCCTGTAACGCACCACATTTCCAGTGTAAATGGTTGCAAGAATGCCCAAGAATTTGTTATATGCTTCTTAACAGGAGCCAAGATAACCAAGCCTGTCTCAATGAATGGCTGGGTGAAATCAATAGCTTGGGTCCGGTTCATTGTAATTGCAATATCCCCTATTGCTCCATCGAACTCCTGCAGGATAAGGTAACTCTAATCATCATCATATGATAAATGTGCAGCAGGTAAGAAAATTGTTTCTCGACACTTACATTCTCCTCAACCATCTGTACAAGTTTGTCATAATGAGGATTCTCAGTACCACTCCCAAAAGGTATAAACTTGTATGTGACAGGATAGGGAAGTAAAGCCAATGCCTGAGTGAATACATCAATGCAATAGCCCTTCATGGACCCAGTAACAGTATCTTTGGTAACAAACTCTTTGAAGCTAAATCTATTGGGAACACCGATCTTCAACTCCTTGGCATGGGAAGGAAATGCCCAACCTCGAGGCTTCTGCGCAGTCTGCCCAGGCCAGATGACATCATAGAGATGTTGGTTGGCAGGAGAAGTATTAGGGGGCTTCGAATACATGTCTTCTGGAGGGATAGTTGATAGCAACTTAGTATAGTTTGACCAAAAACCAATGGTCCGCACACCATTTCCAATTACGTTTATGATATCATAGGCAGGATGAATGAGTTCACTCTGAGGATCAAATTTCACTTGGCCAGAAGCCCCAGTGAAGTTTACATTTCTAATCTTGGCCAACATTTTGTTTCCCATGTTGAAAATACTCATAGCTTCAAGGTGAAGAGTTCCCCCAGTTTCGTCATGTAACCTTGAGTCATTTGAGAAGGAAATGGTCCCACCATCATCAAAGAAGGCATCCAGAGCCCGAGCTACTGTCCATACACTATCATAAACATAAAAGGCATAAACATTTATATGAAGGTCACTATGGTTGTACTTCTTGCTTAAACTGCCCCACTTAGCCATCAAGTTAGTCTTCATCTTAGAGTTAGGAATGTGTGCTCGTAAAGTTAGAACACCTTGCATGCCATATACCGTTTCAGCAGAAACTGAAGAATTAGCATCAAGATAAGAAGAAAGCCAATCAGTTGCAATCCATACATAGCCATTGCCCATCATGTTTAGACTATTTGCAAGGGAAAAGATCTTGAATCCAGGTTCTGCTCTAGTATGGACGATGATAACACGAGACTCCATGTTACTAACAGTAACCAACATATTTAGCAGCTCACTTCTTTTAGCATTGGCAGGGAATCCAACCTTGTTGGAAATTTTGCAGCGTCTTTTTGTAAGTTCATCATCTAAAGCAGCAATACCATTTCGACCATAATCATCATCAATGTATATGGCAGTCACTATCTTCCACTGGTAGTAATCAACAACAGCTGCTACAGCTGCCATTTGGTAGAGATCACTGGGAACGGTACGAACAAAGAAGGGGAACTGCATTGATGATAGAGTGGCATCAGATGCAAAGGACATCAAAGGGACTTGGAGCTCATTCGCAACAAATGAAATGATATGAGCAATAGTAGAGCATTGTGGCCCAATGATTGCAATGGCATCAGTCTCCATGAACTGCAAAGCTGAAAAGGGACGAAATGTCAAGATTACAACTCTAGAATGAAAACACGAATTATTTAATAATGCAAACAAATGTAAATGGTGTTACAAATGGTCTACCTTGAACCATGCCAAGGAAACCATCTTCACAACTTGTATCCCTCATTTCAACGCGTAGTGTTGTTCCATTTAGAATTGTTGGGTCAGAGTTGATATCATCCACGGCTGCATGGATGGCGACCGCTGAAACACCTCCAATAGTGGAGTTGAGTCGAATAATAGAACCAATAGTCACAATTGAAGGCCTTGCAGCTAAGCCCTTGCATAGCCCATCAGGGAAGAGGAACGGAGTGAGAAACAGCAACTTGAGAAAGGCTACCTTCATTGTGGCTCAAAAGCTGCAGATGCTGAAACCTATGCACGTGTTAGCAAATCATCAATGAAGGTGGAAGCCCTGTATAGAGAAAAATAAAAGTTTGAAAGCTGTTATTAGGATAGCAATGTGGAAGAGTACCAACATAAAGGAATTTTTCTTACAAATTGAAGGGAAAACAGTAAGAAAGTAGGTCGACAAATTTCCAAAGGAAGGAATAAGATATGGGCAAATGGATTGAAAAATGCAAAGAAATAAACTAGAGCACCAAGGCAGATGACTAGTCTAAGTACATGAAGAATGGGAAACACCAAGTTCTGATATGTTCCCATCTTTTCATATTCATTTACCCTATTTCTAAACGAAAATCAACAATGAAACAAAATCATAAAGTTGCTGAACATCAAACTAGACCCGATGGATTCCAATTCTTCTGGCAAGTATCATCTGAAACACACTTTGCGCGTATGGCTCTGTCCCACAAAATCGATGCAGCGTGGTCCACGCTGAAGCTGAACAGAGCTAGAATGTTTGGCTGTCTTACTCCCTCCACAGATTCCAGTTTGCGCACACTTTTGCTAAGAATGAAATGAAGAGTACAAAAGCTGGAGCCCCATACCTTGTACTACTGTTGTGTTACGCGCAAGAAGCAATCAAGGTATCTAATTCGATTCCTTGTGTCATATCAATCAACCCGGCAGAGCAAACTGCCAGGGGTGCTTCCTGTAAAAGTGGTACAATGCCTGAACGGCAAGCAACCAATCCAATCCAACTAGACAGCAAGCTTTAGCTCTGCTTGTTTAGCCAGCAAACTCGAACGGGCTGAAGCTCCGAGAACCCACCTGATTGGCTCCTTCGCGCGAATCAAACCCCTGAACGAACGGAAGTACTACAGTACTGATGCGAGTACAAGGAGGACCGGACAGGAAAAGATCAACAGGGAATCTCCCGCGGGAACCAGTGCCAAGAACACAGCTTCCTCATGAATTGTCACTAACACGCGAAGGAATAGCAGGAAATCCCGGACATTGGTGAGGGAAAAGGCCGGGATTTGGTTGACGCAAGAACGAAATGTTGGAGAGGATTCAGAAGCGGAAACAACATGAGGTAGGAGATAACTTACGGGTTGGATTTGGTGGTTCCTCCAAAGAGGAAGTCTTTTGGTCTCCGGGTGGGGAAGCGGCTCGACTCCTCCCCGAGACGAGACCCCGGGAGCTCGAGCTTCCCTTCCCTTCCCTACCTGTAGTACGGAGTATATAGCGAGAGGGAGGGAGACGGCCGGGGCGAGGGAGATGGCAGATGGGGGCCTCCCTCTCCCTGTTATGTGAAATGGTGAGAGATGAGGATGGACATGGTGTGCCACAGCAGCCATGAGCCCATCACTAGGAAGCATCCTCATCACATGGTGGGTGATCTGTTGGCCTGCTAGCCCACTGTTACTGGGAGGGAGTACGTAGCTCACTGAGTCGATGAGACGCCAGGGACATCATCACCCGTTGTTGCTCCATTCTCATGCAACCTCGAGCCCTAGAGTGTGTCATCGGGCAAAGAAAGGAATTGCACCGTCCCTGCCGTAGATTTATTTATGCACCCCCCACTCTCTAATTTGCCACAACCTAGTACATCTATGATCTATCTACCTCATTGTTCTAGATTCTCCTGCTGTTAATTGATGATCGACATAAAGTGAGGCAGGGACTAAAAGAAATGGAGGATTGCAAGCTTCTTGTGTCGGCAAGGAAGCTTACTACCCTGTGAATACAGTGTCTGAGGTGGAGTATGAATTCATAAAGGACAGCTGCCAGTTTCACACAGAACGGGTCGGTGCATGGTTTGATCTTGTTTTCTTCAAACGTGTGCCTCCAGTCGGTAATTTGTAATCCTTCCGTCTATAAAACGTTATTGTCTTTTAGTTTATTTTTGAACTAAGAGAAAGTAACGTATATGGACGAAGCTGGACAGATTTAACTGTCGAGGTTGAAACATCGCTGTGACTCAAGACTCGTGAGTCGTGATCAGCACATTAGGCAGCTTTAACTGTCCCATTGTTGCCTTTTTCGTGAAAGAAAGAAAAAAACTGTCCTTTTGTTACCTCGCCTTATAAGCCAGTAGTAGAACAGCACGGGTGATCGACTGCATGCATCCTGCTAGTAATTTACTAGATCGCATTGCTGCTTCATCAACAAACTGCAATATGCTCCATTCTGGGAACAACGCGTAACATAAAAAGGGGAATCAATATATAAAAGCTCCCTGATCAATGTGAATAGACAGTCTTGTTTGGTGTCAAACCACCACCAGAGAACCTGTCTTTATATATTTTCCCTTTTACTAGAACAGAGGGAAATGTGTGTGAGGCTGACCTGTGGCATGTGCGTGATTAGCATCTGATGCATGCTGCTGCAAGCCTAAGAGTTCTCTTCTCCCTTTTTAATTTCTAAAAGAACAGAGAGAATTCTCTCTCTGGCAGCGATGTGTATTGTGCTAATCCACGCGAAAGTTTTTTTTTTATTTTTTCTAAACGCAAGGTATATATGGTCGGAGCTTTCGGCCCAGGAATCCGATTCCCTTCAATTTCATTAACCGTAGCATAACGTACGACGACTTACCTTCTCTCCGGCAACAAGGAATTTGTTTGAGTGCCACCAAAATCCAAATTCCATTGTCAGCTGATAAAATGACAGACAATCTGTGTTTCGATGTTTAGAAGAAGGAAAAAAAAACAGTAACAAAAAAAAAACTGGAGGTGCGGGGAATCGAACCCCGTGCCTCTCGCATGCGAAGCGAGCGCTCTACCATATGAGCTACACCCCCTGATGATGGTTACATCGGGATGCGAGCCCAGTTGGTAAACGGGAAGCAATCACCGGAGATGAGATGATTCATCGGGTATGGGCCAAATCTTTGTGAGCAAAGTGGTTGAGGCCCAGTAGGCTCCAAAGTGGTTGAGGCCCATCCGACTCCGAATCCACAAACTTTCTCGGCCCCCCCACTTTCCCTTTATTTAGTAGTCTGGTCTTCTTCTCTTCTCTTCTCTTCTCGTCCTCCACAGCCGCCGCCCCTTGGTTTGGCTTCGTCATCAGATCAACTTCTGCCTGCGATTCCGACATCCATCCCACCTCTCGCGACTCTGGTTTTCGATCCCAACACCAACAGCAGCAGCAAGATGTCCGGCGAGGAGGAGGAGAACGCGGCCGAGCTCAAGATCGGCGAAGGTTCGCTCTTCTTCTTCTTCCTCTCCCCTCCCCTCCCCAGTTTTTGCGGCTAGGGTTTTCTCTTCTCTGTTCGTCATGCCTGCCTGCCTGCCACTCGCTAGCGGCACTAGTGGTTAAAAAAGACGGAAACTTTGATGGGTGCAGAGTTCCTGAAGGCCAAGTGCCTGATGAACTGCGAGGTGGCGATCATCCTGGACCACAAGTACGAGCAGATGCAGCAGCACGCGTCGTCGGACTCGGACCCGTCGTCGCAGGTGTCCCAGGTGTTCGAGAAGTCGCTGCAGTACGTCAAGCGCTTCAGCCGGTACAAGAACCCCGACGCCGTGCGCCAGGTGCGCGAGACGCTCAGCCGCTACGGCCTCGCCGAGTTCGAGCTCTGCACCCTCGGCAACCTCTGCCCCGACACCAGCGGCGAGGCCGTCGCGCTCGTGCCCACCCTCACCTCCGGCGGCAGGTTCCCCGACGGCCACCAGGGCAACGACAAGATCGATAAGATGCTCAACGACCTCGCGCTCATCAAGAAGTTCGAGTAGTCGTTCTAGATTCATTCTTCACTCTGCTCTCGCTCACCTCCTCTCTACCTCTATTACTAGTATTATGTGGCCCTGCTATGACAACTAGTACTCATATCAGTAGATGGTGTATCAAGTTGAACAATCATGCATCTTTCCTTCCGATTGAAATATTCAGCTTCTGAATTCTGATGAGTGCTTTTGACTGTTAAGGCCCCTGAAGTTCCCATCGTCTCTGGCGAAGAGCTTGATTTCCTTTTTTTTCTTCCCAATAGCAATGCTAACTGTATCACATATGAACATGAATAAAGGAACACTCAGCCTGACGGTTCTTGATACGGACAATTCAAGCAGCTGCTGATTCTGAACTACCGTAACCATGAATTCAGTACATCTGCAACACTTAACACGTCCGACTGGACGGCACATAATAATGCAAGAAATTCACATCATATATACATACGCAGGTGATTCATTCGTCTTCTGTCACTATCTACTGAACCGACAGAGTGGACACATTTTGCAAAACTAGATTCACATAATTCTCGTTCACTAGTAAAGACAATACAATACGTAACAGGTGAGAGGAGGTGCTTCATGGCCATCATGAGGCAGGGGAAGAGGCGTGGCTTCTTCTACGACTACGAGCACCAGTTCCAGCAGCCAAACGACGACGGCACCCGGCCGGTCCTCCTGATGTACTCTGCCTGCTCGGCAGTCCTTGCAGCCGCACGGTTCCTTTTGGACTCTGCGGCGGCGCGCTTCTCGTCCGCTGCGTGCCTTGCCGATGCGACCTGGGTCATCAGCTTGTCTTGAGCACGGGCACGCATCCTCTCCACCTCAACCTGCAATGACAGGAAACCATCAGCACCCACAAATATAACATGACAAAGGTCGATCTGAATTTTCACACTTCAATTCCATAATGTCCTGAATCTGAACGTTTCTGGCAAGGCAAACTGACCAAAATAATAGTAGCAGCATCAAAACAAACCAAATGAAACCTATCCACGCCATACCAGAATTAAACGAAACATACTGAACTTGTAGTGTCGTTCATACTCCAAATGGAAGGAGAAACCTACCCATGCTTGTAATGGACAAAGGAACTATTTTGCTTACCTCAATTTTTCGCATCTCAGCTTCAATTTTGGCTTTCTGATGATCTTCCCATGCTTGGATCTTGATCTCTTCGCGTTTAAACCTGGAGAATAAGGGGAACAATACTAGTAAAAATCGCCAAGCACCCAAAGCATTTCCCTTCTGTAAATACGAGGACGAGGAGGCATGTTTTGATATAATAAGCAATGAAGCACCACCTTGCTACATATTTCGCCTTCTCCGCCTCCTCCCAAGCGGCCGCGCGGATTTCAGTCATGTTCTGTGCCGATTGGTCCGTGGGCACCGTTTTCAGCGAAAGTGATGCGTCCTTCTCCTCCTCCTTCTTGCTTGCCCATGCTGCAATGTTGGTCTTCCCTAGCTGCGTGCCGAGAAGCATTATCTCTCTCCTAGTTCTCATTTGCAGTTCTTGTTCACTCAGTTCTGCATTGCTACTTTCTCCATGATGGCTGATGACAGAACTAATTGCGTTGGGACCTAGCATCCTTCGTGGAGTAGTTGGCCGAGAACAGTTTGGACTGGTTGCTCTCACCGGTGTCCCAGTCCGGGATGGTTCTTGGCTGGCAATTGGAGTCATTTCGGTGCCCATATCCCTCATTGACACCGACCGAACTGTTGATGGAGGAGGTATGCATGATGTTGTATTCTGAAGCGTAGCGGAGGAATCATGGCGGCTAAAAGTAACTGCACACGTTCAAAAAAAAAAAAGCATGCTCTATGAGTTTTCTTATGTTTCCATTAGAAGAAGCAATGCAAAAAGATACTAGAATAAACAAACTGTTAGTTTTGTTTTAATGAAGAGTTTGATCCTTACCAGCTGAATCCATGACTATACTTTCTTCAACAAAAGCACTCTTTGTCTTTGAGCAAGGCTCCACCACTTCTGGACAGGGATCCAGAGGGGCCCAACCCACTGCTTTCTGATACCCGATTTCTCTCTTCTCCTGGCTTGGATCGATCCGCTTAGTAACAGTATCTACCTCCTCTGTGGCCTCCAGCACAACCTTGGTTACCGGTAGTAGTCTCCCAGCACCGGAGACAGGTTTCTCCACCTTCCTAGGCAGCGCCCCACTAGCAGCAGCCCTGCAAGATCGGTTTGCTGTCGGACTGGCAATCCATTTCTGGGCATTATCCCACTTCGACGGGGCCGGCTTCGAGAAGGGAGGTACGACTGGAGCTGCCGCCGCCGCCGCCGCTGGTCGAGCAGACGTCCCTCTGTCCTTGTGGAATTCGAAGTTGGACGCCACACTCTCCGAGTCACACGAGTCCTCCTCCTCTTCGGGCACCCTAGTCCTTGAACCCGTGGAGTAAGCGTCCCGCGGTCGGTGCTGCCCGCTCCCCGTCTCCAACGAGGAGGATGAAGATTCGGAGATCGTGTTCACCACATCCACGTCCTTGTATTCCTCGCACGTGGTGCTTTCACCTGTAAGGATGGAGAGTCGTAGTTTCGCACTCAGAGACCACCTGAAGATTCAAGAAATTATCGGCTCACGCTTTTGGTTGAGCTACCTGCTGATACAGGTGTCGCATTTCGAAGCGGAATTCGGCAATTTAGGCGAGTAAATACACTAGTGTTGTAAAAGGGAAAAAAAGACTGTTATCTAAGTCCCATCTTATTAATCCGAACAGGTAGTGCAAAACGTTGTGCATTTTCATGGCGAGAAATGAGGACGAAAATTGAACCCTATCAACAACGAAATGAAACGGTCCAAATCAAGCAATGCAGCAGGGATTACAAATCAAAAGAAACCAGCTTGGACCCAGAACTAGGCAAGCCCCCATCCCACCATCTAATCTAACACGAAGAAGGAAAAAAATCGAATTATTAGCAGCATTACACGGGAATAGGGGTGGAGGAGTTGCTCACCGCGCGCATCGGCGTCGGATCTGACAGCGGCGTCGGCGTCCTGCCCCTTGTTGCGGCGCTTGTCCACCCCGAGCAGCATCGCGCGCAGCCGCTTGGGAGAGAACCCGCCGCCCTGCTGCTTATTTATTAAATAAGGGGAGTGTTAAGAGACCAGCAGCAGCAGCAGCAGCCCGCATTGGTGACTGAACCGAGCAGAGAAGCAGGCAGAACCCATGGCGCATGGCGGCGGTGTGTGTGCACAGGTACCTGGGTGGGGAACGGCTTCTCGATGCGCTCGTACTCCATGGTGTGGTGGCGACGCGCAGCCGGAGCCGGGGGGATCTGCGGGCGGCGGCGTGACGGTGAGGAGGGTGGAGGCCTGGTCTGCTCAGCGGCTGAGGTGTGGTGTGAGAGTGCGGGAAGAGAGAGAGAGAGAGAAGAGATCGAGTCGTAGTAGTAGCGTAGTGATGATGAGGTGAGTTAAAGTTTGAGCTCGGGAGTGTGTGTAGTACTTTTGACTGCCTTTTGACGGACGGACGGACTCGTTGGATAACACTTCCGGGGCTCGATTTTGGGAATATTTACAGGTTATGCCACCATCCAACAAGTAAAGTACAAAACGATGTTGCGATGGCGGGGGGAGGGCAAGATGGTAACTGTCCGGGCGAGGAGCGAGGTGGTGATTACCTCACCGGCAACGGCCACTCTCTTGGGCCCAGGCCCGCACGGATGTGACAAGTGAGCCCTTGGTGGTCTTCGTCGTCGTGCCAACGGCCGAGCACGGGGATGATGCATGAATCAACTCAACTCCGTGCCGATGCTGAGGCGCGGAGGTCCGTCCCCAATCATGCTGTCCGCAATCCGCATGCATGTGACTGGTGAGTGAGATGAGTAGTACAAAGCCACTCTCATTTACTAGTAACTCATACTGATGATCCATGGAGGCACGCTAGCTCCTTCATCTTCATACCACGCTAGATATGCATGCTGGCTATACATATGCACTCCACACATAACAGTTAGTTACAGCAACTGCAAGGTCAACAATTGCTTCGTCATCTGCATCTACAGCCATTCGCTCCGTGCATGATCCGTGGATCGATGCGATGGCGTCGAGCCACTCCGCCACCTGCTCAGCCGTCGGCCGCGACTTGGGGCTCTCGTCCACGCCACGTCCAGCATCCTGCCCGCGCTCCTCGTCACGGTCACGGGAAGCCCACCGCCACGGCGGCGGCGTCCACCACCTCCTTCCTGGCCCCTAGCTCCCCTCCCCTCGCGCCACATCCGCAGCGCCCACGACGACGTCACGTTCCGCCCGC
The DNA here is from genome assembly GCA_036927565.1 of Tuctoria greenei. Lineage (NCBI taxonomy): Eukaryota > Viridiplantae > Streptophyta > Magnoliopsida > Poales > Poaceae > Tuctoria > Tuctoria greenei. The sequence goes on along the minus strand of JAYESD010000004.1, from coordinate 219,801,671 downwards.
CGCCGCCGCCGCCTACGGGACTACTACGCGCCACGTCCACCGGCCGCCGCCCCGTCACCAGCACCACACGCCCACAGCCCGCGCGCCGCGCCACGCCGAGCCGGGCCGCCCACGGCAGCAGCAGCGCCGGCCCCTCCTCGTGGAGCCACTGGTCGAGGCTGCCGTTCTCCATGTACGTACGGGTAGATGAGCAGCCGGTATAGTAAGAGAGTAACCTCAAAACCAGAGCAAAAGATACAGTGACTAGTATTAACGAGCTCAGTTCTGCACTCCATGTCTCTTTCAGATTCACCAAAACGTGATACAAGAAAGGTGCTTTAACAGTCTAACCAAGATCTGAAACAAACGCACCGCTAATCCGCAAGCTAAAAAGGTGTATGAATTGTACATCTGATATCCTATTCAGCATTTTCGTTGTCCATAACGGCACTGAACTGACTCCCCTTCGATAAGCCTCTCCAGGGCATCTGACGGAAGGCCAATCATTTCGAGTGTCTTTTCCCAGACCAGCTGGGTTGTTTCAAGGTTATGCGCTTCCTCAGATGCGTTCGTTGGGTTGCAGTCATACGAAATGCAAGCAGAAACAGGCCAGTCTTCAGACTTCAACATCTCGCAGTATTCCGGAACTTGGGGGTCAGATGCCGCGAACAATGTACTTCTTGAACCTGAATTAAGGTCCAAAATGAGATGTTCGTGACTATCAGAAGATGTAGTTAACTGACAAAAAGGAAACAACACCATTTATTATTTATTAACTCACCTTCTTGAGCATCAAATATGAAGTAAGGAATCAAATGATAAGCAGCTACAACAACCTTAGGAAGGTCTCTTGCCTGTGTCATATAATGAACCTTGAGTCAACATTTAGTGAATATAAATAGATAATGTGTAGGTAAGAATCGATAATGTGTAGGTAAACTGCATTGCCGTTCAATAACCTTGAGTCAACAATCTTAGGAAGGAAGAATCAATAATGTGTAAGTAAACTGCATTGCCGTTCATGAATGATAAAGATACTCCCTCCATCCCTAAAAGTTTGTCGCTTTGTAGTTCAAAAATGAACTACAACGCGACAAACTTTCAGAAACGGTGGGAGTACTTTGTTACAGACAGTGTTGGGACTCATCATACACGTGACCAGTCATCTAATAACATATGCACTTTCAAATGAGGTTTCTTTTCTCTGTTGTTATGTTCAATTACTCACACGTCACAAGAGACTGCTAACCAGAGCAACCCTTCACGTGTTTCCTAGAATATGAATGTTGAACAGGCAGAGACAGGTCAAAAAATAGCTAATCCTTTGCACCTGCCAGCACAATTAAAACCCAATAAAATAGAATTGGTAATGGAACTCACAACATTAGTGTCAACAGTCCCAGGAGAGACGCAGACGATGTTGATGCCAGCTTCTGCAGGAATTCTCTTATGTAGCATGCTGCTAAATTTTATCTGAGAGTAAAACTAGAATAATTTAGATCTAATAAAACAAAAAAAAACATGCATGAATAGGTTAAAGGCAGCCTTTTGCGGCAATAGAGCAAAAGAAAAATCAGTTAAAAAGTATGAAATGGAACAAACATCTCAAAGAAAGCAGGTGTCTATTAGAATTATAACACATATGGTACCTGTGCCAACTTGCTGTTTGCATATGCTAACCAACTTCTATACTTCCGTTTTCCAGATCTCAAGTTCATATCTTCAGCATCAACAAAACCTACCGTGTGCATCTGTAATTGAATAATAACATGTCATATGTTGCAAATGTATCAACAAAAGAATTATAGATTAGCTACTTATTTGATTCTGAATTCATATTAGAATCAATATGCTTGGGCTAGGATACATAGGCACGTAGCCAATTGTGTGTCGCAATACCCACTAGATAAGAATTTCTGAGAGGAGGGAACTCACAATGGAATTAACATTTACAATTCTGCTGGGAGAACCTCGAAGAAGAGAAGGCATAAGCAACATCGTCAGTAATGCAGGTGCAAGATGGTTTACTTGCATGTGTTCTTCGTGACCATCTTTGGAAATGCGCTGAGGTTCTAAAGAAAAAAGGAAGAAAAATTTGATTATTTATGATACAACATAAATACTACACTATGTTGAAACGAAACCTGAACAGAATTAATAGATTATCATCCAAAGGATTGCGTAAACAATTAAGTACACAGACCTCCTATAGCAAAGATACCAGCATTGTTTATCAATACATGTAGGGGTGCCATACGAGCATTCCAGGCATCAGAAAATTTCACAACCGAATCGAGGGAGAGCAGGTCAAGTTCCATCACCTGAAAGTGTAATATTGTTTAAACAATGCCAAATATTCTGCAGCTAAACCAATAGATATGGCTTATAAGTGTGCCCCTAGTCCTTGTCAAGCAAACTTCTTGTGGTTGATTGTAGATGTCAAATGTGAACATACACATAGGCAACATAAGTGGTTTGAGTACATAGGTACATATTTCTTAATATTAACATGTAACTCATCTAGGCCCAATAAAGTCTGAAGCTCCAATTTTATGTTGACATGTTAAATTGGAGGTAAAAGATTATATGTAGGCAGACAACAATCAGATCATACTGTATTAAGTATACTTAACATGTTATACAAAGACTTCCTCCATCAACCAAAATCCTGTAGCAAGCTTCTTGAACATTACCTCAGCATTTAGTGGCCTTCCGTTTTCTGAACTTTCATTCTGCCATTTCTGAATCAACTCTTGTGCCACCTTGGGTCTCCTAACTGCCATCACAACATGTGCCCCAGCCAGAGCAAGTTGTCTGTTTTGGTCGTGAAGGTAAAGAAACCCAATCAGTGTCAGATCCAGAGCAAGATGATAGTCTCTCATGGAGCTTGCTGATTTTAATATTTTTATCATTTGCATAGGAGAAAGAGGCATGCATCACTCCATACTAGTTCTACTAGCTTTAGGTTGACACATAAGTTAATGAACGTGATTTTTGCCTGAATGGGAAAATGTATGAACCAACAAATCATCAAAAGTAGTCAAATTTACTCTTTTATTATTTATTTATTTATTTAGTGATTTTAAAAAAGTTGACAGTACTTCAGTTAGAAGTTGGGCTACTTAATTTAGCACCCATACACTGATACGCTATGTTCTTGTCTTCTGAATGTTTCAAATTCGAGTAACAGGCACGTGTTGCAACTCTCCTGGAGACGGGAAATAGTAACGGCTGGGTAAAAGATCCATCTTTAGCTGTCGGCACAATGAAGGGTCCAATGATCGACAGAAAATCCATCCCAATCTTTGGACACCGAATCTATTCCACCAGTACGAGAAAGAAAGGCACCGAGGGGAGAACAAAGGGAGGGAATGACAAGGAAGGACCTGGCGATCTCGAGGCCGATGCCGCTGGTGGCGCCGGTGACGATGACGGAGACGCCGTTGAGCGGGGGCAGCTCGAGCGGGTTGGCAAGGTGGCTGGCGGCGATGCGCTGGAAGAAGAACCCCCCGACGATGGCGAGCCAGCCGCGCCCCCATTCCAGCCACCCCAGTTCTTCCCTCGTCCTCCTCCCGCTCCTCTCGCCACCGGGCGAAGGGCCGGCGGCCTTGCCGTTGGAGGGAGAGGCGACTGCCGCGCCCTCTCCTTCCGGTTCCGGCGGCTGCGGGCGACGGAGGCGCAGTTCCCCGGCCATGCGGAAGGAGGAGAGGAGAGGAGAGAATCTCTGATGAGTGTCAAAGGGAGAAGAGGAGGCAAAACTTTGTGCTGCAAGTCTGCTGCTCCAGCTGTGCGATTCTTTGTTCTGACCTGCCTCGTGTTCCATGGAAGACTGATTAAATGCAGAAAAATCAAGAACTTGTGGTGGTTTTCAGTGAAATCGAAGAGCTTTAGAGGTAGAAAACAGCAGAATACATCAACTGTAAAACTGATCCAAAAATAAAATGTTAGTAGTACAACAAAACGAATTAGAAAAAAATTGGCGTCGCCCGGACTTGAACCGGAGACCTTCAGTGTGTTAGACTGACGTGATAACCAACTACATCACGACACCGTGCTTGGAAAGGTGAATTAGCTATCACTGACAAACGTTCTAAATCAACTCCCACTGCAATAGCCACGATATTGCATGAGCATGACGAAAATATATAATGAACAATAGGAACCAGATCAAGCTCCTCCGGACTGAAATTTAATTGTATTCACTTTCAGAATTTCAGACTGAAATTCGCTTACAAGTGGATACAAAAAACAGCCAAGGTATACATCATACCCTAACTAAGTCCCCTTACGATCGATCGAAAGATTGGAAGCTACGTCGTCAATGTTGCCAGGAAGGCATCCAATTTCACGTTGTCGCTTCGAGACAGGAACTTGATGCATATGGGCGCGCGTGTATGCGTGATGGTCATGACCGACGACATCAACGACCCGAGGCCGTCCCCGCAGATCAACCCTGACGCCACCGCCGACGAGAACATCCGCGCCGCGTCGGCGTCCACGAACTCCCACAGGTACAGCGCCAGGCTCCCGAGGAACATGTCGATGACGACGCGCGGCGGCACGAAGAACGCCACGGCGATGGCCACGGTGCTGGGGACGTACGCCGCCACGACGCGCCACCGCTTCAGCCTGGCCACCTCCCTGAGCGCGCTCAGCGCCAGGGCGAGCGCGAAGAAGAGAGCCGAGAAGTGCATGATGTGGTCGGGCAGCTCGCCGTGCTGCTGCTGATGGGCGCCGGCGCCGGCGCTGAGCATGGCGATGCCGCGGTACACCTTGGCGTAGGGGACGTCGTCGACGGAGAGTTCGTCCGTAGTAGTGCTGTTGTTGTTGGTGCCGAGTAACTTGGCCTGGTTGTAGAACACCCAGAACACCACGGGGTTGACGATGCAGCCGAGCGCGGTGCCGATCACCTTGCTGATGAACACGGCGCGCGGCGAGGTGAGCGTCATGTACCCGGTCTTGAGGTCCTGCATGAGGTCGCAGCCGTTGGACAAGCACCCCATGACGACGCCGCAGGCGACGAGCCCGGCGACCACGCCGCCGTGGCTGAGGCCCACGGACGAGCCGATGACGAGCATGGCCAGCTTGCCGTACGTGCTGGACAGGTTCATGTCGGCCATGCCGAGACCGTACACGTTGCAGAAGGCGAGGAACGGCATGGCGAGGAAGATGAGCGCGACGTGGCGGGAGCTCAGCTGCGGGTAGAGGGAGGGGATGACCGCGGCGGAGACCGTCGACAGGAGGACGTAGCAGCCGGCGGTGAGCGAGTCGGGTATGTGACGATCCCGAACGAACACCTGCGCCCTCCGGCGGTCGTCGAAGGACGACTTGAGCACCTGCTGCCGTCGCTGCTCCGCGGCGTCGTTGTCGAGGCACTTGAACGGCAGCTGCGGCTGTGCCGTCGTCGTACTGTTACCACCACCGCCACCATGATCACCACCGCCCTGCAGCTGCAGCGGCCGTGGCGGCCTGCGTTGCTCGGACGACATTATAGCGCGCGCCGTGCGGAGGATGATGCACAGCAAGTCGAAGAGCGCGTCGGCGAGCATCATGGACACGCCGATGAACACCTTGTAACCGGCTACCCCGCTAAAGCTGTTGTTGGTAGTAGTAGTAGTAGCAGGGTACCATACGCCCTCCTTGGAGTTGAGAAACGGCACGACGATGCCCCACGAGAGAACGGCGCCGATGACGATGGAGACGGTGATCACGTGCGGGCAGATCATGCCGATGCCGACATTGGCCATGGAGAAGTCGAAGTAGAACCCGAGTTTGTACGCGTCCATGCCGAACAAGGGGAAGGTCTTGAACCCGCAGCCCCTCCCGGCGCCAGCGTAGAACCACTGGAACAAGGACCACGCCATGGTCCCTCCGAACGACCTGAACAGCACCCTCACCTGCCGCCTCGCGTGGTTGGAACCCTGAGGGGTGTGGAAGCTGTTGATGAGGTTGGCCGTGGCCGTGCCGCTGGGGAACGTCAGCCGGTGCCGGATGATCATCATCGTCCTGAACGGCATGAGGATGAACACGCCGGAAAGGCTGACCAGGAGCAGGAAAGCGATGAGCCGACCGACGCTCGGGTCCACGATGTTGTTCTCACCACTACTGATGGCGTCCCCTTCAGCTGCCTTCGCGCCCATTGCAAGAACGTACGTCCCAAACCCTCCTATACATACACACACATTGAATTTTAAGCTTGCTAATGATTAACCAACAACATATATAAGAAAAAAACAGAACTTTTTATATTTTTATGATATGTAAAAAAAAACACAAATACAGAGATACAGTACCACTAAATGTAATGACGGAGCACGCGACGACACACGTCTGGATGACGGTGTTCTCCTGACGGGTGAACGGCTGGTGGTGGGACGACACCTCGACGAAGCAATGGAGAGCACGGATCCACGCGCGGGAGAGGTAGAACCCGAGGAGGCCGGCGGGGACGCTGAGCGACGGGAGGAAGCCCGAGTTGAGGCTGATCTTCATGGCCACGACGCTGAGAGCCGTGCCGAGGACGAAGCTGACCACCAGCGACCGTGGCGTGATGGTCTCTGACAACGACGGGATCGGCTCCGCCTCGAACACGCGCTCCGTCGAGACGACGCCTTCTTCTTCTTCTTGTTCCTGGGAACCATCACAATAATGCCGCTCGTCCATTGTATCTATCGTATCGTAGGGGACTAATTAACGATCGATCGAGTTCTTCCTTTAATTAATTTGAAGGAACAGCAACGAGGGAGATCGATCGATCGATCGATTTAATTAGCTAGCCGTTCTTCTTTGATTCCCTGTGCATGTCTTGTTTGTTTGTTAGACAAACCAAGACACGCACACGGAATCAAAATGATGGCTGCAGTAAGGGCGAAGGGGGGGAGCGAAGTGACGTTGGTATGAATTATTTATGGGGCGCCATCCTTCTAATTATAGTCTTTGCTGTCTTGATGTCTATATACGACATGCATAATTAAGAGCACATATATTATTAGCATCATGAAATGGAAATGGAAATGCATACACGCTACTAAAAATAGCAGAAAGAAAAGGAACATGTGAGCCGTAACTAACATAAGAGGAGCAAGCTGCTGCTACTTGCATTGCAAGAGGGGTAGCAGCACGACGTGGAATTCGCATGGGCTTCACGCGCTGCCAGATGGGCTTTGTGCGCCCGATACGGGCCCAAGCCCATCTCATCGCTAGGGCTTCTTCGACGCCCCCACCACCACGTTATGATTATGAGGGCGCCTCCACTCCCACACCCAGCTCCCGCTCGCGCCGCCGCCATCACCGCGCTCCGCAGTGTGCTCGCTTGCACGCCCCTGCGAATCGCAACCGCGACGGTGAAGGGAGGGAGCGCGCTCTCCGATCCCAAACTCTTGGCAAGGTGAGCCTTTATCTACTATAGCTCGCGAACTCAATATCCTCACGTATTCCGTCCATCTGTTTGCGCGCTGTCGGTTTTGTCCCCCGGTTGTTTACCCGAGACGCTGAAGCTGAATGCGTCCTTATCTGTTCGGTAGAAGCCGTAACTTGCTTGTCCTGCAATTTAACGTTGCCTGGGGTAGTTTTGCAGTGACGAACAAGCGTGCAGTACTAATCTCTGTTACCGTAGATTGCTTTGTACTTACCAGTTCTTGTTGTTTTCCTAGTAATTCTAGCTTTAATTCCAGGTCCCGCCGTTCGAGAGAGAGAGACAGAGAGAGCAACAACGTAGATCTCTGCGCCTTTTGTTGCTCCGATTGAGGGGAGGTTTGATGAATAGGATCATCTGCCACCAACTTCTGGCCCAGTGCAAAACGCTAAGAGACCTTCACAAAATCCACGCCAAGGCCATCGTCCATGGCCTTCACCCCGGCAACCAGTCCGTCTCCTGCAAAATCTTCCGCAGCTACTACGCTGATTTTGGCCGCTTCGATGACGCGCGCAAGTTGTTTGATGAGATCCCCCGCCCTGACCTTGTCTCCTTCACCAGCCTCATGTCCCTCCACATCCAGTTAGGTAGCCACCGCGAGGCTGCATCCGTGTTCTCTCGTATAATTGCCTCTGGTCACCGTCCTGATGGCTTTGCTGTTGTCGGTGCCCTCTCGGCCTCGGGTGGGGTGGGCGACCTGGGTGTCGGGAAGGCGGTGCACGCGCTCATTTTCCGTCTTGGGTTGAACTCCGACGTGGTTGTTGGCAATGCTTTTATCGATATGTATAGTCGATGCGGGAAGTTTAACTCTGCCCTGACGGTGTTTGGTAGAATGTCTCTGAAAGATGAGGTCACTTGGGGTAGCATGCTGCATGGTCATTTTAGGTGTGCTAGTCTGGATTCAGCGCTGTACTTCTTTGATCATATGCCGGTGAAGAGTGTAGTTTCTTGGACATCACTGATCACTGGTCATGTCCAAGGCAAGCAACCTGTACGGGCCCTAGAGCTTTTTGGCAGGATGGTGCTGGCTGGCCACCGTCCTACTCATGTTACCATTGTAGGTGTACTGTCAGCTTGTGCTGACATCGGTGCTCTCGATCTAGGACGCGTTGTTCATGGATACGGAAGTAAATGCAATATTAGAAGGAATATAATTGTCAGCAATGCTCTGATGGACATGTATGCAAAGAGTGGTAGTATTGAGATGGCATTTTCTGTGTTTGAAGAAGTCCAATTCAAGGATGCTTTCACTTGGACAACTATGATATCGAGTTTCACTGTCCAGGGAGATGGGCTGAAAGCTCTTCAACTTTTTGAGGACATGCTTAGGTCTGGGCTGGTTCCAAACAATGTTACCTTCATTTCAGTTCTCTCAGCATGCAGCCATGCTGGATTAATACAAGAAGGTAGAAAGTTGTTTGGTAGAATGCGTGATACATATAATATTGATCTCCAACTTGAGCACTATGGATGCATGGTTGATCTGTTTGGACGTGGAGGGTTACTTGAGGAAGCTGAAGCTCTGATAGCTGATATGAGTATGGAACCTGATGTTGTGATGTGGAGGTCACTTCTCAGTGCATGTCTAGTTCACGGTAACGATAGATTGGCTGAGATTGCAGGGAAAGAAATCATTAAGAGGGAACCAGAAGATGATGGGGTTTATGTGCTTCTTTGGAATATGTATGGCTCCTCAAATAAATGGAGAGAAGCTCGAGAGATGAGGCAGCAAATGCTGACTAGGAAGATATTTAAAAAGCCAGGCTGTAGTTGGATTGAAGTTGAGGGTGTGGTCCATGAATTCTTGGTTGATGACAAGACTCACATAGCTCGAAGGGAAATTTATGAAACCCTAGAATATTTGAATAAGGAGTTCAAGATGGATCTTAGATCATCCTTACTGGAACACGATTGTTTATCCATTTTTGTTGATGGAGAAACTATATTCTAGAACCTGATAAGCCTTTTGTTTCTAAATCAATCTTGTTCCTTGTTTACCCTAAAGATTTCTTTTCTCTGTGACACTAGATCAAAATTGTACATACCAGTTTTATTTATTAACTTGATTATTACCATTTTCAGTTATCTTATTGCACGTGTGAGTTGTACCTGTAAATGTTTCATTCAGTTGCTTTGTACAGTTTAGTACCTGACTTGATGACTTCTCATGTTGCATTTTATTAATTATAATATATTACCCATTTGTTAGATGTGCTCTGGAGATGAGATCGATGGAGATGGCAGTGTTGGACAGACAGTTTGCAAGGATATCAGGCGCTACAAGTGTGACTTTTGCGCTGTTGTTAGGTCAAAGAAGTGTCTGATTCAGGCTCACATGGTTGCGCACCATAAGGTACATCCATTCTGCAAACAATGCATCTACCAATTTATGCCTTGTATGCTTAAAAGGTTCTGTTATATGCCTTGTTTAAAGTTGTGTTATATGCTTTAACCCACACGTGTGTTTTGTACTATTTTTTCTACAGGATGAACTGAACAAATCAGAAATCTACAATTCAAATGGTGAACGGATTGTTCATGACGTTGAACATAGGTGCCTAGAGTGTGGAGCCTGTTTCCAGAAGCCAGCTCATCTGAAGCAGCACATGCAAAGTCACTCTCAGGAGGTTGGTATTCCTCATCTGTGAACCCAGTGTGACCTTACTACTTTTTATTGTATTGGCAGTTATGCACTGATAACCACCTTCAGTTCGTAGAAGTAAAGAGAGCGTGCTTTTACAGTATATTCTTCATTTGGGGGCCTGGCTTGTATTCATTTTTATTCCTATATGATTCCCTTAATACAGTTGTTTTGCAGGCTATATAGATTGTTAATGGCGTGAAGCATTGGATCCCATTTAAAGAACTCCAAAATGCGTTGAGGTTGATGAAGTCTTGGATGAACTAGTAACAGGTTGGGATGACCTCCTGTGAAGCTTCAACAAGATTGCCTCATACACGCTCATTGAGTATGTTTGTCCTTGCTCATACAGTTTTTCTTCCTATTTTATGGTGATTTTCATGGAATAACCTCTGCTGTACAATAACAACAACAATTATGATGATGATGAAGCACTCATGCCCCTTCCCTCCTTTCCTGTCCTCGGTCTGCAGGGCATGAAAACATAAAAGACTAGTAATTTTTAAGTTTGGATCCATTCAGTGAATCTGGGAGGTCTTTCTGTTTTACTGTTCTCCATTTTTCCTTGGGCTTCTAGATTTTGGGTATGTTAGTTGTAGCAATGAAGGGATTGATCATCAAAGTATCATTTAAGAAAGCTAGGGTCTTCACCACATAGGCTCCTTTAGCTCACTATGGTGTTGATACTTGATAGCTTTGTTTCTTCTAGTTTTGTTTCGTGACAGAAAGCTGTGATATACTGCAAGGATTAGATAGGTTACGGAATACAGATCCTTTTGAGATAAGAGCAGAATATACTCCCTTTATCCTGCTAACAGGCTTCCTTATGGGAGCTTTGAGGAGACAAGGATCCAATAGCAAAATGTCATCTCAGAAAGCTAGGGCCATTCTTCATTGGTTTTCAGCTCGCTATGGTGACAATAGTCCTATGTTTCTATTCCAAAATTTTTCTTGAAAAATGAGAGATGGTACTGATCCTGGTGTAGTGGAGTTTCACCAAATAGGCTCCTTTAGCTCACAATAGTGTTAATAGCTATTTCTTTCTCCTAGTTTTATTTTCTGACGAGAAGCTGTGATACACTGCAAGGGTTAGATAGGTTATGGATCCTTTTGAAATAAGGGCAGTAATATCCTCCCTTTGTCGTGCTACATCTTCACAGGCTTCCTTACGGAGCTTTGAGAAGACGAGGATCCAATAACAAAATGTCATCTCAGAAAGCTAGGGCCATTTTCGTTGGTTTTCAGCTCGCTATGGTGACAATAGTCCTACATCCCTGAAATTATTTCCATAATTTGTAAAAAAATGAGAGCTGGGGCTGATCCTTTGTATAGCTATACATTTTGAAGATACTTTTGCCCTTGTATATATAAGGCTGTTTTATGTGTCCCCTACAGTTTTGGTTGCCACATTTGTTTTTTTTTAACATTCATTCGATGCTCTAATGGTACAAAAAATGAATATAAGTTTCTTTTGGTTGCTTCACCATAACCCAGTGCATTCTTTATTAGATGTGAATTATTTATGGTTAACCTAGATGTTATAGTGTTTGTGCCTACCTCTATGTCACACCCGGTTTTATTAGAAATAAAACCAGCTGCAAAGTACATGTATGCCAGGATCAGTTTCACCATACATGTACGACAAAAGTGATAAACAGTTCCATATCGCATGCAAACAACATTTATACCTTTAAAAGAGTTTTGAAGTAGCAGCGGAAGAGGAAAACTTTAGGGCAACCACAGGCAAGTTGACTGGCAGCAACGCGACCTATACACCGTCTTCACTTGTCACGGTTCTCATTAGGTCTTCTCTTCACTGAGCAGCATATCAAAAATACAACAAAGCAAGTGTGAGTACCATCTCGTGGTACTCCGCAAGTGTGGGAAATAAATGACATGAAGGCCATTCAAAAAGGAAAGGCTGATAATGGTTTAAGCACTATGCATTAAACCTATCCTTAGCTTTCATTAGCACCTACATCTAGGTGTATATTTCCCAATCATAGTAGAATAATAATAATAATAATGAATCAATACCAACATCATTCCCAAATCATCGTCTCAACCATCATCCCAACCATCGTCTAATTATGAATTCGTCACCAAGCCGCTCTTGTCCGTGAGCACGGCTGTCATGACAGTTTCTCAATCTCTGCAGAGAATGTATCCTTTACCCACAAGCCGTGATTTCATCCCCTGTTGCCAGGTGGACTAAGCAAACCTCCCTGATGCCAGTGGTGATCAACCACATTTCACACTTCCGTAGGTGTGCGGCCAGGAGATCACTACGAGGTCTTTACAAAGGTACTCCCGATTAGTGCTAGCCCTCTAAGGTTTCCACCACTGAGGATTCTCGGAGTAACCCTCCGCCCCAGAGCCCCCTCTTGAGCCTTGCGGATCCCAGAGCAGATCACCCGCATCATTCCCCGCACCATCCAACTACTAGCATTTCATCGGGAGAAACCTAATTAATTGACCAAGCTGCCCCATCTCAGTCTCGTGGCGATACTGTATAGCTTAGTGGCTACTCCATAAACCGGTCCTTAGAATCCGGCAAGGTTCCAACCCCAATCCCGGGTCTCGTGCGTACTGCACCATACCATTCAACCAACCCGCCAGATTCCTATTTACTACACTTCATATTCCAACATCATAGTCATAATCATAATAATAAGTACTGAGTAACAAGTGTAGTTAAATGTATTCCCACCCAACTATTATGCATGGCTAAGCGTAAAGTAAATCCCGTTTATCACCCTTCCATGACCCATGCGACAAGGTAATAAGGATACAACAACAGGACATGATATAGGATTCATATTAATTAGCATGCAACTAACTAAACCCTTAAAAAGGTGCAAGATGGTCAAGGACACTTGCCTTTGTATAAATAGCTGCTCAGTTCTTCTTCATTGAACTCTTGATCTTCACATCTTCATGTAGCTTCTTGATCGTAGAAATACGAGTGCGTATAAACTACCGTCAAAAGAGAAATAAAAACAATCAAGAACAATACACCATACAAGCAATACCAATATTATGATTGAAATTTATTATGATTATGATTTAAATTGGAGTTATGATGGATTTATTATTTTTCATAGCTAAATAAATGCATTTACCATTTATTTTCCATTTTTAATATTTAATTATAGGCTAAAATCATTTTTGATGAATTTTCTATAGCCAAAATATATTTTATATGTATTTTATAAATTTTATTTCAGCATAAAACATTTTATAAATAATTTTCCTATTATTTCCATATTTATTCTCTATTTTTAATATTTATTTATAGCTAAAAGCATTTTTTTTTAAATAAAATTTCATAGTCAAAATATATTTTATATGTATTCTACTATTTTATTTTAGCCTAAAAAGATTTATTACTATTTTTCCTATACTTTCTATATTTACTTTATTATTTATAAACATTTTCTATGCATTAAATATAATTTTCTACAATTAAATTCTATTTACTGGAGTTTTCCTATAAAAACAGAAAATAAAATAAAGTTTAAACTAAATTACATATAGTTCAGGGGCTGTTTTAGAATTCTCCCTAATAGAACAGTGGCTTAAAATGTAATTTACAAATTATCCAATGATTATATTATTATTTTCATCTAATTAAAGAATATTACATAATTAATATGAAGGTCAGGGCTATTTTTGTTAAACCAGGGGCTTATGCGCAATTATTTATAAGTATCCAGGGACTTAGCTGCAATTATGTATTTCTATTTCTTTTGTGATTTATTTTTCTAAAGGAAAAGCCATAGAATTGGTTTATGGTCATGTGGACCGGGGTTTAGGGATGCGGTCCATGGTCCACCGTGGACCAGAGCCATACCCCTTCGGGGTGGCCTAATCCTGGCCGTACGGCCGGATCCAACGGCCCAGGCGTGGCCACGTCGCCCAGGCCGGCATAGGGGCGGCGCGCGGCGGCCGGCGTGGACAGGGGCGGCGGTGCCATGGCCGGCCATCGCCGGAAGGTCGCCGGAACGGCGTCCGGTGCGCCAAACTCGACAGAAAAAGTATGGGGAGAAAGAGGAGAAGACGAGTGACTCACCTAGGGCGTCGAAATTGCACAAAATCGGCTAGAGATGACCGTACGACGGCGAGCAAGGCGGCGTCAAGCTTCGGTCACGGTGGGGAGCATCTGGAGCGTCGGTTCCTTGCCGTGGAGGTGTCAGTCGGGGGCGGCGTGGTGTGGCACAGCCCGACCGGGCATCGGCAAAGGCCGGGGCGGCCTCCTCATGTGGGGCGCCGAGGTCCAGCGAGGTGCGGCCATGGTGGACTTGTGGTTAGGGTTTCGGCGAGTTTGGGCAAAGGAAATGAAGGGTGGGGGAGAGCAGCGGCACGATGAAGATTAATAGAGGGAGCAGTTTCTCACGAGAGGCGCGGCGTGGACTCGGGAGGTGGCGACGTGGGCGCGGGCGAGCAGACGCGATTTGGGCGGCGGTTGCTGCTGGGGAGGGGAAGAAGATGACACGCGGGGCCCGCATGGAAGTGAGAGAGGGAGGAAGGAATGAGGTGGCTCGGTGGGCTTGGGCTGCGGTAGCAAAATGGGCTGGCAGGGGGGGGGTCTTGGCCCACGATTAGGTTTATTCCTTTTCATTTTTCTTTCTCTTTTCTCTTGCATTTGATTTCAAATTCAAATCTTAGCAAATTCTACTCTTTTGAATTCAAACAACCACACCAAAAATGCACAAACAAACATAATTAAATTATTTTTTTCTCTTTTAAAAATGTGGGTGTTACAATTCTACCCCCCTTAAACGGAATCTCGCCCCGAGATTCTGGGTCTTGTAAAATTTTAGGGTGGGATTTTTAGCTAAATCAATTAATTACCAATTTCTCCTTTTGAAAATATTATTATACATCTTTCTTTCTATTTTCAAATTTTGATCTTAAGTTATCTTGCAAGTTACAAAATGTTACACAGATGTACAAATACGATGCAATAATTTAGTTTGAATTAATTTTAAAGAAAACTAACTTTCAACACCATGAAAATTTGTACACTAAAGTTCTATTTCTTCTTCCTCTTTATTGTGTTTAGTTTCTCATCTTACTATCATTATTCTTCGTATTCTTGTTTGAATGAAAGGTTCAAGGGCTTGAACGTTGGTTTATTTTATTTGAACTTAAAAGTCTTCTTTAGCAATTGAAAATTTTGTTTTCCAACCAAAACACCTCGATATATTAGTTCTAATTAATTAGCATTTGGTACAACAAATTAATTTTGTTTTCCTTCATTTAGGCTATATTTATTTATTCATTCGTTTATTTGCTAGGATCTATTTATTTTATTTATTTATTTATTATGTTGTTGCTATTAATTGAGTAAAATTTTTTAATATTATATAATCATTATTTTTCTCTAGGTGTTATAATTTCATCCCACTTACAAGGAATCTTGCTCTCGAGATTCAAGGTTAGGTAAAGAATAGGATTAGGTTTTTTTACTCATCAATAAGTTAATTATTGTTTTGATAATAATTTACTTCTTGTCTTATTTATAATGATCTTCTAACACCTTTATAAGTTTGGGAGTGCATACAGCTGAATGTATAAAAACATATGTTTTTGTCCTAAATTGATTTAGAATTTTTTTTTTTTTTTTTTATCACCACACACAAATTTATATCTTATTCTACTATCATCATCATTATTATTATTATCATTATTATTATTATTATTATTGTTATTATTATTATTATTATTATTATTATTATTATTATTATTATTATTTTATATGTAGACTTCACTATCAATGTATTCTAATTTTTAACAGAGTGTTATGAGCCCTGATTGAATTTTCCTTTTTCATGCCTTAATTTCTTTTGAATTCAAACTTATTCCTTAAAAGTTGAAATTTGCATTTTTCACAAATAAGCAATTATGATAAAATATGTTGATTTAGTTAAATTTAAAGTATTATTACACAATAATACACACATTATTTTTATGTATTTCTACATTCTTATTTTTCTTCTTATTATTATTATTATTTTGAACTTGACTTAAATGTGCACTATGATTTTAATTTTAAAGTCTTCTATTTCAAATGCATTGTCATTATTACTATATTTATTATTATTATTTTCTTTTCCTTTTTGGTAATTATGAGGGTTAAGTGGGTCGGCTACCCCCCTTAAACAGACAAATGCTATAATTTTATTGTTGTTGTTATTATTAATTTATTGCAATACATCAATCAACGTGTTCTAATTCGCTGTGAAGAAGGCATGGACTTCACTCGCTAACAAAAGGGGGACCTAAGCAAGTGATGTATGATAATCTTTAAGAGTCTTCTTCTTCCTTCGCATTGTCCTCATATGTCGATCTTCATGCTCCTGTCCGTCGATACGAATCTTCGTCTTCATGAGAAAGGTCAAAGGAGAATCTAAGAGATCCATTCTAACTAAGGTCACGTGCCTAGAGCCAACCTCGCTCTGATACCACTTTGTCACACCCGGTTTTATTAGAAATAAAACCAGCTGCAAAGTACATGTATGCCAGGATCAGTTTCACCATACATGTACGACAAAAGTGATAAACAGTTCCATATCGCATGCAAACAACATTTATACCTTTAAAAGAGTTTTGAAGTAGCAGCGGAAGAGGAAAACTTTAGGGCAACCACAGGCAAGTTGACTGGCAGCAACGCGACCTATACACCGTCTTCACTTGTCACGGTTCTCATTAGGTCTTCTCTTCACTGAGCAGCATATCAAAAATACAACAAAGCAAGTGTGAGTACCATCTCGTGGTACTCCGCAAGTGTGGGAAATAAATGACATGAAGGCCATTCAAAAAGGAAAGGCTGATAATGGTTTAAGCACTATGCATTAAACCTATCCTTAGCTTTCATTAGCACCTACATCTAGGTGTATATTTCCCAATCATAGTAGAATAATAATAATAATAATGAATCAATACCAACATCATTCCCAAATCATCGTCTCAACCATCATCCCAACCATCGTCTAATTATGAATTCGTCACCAAGCCGCTCTTGTCCGTGAGCACGGCTGTCATGACAGTTTCTCAATCTCTGCAGAGAATGTATCCTTTACCCACAAGCCGTGATTTCATCCCCTGTTGCCAGGTGGACTAAGCAAACCTCCCTGATGCCAGTGGTGATCAACCACATTTCACACTTCCGTAGGTGTGCGGCCAGGAGATCACTACGAGGTCTTTACAAAGGTACTCCCGATTAGTGCTAGCCCTCTAAGGTTTCCACCACTGAGGATTCTCGGAGTAACCCTCCGCCCCAGAGCCCCCTCTTGAGCCTTGCGGATCCCAGAGCAGATCACCCGCATCATTCCCCGCACCATCCAACTACTAGCATTTCATCGGGAGAAACCTAATTAATTGACCAAGCTGCCCCATCTCAGTCTCGTGGCGATACTGTATAGCTTAGTGGCTACTCCATAAACCGGTCCTTAGAATCCGGCAAGGTTCCAACCCCAATCCCGGGTCTCGTGCGTACTGCACCATACCATTCAACCAACCCGCCAGATTCCTATTTACTACACTTCATATTCCAACATCATAGTCATAATCATAATAATAAGTACTGAGTAACAAGTGTAGTTAAATGTATTCCCACCCAACTATTATGCATGGCTAAGCGTAAAGTAAATCCCGTTTATCACCCTTCCATGACCCATGCGACAAGGTAATAAGGATACAACAACAGGACATGATATAGGATTCATATTAATTAGCATGCAACTAACTAAACCCTTAAAAAGGTGCAAGATGGTCAAGGACACTTGCCTTTGTATAAATAGCTGCTCAGTTCTTCTTCATTGAACTCTTGATCTTCACATCTTCATGTAGCTTCTTGATCGTAGAAATACGAGTGCGTATAAACTACCGTCAAAAGAGAAATAAAAACAATCAAGAACAATACACCATACAAGCAATACCAATATTATGATTGAAATTTATTATGATTATGATTTAAATTGGAGTTATGATGGATTTATTATTTTTCATAGCTAAATAAATGCATTTACCATTTATTTTCCATTTTTAATATTTAATTATAGGCTAAAATCATTTTTGATGAATTTTCTATAGCCAAAATATATTTTATATGTATTTTATAAATTTTATTTCAGCATAAAACATTTTATAAATAATTTTCCTATTATTTCCATATTTATTCTCTATTTTTAATATTTATTTATAGCTAAAAGCATTTTTTTTTTAAATAAAATTTCATAGTCAAAATATATTTTATATGTATTCTACTATTTTATTTTAGCCTAAAAAGATTTATTACTATTTTTCCTATACTTTCTATATTTACTTTATTATTTATAAACATTTTCTATGCATTAAATATAATTTTCTACAATTAAATTCTATTTACTGGAGTTTTCCTATAAAAACAGAAAATAAAATAAAGTTTAAACTAAATTACATATAGTTCAGGGGCTGTTTTAGAATTCTCCCTAATAGAACAGTGGCTTAAAATGTAATTTACAAATTATCCAATGATTATATTATTATTTTCATCTAATTAAAGAATATTACATAATTAATATGAAGGTCAGGGCTATTTTTGTTAAACCAGGGGCTTATGCGCAATTATTTATAAGTATCCAGGGACTTAGCTGCAATTATGTATTTCTATTTCTTTTGTGATTTATTTTTCTAAAGGAAAAGCCATAGAATTGGTTTATGGTCATGTGGACCGGGGTTTAGGGATGCGGTCCATGGTCCACCGTGGACCAGAGCCATACCCCTTCGGGGTGGCCTAATCCTGGCCGTACGGCCGGATCCAACGGCCCAGGCGTGGCCACGTCGCCCAGGCCGGCATAGGGGCGGCGCGCGGCGGCCGGCGTGGACAGGGGCGGCGGTGCCATGGCCGGCCATCGCCGGAAGGTCGCCGGAACGGCGTCCGGTGCGCCAAACTCGACAGAAAAAGTATGGGGAGAAAGAGGAGAAGACGAGTGACTCACCTAGGGCGTCGAAATTGCACAAAATCGGCTAGAGATGACCGTACGACGGCGAGCAAGGCGGCGTCAAGCTTCGGTCACGGTGGGGAGCATCTGGAGCGTCGGTTCCTTGCCGTGGAGGTGTCAGTCGGGGGCGGCGTGGTGTGGCACAGCCCGACCGGGCATCGGCAAAGGCCGGGGCGGCCTCCTCATGTGGGGCGCCGAGGTCCAGCGAGGTGCGGCCATGGTGGACTTGTGGTTAGGGTTTCGGCGAGTTTGGGCAAAGGAAATGAAGGGTGGGGGAGAGCAGCGGCACGATGAAGATTAATAGAGGGAGCAGTTTCTCACGAGAGGCGCGGCGTGGACTCGGGAGGTGGCGACGTGGGCGCGGGCGAGCAGACGCGATTTGGGCGGCGGTTGCTGCTGGGGAGGGGAAGAAGATGACACGCGGGGCCCGCATGGAAGTGAGAGAGGGAGGAAGGAATGAGGTGGCTCGGTGGGCTTGGGCTGCGGTAGCAAAATGGGCTGGCAGGGGGGGGTCTTGGCCCACGATTAGGTTTATTCCTTTTCATTTTTCTTTCTCTTTTCTCTTGCATTTGATTTCAAATTCAAATCTTAGCAAATTCTACTCTTTTGAATTCAAACAACCACACCAAAAATGCACAAACAAACATAATTAAATTATTTTTTTCTCTTTTAAAAATGTGGGTGTTACACTCTATCAAGCAAATGACCATGGAAATATTTTGGTTTTGACATTGTTTTCATGTTTTTTTTTTTTTTGCAGAGACTCTTGAATTGTCCACTTGAAGACTGCCCCTTCAGCTATAAAAGAAAAGATCACTTGAACAGGCACATGCTTACACATCAGGGCAAGTTGTTTAGCTGCACCGTGGACGGTTGTGCTAGGAGGTTCAGTATCAAAGCAAATATGCAAAGGCATATTAAGGAAATCCACGAGGATGAAAATGCTTCTAAGAGCAACCAGCAATTTGATGAAAATGCTTCTAAGAGCAACCAGCATTTTGTTTGCAAGGAGGAGGGATGTAACAAATCATTCAAGTACTTTTCGAAGCTAAAGAAACATGAGGAGTCACATGGTATGCTCACACTATTATATAATATAATTCTGATGGGATATAAAACTGAATGAAGTGAAGCTTATTCATTGTCACTATCATCATGCTGCGATTTTTTACCACCTTATTGGATATTTAAATTTGACAATTTTTGTAATATTTTCTTGCAGTTAAATTGAACTATGTGGAAGTAGTGTGCTGCGAACCAGGGTGCATGAAGATGTTCACAAATGTTGAATGTCTAAGGGCTCATATCCAATACTGCCATCAATACGTTCAGTGTGAGATATGTGGGGAGAAGCAGCTGAAGAAGAACATTAAGCGGCACCTACAAGCACACGAAGAGGACGCCCCCTCTAGCGAAAGGATGAAATGCACCTATGAGGGCTGCAAACGCTCCTTCTCCAACGTAAAATCCTGATACTTGCTTAGATTTTCCTCCTAATAACCCCCTTTCCAGATTTTGAACTGAAACTGTACTGTTTTGTGTTGCAGAAATCGAATCTGACAAAGCATGTGAAAGCATGCCATGACCAAGTGAAGCCTTTCTCTTGCCGATTTACTGGGTGCGACAAAGCCTTCACTTACAAGCATGTGAGGGACAGACATGAGCAATCCAGTGCTCATGTTTACATTGAAGTGAGTCTCTCTAGTACCATTTTCAAATCCTAAATATCGCTTTCTACATTTCTTGGACTGAAAACTCTTTGGAGTCACTGGTTATAGTTGTGATGTTTTTTTTGCTCAACCCATATGAAACTTTGAATATAAACTGATAAGTGGCTTCACACAGGGAGACTTCGAGGAGATGGATTCGCCATTGCGATCACATCCCAGAGGTGGAAGAAAGAGGAAAGCCTTGACAGTTGAAACGCTAACACGCAAGAGGGTGAGCATCCCTAGTGAGGCTTCAGCGATGGATGATGGTGTGGAGTATCTACGTTGGTTGCTGTCTGGTGGCGGGGATGGTTCAAGCCAAAATCAGTAGGCGGTCGTCTCCCTCGTTGTGTCAGGAAGCTGTCATGCTGTTAGCTGTCGTTGTAAATGGGGTCTAGGCTACTTTAATCTGGTACTGTATATACTCTCTCTTTCTTAAAGATTGTCGTTTCAGACAAAAAAAAAACAACTAAAAAAGAACTGAAACATGCTGTCTTAACGACAATCTTTGAAAAACGGAGGGAGTAGTTAGATATAAATGGAGTGTGCATGTAAGTAACTCAGTTGATCACACATCTTCATTTAGTAGTGCATCAGTTTATAGGAAGCTTGTATACGTACTCTGTAATCGTCCTTAAGGGTGTGTTTGGTTGGGAGTCAAAGTGGGATGGGATGGATCCATCTCAGTTTTTAGGGATGGGATGGTCCCGTTTTCTGTTTGTCTAGAGGGATGAGACGATCCCTGTTTCTTGTTTGTTTTGTGGGATGATGTGGGACAGAATGGTCCCGTCTCTTGTTTGAATGAGAGGATGGGACAAGGACATGTGAGTATGAGTACTTCTGGAAGGCCGCGCGCCTGTCTCCACAGAGGTGGGACGGATCCGTCCCCATGTTTTTGGTGGGATGGTTCCATCTCGCATCTGGGTGGAATATTCTCTTTTGAGGGATGACTCCATCCCACATATCTCCAAACCAAACAACAGAAAAGTGGGATCGTCCCGTCCCGTCCTACTATATCCCTCGAACCAAACACACCCTAAGCTGTTGTGTTTCGGGGATTGACATGAAACTGAAAACACAATGTAATCGTCCGTAACTCGTTCATGCAATTTACGTGCTTTGATCTTGATGGATCTTAGAAATTCTGTTTCCTTTGTTTTTCTACATATGGAGCGGTAGTGCTATTACCTTTTATCAAGATCAGGCATCGCTGGAGAAAATTTTCTATCTGAAAGGTATTTTACTTTCGTATAATAAATTAACAATATAAAAGGGCAAAGATAAAATGGTTGTGGTCTCTAATGTCAGCAGCAGAATACGTAGGAGCGTGGGTCCACAATGCCAGATCAGCTGGCTGGTAGTTGATCACGGCCACCGAACCAACGGAACGAGACCGTGCCACGCGACCCGACCAATCCCGGCAACTCGGACGTAGGAGTCGATTTGGACCGTCGGATGGACGTCCCGGACGGCCACCGATCCCCCAGCACAGAGAGCAGCCCGATTGGTTCAGGCGTCCACGCGTCGCGCGGTGACTGGTCCAGATCGGACCCGTGACGCCCCTGCCAACGCGACGGGGCGCTGCTAGATCCCAAGCCCGTTCACGCCAACTCCCTTTATAAACTGGACTGGAGCTTCAAGCCCATCAAGCTCGTCAAACGCAAGTGGAAAGGAGGATCCCAAGCTTGGAGAAGAGAAGAAGAGAAGGGAGGGGCGCGTTCGTCGTGGCGGCGGTTCTCATGGATCGGGTTCGCGGATCCGCGTTCCTGCTCGGCGTCCTGCTCGCAGGTACGATGCGATCTCGTGCGGTTCCTATGTTGAGGTTTTTGTTTGCCTGCCCGTGTGATCTCCTTGCGATCCGGTTAGATTAACTTGTATTCTGAGGTTGCCCGAGCTTGATCTGCAGTGCCTGTCTGTCAATTGATTGCCTTAAGACTCCAGAAATTATGTTTTGGAGGATCATAGAATTGTGGGTTTAGGAGTGATTAGCTCAGTTGATAGGTCTCCCCTGTTACCAGTTCATGTGATCTAGTACCTAGTTTTTTTATTAACGCCCTGTGATCTAGAATATGTAGCTACTTATAGATCCTCTAGTAATGGATGTAGTTAATTAACTTAAATTGTTTCGAAACGAAGTTGCACACCAGCACTGACATTTTTCACACGGCATATGCCGATTTGATTCCATCTAATTGCATTCGCGCCATGTTCTGTGGTTGGCTTGATCTGAATCATGCCACATGCAGAGTTTGCTTTTTAGTAATGTTGTATGGAGCAAAATGAAAAACATTCAGTTTCAGGGGACTAGTAGTTAGTTGCACTAAGTCATGCTTCATGAACATGTTGCTTATCCGTTGTTGTTGTTGTTGTCCATCCAGGATCCTTGTTTGCCTTTTCGGTGGCAAAGGAGGAGACGAAGAAGCTCGGGACTGTGATCGGTATTGATCTTGGCACCACCTACTCCTGTGTCGGTGTGTACAAGAACGGTCACGTCGAGATTATCGCCAACGACCAGGGTAACCGTATCACACCCTCGTGGGTTGCCTTCACTGATAGCGAGAGGCTCATCGGTGAGGCTGCCAAGAACCAGGCAGCTGTCAACCCAGAGAGGACCATCTTTGATGTCAAGCGTCTCATCGGAAGAAAGTAATACCCCTCTTCCATCATCATGTGCACTTGTTTTGGATTTCTAGTCGTTAATCTAACTGCTGGATCTCAATTCTTTAGGTTTGAGGACAAGGAGGTCCAGAGGGACATGAAACTTGTTCCCTACAAGATTGTCAACAAGGAGAGCAAGCCCTACATTCAGGTCAAAATCAGGGATGGAGAGAACAAGGTCTTCAGCCCTGAGGAGATCAGTGCCATGATTCTCGGCAAGATGAAGGATACTGCTGAGGCCTACCTTGGCAAAAAGATTTATGACGCTGTAGTCACTGTTCCTGGTCAGTAACCCTTCTGCAGTTTACTTGAAGTGGTTGTTTCATCAATGATATTGCTCACTTGTTCCTGTTCGTGTTTCCAGCGTACTTCAACGATGCGCAGAGGCAGGCTACCAAGGATGCTGGTGTCATTGCCGGGCTCAATGTTGCAAGGATCATCAACGAGCCGACTGCTGCTGCTATTGCCTACGGTTTGGACAAGAAGGGTGGCGAGAAGAACATCCTTGTCTTTGACCTTGGTGGTGGTACCTTCGATGTCAGTGTCTTAACCATTGACAATGGTGTGTTTGAGGTGCTGGCCACCAACGGTGACACACATCTTGGAGGTAAGAGAGATTTTTCTATTGTCATTAGACTGCATTGGGTGATGCATAGCTTATTACAGCCACGTTCTAATGCTATGTTGATGTAGAATAAAAGCAAAACTATGCTCTATGGGCTTCTCAGACTATCTGCATGATTTTGATGCCAGAAATCATGAATAATTTAAGCAACTTAACTGCATTGAAATTTTATGCTACATAAATGTAGCTTTGAGTTGAATTCTTTTTTATGACCTGTAGTGGTTTAGATCGTTCAATTGAATTTTCCTTTTCTGCCATGAAAGGTGGAAGGGCCCTTAGCATTTCAGACTGTTTAATGAGCACTATGTAGCATATTTCCTGTCAGTTTTACATTGTAGCTAGCTCATATGACTGATTCATATAATCACTTTCAGGTGAGGACTTTGACCAGAGAATCATGGAGTACTTCATCAAGTTGGTCAAGAAGAAGTACAACAAGGACATCAGCAAGGACAACCGTGCTCTTGGAAAGCTGAGGAGGGAAGCTGAGCGTGCCAAGAGAGCCCTCAGCAACCAGCACCAAGTCCGGGTTGAGATTGAGTCCCTCTTCGACGGCACTGACTTCTCAGAGCCACTGACCCGTGCCAGATTTGAGGAGCTGAACAATGACCTGTTCCGCAAGACCATGGGACCTGTCAAGAAGGCCATGGATGATGCTGGCCTTGAGAAGAGCCAGATTCACGAGATTGTCCTTGTAGGTGGAAGCACCAGGATTCCCAAGGTCCAGCAGCTCCTGAAGGACTACTTTGATGGCAAGGAGCCCAGCAAGGGTGTCAACCCTGATGAGGCTGTTGCCTATGGTGCTGCGGTCCAGGGAAGCATCTTGAGCGGCGAGGGTGGTGATGAGACCAAAGGTTCGATTGTTGCTGTATTTTGTTTTGTGCTAGTTGCTGCTTTAGCTTCATTCTACTGACGCACCAGTGTGATTTGGCCTTGTTGCAGATATCCTTCTCCTTGATGTGGCTCCCCTGACCCTTGGTATTGAGACCGTTGGTGGAGTCATGACCAAGTTGATCCCGAGGAACACCGTCATCCCCACCAAGAAGTCGCAGGTGTTCACCACCTACCAGGACCAGCAGACCACCGTCTCCATCCAGGTAACATCATCTGTCCTCTCTTGGAAGCTCCAGAGTCAGCTCTTCTAGCCTTCGAGTGTAATAACGTGATGTGAATTCCTGCAGGTCTTTGAGGGAGAGCGCAGTATGACCAAGGACTGCCGTCTTCTCGGCAAGTTCGACCTCTCTGGCATTCCACCAGCCCCAAGGTTAGTCCCATCATTATGAGTGTTAGGATTGTTTTAGCGACTGAAAGGTTGGAATCCCAGTATCTGATGGTGCCGTTGTTTGTGGATATGAACGAACAACAGGGGCACTCCGCAGATCGAGGTGACGTTCGAGGTGGACGCCAACGGTATCCTGAACGTGAAGGCGGAGGACAAGGGCACCGGCAAGTCCGAGAAGATCACTATCACGAACGAGAAGGGGCGCCTGAGCCAGGAGGAGATCGATCGCATGGTGCAGGAGGCGGAGGAGTTCGCGGAGGAGGATAAGAAGGTGAAGGAGAAGATCGACGCCCGCAACTCGCTGGAGACGTACGTGTACAACATGAAGAACCAGGTCGGCGACAAGGACAAGCTTGCTGACAAGCTGGAGAGCGAGGAGAAGGAGAAGGTGGAGGAGGCGCTCAAGGAGGCCCTCGAGTGGCTGGACGACAACCAGTCGGCCGAGAAGGAGGACTACGACGAGAAGCTCAAGGAGGTGGAAGCCGTCTGCAACCCCATCATCTCCGCCGTGTACCAGAGGTCCGGCGGTGCCCCGGGAGGCGGTGCCGACGGTGAGGGTGGCATGGATGACGACCACGACGAGCTCTAGATGATGACGACGACGGTGCTGGAAGCCAAATTTTGTCTATTTAGGAGCGGGCGGACGGGCGTGGCACATTGAAGTTGAACGGGGGTGGCGTGGGCGTGGCGCTTTGCTTGCAGACTGAAGATCCGAGACTACTAATCTTCGTCGGTGCTAGTATTTTCAGTGTAGACGAAACCCTTTCCTTTGATTTTTCTTGTTATTATAGCGGATTCGCATCGGAATTTATGTGAAGAAGATGCACTTCGTACAATATTTTGCCTTTGTCCTCCGCTGTTGAATTCTTATTGTTAGAATAAAAATTCAAGTTCAAAAATATAAACAGAGTTGTTGTTCAAGCAACAACACTTCCAAAAGCGCAGAACGCGGACCGAAATTGACGGCTACTGCCCGTTCGTCGGTCACACTGAGCATCGCATGGATCGGTTCATTTCGACGGCACGGCGCCACTGACCCACCTGGCTATATAAGCATATGGAAGGAACATCATGGACCCACTTTGTTTAGATTTTCTTTTTCATGTATTTTTCTGATCAGGAAAAATAAAAAAATTATGTCAGTTATTTTGAAGTTATTCGAATCTCGTACACACAAAAATTTGCAATTATTCATCTATTGCTGGAATCTCGAATTTGGACTTGTAAACTTTCTAAAGATCGTGAATGCACATGGAATATCGAAATAAGTTCAAACGGATGGAGTGCTATTTAGATCATGAAAAATGCATTCGTAAGTGCTAAAGATTGTGATTTTACTGACACCTACTCCGTTCAAAAAAATTTATCTTTTTCTAAGATAAGAATAAAAAGACGATAAACTTTTAAGAATATGAGTATTATATTCCTCTGGAACAGTTCGAGCAACCAGACGAGACGTGATAACACGGCTGTCCTTCTCTCAATAATAAGACAACAAAGACACAGTATGCTAAAATATTGTTACTCTTAACAAAACCACAATATTTCTTTACAGACCTATCATTTGCCTCCCAGAAAAGAAAAAAAAAAAAAGACAAGGTAAAACAGAACACAACAGATCAGAGCTTTAACAAACGCTCCCAAGAATGTCCGATGCAGCATTGAGACCCTACCTAATTAGCTAACCCTATTCGTGCACACCAAAACGGCCTCTGTCAGTTGTTCTTTATCCAAGGACGTCTCCACCATGACCTGCACAACAGCACATATTCACAATGTGAAAAACTATTGTTTCCAGTGTATTCAGCCAGTGAATTAATTAAAACTCAGTTGTGAGCTTAAAAGTCCAATACCTCTTGCACATTGTTTCCATACCGTGCAAGGAGCTTGTATTTTGGACCAGCAACAGGTGCCATGTATACCTGGAAAAGCAATCAATTTACAACATTAAAAATTTCAAAAGACTAGTTCCAACCATCGAGGCGGGAGTCTTACCTGAAAGGTTGGAGCTAAACCTGGGCTTTGGAAAAACCGTCCCTTGTAGACATCTCTTACTTCGTCTATTTTCCGCATCTCTTCCATAAGGGAATCTACCTCAGGCCACTACAAGTATTTGCAATCGAGCATTGAAGATAAAAAAAGATATCACAGAGGTAAGGTATAGATTTAATTTTCTTTTAATGAAGCTAAAAAACTGGACAAACTAGTAAGTTGGACGGATCAATCAAAGAAACAAATGGCATCGAATTCAGACACAACAATCCGAGTTTCCCATCATTGTGTGTATGACAGACCGGCCTGCACATCAATATCTTTCAAACCATGCTCAGTGAAAGAAGGGCTCATACAAACCTCGAAATCTGCTTGCGCAGGTTCAAGAGCTCCACCAAGTGATAAATCCTCACCAATGACTGCTTCTAAAGCCCCTACTGGCGGATCGGGCTGCATAGCAATTAAAAGAGCAAGAATTAACAAAATAAAATCTGAAGCCAGCAATTCAACATGTTGAACAAATTTGAGATAAAGATAAAATACAACGGTACCTTCACATCTTTAAGTGACAAAAAGATACGGTTATTATTATAATCCAGCTGAATAACTTTAGCATCCAGAACCTGCAAATCGACAAATAGCTCCTATGAGTTGCCAAAAAATGAGCAGTATGTGTGCATATTAGAAGTATTGAGTCGAGTTATTGAACATAAGATAGAGCAACACCTGTGCTTAAAAGTAGAAGGATAATATTGGATAAAGATGACTTAAACTGGTGAATTGGTTTCTCACGTATATTAATAAACATGTATCACAAAGACAATTCAGATAAATTATTTCCACACGATCATGATCTAAAAAACCACCAATTTCAAAGAAAGATTCAGAGAAGCAAATCAATAAATAAAAGGGGAATCTCAAAACAGTCGCACCGAAGAATTACCTGACCAATTTTATAAGAAACTGCTGGGTCTAAGGTATCATCCCATGACACTTCCCACTGCTGGATCAATGCAGGAACACCTTCGACCTTTGAAAGAAATATTCAGCTGCAATGTCTTCAAGAAAAATCATACAGCAGAAGGAACCAAACCTACCTCAACAAATATCCCAAAGTAAACAAACCGCTTGATAGTGCATTCAACAACATCTCCAACACTAAGCCTAGCCTGCATAATAAGGAAGTAGTGAATGTCATGCAAACAAATTTAAAGTAATATAGGGAAGGCATGTTTTAACTTAAGCTTCAAGTGGGACTACAAAAGTGTTAAACATTGCAGTCACGAGTCATGAACTCATGATGCATAAAGACAACAGATTTCAATATTCCATACGAGATCTCCTGACTTGATCCCCTAAGTGCTATTGGGTATCAGTGCTTTTCATGTTTGTTGGCATAAATACCACAGTAAAAGCTGGAACGTACAAACGAGAGGTAAGTACCATCAGACTTTTCTTTTTCTGAATCAACTCTTCACTTTCTCTTGGCTTCATAGAGAAAAATATCCTCTTGGAATCTCTGTCAGCCAGGACAACTGATACTCGTAGTCTCTGCGAGATAGCGTCATGTTAACTATAATAATACAAATGCAGAAGAATCACAGGACACTAGTTCTAGATTCATACTTGACCAATGAATGAAGATAAAAACTTGGATTTCTCTAGGTTGTATGTCCGAAGAAGGTCTTCAAATTTTGGCTTAGATGGCACAGACCCTTGATCCTGACCAGAAGTTACTGTGAGTGAGCCAGATTCTGATTCTAGGCTTCTGTCATTGACCTCAAAACTGTCTTCTAATCCCAGATTCTGCTTGTACAAAGAAGGGTCACCACCCCTCTTTCTTAACCAAGTCTCAAAAGCTAAGAATTTCCATTTTGTAGCAAGATTACGATAAGGTAAGAAACCTATCAGTGGGTCCATTGACACCTGCATGTAAGTCATAAGTCATAACAGAGCTCAGAGAAGACCAATGAAAACGCGAAAACAGGAATGTATTCAAAACAGGCCAGAGAACTTGCAGCAAATATATTCAAAACAGGCCTGAAAACTTACAACAAATCCCTTTGAACTGCAATTTATGAGCTCCACCTCAACCTTTTCCCCAGTACTTGCATAGCGCTCTAATCTTATCCAGTCACTCTCAGTGATGTCCTGCACTAGTGACCCAATAACTTAGGATTCATTCTTATGAGTAAAAGGCTAAATACAGTTCTTCATGAGATGCATTTACTCTTTAAGGTTAAGATGCTGAAATATAAACGACTTACCTCCAATTTTGATCGCAAGACATTTCCTCCGTCATCAACATAACTTTTGTTAGCATCAGTAGCATTCATCTTTTCATCATCAACTTGAGACGGCAATGTTTCAACCGGTAGATCTTCCCTACAAAATAATAATTGCCAATTTAGTGGTAAAGAGGATCCAACATGCACAAATTATTAATGATAACAGTACTTCAGAAAGCACAAGAGCAACTGATCAAGACCGCAGGAGAAGCCCAATTCAAATGA
The DNA here is from genome assembly GCA_036927565.1 of Tuctoria greenei. NCBI lineage: Eukaryota > Viridiplantae > Streptophyta > Magnoliopsida > Poales > Poaceae > Tuctoria > Tuctoria greenei. Next base: position 219,771,871 of record JAYESD010000004.1, on the reverse strand, counting down.
TTCCAACCACATGGAGTAACAATCAACAACAAGAACAATAACAGTAGGGACAAAATAATCCGAGGACAATGACAAACCCATGTATTTGGAAGATAATGAAATGTTAGTGATATGTTACCAGAATTATAGATGTAAACGTGTCATGATCACCTACCTGGTCATACAGCTACAAGCATATAAACGGATCCACATAAAACAGAAAAGAAACAAATCTATGCACCATGATATGTGGACTAGCAACTAAATTTGAAGCAAACTAGGTAACAAGTGATAGGAGAATGATATTGTGATGTGTGTCTTATAGTGATGATACCCAAGAGAATATGCATACACGAAAAGGAACAAGACTTATTCGTTCCTTTACCACTGTCATAATGCGTACTTCTCGACTAGTAATATCAGCTGGCTGAGACTGAGCTAGTATTTCTCATGTGAATTTCAGATAAGGAGCCAGATATCAAAAAAGATAAAAGCGACATGCTATATGCTAAAATACGAATGCACAGTTCTAGAGGCTAGTACCTTTTAGGTTTTCCTTGCAAGAAAGCTTGCATAGAGAAGTTGTTGCTTGTGGCCGATTTGTTATCTGCTGGAAAAGCATAAATATTTATTTTCTGAGTCGAACTATGATTAGATGGCTGTAGTCATTGAAACACCAACATAATTAATATTAGCATCATGGTTGAACAAAAACGCATTAGATCTTTGTTGTGCCATCCTTACCTGCACTAGGATCATCTTCACGTCCATATGATTCATGAACTCTTTCAGTCACTGAATTTTCATTAAGACCTGAAGTTTGGAACATATGCACGTCGTCAGCTTCAAAAAATGCGAGTTTTGTCATGACATATTGCATTTGAGGGGGGCATTGTACCTCACCATTTGTTTCTGGCTCAAGTCCACAGTTATCAACTACAGCAGAAGTTGGGGCAGGGTTAGCAGAGGCATGATCCAGATCTGTATTAGCAAAATCTTTTGCAATATCTGGCCTTTGGAGAAGAGAAATATTGGTTAGGTCCTCATTCAAATCATTCCTCATTTTGAGGTCAATGTTCGGCTTCATTTTCAGCTTTGACTTCAAATCATCATCCTCATTCTGATGCACGGTGGGTTTCCGCAGGGTGACATCCACACTGCTTGTTCTTGAGACGCTCCCCACCTCGCTAGATTCCATTGCAGCATCTAAACTCTCTTTGCTAGGCCAATCGCGCACCACCCTGCCCTGTGCTTTTGGTTTGCTCCCAACAGGTCGAGACAAGGTTAACGAAGAAATATCTTCCTTTGAGTTGCTTCCTCCTGGCCGCAACCGAGTCAGAGAAGGCTCGCTTTCCCTCGGTTTGCTTCCAGTTGGTCTTAGCAAAGTCAAAGGAGGCCCATCTTGCTTCAGCTTGCCCCGCACAGGCCTCGATATATCCAAAGATTGTTTGCCTTCGATTGGACTGCTTATCGTCTGGTTTGTCGTATCCAATGAGGGTCCTTTTTCCGGTGCTTTAAAGGTCTGGTCCCTCTTACTAGCATCCATGAAGTCCCTCAAAATATCATCTAGCTTGTCCTTTTTAGTGGCGATCAGTTTCTCCACGTCGAGGGATGAGGCATCTGGGTCCGACTTCTTGACAAGAATCTGTAAAACAGGAACATCATTCGAAATTGATCCACAATTACATTTTTTTAATGTATTTTGCGCAGTCTCTCGGAATGGAAAAAAAAACGCAGAAAGAAAGAAAGAAAGAAAAAGGGGAAAAACATAAGTGAGATGGAGGATACCTTGGCGAGAGTAAGCTTAGGGTCCTCTCCGAGGAATCGCCCGAAATCCAGCTCCATCTTGTCCCACTGGTCGAGCTGCGGCAGGTCCCCGCCGTCACCGCCGACGCGCGGCGGTGCCCGAAGGAGGCGAAGTCGGCCGTAGCGCGAGGAGACCCCGCGTTTGCGGCGGAGGACTAAGGGCGGGAGTGATGCGGTGCCGGAGACCGCGAAGACGCCGGCCGCCGGGGCGGCGGCGGCGAAGGCTTCCATGGCGGCGGTTGCGGTGGGGGGAGGGAGGGAGGGGATGGGTGGGTTTAGCGGAATGGATAAAATGGAAGGAGGGGTGATTCGGGTTTCGGTGGAGGGGTCCGGACCCTAGACCCGTTAAGGTTTTTTTTTACGGAGGCCCATTAAGTGTTTTTTTTTAAGGAGACCCGTTAAGGAGATGGAAACCGGCCCCGGCGTGAAGGATATATGTGACCCCTCCAACTTTATTGGGAGTAGTAAGTACGTGCTCACTTTTCCACTTTCGATTCTTCTGAATGCGCGTGTTGGTCTAACTAGTTTGTGGTTCATACGCAAGAGCGTCGTCAGCTGCAGGTGTTTGCAGAGTTGCATTGCATGCCTGTCTCCGTCTGCTCTGCATGATCGAGAGGCATATGTATGTGACCACACGTAGCCCCTCCCCTGCCCATTGATTCGCACTGGTACCTCCTCGTCACTAGCCCATCTGATCGGTGCACATAATCTCGCTGTACCGTCGATGGCTCACGTGTGCAGCTGCAGGTAACAGTTGTCGGGTCGTCGGGGAGCTCCTCATCTTCTAGCTAGCTAGTCCATGAGCAACCCCTCCCCCCCCCCCCCCTCTCCGTCTCCGGGAGGAGGAGGAGGAGGCGCGTCGTTCGCGGCGGTGGGGTGCGGCGACTACGACGGCGTGGTCACGGAGTACGACGTGGAACGCGGTTTGGCAGCGTGGGAGCGCGACGAGCACGCGGGGCGCCGCGTGTGGTCGGTCGACTACGCGCCCGGCGGCGGCGATGGCGGCGTCCGGGGTCGGACGACCGGACGGCGCACGTGTGGGGTTAAGAGAAGATAAGAGAAGGTTACACCGCCCATGGATGAGAAATGATTTATTTTATTTTTTAAATACTCTCTCCATCTCATCTCAAAAAGGAGGGAGTACTGTAATAACATTCGCTCCTGACGATGTGCTGATCTCATCTGTTTTTTTAAGGGGTTTAGAAATTGATAATTTAACATGATCGAGATAATTTTACTTAATTTCATGTGTACATGCACTATATCTTCTGTCACACAGACGAAATGAAAAATGAGGAAAAAAAAAGAAACCTGTTGTACATGGGCCTAATTGGAGTTTCCTGTGTGGCCCACTCCATTGATCGTGGATTTGGGCAGTGCTTAGAAGTTGGGCCATTTCAGCATTATCATATCACATACTAGTCATTTCAGCATTATGCAAGTACTTGCATGTGAGATTTTATTTATGTGATCTTCGTTTGAGACAGAAAAGAAAAATGGTTTCCTTGTCAGTGCTCGCCCATGCATGGATTGCCTCGTCTTCTCCACTTTGCAAGATCATGCAGTTAGTAGTACACTACATGCAGGAACATGCCCTTTTTATTATTTTTTACTTTAGTTTTCATACAGGACAGAATGTGGGGAGCGAAGCTTCCAAAATACGCACGTAGATGCAATGCAAGTCTTGGTTGCTTCAGAATTACTACTTACTAGATCTTGATGGATTCTGAATCTGAAGGGAGGAGGCAGAATTAAGTTCATCTTTCTTATTGCTCCAGCTGGATGGAGACCAAAATCAGACACTAATATCCATTTTTCACATGCACACGAGTTTTCCTCCGGGAAATGGTCGTGTGAGCTGTAGAGGGATTGTATACAATACACGATCCCTGTCTTGCCTATCTATCCCTCTCTGGATTACTACTAATTCAGAGGCAATGCATGAAAGCGTTGACTCACGTCCCATCATTGCATTTTGCAAGTACTGTACAGCGCATGCATGTTCCTAGTGCCACCGTTTCCGTGTTCTTCCCTTGTTATATTCGCGTTCTGGGTAGATGTAGATGGAACAAGGACGAAAAGTCTTGCTGCCCTGCAAGTTATTCGTCATTCAGACTCGGGGTGTGGAATGCAGACGCGGGGTTTCTCATTGCTCAGACCAAAAAAAAAAAGGCATCCTGTCTTCAGAACGATGCCAATAGTTTAACCAGTAGTGGCGGCTCATATAGTTTAAAAATGCGAGATGCGAAATTGCAAGAAGATTAGGCGTTTGTCCCACATGCACTTCCGCCCAAGTCAATTTGCCAACGGATTATATAATTTCGCATAGCTTCAACTAGTTTATAGCTGTCGGCTCATGTAACTAAACAAATTTGTAAGGAAAATCCCTGTGTTTGATGCTGAGGCGCAGATAGAAGATGCCCTTGCGCTCACATGGAATTGTGCTCTTTTGTAGGACATGGCTGCGTGTGTTAAAATAGGACAGAGATATGAAGCAGGATAGGGCCTCAGGGCATATAAGTAATTAATTACCTACCTCTAATTTCTTTCTTTCTTTCTGAAAGGATAACCAATTCTATCTACTGATTCATGGTCTCCCTTTGTCAGGGTAAGCTACAGCTACACGTCAGATCATGTCTCTTTGTTTTCGATTCTCGTGTCTCGCGAGCTTAACCTTCGAATGTGACGCCTCTACTGGTTTTAGACTTTCAGATGTGACGCTTGATTGCTGGTGGCAATACGTATGATCTGACTCAGTTAATTCTGATACTAGGTTAAAGCAGCACTGTGGTCGCATTCAAGCTCCACATAGGAGTTGGTGGTTTCTTGCCTTTACAGGTCCTTGTTTATGCATATGTACAAGCTCCACATTTCATCTACTTGATCCTCGCAACGCAAATCCTCTACGTTGTCGCTGTCGTTTCTTAATTCCATTATTTTCCATAAAAAAAATGGCTCTTCAGTGTCGGCGTTCTCTGCGCAGATGCTTCCGAATGATTGTCATAATAAGAAGAGGGATTAGCGGCCAGGCCCTGTGGTCATTGCTAATCCAAGTGTACGTACGTCCATTCATTGCAAGAACAGCTCATGTCAATATGCTCCGGCCCGCCCATCATTGGTCGAGACAGTCTGACCTTCATCACGCTCATTATGCAATCCTAGTGCCAGCAAGCGTTCATATGATCACTAGAACAAATTAAGCCAAAATTGTGTTAATAGTAGCTCGGAGAATATTTCTCTCGAGTCCGCAATGACGAGATTGAGGTGACACCTCTGACTTATTTATAAGGAAGGCTCGTCCCCCGGCCCTTATAATTGTCTCAAGCTAGCATGTGCAACAACCGCCTGCTGAATTCCTCTGGATTAAACAAAACCAAGCAGCAAAATGTGAAACCCATTTAAATCAGAAGGTGCACATGCATGGCGCCGAGGGACTGCTAGCTACTGCAACAGCTCATGCACCTTCATAGCTAGACACATCAGGAGGCACGCAGTACAGGTCTGAAGAAGAGAAAGGACGAGGAATGGGGTGCCGGTCCTGCGAGAAGCCGAAGATGAACTACCGGAAAGGGCTGTGGTCGCCTGAGGAGGACCAGAGGCTGAGGGACTACATCCTCAACCATGGTCTCGGCTGCTGGAGTGCTGTCCCGGCAAAGGCTGGTGAGTAATGTTGATCCTGCTGCGTCTCTTCATCCTGCATGTACTCGTCTCCTTCCATGCACAATGCTGAATGCCATGCTCATGCAAGCTAGGAGACTAGTAGCCTGTTTATGATGCTGAATTTTAGTCTCATCAGCAGATGCATTCCTGCAAACCACAAAAATATATGAAGCTCAGATTTTGCTTCGAGTTTTAGTAATTTGAAACACCACAAGTTCGAGCGGAGTAATAATAGTCTTCATGCAGTGTGGAATGATGAGCAATTCACCTTTAATTTCAACACGTACGCACAGGTCTCCAGCGAAACGGCAAGAGCTGCCGCCTGCGTTGGATCAACTACTTGCGGCCCGGACTGAAGCGTGGAATGTTCTCTCAGGAGGAGGAAGACGTCGTCATCAACCTTCAAGCTAGGCTGGGCAACAAGTACTAATTCTCTCCAAACATCTCTCATATTCACAACACCGTAAACTAGCACATTTCATACCATCCATGTGGTGTTGCTGATGAATTGAGATCCCGGCCAGGTGGTCTCAGATTGCGATGCATCTGCCGGGGAGGACGGACAACGAGGTGAAGAACTACTGGAACTCGTACCTGAAGAAGCGGGTGATGCAGCAGCAGCAACAGCAGGGTTGTTCCAACCCCAAGAGCCCTGCACCTGAGCTCACAACCTCCATGAGCACCACCACCGAGCCGTCGTCGTCGTCCATGCATCGTCACCACCACGTCAAGAAGAACAGCAGCGGCGGCAGCACCACCACGACTTCCCACGACCACGACGCCCACAACAACATCAGCAGCAGCCATGCCATGTCGTCAGCTCCTCCTGCGCCGCCCGTCGTCGTCGCTCGACACCCGTTCGATCGTCACCGTCATCAGGTCGTCACCCAGCAGCAGCAGCAGCAGTCCAACAACAAGAACTTCGCCTTCTCTGACTGGGTGCCGCCGGCGCCGGAGAGCTACTCGGTGTCCGCCGCGCACTGGCCGCCCGCCTCGACGGCGAGCTCCGGCAACGTGACGCCGCCGTCACACGGCGCCGCCTTCGTCCGGGACCAGATGAGCTGCAGCTACGGCGCGCTGCCGCAGCAGCAGCACCAGAATCATCAGGCCGCTGCTCATCATGGCGCTGCCACCGGAATTGCAGGGGCCGGGTATTTCGACCTGTTGAACATGGGAGACATCTACGGAGGATTCAACCAAACGAACGACGATCTGCTCTTCTGATGATATGTATTGGTGTAACGAGATCAGTGTGTTCTCATGTTGTGGATGAGTGTAAGCATCAAATGCAGCGGTATACCTCCTTTGTTTCATTTTCTTCTTTTGTAAGAATTAATTTATTGTGATGTAAACAAGCCTTAGGTTGGACATAATTCTTTGGTTGTTTCTACAATAAAAAAGCGTCTGAATTCATTTGTGCAAAGTGTAAATGTTAGTTAGCCACCTACTCTTGATAAAATGTCGATGTAGTTTAGTCAATTGTTCTACGTGTACTACCTCATTGAAGTGGAAATGGAACAGGAAATCAGACTGGTCTGCTTCAGCGTTACAATCGAGGTGGCAGATATACCAGTTTAATTGCTCAAAAATGAAATCACCAAAGTTCATTGCTGCCCAAAGAAAACTTATCTGTAGCAAAAAAGATTCCTGGCTGTCGTACTTAACACAATAACCTTACACAAAACTGCTTATGCATATGCTTATGTCTGTATGACAGTCTCTCTGGGATAAAATAAGTCACCTACTCCGCTTCAAATATTACAAAATTTAACTACTACCATAAGCTTAGTGCTTCTTGCGAGAAAAGTGGTTGTCATTTGGATTTCTTTTCCCACTGAACATTGCAAGTGCCTTCCTCACAGGAGGTTTCACCTGTGCCTTCTTCTCACCACTGTGCGAAAATATGTCCTCGATACCCAAGAAATCATCCTCCTACAGTGCGCATTGATAGTCAGAGTTGTTTCTCCATGAATTTCATCACAAAGCGATAACAGGAACAGAAACAACGATAAAGAGAAGGCATATGCACCTACAACATCATGAATTGAGAGCACAATACACAACTAACAGAATCAAAAACCAGATGATAGCACAATCCCCCCTTTGTGCTCATTAAACTAAGCATTTCGATGTATGTGCAGGCATGCTAATTTCTTTTACTGCAGATATTCTTTTCATTTACGTAATAAAATACTAAGCACTAACCTTCTTGCTGGGCTTCTTCGATTTAGGATGAAGAACCTTCTGAGGCAGTTGGTCTTCACGTAGAATAGGGTTCTTAGCTACGGAATCTCTTCCACCTTGAGGCATTGGTAGAGAAAACTGCAAGTGCAGAGGTAAATAGTTATTACAAACAGAATTTTCAACAGGAGTTGACTCTGGAAAATATTTCAGTTAAGCTACTCAGTGTGGCCTTGAGGATCCTACAGAATATACTATCCCAAGTCCCAACAAGTGACAGTGTAGATGCAGCCAACATCACAGCTGATACTCTAGGTAAACTTACATAAAGTGGTCTGAACAATGCAAAAAACAGCTAAGTATTAACCATCCTGCACTACTAGCATGACAAATCACAAGTCATATAACAACAGACATAAGGTGACAAGGACGAAAAGCAGCATAATTGTGTAGCTAACCACTCACTTTTGTGCCACGAAGTGTAATACGTGGGCGTCGTGATGCCATAGTGATCCCATTTTCCCCAACAGTTACTGAAACCTTCCGTAGAGTCCCGCCATTGCCACACTTCGGACAAAATATTTTGCCAACCTCTTGGGTCACCTTATAGCAAGCATGGCACCTCAAAACCCACCTGACAAGAAAGCATTCCAAATAAATATGTGTGAGAGGCCCAAGAAAATGGTACAGGTAATAGAATAGCAGGCAAACAGGTCTGAAGATGTTGCAATCACATACCTATGCAACTTGCGAATTTGCATGCCCCCTGGTGCCAAGAGACGTAGGCCAATCTGCAGGATGACATTTTGCATGGCATAGTCACTGGTAATACATGCTACAGTAGATTCAGATAAGGATCTCAGGGCCCAACTCTGCTCACTGTTTGCATCATCTACAGAATGTGCATCATCACCACCCTCGGTCTCGCTTTTTATGTCTAGGTCCTCCAATTCTTTTGTGCATGCATCAGTATCAGTGGCATTAGCTACTTGATCAGAATTACATTCTCCAGCAATTCCAGGTTTATTATCTTCTTGATGATCAAAATCATCAGCACTTGAACTAATTTCCTCTGGGAGCGAAGGGCCATCTGCTGGAGTCGCATCACCTCCATTTACACAATGATCAGTGGGAACTCTATCATCTTCAACTGATGGAGCCACAGAACTTGTTTCAATACTCTGTCCAGATTCCTTGAGGGCATCACGCCTAGCCTTCCTCCGCAAATATCTCCTGTGGGTGCTACGGCTAACAGCAGGCAACCAACCTTCATTATTCTCATCATCTGACCATGCAACACAATCATCTTTCTTCGAAGGCTGATATTCTGAATCCTGATGTGTCTCACAAATACTGTTGGCCTCACTCATGGGGATGTCTTGATTCTCAAGATCCTTCAGTGGAAGTATTCGAGAATTAATATCTCTACCTGCTTCAGACATCTGATCCAACTCTTCCCACTCTTTTGGGTTAGGCACATTAGAGCCCCAACCAGGCAATGGAGCTTCTCCTAAGTTCTTGACATTCACCTCACGCAGAGGAGGAGGATGCTCTCGCAAATGGCCAGTCCCATAAACCTCAGCTTCTAACATGTAAGCCAAAGCGATAATCTTGATATCCACATCTGAAAGCGTCTGAAGGTCTCCTGTTTCCTTGGCAAATTTGGTAACTGGGAGCAATAAGGATATTATGTCAGAAACCCCTATCTACACCCGAAGCTTAGAAAACTTTACAATAAAAGACTAATTGTATCAAAGTCATTCCTGTGATAGAAAGGATAAACGCATTGCAGTAAGAAAGCAAAGACAATAAAATCAGCTAGCCGATGATGCGGAAAACAATAAAATCGCTGGTACAATAAATTTGTCAGGTTTTTGTCCCTCAGCCCCCAGACTACCAATAAGCTCATTCGCAACAAGGTCAACATGCACGTTGCATTCGGGAACAAAGTACAAAGTAACGGCCAGGTGCCCAACCGCAGGAGAAATTTAGGTCAGATTATTGTCGTAGAAGGAGCATGAGTCATCTGAGAGACTAAATTCGCGACCTTTCTTGACGAACTCGGGGGCAGGCTCAACGGTCTCGACGGGGGTCGGAAGGAGCGCGAGCCGCCGCCGCGCCGCCGCATCGCGGACCTCCTCGAGCACCTCCGGTACCGTCACCAGGCGACCGGCGGTGCTGGAGAGCGCGCCGCCGCCAGAGATGACGGCATTGGCGTCCACCACGGCGACCGCGACGCCGCTGGAGTTGGCGCAGCTCGCCACGAGGCGGCTCAGAGTCTGCGCCGCCGACTCCTCGGCCACGATCTTTCGCTGCGCCGAAGACGCCGCGCCCCAAGCTCCGGCGGTGGGGGGAGTGGCAGCCGCATCGCCGGAGGTGGCGGCGGCGGCGGCGGGCACCGCGGCGAGAGGCGGCCACGCTTCCATATGTCGCTAGGGTTTGGGGTTCACTTTTCTCTTTCCCCCCTTCGCTTTAATGTTTTGTCAGGATTCCCTTGCAGATAAGTACCCATTACATATTTTATTTAAATGGTTTCATTAACGGACTTTCCTGCATAAATCACGATCGCCACTACCATAAAAACAGACCGCACCCCACCCTTCTCCCGCCCATCCCGAAAAACCCTAGCGCCGCCGCCGCGCTTCGGTTTCCTCCTCATGTTCCCATCACCCGTTTGCTTCGCAGCCACTGGTCGCCCGCTTCCCCTCCTTCCATCTCACCTGCCGTCTCGTTCTTTTTTCTAGGTGATTTTGTTCATTTTCTTTTAATCGTAGTTGGCTTGATTGATAACCCGGTCTAAGATGTTGTCTTAAAATTATAGACTGAGCTCTTATGAAAAGTGGTCGTATTTGCATGGTATTGTTATGTGTGCCTTATATTAGGTTAATCCGTTAATGCTGGATGCAAGTTACCTGGAACTGTATTTGTGTTGTTCGTTTTTTTTAATAGCTAGATTTGCTATGATGACTACAACAAGGACGGTATCTGAGCGGGGCTTTTATCTGCCCACGCATGATTATACCTAAACTGAGACAAAATGTCTGAGCAAATCAAATCCATCATATTGTACTGTTCTATTAGTCGGAAATATAATCTACGTTGCCGAATGCTGCTAGAAATTTGTGTTTTCTTATTCAATATTACAATAGCTGCTTGTTTACTATGATGGCATCTATTTAGGACGGTATCTGAGTAAGGTGGCTCTTAGAAAGTGCCCCTTATTTGATTTCATCTGTAAGTTAAAATTAGTAGTCATTTTTTTCCACAAACCTGTTAAGTACGAGTACTTTGGATCTTTTTAGTTTTATTCTTTTTACATTTCAAGTGGTATCCCCTTACTACTTTTTGCACTGATGACTTCCTACAAGGACGGTATCTGAGGGAGGGGTATACCCCCCTCATGATTATACCTAATCTGAGACAAATGTCTGAGCAAATTCAGTCTATCCTCATACATAGCTCAATTTATTTTTAAATTTTAATTTTATTCCCATCCTGCTCCTTTGCATTGATGACATATACAAGGACGGTATATGAGCGAGGTATATACCACGCATGATTATACCTAATCTGAGACAAAATATCTGAGCAAATATCAGTCTATCCTCATACATAGCTCAATTTCTTTTTAGATTTCAATTTTTTTCCCTTCCTGCTGGTTTGCCCTGATGACATGTACAAGGACGGTATATGAGTGAGGGATATATCCCTGCATGATTATACCTAATCTGAGACAAAATGTCTGAGCAAAATTCAGTCTATCGTCATTTTTTTTAAGATAATGGAATAACATCCAGCCTTCACCTCGGAGAGTCTATCCTCATACATGAGCTCAATATCTTTTTAGATTTCAATTTTATTCTGTTCCTGCTCGTTTGCGCTGATGACATGTACAAGGACGGTATATGAGCGAGGGATATACCCCTGCATGATTATACCTTATCTGAGACAAAATGTCTGAGCAAATTTGATCTTCCATCCTACTAGATCGAAGGCCCCTAGCATTTGATCTATCTTACAGAAAGGTTTTTTTTTCATGTTTTCCAATTTGCTTGATGCTTTTATTGATGGAGATTCTGATCAAGCATTTGCAGTTAATCAAACATTTGTACATATTGAGTAAATTGGTCTGCAGGCAAGTTACCGAATTCTTGGGACGCGACTCCTGGCGTACACAAGAATACAAGGCTCCGTGTTGCATAGTAAAGCTTGTTTCGGACTTTGGGTGGATGTGGAGCTGGTGACCGGAGAGTGCTCTGCTGGCGACCGCACCTGGGAGCTCCTCCAGCCGTCTTCATGCTTGTTATGGTGCCTGGCAAAGCTGTCTACGACATGGTAGATGTTGATGTTGATCCAGCAGCCATAGTAGACGGAATTTTGGTTACCTCTCTTCCACAGGTCAATTGATGCATTGCAGAAGAGTGATGCTGGCATTGAGTCTGGTACAAGTGACCGCTTATTGTTGGGCATTTCAGTTAATTAGACGTATAGGATTCAAGGAGGTACTCCCTCCGTCGTAGTTCATTTTGGAACTACAATATGGACGGAGTATTTAGTAGCTAATTGGGTTTCCTTCTGTTGTCATGGCAGCTTTCACTGTGTTGACTTTAGACTGTAAGAAGAGATGTTGAGATTTAGGTCTTTATGTGTTTGTAAATGATGTATACATGAGCTATGTTTATCATCGATTGATATGATAGTCCCTTTGGTTTCGGTTTCATATTAGTTGTTTCAGTCGACCAAAACAATTAAAAAAGCATTAGTTGGATTGTCCCAACGATAATTAATTTGATATCGGAGAGAGTATTTTGTGGCTGTTAGGTATACAATCGAAGGTCCCCTCATTCAGCCGGGCCGGCTTACGCACGTCCCTGGCAATGGGCCGAAACCGGTCGTTGCTCCTCCGTGGCTCCACCGTCGCTACCTTGGCGTTGCAGCCGCCGGAGGCCCAGAGCTCCTTCCTCGCGATCGCGTTGCCGCGCCTTCTCTCCCTTTTGCCCCGGCCCAAGCCACAGCCAGAGCTCCAGTTCTGTGTGCGACGGTGAACGCCACCATCCGAGCCGCTGCTGGTGAAGGATCCACGCTTCTCTGCCGCCGACAGCGACTGCTACTTCCCGACGGCTGGTGCGATAGGCTAGGCGGCCGGAGCTGCAGAATGCCAGGACCGATAGGCTAGGCTGGTTCGAGTTTTGTTTCTGAGAGAGCTGCACCTGCACATCACACCCATGGATTGAGCGAGCGATAATAATAATGCTGGAATGGATCATGGTATCGCGTTGCGTCTTCTGCAGGTTTGGTCGCAAGTCCAACCAGATCCGTTATTATAGTCTTGGTGTCATCACAGTTCAAAATGAGCAAATAATCAGTTCAAAATGAACTGGTGGTTAATTTTCTTATCAGATCCAGGTTTCGACCCTGGAACCTGTAGGTTATGGGCCCACCACGCTTCCGCTGCGCCACTCTGATTTTTACTCGGTTGTTATTACTCGGTTCTTTTCTTTTGCCGAGTGCATAGCCATTCTTAGGCAGTTAGGTGTACTTACAATCGAAGGTCCTCATGCAGGCGGGCCGGCTTATGCACGTCCCTGGCAATGGGCCGAAATCGGGCGTTGCTCCTCCGCCGTCGCTACCTTCGCGATTGCGTTGCCGCGCCTTCTCTGCCGTTTTGCCCCGGCCCAAGCCACAGCCAGGGCCCCAGGTCTGTGTGTGTGCGATCCAGACACCGGGCCGCTGCTGCTGGTGAAGGGTCCCCACGCTGCTCTGCCGGCGACAGCGACTGCTTCACCTGCGTCGTCGACCGCTACTACTTCCCGACGGCTGCTGCGATAGGCGGGCGGAGCCAGGACCGACCGATGGACAAGGAGGCGATGGCGCGGTCCTCTCGTCTTTGATCGCCGGCGCTGGGGTAGGTGCGTGTTAGCTGCACAGCACACCCATGGATTGAGCGAGCGATAATAATAATAAGGCTGGAATGGATCATGGTATCGCGTTGCGTCTTCTGCAGGTTTGGTCGCAAGTCCAACCAGATCCGTTATTATAGTCTTGGTGTCATCACAGTTCAAAATGAGCAAATAATCAGTTCAAAATGAACTGGTGGTTAATTTTCTTATCAGATCCAGGTTTCGACCCTGGAACCTGTAGGTTATGGGCCCACCACGCTTCCGCTGCGCCACTCTGATTTTTACTCGGTTGTTATTACTCGGTTCTTTTCTTTTGCCGAGTGCATAGCCATTCTTAGGCAGTTAGGTGTACTTACAATCGAAGGTCCTCATGCAGGCGGGCCGGCTTATGCAATGGGCCGAAATCGGTCGTTGCTCCTCCATGCCACCATGGCTTCGCCGTCGCTACCTTGGCGTTGCAGCCGCCAGAGACCCAGAGCTCCTTCCTCGCGATCGTGTTGCCGCGCCTTCTCTGCCTTTTTGCCCCATCCAGCCCAAGCCACAGCCAGAGCCCCAGGTCTGTGTGCGATGGTGAACGCCACCATCCGGGCCGGGGCCGCTGCTGGTGAAGGATCCACAGACGCTTCTCTGCCGCCGACAGCGACTTCTGCAGGTTTGGTCGCAAGTCCAACCAGATCCGTCAGAGATGATGCGCTGTCATCACTATTCAAAATGAGCAAAACTGCTTTTGTTATCAGAGCCAGGTTTCGATCCTGGGACCTGTGGGTTATGGGCCCACCACGCTTCCGCTGCGCCACTCTGATGTTGCTGTTAACCAGGATTGCGAAGCACTTGTCCCGTCACCTACTGCGTGCGAGCAGCGTCAGGTCTGGGGACCAAATACAGTAACATGCGTGGCGGACTGCAAAAGCAGAGCTCCCGATTCAGAGTTCGTAACACACAGCTGACCATCGCAAGACTGATTTACGGATGGGTACTTGAAGGAAAAAAATGCCCAAATTAAAAGAAGAATCTTTGGTGGTCTCTGCTTGCAAGCAAAGAGTCATTCAAGTCTGAGATGGCACCGAGCAAAAGCTGAGTGTCCGTTTAAAATATCATTCACTGATTAGTTTAAAAATAAGCTAACTGGTAATAAAATTTTTGAATCACGAGGAAGTATAACAGTCAGCTGTTCCTATTTCCATTTGCGTTTAGAAGAAAATTCTTGTTTCCATTTACAGTGAGGAGAGAAGATGAGGAGCGGTGCGTTTTCAAGTGACACGCAAAAAACATTGATATCTACTATTCCTTTCGTCTCAAAAAGTTTGTCGTTTTGTAATTTATCTTTTGAACTACAAAAGACAAACTTTTTGGAACGAAAGGAGTACAAATCACAGATAGGAATGAAAACAGTATGGTAAATTCCCGAATAATCCGTTGATGTTTTTGAAATTTTTCGATCTGATAACCGTTTTCGTCGAAATTATGCAGAAATGAGTCGGGAATCGGACATTGGAATTCAGTAAACAGGAGGGAGATGATTTGGATTAATTTCCAACCGAATCGTCGAAATACCGTATTTTAATCGGAAATTTCCGAACAATAACAGAATAGTAGGCTAGACCTAGTAGGCTAACATGTAATAAGCTCAAATCCTTTTACTTTTTATTCAAGCACTGGTTTGGGTGATGAGCTAACATGTAATTACAATTAGTATTCTTTAATTAATAAGCACAATTAAACAATTTTTTTTTAAAATGAAATCAATGATGCAAAAGTCAAGAACAATTTTGGTCAAATATTTATTTTACTTTCAAATGATTTATAAAGTTATTTCATTTTATGTTGAAAATGTTTATAAATTGGAACGAAAAGTTGTTGTCTCATCTTCTATACTTAAATTGTTGATGTTATAGATGGATAATGTCTTGGAGCGTAGTTTTTGTAAAAAATTTAGAACGCGTTATACTTCTGATTCAGTATATCCGTGTCCGATATTTTTTGAAATTCCCGATGCCGTAACCGTTTCCGATAATGTTTCTGTTTTTTTTATAAAAATCGATTTAAGCTTTTTCGCGTGCGTTTCCGACCGTTTTCATCTCTATCACGGAGGGGCTCCATGCAAATACCCACCTGCACTGCACCGCTTTTTAGCATCAAGACCCAGGCTCTGTGCTTAATTAGCGATCCAACCACGGAGCCGTGTCTCCTTCCCTTGGCAGCCTCGCATCGCCATCGCAATCGCAATAAAAAGAAAAATCTCCATTCCCATAGCCGGATTAGGGCTTGACCGCCTCCACCGGACCACCCCCGCCCCTTCTCCGGCGCCGATCCGTCGACCCACGGGGCCCTATCCACCTAGATCTGCCCGCGGACGCATCAGGGAACCCCGAATCGGCCAGATCTAGAACCCCCCCCCCCCCCCCCCCCCCCCCCCACCATGCACACCAGCGGGGGCAGCTCCAGGAGCTCGCCGGCGACCTCGCCGCGGTCGGAGCAGCAGCAGCAGCAGACTCCGACGGTATCGGCGCAGCAACAGCAGCAGCAGCAGCTAGGGTTTAGGAGCCAGGTACAGGCCTTGTCTGCCTGCCCCCACCTCTTCTGCACTCACTGCTTGCTTCCAATTTAATCTGGGTGGGTTTCCTGTTTCCTCCCTCGGGAAGGAAGGAGGGAGGGAGCGGAGATGTGATTGGTGGGGAAAACCGCGCGCGCGCGTGGTTGTTGGGATTCGGGAAAAATAAATCTGGCGCGTCCGCCGAAAAAACGGCAGGCTTCCGCAAACGGTCTCTCTCCTTCTCCAGTGGGAGTGCCAGTGCGCCTGCTTCCCTGTCTTGTCTCGTCTCTCACCCTTCCTCGTTCTTCGGGTGGTCGGTCTGGGTTTGAATCGTTGGTTGCCTGATTCGGACTTGTCTCCTGATTCAGTTTAAGTTTTCGGATTGATTTCGAGAAATTCGTGTTCTTTGATGCCGTTCACGTTACACTGTCTTCGTTCTGCTTTCGGAGAATTCTTAAGCTGCAATGCAATGCTTCAGTCTGGTTCTATCTATTTTCGTTCCGTGGTTTTGTGCGGCTTCATGCTTCTGAATATGCCACAACCTGCTGTGCAGGGAATGATGCATCACCACGAACAGCAGCAGCAAGCCTTCCAGCCTGGTGCGCCCCACGGCATGATAGGAGGAGGCGGCAGCAGCTTCCCTCAATCCCCTGGTCCGGTCCCAACGTTCCAGCAGGGGCAGAGGAACCTGCCCCAATCCAGTGGACCGCAGGGACTGGTTGGTGGTGGTCAGGCGCACAACCAGGTTGCAATGCAGCAGCAAGCGTACCTCAAGTTTGCGATGATGCAGCAGCAGCAGCAGGAGTCCCACAGCATGCTTCTCCAGCAACATCAACAACAGCAGCAGCAGCAGCAGCAGGCTAAAATGAGTATGGCCGGTCCATCTGCAAGGAACCAGGATATGGTAAACAACAGCAGCAACCCTGCGAAGATGCAGGAGCTTATGTCGCTTCAGGCTCAGATGTTTAAGCGGCAGTCTGAGCATCATCTCCAGCAGGCAGAGAAGCAGAGAGAGCAGGGACATCAAAGCAGCAACGAGCAAAGAACTGGCGATATGAGGCCTCCCATGCCTCCTCAAGGAGTGCCTGGACAGCAGATTTCGCCAGCTGGTATGATCAGACCCATGCGGCCATTGCAAGGTCAGGTAGGCATGGGCAATGCTGCTGGTAACCCGTTGACACCGGCCCAGATTCAAGCCATCCAAGCTTGGGCAAAGGAGCACAACTTAGATCTGTCAAATCCCGCAAACATGAGTGCAATTTCTCAACTTCTACCGATATGGCAGTCCAGGATGGCAACCATGCAGAAGCAGAATGAAGCAAATATGGCTGCACAGTCGCAGCGAGCATCACCTTTGCAGTCGCAGGTGAATGGTGACACCCCAGGACATGGAAATGTTCTCAGTCAGAGTTCCTCGTTGAAGCCCCGGCAGCCCCTCCCCACTAACTCCTCTGTTTCTGGTGGGGAAGAGGCTAAGATGGTGAATCTGAGCAACTTGCAGTTGCAACAACAGTTATCTGCACATAATAGGGATGGCTCCAGTGACAGGGGTGTGAGGCCAACCGTGGCAGCGGGCAATGCTGGGCAGTCAATGCAGGTGCCCCAAAGTTTTGGACATGTGAACAAGGTTCCTGAGCAGTCCAATTCGAAAAACGTCCTTGCAAATTCAGAAGTGATGCAAATGCAGTATGCGAGACAGATGCAGCAGCTTAACCAAGGCGCTGCTCCCACAGCATCTCCTGGTGGAGCAGTGGGGTCACAGGCCCCAGCTCAAGGTGCTCGGCAACAAACGGGTTTCACAAAACACCAACTTAAAGTACTCAAAGCTCAGATATTAGCTTTTCGGCGTTTGAAGGTACCTTTAATCTATTCTTGTGTTCACGAGTTCCAGATGTAGTTTTAGAATGTTGTTTAAGCTTACCAATCTGATAATGGTGCAATTCTCTTTTTGTCTTCTGGTTGCTTCTTTTGATATCAGCGTGGTGATCGTACACTCCCACCAGAAGTTCTTGAATTAATCATGTCTGGGCTGCCATCTGATTCACAAGGGCAGCAGGTTTCTGGATCATTGGCAGCGCTTAATCGTGATAGGCCTGGTGTAAGCGTAGCTGGTGATCATGGGAAACACATGGAGAGTAGTGATAAAGCTCCTGAAAATCCTGCATTGTCCAAGGTGACATGTTTACCAAAGGTGGAGGTTTCTGCTTCAGAAGACAAAGCTAGTTCTGCCAGTGGTCCTGGCCCTATGCAAGTGTTGAAAGCTTCACCAAAGGAGCCCCTTAGAATTGGACCAGTTTCAGTACCAGAGCATAGTAACACCGCCATGGTTAAATCTGAGCAGGAACCAGAACGTGGCATCCAGAAAACACCTGGAAGGAATGATTACAGTGCCGAGAGGGGAAAATCTTTGCCAGCAGAAAGCGGTTCAGCGGATGCTGAGCAGGCAAAAAGGGCTGGGTCAACAAGCAGTGCCCCAGCTCCAAGAGATGTTCCAAGAAAATATCATGGTCCGTTATTTGACTTCCCAGCCTTCACTAGAAGACATGATGCCATGGGATCTGCAAATTACAACAGTAATTTATCACTAGGTTATGATGTGCAAGATTTGTTAGCTCAGGAAGGAACACTAGTTCTAGGCAAGAAACGAGAAGATAACTTAAGAAAGATCAGTGGATTGCTTGCAATTAATCTAGAGAGGAAAAGGATCCGACCTGATCTTGTTTTGAGGCTACAGATTGAAGAAAAGAAGCTCAAACTCCTAGAGCATCAGGCTCGTCTAAGGGATGAGGTTGAGCAGGAGCAACAAGAAATAATGGCAATGCCTGATAGGATATACAGAAAGTTTGTCAGACAATGTGAACGTCAGCGTACTGAGCTTGCTAGGCAAGTTCAGCAGATCCAGAAAGCCTCAAGAGAGAAGCAACTGAAGTCCATCTTCCAGTGGCGCAAGAAGCTCCTGGAGGCACATTGGGCCATTCGCGATGCACGAATAACTCGTAATCGAGGGGTGGCCAAGTACCATGAAAGGATGTTGAGGGAATTTTCAAAGAAGAAGGATGATGATAGGAACAAAAGAATGGAGGCGTTGAAAAACAATGATGTGGAAAGATATCGTCAAATATTATTGGAACAACAGACCAGTGTCCCTGGTGATGCAGCTCAAAGATACAATGTTCTATCTTCTTTCCTGACCCAGACTGAAGAGTACCTTTATAAACTTGGAGGGAAAATTTCTGCTGCCAAGAACCAGCAACAGATAGAAGAGGCAGCAAATGCTGCTGCAGCAGTTGCACGGGCACAGGTACATTGACAATCTTTTCATCAAATAACTAAGTGAAATTATATTGTTTTTTCTTCTGTTTTCTTTAAAAGGATTTTTTTCTTCTTTTGTTTCTTATTGTTAGATACGGTACCTCTCTGTAGACTAGCAGATTTTCATGGCTTAACATCTTGTTGCATAACTTTTTGCTGCACTCTTGGACTCTTTTATCTCCCTATAAATGAAGGTAGTGCTTGTCTAACAGGGTCTCTCTGAAGAAGAAGTGAAGGCTGCTGCACAATGTGCTGGTCAGGAGGTTATGATAAGGAACACATTCTCCGAGATGAATGCACCAAGGGATAGTATATCTGATAACAAGTAAGAAATGGACTAAAAAGTTGTTCCAGAATAGCTTGTTTCTGAGTATTAATCTGCGAAGATATGCACATGGATTTAGTTCTGGATGCATTGTCCTTCCTCTGATTTTGACAGCAGTTATTCCATTTGACTTTGAGATGTCATCCACAGATATATGTGAACTTCAGACATTTTTTGAAGCCATAATGTTAAATGTTCATCTTTTATGTACTTGTAGATACTACAACTTAGCTCATGCTGTGACTGAGAGAGTTACAAAGCAGCCATCACTGTTGCGAGCAGGAACTTTAAGGGATTACCAACTGGTAGGACATTTATCTTTGACTGGACTGTACATATTTCAATGCAGTTACAGCTTGCCACATAAAATCTTACCAATCAATTTGTCAATTGTTCAGGTGGGTCTTCAGTGGATGCTCTCTCTTTACAATAACAAGTTGAATGGTATTTTGGCTGATGAGATGGGTCTTGGCAAGACTGTACAGGCATGTAACTCCTTGTTTCTCCTGGTTCCGTCAACTCTTGTTATGTCAAAATATTTCTACTTATTTTTTATGCCCTCTTTCATTCATTGCAATGCTGCTAGGAACATTTTTTTTCATGTGCAAACTATTTTCTAAACAGGTTATGGCTTTGATTGCATACTTGATGGAGTTCAAAGGGAACTATGGCCCGCATCTCATAATAGTGCCAAACGCTGTCTTGGTCAATTGGAAGGTACTATTTCCCTGTCATGTCATGCTGTGGGGAAATATTATTGATTTTTTATGTCAAATAAATTGTTTGGAAACTTACACTTTGCCTTGATTTCTGTTCTTGATCAGAGTGAACTGCTAAACTGGTTGCCGTCTGCGTCCTGTATCTTTTATGTTGGTACAAAAGATCAAAGGCAAAAGTTGTTCTCTCAAGTAAGCTGCTTGCTTTAACAAGCTTTCAGTATCTCACCTGTATGTTTCCCTCCTAGATGTCATGGTATACTATTGATTAACCGTATGCGCGTGGTGACCAAACACAAACCATCCTCAAACACCTGGCCTGCTTTTTTTAGTTAGACTAGTTTTTGGAGTGGAAGGGTTATAACCATTCATTGTTTGATTTGAACCACCTTCTCACTAATCAGTACCAGCACCTTCATGTTTTATGTCTCCAATTCAATTATTTTCCTTGCTTGACTGGGTTCGGAATTAGTAGAAGTGGTGTTCACCTACAAGCAATGGAGTACACGCATAAAAACAAACTTCTTTGTCAGCTAATCTGGTCCTGAAAGAAAGGGTAGACAAAAACACATTATCAAGCACAAATTGATATTCTTTGAAGTAAAATAATTTGAGTATGGTGCTGAGTTATTTTCCTATATCATGATATATCATTCCCTGTACAGGTACATTAGCCTGCTCTTTTCTGTTGACACCATTCTATTTCTTAACTGAACTTAATGCTTTCCAAATTTTATTATTTTGTCTGGCTGAATTTTTTTATTTCCTTGTATTGTCTAGCTCCTCCTTTTGTTTCCTACTAATATTCTTTTGTTGGCTTATTTTACAGGAGGTTTTGGCTATGAAATTTAATATTCTTGTAACAACATATGAATTTGTTATGTTCGATCGTTCCAAGCTTTCGAAAATTGACTGGAAGTACATTATAATTGATGAGGCACAGAGGATGAAGGACAGAGACTCTGTTTTGGCACGTGATCTCGATCGCTACCGTTGCCAGCGGCGCCTCCTCCTCACTGGCACTCCTCTACAGGTAAAACATACAATTGTGTGATGGTATTGTTGTCAGTATAGCTATACCATCATAATATTTTGAGGGTGCTTCTGCTGTTCTGCCCGCATAGCTTTTGTTTTTCAGTGGCAAAGTCACGCTGATCCTCCCTGGTGCACATGCACAAGGTCCAAATGACAGAACAAAACAATTTAGTGAATACTGTATGAAAATTTATGTGTTGCTATAAAAACTACCAGGGTATTATGTGCTCTATCTTCTCCCATGGCTATTTTAGCATGTCTATCGTGTAGCCTTTTTGTTGTGTAGTGTTTAAGGTTGGTATTTAATGCCTTGTCTGATGACTACAGAATGATCTCAAGGAGCTTTGGTCCTTGCTGAACCTGTTGCTTCCAGAAGTATTTGACAGCAGCAAGGCATTTCAGGATTGGTTCTCTAAGCCTTTTCAGAGGGATGGTCCTACAAATAGTGAAGAAGATGATTGGTTAGAAACTGAGAAGAAAGTAATAATTATCCACAGGCTGCATCAGATTTTGGAACCTTTCATGCTACGTAGGCGCGTGGAAGATGTTGAAGGCTCACTCCCACGGAAGGTGCATCCATTTTTCCTTGTGACTCATGTGTAATTTTGTTGACTTAGTAACATTATTAATCTGGCATGCCATTGCAGGATTCTATTGTTTTAAGATGCAGAATGTCCGCCATTCAAGGTGCTATATATGATTGGATCAAATCTACTGGCACCATAAGAGTTGATCCAGAAGATGAGAAAATGCGTGCTCAAAGGAACCCTATGTACCAGGTCAAGACATATAAGAATCTCAATAACAAATGCATGGAGCTTAGGAAAGTTTGCAATCATCCTCTGCTCTCATATCCTTTCTTGAATTGTGGGAAAGATTTCATGGTCAGATCTTGTGGGAAATTGTGGAATCTTGATCGAATTCTAATTAAGCTTCATAAGGCAGGTCACCGTGTGCTCCTTTTTAGCACCATGACAAAACTTCTTGATATCATTGAGGACTATTTGCAGTGGAGACAGCTTGTCTACAGGAGAATTGATGGAACAACTAGCTTGGAAGATCGAGAGTCTGCAATAGTTGACTTCAACAGGCCTAATTCTGATTGTTTTATATTCTTGCTTAGTATCCGTGCTGCTGGCAGGGGGCTGAATCTTCAGAGTGCAGACACTGTTGTAATATATGACCCTGACTCGAATCCACAAAATGAAGAGCAAGCAGTAGCTAGGGCCCATCGTATAGGTCAGACTAGGGAGGTAAAGGTCATTTACATGGAGGCTGTTGTTGATAACATTTCAAGTTATCTGAAAGAGGATGAGTTACGGAATGGAGGGAGTGGAGACTTTGAGGACGATCTTGCTGGAAAAGACAGGTATATGGGATCAATTGAAAGTCTCATCCGCAGCAATATCCAACAGTACAAAATTGATATGGCGGATGAAGTCATCAATGCTGGTCGTTTTGATCAAAGAACAACACATGAGGAAAGACGGATGACTTTGGAAACACTCCTGCATGATGAGGAGAGATACCAAGAAACACTTCATGATGTTCCTTCATTACAAGAAGTAAATCGTATGATTGCCCGAACTGAGGAAGAAGTTGAGCTTTTTGATCAGATGGATGAAGATTATGATTGGACAGGGGATATGATGAAACATAATCAGATTCCAAAGTGGCTTCGTGCTAGTTCCACTGAAGTAGATTCTGTTGTGGCGAGTTTAACCAATAAGCCTTCAAAAAATATGTTGTCTGGTGGCATTGTTTTAGGCTCTAATGATACACCTGATAAAAGAAGGGGCCGGCCAAAGAGTTCTGGCAAGTACTCTATCTACAGGGAGATTGACGATGAAGATCTTGAGGAATCTGATGAAGATTCTGAACAGAGAAATATCTCATCCTTGCCTGAAGAAGGGGAAATAGGGGAATTTGAAGATGAGGAGGACGGTAATGATTTAGTGCTTGATAACAAAGATGAATCAGAAGAAGAGCCTATTGAAAATGACGAGTATGATTTCCCTGGTGGATTAAGAAGTGGAAGAGCTAATATGCCTGATGAAGCCGGTTCAACAGGCTCTTCGGGAAGCAGGAGATTACCACCACCCGGGCCTTCCTCGACTTCAAAAAAGTTACGGTCTCTATCTGCATTAGATGCCCGCCCGGGCACCATGTCAAAAGGAAATGTATGTGTTGGCACATTGTTATTGCTACGTTTTTTGGTTCTCTTGAGTTACTTAACCATCATTTTTTTACCCATTATTTGCAGCCAGATGACCTAGATGAAGGTGAGATTGCGTTGTCAGGGGACTCACATATGGATCTTCAGCAGTCAGGGAGTTGGAATCATGAACGTGATGATGGTGAGGATGAACAAGTTCTACAACCAAAAATAAAGCGCAAACGGAGTATTCGTATTCGTCCAAGACCAAATGCCGAAAAGCAGGAAGATAGATCTGGTGATGGGGTCTTCCCTCAGCGTGGTGCTCATCTTGCATTTCAAGGGGATGGCGATTATGATTCACAATTTAAGTTTGAGAAAGATACTCGTTCTTTGGCTGAACCAGTGTCCAGGCCGCAAGATGCAATCCGACCTATTGTGAAACAGAAATGCAACATGCCATCTAGGATGGTCTCACCTACTTCTAGGACAGGTGGATTGGCTTACTTGTCTGGGTCCGGAGAGGGATCTGCTGAACGCTCCAAGGAGATTTGGAGCGGTAAGGCCATTGAGAGTGCTATGCCAGATTTTGGCCGGGAAAAGATGTCTGACAGTACGCAGAGAAAGGTAGGCTTAAACTTTGGCTATTTGTATCCTACTGTGGTTTGGCTGATTTGTTAAATGATTCTTCTAGAAGGAACTTGGATGATAATCTCTGGATGAATTCCTGTTATACAATTTTGAAGTCTTCTATCATCTGATTGCACATAATTTTATTTTCACGGCTTCTGCCAAGAACACTGTACATTTTTTAGTTTGAATATGTGAGTCGCATGCATTAACAGCTTAGCATTAATTACTGGCCATTGTTTCCTCTTTTTTATTTTCAGATAGTTACAATTTTTTAAATTAGAAATTAAAATGTTAGTGGTTGTGTCATTGGAGCTTGGTACCATCTTATCCGGGGTTCTTTCTCTTCTTTTTGTTTCGCTTTTGGCTATGTCAATTGGCATATTATTTTTGTATCTTTTATTTATATATATTAGCTCTGCTCCTTAAAGTATAGGTGTTCTAAACAACAATTCCTGCAGTGCAAGAATGTGATAAGCAAGCTTTGGAGGAGGATCGACAAAGAGGGTCAGGATTTCATACCTAATATATCTTCTTGGTGGAAGAGGAATGAGAATTCCTCATTCAAAGGTGCTGCTGGCAGCACGCTTGACCTACAGAAAATTGAACAGCGAGTTGATGGATTTGAGTATGGTGCCGTAAGCGAGTTCATAGGAGACATGCAGCAGATGTTGAAAAGTGTGGTTCAGCATTTCAGCTACAGGCATGAGGTAGGTCTCTTGGCATATGATATAACAAGGCTACCAGGACATGCTTCTTGTAAGTTGTGAACTACTCATAGAATATTAATTTGTTTGATTAAATGCAGATCCGAGTAGAAGCTGAGGCCCTCTATAAGTTATTCTTCAATATCATGAAGATTGCCTTCCCAGACTCAGACTTCACAGAAGCCAAGAATGTGATGTCACTTCTCAAGCCGAGCCTAGCTGCAAGTAGTGCTGCTGCCCCATCAACAAAGCACACCTCTTCGGGCCATAAGCGTCGTTCTGGCACCAGTGAAGTGGAGCAGCATGGTTCAGGACATACGAGGCAGAATCAGCCCTCATCAGTTAACAAGCTTCCTGCCCGGGGCCAGAATTCCAGACGCGAGAGAGACTCCAGGCATTCTGGATCTGGTAGCAGGGATCAGCTCCTGGATGGTGGTGGGTTACTGCTGCACCCTAGTGACCTGGTCATAGTTAAGAAGAAAAGACAAGACCGGGCAAGGAGCAGCATTGGGTCTCCATCCAGTTCAGGCCGAGCTGGGCCACTCTCCCCAGGGAACCCTGGGCGTGCGGGCCCAGCACCCTCCCCCAGAGGTGCCAGGACGCCGTTCCAAAGGGATCCTCCTCACCCGTCGCAGCAGTTGATGCATTCTGCCGGATGGGGTGGTGGACATTCGGATCATGTGGGCAGTTCATCATCACCCGGCATTGGAGATATCCAATGGGCCAAACCAGTCAAGAGACAGAGGACTGACAGTGGTAAAAGGAGGCCAAGCCATACGTGAAAATCGTTTGCACTAGCTGTGAAATTTGGCCTACCTATGATATATGAACTCATTCTCATTTTGTGTCGTGGCATCATTCTGACACCCTCATCAAATTGCGTTTTGCCAGTAAGTCTTCATCTCCATGCCATCCTTCCATGACCTCCATGTCGGCCCTTTGTTGTTGTTGATTAGTAGAAATGCATGAGATGAGGGTAGGATCAGTAGCTTATGTAAAAGGGGGACTCATTATGCGGCATGGCGGTGCCACTGGAAGTTGCAGTGAAAAGAACAGGAGAGAAGGCTCTTGTGCTTTTCAGTTACATTTTGTAAATTTTTTACTGAGCCTGCAAACTGGTTGCCATGTGGAAAGTGCTCGCATGTTGAGGACGAGCTCGTGTACAGAATAAATTAAATCTGCTCGTGACATGCATGGTGGTAATGCTCAAAGGTTCCGGTGAACTGGATCAATTCATGTTTATTAGTTATAGTTTTCCTGACGTTCAAATGAATTCGAATTGGTGGTTCCTTCCTGGAGATTATGAACTCGCGGATCCCAGACGAAATGCAGTTGAGCTCTACACGACACTACGGAACAAGGGTCGCCGTCAGTAGTATCGGTGGCGGCAGACAAGGGTGCCCATGCAGTCCCTGTCGTGTCTGCTCAATGTCCCCAAATTTCTGTACAAATTGCCAGGCTAGAGATCAAGCCGATCGTGGAAGGAATCGCCAAGAATCAATCTTTTTGTTGTCCTTGTCTTGTCCAGGTTGGAAAAACGTCTTGTTTATTGTTGCTTTGGAGCTCTCTCGTTGTCGCTGGTCCTGATCCCTGACGAAATATGCAGTGGAGCTCTACACGACACTCCAAGTTTGCTACATGTGCAGTGTCGTCATGCGGTGGAGCTCTACACTAGACTCCAAGTTTGCTGTATGTGCAGTGTCGTCAGAGAACACTCCAAAGTTTGCTGCATGTGCAGTGTCAGCAGACTGTGAAGGGAATGGCAAAAAAATCAATCTTTTTGCACGAAAGAGGTCAGGCAACGCAATATAATCTTGAAGCGGCGCGTAACCAACCGCCCAGCGTCCAAAATACATTTGATTTGCTGTCTGCTCATGGAGATCATATATGTTGTGTTCTCTCTGAACCAGTGAACCTGCTGGCTCTATAAATCGGGGATACACGGATGGGTGGTCGATCGATCACACCACGGACACTCGCTCACATCTGCAACAACAACAAATTACAGTAACAAGTATAATGGAGTTGCTCACGAACGCCCCGCTGCCCCTCGCCGTGCCTGACAAGTACGTGTTCCCGCCGGAGAAGCGTCCGGGCAACAACCAGCTCCACGACCCGTCCTCCGTGTCCCTCCCCGTCGTGGACCTCGGCGGTCCGAACGCGGTCCGCGACATCATCGAGGCCGGGAAGGAGTTCGGCTTCTTCCAGGTGGTGAACCACGGCGTGGAGGAGGACGCGGTGCGCGCGTTCCGCGACGCGGCGGCGGGCTTCTTCGCGCTACCGGCGGAGGAGAAGACGCCCTACTGCTCGGACGACCAGAGCAGGGCCTTCCGGCTGGCGTCCAGCACCAGCTACGACAGGAGCGAGACGCGGTACTGGCGCGACTACCTCAAGCTGCAGTGCTTCCCCGTGGACAGGTTCCTGCACCAGTGGCCGCCGCGGCCGGAGACGTTCAGGCCCTGCCTCGCCGAGTACGTCGTCCAGGTGCAGCGGCTGGCGGACGCGCTGCTGGAGCTCATCGCCGAGGGCCTCGGCCTGGAAGACAGAGGCTTCTTCCGCCGCGGCGGCGCGCTGAGCCTGAGCGGGGGGGACACGCAGATGAACGTCAACTACTACCCGCCCTGCCCGGACCCGAGCCTGACGCTGGGCCTGCTGCCGCACTGCGACCGCCACCTGCTGACGGTGCTGTCGCAGGGCGACGTGAGCGGCCTGCAGGCCAAGTACCGGGGCGGCTGGATCGCCGTGCAGCCCATCCCCGGCGCCTTCGTCATCAACTTCGGCCACCAGATGGAGATCGTCACCAACGGGCTGCTGCGGAGCGTGGAGCACCGCGCGGTCACCAACTCGGCCGTGCCCAGGATGTCGGTGGCCACGCTCATCATGCCGGCCACCGACTGCCTCATCGCTCCCGCGGAGGAGCTGGTGAACGGCGGGGAGGCAGACAACAACAACCCGCCCAAGTACAGGGCGTTCCGGTTCAGGGAGTTCATGGAGGCCTACGACGCCGCCGCCGCCAGCAGGGAGAGCGTCCTCGAGTACTTCAAGATCTGATGATGGATTGGAAAGAGTGTTGTTTCATAACAGTCAGCAACTAGCAGCAGCTCTGGTTATACTGCAGCAACAAATATAAGCTGCGTATTTCAGTAATACGTACAATAATTAAGCAGATCATGCTATATATAGCAGTACGTATGTCAAGTAACTTTTGCTATGAGCTGAGAAACTACAGTATGACAATCTGTGATTATGTATGTGGTAAATTGTGTATGTCTCATGTTTCCTGATAAATCCAATGTATGTGTCATTAAGTAACCGGAGATGATGTTTCTTCAAAAAACAATGTAACTGAAGATTTCTAGAACTGCAACCTGTTGCACCCCCTGAGATTATTTCCAGGAAATTACATGTCACAGTCCAGCTACAAAATGTGATCAGGTGGGTGAGCGTTCACTGTTCAGACTTCAGAGTGGATCAAGTCAAGTGACACTACTGTGTCTGCCGATTGGGCTTTAGACATCCGGTTTGGGCTGGAGACCATGGCCCGCTCACTCCATGCAACGTTCTGAAGTCGGCCGGCCCAGATCGAGATAATCTCAGGGATCCAACATTTAATTTGTTTCTGGATCGTGCAACCGCGTTATCGACTTCATGCATATATGCTAACACAGTTATGATCGACGAAAATTTTCAGGGACCTTATTATACTACTCCGTATATCTTACAATAGCTAGGAGCATCATCAAAACAGTGATTACATGATGTCAGTCGCCATCTACGTACAGACTAGCTAGCTAGCTAGTACATCCTCCTGTCCTGTGTGTGGTCTGCTGTGGATCATCGAAATAAATTAATTAAACATGCTCCGGCGTGTTGTTGGGCGCAGCGAGGATGGCGTTGCGCCTGCCGCGCTCTGACCTGCTGTTCTCGGCGAACTTGAGGCTGGAGCTATGGCGCCCGATGCTCTTCTCTTGCTCGCTCCACTCGGCAGAATAGTAGCGTTCCTCGCCGTCGGCGGCGCCGCCGGAGCTGCTGGGAGGGAGGAGCATGGAGCCCCACTGCGGGAAGTGGACGAGCACGAGGGGCAGCGTGCACGCCATGGCCATGATGCCCATGTACTGGAACCCCTTGGCCATGGAGTACCGGGACGAGGTGAAGAAGAGCAGCTGCGTGATGCCGGCGCCGATGTTGCCGCCGGCCCCCGTCATGCCGGAGATGATGCCCAGCGAGCGGCGCGAGACGAAGGGGATGACGCCGAAGGTGGCGCCGCACGCGGCCTGGGAGCAGAAGGAGTAGAGCACCATGGCGGCGATGGAGACGGGGAGCTGTTTGGCGTGGCCGAGCCAGAGGCAGAACCCTCCGCCGGCGGTCTGCAAGATCCAGATGATCCAGAGCCGCGCGCGCATGCCCCAGTAGCGCGCGCCGATATCGGAGAGGACGCCTCCCATGGGGCGCGACACGACGTTGGCCATGCCGAAGCAGGCGGCGATGACGCCCGCGACCCGGAGGTCGAGGTCGAAGTGGTCGAAGTAGTACTCGGCGATGACGTTGTTGCTCGTCAGCTGCACTCCCATGGAGTAGCCGTAGACGAACACGAGCACCCAGGTCCTGTAGTTGGTGACCGCGTACAGGAGCACCTTGGAGAACTTGTCCTTGTTGGCGTCCCCCTTCTTCCGGAGGCTGCTGAGGTTGCCGTCGGGCAGGTCTTGCCCCAGGGTGAGCACCAGCAGGCCCATCACCACGTGCATCAACCCCGGAACGAAGTAGGCGACGCGCCAGGCCGTGAACGGCGTCGCGCCGCCGCCGCCGACCTTGAGGATGCCCTCGAACACGAACGGCATGATCAGCTGCGTGGCGCCGCCGCCCGTGTCTCCCCACCCGGACGCCAGCGCGTTCACCGTGCCGATGATCTTGATGCTGAACATGGTGCTGGTCCAGAACTGGCACGACACGAAAGTGGCCAGCGAGAGCCCGATGAAGAACCTGAGCGTGACGAAGCCGGCCGCGCTGTCTATGACGGACATGCAGAACACCGCGGGCGCCGCCAGCATGATGACGAAGGCGCAGCCGTAGCGCGGGCCGAGGAGGTCGCACACGGCGCCCATGGCGAGACGCGAGAAGATGGCCCCCGAGACGGAGGCGACGCCGGCGTTGCCGATGTCGGCCTTGCTCAGGTCGAGGTTGTCGCGGATGATGGGGATGAGCGGCGCCGCGGCGAAGGTGGAGACGACGCAGGTGAAGAAGGAGATCCACGACAGGTGGAAGGTGCGCATGTGCGGGTTGGCGAAGGACAGGAGCTTCAACGACTTGGCCTTGTGCTCCGAGTCCACCGGCAGGTCGAACTTATTGTTGGCGGCCGCCGCCGCGACGTCGTCGTCAGCTGCTGCTGCCGGATCCGCCGCCGCGTCCTCCGCCGTGGAGAAGGCGAACGCCGGCTCGCGCCCCGTCATGCCGTGCACCGAGCTACCCGGCACGTCATCACGACCACCCGCCATATGTATACGTCGGACTACGCGTGTTTCCTTAGCTTGTTGCTGTAGGCAGGTGTGGTTTAGTTTCCGGCATCGAAGGACGGTGTTTTATAGCTAGAGAAGCAGCAGCAGGGAGCATCCTGATAAGCAGGACGATTCATGGCTCCCAGCATCTGAGAGGGAGCGAGAGAAGAGTTGACATTTCCTCACTCCACAGGTTTCCGTACCACGTGCAGGTTATCCGTACGTACGTATGGTGTCGGGTGGCGTGCCGTACCATGTGCGCGCGGGTTCTTTTGACTTTACCTGGCTCACTGTCTCACTCGCTTCTTCAACCTTAATTCTGCTTATATATTAACAACGGCGGCTACGTACGTACGGTTGGTATTAGTTGTGTCCAAAAATTAAAGTCTAAATAAATAGTACTCCCTCTTTCAGTTTCATTTCATTTGATGCTGGTTACTTCAATTTTAAACTAACAAACAATAAATATAATGAAACGGAGTGAGGAGTACTAATAATTAACCCCTGATGGATGCTTTTTGTCTTATTCTCATTTCTGAGGTGTTTTGAGCTCTACCTGTTGCTACAAAAGGTATCATTCGCTTTGTGAGAGAGCCTTAGGTTGGACATTTATCTTATGCATGATTTTATATTTTAATACATGAATCTGCTGCTAACAACTATCCTTCAGACGACCTTGCAACTGCAAACAGATCGAAGGTTGAAGAAGCAGACAAAAGAGATAACTTATCTGGGCTGCAAACCCAGCTATATGTCATCGTTATGGACTAAGGCAGACAAAGACGACCCACAGTACATACGCATGCATCACAGAGATTTCGGTGGTGGCCGGAGAACGGCGCCCCTAGCTTCAATAGACATATGATAACAAAATATTATCATTAAAAATAAAATAAAAATACTTTTATATATCAAACACCTAGCTTATAATATTATAACGATCTAAATATCAATCTCATTCGGCTGCCTGCCCTCCCATCAGGACGCGTTCTCCACGTCGTTGCGCAGGCAGCTGATTACATGTTTATATATTGCTACATGTTTTATTATCGAAATACTATAAGTTTAGTAGTACAAGATTGATCAGTATCCGTGTCTGACTCCAGCAGACGTCTGATGAAAGTCGTCGCCTTGCATTGTGCAGTTGTTGCGGTCGTCGGTTCAGACGTACTCCCTCGGTCCTTATGAACTTGTCGCTTTGTAGTTCAAAAATGAACTACAAAGCGACAAGTTCATGGGGACAGAGGGAGTACACCCAGCCGTACAAGGGCCCACATACGATAGATCAACTGTTCAGTTATGCGTTTAAAACTCAACGGTCGGTCCGATCCGAAGAAAGAGATTGTTGCGTTGTGTTTTCCACGGCTGCGCATCACGTGGTACAGCTAAGCATGCAGCGTAATTTGATCAGTTTTATCATTAGTTAATTATTTAATTAATTAACCTCTCTCTTTTAGTACTAACCTTTTCGTACTACGTGTGACAGCAAATCTTGGAAGCATCCTGGCAAAAGGTTATGCGTTTACTGACGACGATCCAAACTAAGACTGCAGAATGTCAAACCTCTCTCCGCCTGTCTCTCTCTCTCTCACCCAGATGAAGTAGTAGTAGTGATCAATACGTATTTCTAAAGATTTGTACTGAATTGCTTGGAGGCTCAAGTCAAATATCTGCGAAAGCAACAGACTTCTACAGCCATGACGTCTCGATCGACGGCAAACACACCAGCTCGCACAATATAATACGGTAAACGCATGCGCAAGCACAGATCGAGACAAATGCATGGCAGTGAAATCGGGAACCCTAGAATTACTTTCCAAGAAGCCCTGGAGCACTTGGCCTTGCGATCCAGAAGGTCTTCACTCCGCTGCGTCTAGAGGTCTTCGACCAGAGGAGCCGGCAGGTAGACATCTAGGATCAGCTGGCTATATGCTCTGATTCTGATGCTGCTGTATATATCTGAGAAATAATCCAAAGGCGGCGAGGGCTCACCGGAGATTCAAGACGATGCATGATGGCCACCCTGCCTCCGGGCTCCGGCGATCGAGCTGCCGCTGCCAGAGTCGATGGCCACCGCCAAGAAAATAATACACGTGGGCAGCTATCACAAGCTAAGATTGTTTACTGTAATTTACTCCTGCTCTGCCTTAAACGAAAGAGTACTAGTATACTTACTTGGCTACATACTGTAGGAGAAAGACATCTCGTGATGCGTAAAGGTCAAGAACAAAAAAGAAAAGAAAAAGAGCACTGCACTGCACTGCACTGCATTGGCCACTGCACTCCAAAGTCAAAGTCAAAGCCGCGCCGGTAACCGGAGCAAGTGGCACTTCTTGTCGGGAGCCGGCAGCCGCTAGCCGTGCCCATGCATCATCAATATCGAGACTTTGTTCTTCATCATCCAGTACTCCCTCCGTCCTTGAAACCGGCGGATCGGATCGGTGCAACAAAAGTCCAACCTACTAGGAGTTCTCTTCTGTACTGGGCAACTTATTCGGCTAATTAAAAGATCATATATTCCTTCCATCTCAAATTAATTTTACTTTTTATTAGTTCGAAAATGAATTAGAGGGTGACAACTAACTTGAGATGGCGGAAATATAACTTATCTGGTGGGCTGCTAACTACTCTTTCCGATTTTAAAATGATCCCATAACGACAATATACTAATTACAGTTTAAAAATTTAATTAATATCAGGGGACTTTTACTGAATAAAACAATGGTCAGTATTCTCTCAAAAACTATTAATTATCCAATATTTTAGAGGTAGTTTTGAAATTGAAGTATTGACACTAGCTAAGGCATTATTTTGGCAGCGGAGTGAAATTGAGAAGAGAAGAACCCTAACACTATCTACAACTATATATGAACGAATAATGATTAAATTGCTCAGCAAATTAATGAACATAAGCAATAGATTTATTTTTAAAAATATATATGTATGTCATGCATACCCGGCCGCCGATAAGCTATCGTGTTAAGATAGTCAAACGAGTACGTATAACCCACATGTGGGAACCATATTTTACGTACATGTATATCTTGTTGACAGATCTAGCTAGCTGATCTATATATCTCGCTTCATGAACTCGATTCGATGATGCTTTAGTCTGAATATCTCTATTCTCTTAAGTTAATGGTGACGTTGCTAGCTTTTTGGTAGTACTATGACTTTTGGTGCGGCCGGATTATGTCATCGATCATCCACCTTCATTGGTTGGTGGCACGTTTGTATCTCGTCATCGATCGACTTTTTGTAATGGATGCGATCAGCATATATATATGCATGGTGAATTGAAGGCGATAAGAGCTAGCTTCTTGCATGCATATGCGGATGAGGTTTTGTCCATATCAGAACATCGATAGAAAGTGTGACTATCATAGCACGTACGTGTACGAGATACGTCTTGTTGGACATGTTACTCTATCGGTTCTCAAAAATTTGTCATTTTGTAGTTTAAAAATGAACTATAAAATAACAAATTTTCAAAAACAAAGATAATATTTGGTAATATTTTTATTACGGAAGCCACTAAGCAGCTACCGGGGAGACGGGAGTCTAAGTTCATCGAACCTGTTCACAATAATCTGTTTGCTACTAATATGGTACGATTATACAGTAGCCAATATATGTAGTAGCTAATATATATTTAGAAGCAGAAACTGACATGCTAATAGTACATATATTGATATATACGTACTAGATTATCGGATCTTCGCCAGCTCAACGACAGTCAGGAGTGCAGGACACTCTCGAATACTGTACTCTGGATGCTCGGTGTTGTTTATATATATCGGTTGTATCCGGTGCCCGTCCATCCGCGTGGGTCGTAAATAACGTACGCCTCGATCGATATTGTCCATAGATTATACTACTGTATTTAGATCTCGCCAGACCAACAATATAATACTCACGAATGAAGAACAATCTCGACTACTCTGAAGGGCCCGAATTATCTAGGGCGCCAATTCGCATATATGGTTGATATTGTTTTATTTTCTACTTAATACTTAGCACGTTTACCGCTAAAAAAATTTACATTAGCGTTGATTCCAGTGGCAAACGGCATGCTCTTGAGGAAAATTCCTGATCCTGAGAATGGCTATGTTAAATTTGGGCAATTTTCCCAATTTTTTATATAAGCTTAACTATCGTTTTCTTTTGGGTCGATGGCCTAACCAAATGTTTTTTTTTTGTTTGTTCGGAGGAGATCTTGGGCCTCTTGCTAGCATTTGGACACAACAAAACCATGTTTGAGTTACAAGGCGATGCAGCGCAGCGCAGGCCGTATCTCATTCTCTGCAAACAAGAGCCCGTCTTGATTAATTGGGCTTGCAATCAAGCGGAGGGACGCACGTCCGGCCCACTTCAATTTCATTTTATGTTCGACCCAGTTTCGACGCCCTTGTTGCCAGCTTCGTAGACAGGCCGATCAAGCCCACGAGCCACCATGCTTAGGCTTCTTCAACTCGGCCCAACATAATTTTATTTCATTTTTTTGTGAGTGACTTCTTCCTCCCGTTCTCATTTTTTTCTAGTTTATTTTTGAGCTAGAATTACCGTTTTATTGATAACAATTTAAAAATAGAGATAGTATTTTTTTTACAGCTAAAAGATATTTCCACCCTCATTTGAATCAAATTTACATCGTCGGAGCAAGTTTGAATTATGTTCTAGTTTAAACCTCATGGATCGGCCAATAGATGCCTTTGAGGGTGAATAATATTTGATACAGTATTTATTTGCACACTTGCTGGTGGACAGAATATGGCTAGCTAGATAGGTCAGGTGGATGTTGCAATTGCGTGTTACTCTGCTGTTGCCGGTGATGAATGATTGATGAAGTAGTAGGTAGGTTGGGTTCCAACTCAACTCCTCCCAAACCGAAACTTTCAGTCTGTCGTCCACATGCATGCCTCTCACCAAACGCATCACTACAAGCAAATCATATAAAAGAAGAAGAAGACGATAAAATTCAATTAGATCGCCTCCATCTTTCCCTGGAGGATGCTTAATTCTAGCTACCTAGCTTGGAGATCTATATA
Organism: Tuctoria greenei; assembly: GCA_036927565.1. Classification (NCBI taxonomy): domain Eukaryota; kingdom Viridiplantae; phylum Streptophyta; class Magnoliopsida; order Poales; family Poaceae; genus Tuctoria; species Tuctoria greenei. Next base: position 219,736,392 of record JAYESD010000004.1, on the reverse strand, counting down.
TATTTTCGAGGATGATTAATTCTTGTGCTCCACCTAACAGCTTCATCTTCATGTGTAAAATAATAACGTAAGTCCTTCATGATGCATGTATGGTGAGAGAGACTATATCTCCTTTCTTGAGAATCCATCCGATCTCACTGACAAGCCATGGCCCAATCTAATATGCCCCACATGGAAGTGGAAGACAACTGACGGGCTTGTTATTCTGGGTTCAATAGGAATAAAATATGATCAAGGGAAAGGTACGTACTTTGGAAGCTGCTTAGCAAGAGGGTTTCACATGGCCAGCCTCCCGTCTATCTTATCTATCTATGGCTACATGAATGTGCGCATGCATGTGGCTTACCTAGCCAAGTAGCTAGCTTAGGGTGGTGAGGTGTTTAGTAGCCAACTGAGTTAATTTTATTCCCTAGCTCCTCATCTCCATGATTAATCTGCATGTTTCCCTCCATGATTACTTACTTGTGCATGTTAAATGATTCCTTTTATGTCGCAGTATCCCTTCAACTTATTATCGAATAAAGCTAGCGAAGAGTAATTCATCCCATGTTCTCTGTTCCACAATAATATGTACTTTCATATCGCCTTGTAGTAGCCTTCTTCTCTGAAATGAATTCAAACTTCCATAAATCTGTCTGGAGAGTATTCTCTTTTGAAATGAAGGATACTAGAATGGTCTCCTACTCTCATCCAGATATAGTGCAATTTTCGTTGCTCATCATCATCAAATAATTTTGGTTGCTCATGATCATACTCGCAAATTTCTACTCTGATATGATGCGATACAAGCAGGGAACCTGAACCTGAAATAAAAGGCAGACACCAAAGACGAGATGTTTTGTTCCATCATCCAACTATAGCCCTTCTCCAGCATGAAGCGGCAACGAGCATAACATGCGAGATTCTCATGGCCAGCGGGAAAATGCCACCAACAATAAGTGATGACCACCTGTTGGCAACATGCAACCCAACTTATTATCAATAATTCATCAGAGTTTCTTTAGTGCCGTTACGCGCGCGTTAGGGTGGCGTTTGCTTGATGATGCTTACCAATGATTGATTGGAGAGAGATTAGAAAAGAGAAGATCAATAATATTTGGTTTTTGACTTGTTTAACCAAGGAACAGGACAGGAGTCATGCATATATAGATGGTGTAGTTGTTTGTACTTAATAATGCTGCAGCTTATACCTGAATTCGTGTAGCTTATTGGCAGCACGACATGCATGACAGCTCTAAACAAAAAAACTTGACGGTGCAAAATGATTGAAAGCTGCAGGATGCATGCATGGCTTACATGGAAGAGAAGCAAAGTAAGGCTAATAAGAGAGAATGTCACAGGCTAGCATAGCATGGCTAACTTTAGGGATACTAAACTCATTGCTGCATGATTAAGTTTGGTTGTTGGCAACGGTTGTTTAAATAGCACCGCACGCCATTGTATGATCGAGTACGTTACATTACATTAGCCTGCACCTCTGCATCTTGCAAGCAAAGCTTCCCTTCATAGTGCAAAAACTGACGCCATGACTAGCTAGGGCATTAGGCCCTACGAATTCGGTCTGGTTTCGTTTGCATTTGCTTCATAGTGCTTTTATGTCAGTACTGATATCGACGTGTGTTTCTAGCCGCTTTGGTTTGTTATATGGCGTGTTAATTTGGAGGCTGCTTCTCTGATTTGTGTGCCACATATACCAAAGTGGACTAGAAACACAAATTCAGATATCGCGCTGCCCTGCAAATCCTAGTATATACTTCTTCCGTCTCAAAAAGTTTGTCGCAGTGAAAAACTTTTTGGAACGGAGGGAGTACTTGTATGCTTTCTCAATCCTTCAAGGGAGTGCTTAGTAATTCTTCGCTTTTCCATGCATGTTGCAAAATCAGATATATATTGTCCAAACTTTGAAGCTACAAAATGGTGGATGAAGGTATGACTGAATAGTATGTAGAAAGAGTCATAGGCTAATTAGCCAGCTTTTTTATTTTAGTATCTCTTTTTGAAGGATATCATTAAGAAGTACAGTAACCACCAACATTCTTTGTTCTTCTGCTGTTCATTTTGTTAGAAAATTATTTTTCTGTCAGTTGTGTAAGCTCAAAAACTCTATATGCAGTGCTTCTTATTTCCTTTGCACAATCATGGTATTGTTGAAACTGCTGTACTATATCTGGCAAGGTTGCATGACAATTTTACTAATCACTTTTAATTCTATATCTGATTGTTCTAGCAGTCTTCTGATTGCGTCAACACTCCTTGCCAATTAACCCGTTTAGGGTGTGTTTGGTTCGAGGGATATAGTGGGACGCGACGGGATGATCCCACTTTTCTGTTGTTTGGTTTGGAGACATGTGGGATGGAGTCATCCCTCAAAAGAGAATATTCCACCTAGATGCGGGATGGAACCATCCCACCAAAAACATGGGGACGGATCCGTTCCACCTCCGTGGAGACAGGCGCGTGACCTTCCAGAAGTACTCATACCCACATGTCCCTGTCCCATCCTTTCATTCAAACAAGAGACTGGATCATTCCGTCCCACACCATCCCACAAAACAAACAAGAAACAAGGATCGTCCCATCCCTCTAGACAAACAGAAAACGGGACCATTCCATCCCTAAAAACTGGGATGGATCCATCCTATCCCACTTTGACTCCCAACCAAACACATCCTTAGTTATTATGTCGCTGGTACTTCTGTTGCCACAGGGCTGACGCAGTTGTGGTGACATTCTACTGGGGACATGTGCCAAGCAAAATCCTTGTGTCAGCACACAGCAGTAACAGCAGATACCGCCCACTGTCACAGGAACGATTAGCACCGGTTTTATTCTAACAAGGTCAACTTAGGCAGACTTAACACATGCACCACCACTGTGCATATTCTTCAGGCAGGGTAAACATCCTTCAACTTTTATGCAGGACATGTGTTCAGATCATAGGGTGCGTGCATCAGGGTAGCACCATCCTCTTGCGTTGCCTTTCTCTGGGTTAACTCGATCTATCCTTCTCTCCTGCAAAGAAATTAAACCACTAGGCCCAAACTACGTAGCTGTTCGTACCTAATAGCTCCTACAATGTACGTACTCTTAGATCACTTCAGATGTTGGAACAAATTGTAGGAGTAGATCTTTCTCCGAGCTTCAGAAGCAGAAGCTTCCAAAGAATAGATGGTACTAAAACCCAGTTACAGCAGGTCTCTGATTAGTACTAGTAATCTGAGCCGAAATGCTAGTGCTAATCTACTGTCTGCAAAGACAGGGAATGTTAATAAAACATGTAATAAATCTACTCTAATCTATTGGGGTGCAGGCACAAAGTAAAAGATTAAACAATGGCCGATTGCCCAAAAGCAGTTTTTGGAAAAGCCATGACTTTAAAACAGATTCTCTCCATGTTCCATGTTCTCGTGCCCCCTTGTTTCCTCCTCTCCTCCAGCTAAAAATCCCAGCCTGTTAGCCCTTAATCTATCACCAAAACACCTCACATTAGTTCACCACATGAGGTGTGCAGGGGCTAAACAATAACATGGTGGCATGTTAAGACATGCCAAGAAGATTCAATATATTAGTACTGTACATGCTAAAGCCAATCTTCTAGTGGCCATGATATAAAGCTTTTGTGCCTTCTCCTTCTATCTTGCTACACCTGCAGCCTCTGCTCTTCCTGCAGGTACGCAGTTTATCAGTAAACTAGGCACAGTCAGACACTGTCTCTGACATGGCGCAGCACTAGAAGCAGCAGAATAGGTGGTAGAAGCTGATTTTAGCTACCAAAAGTGCTTCCTGGAAGCATTCTAATGGAAGCAAGAGCGCCAGCGCTAGTCCTAGCACTAGCAGTGACACTGTCATTGATCCTGCAGTCCACCAGCGTTGGCGCCGCCGGCGATGAGCGGGCGGCGCTGCTCGCGCTCAAGGCGGGATTCACTGACCCGTTGGGCGCGCTCGCCGACTGGAAGGATGCCACCAGAGCCTCGCCGCATTGCAGCTGGACCGGCATCCGGTGCAACGTCGCCGGCCACGTCGACAGCCTCGACCTCTCCGGCAAGAACCTGAGCGGCAAGGTCTCCGACGGCTTGTTCCGGCTGTCGTCACTCACCGTCCTCAACCTCTCCAACAACGCCTTCGACTCCGTGCTGCCCAAGTCCTTCCCGCTACTGTCCGATCTCCAGGTGTTCGACGTGAGCCAGAACTCCTTCGAAGGAGCGTTCCCGGCCGGCCTCGGCTCCTGCGCTGATCTGGCAACCGTCAATGCCTCCGGGAACAACTTCGTCGGTCCCCTCCCCGGTGACCTCTCCAATGCCACATCCCTCGAGGTCATCGACCTGCGGGGAAGCTTCTTCGAAGGTGCCATCCCGGCGGCTTACCGTAGCCTCACGAAGCTCAAATTCTTGGGCCTCTCCGGCAACAACATCACCGGCAAGATCCCGCCAGAGCTCGGGGAGCTCGAGTCACTGGAGAGTCTCATCATCGGGTACAACGAGCTCGACGGAGGCATCCCGCCGGAGCTCGGCAACCTCGCCAACCTTCAGTACCTCGACCTCGCCGTCGGCAACCTCGACGGGACCATCCCGCCGGAGGTTGGCAAGCTTCCGGCACTCACCGCGCTCTACGTGTACAAGAACAGCATCAAAGGCAAGATACCGCCGGAGCTCGGCAATATCTCAACACTCGTCTTCCTGGACCTGTCAGACAACCTGCTCTCGGGCCCGATCCCCGACGAGGTAGCGCAATTGAGCCACCTCCGGCTGCTGAACCTCATGTGCAACCACCTCGACGGCACCGTGCCGGCGTCCATCGGCGACATGCCGAGCCTGGAGGTGTTCGAGCTGTGGAACAACTCCTTAACGGGGCCGCTGCCGGCGTCGCTCGGCCGGAGCTCGCCGCTGCAGTGGGTGGACGTGTCTTCGAATTCCTTCAGCGGCCCTGTGCCGGCTGGGATCTGTGACGGCAGCGCACTCGTCAAACTGATCATGTTCAACAACGGGTTCACCGGCGCCATCCCGGCCGGCCTCGCGTCGTGCGCGTCGCTTGTGCGCGTGCGCATGCAGAGCAACCGGCTTAACGGCACGGTTCCCGTTGGGTTCGGCAAGCTTCCCTCGCTGCAGCGGCTCGAACTCGCCGGTAACGACCTGTCCGGGGAGATCCCCGGCGACCTCGCGTCGTCGACGTCGCTGTCGTTCATCGACCTGTCGCGCAACCACCTCCAGTACTCCTTGCCGTCGAACCTCTTCACCATGCCGAGCTTGCAGAGTTTTCTGGCGTCGGATAACATCATCTCCGGCGAGCTTCCAGACCAGTTCCAGGACTGCCCGGCACTGGCGGGGCTGGACCTGTCGAACAACCGCCTTGCGGGAGCGATACCATCCAGCCTGGCCTCGTGCCAGAGGATGGTCAAGCTCAACCTCAGGCACAACCGGCTGACTGGCGAGATACCCAGGGCGCTCGCCATGATGCCGGCTATGGCCATTCTTGACCTGTCAAGCAACTCCCTGACCGGCGGCGTACCGGAGAATTTCGGGAGCTCGCCGGCGCTGGAGACGCTCAACCTGGCGTACAACAATCTCACAGGGCCTGTTCCGGGGAACGGTGTCCTGCGCACTATCAACCCCGATGAGCTGGCCGGCAACGCCGGCCTGTGCGGTGGCGTGCTCCCACCGTGCTTCGGGAGCCGAGCCACGGGCGCGGTAGCGCGCCCTCGTGGCAGCGCGCGCCTCAAGCACGTCGTGGTCGTGTGGCTCGTGGGGATGCTCGCCGTTGTGGCCGCGTTCACGGCCCTGTTGGCCGGGCGCTACGCGTACCGCCGGTGGTACGCGGAAGGCGCTGGACGCTGCGACGACGAGAACCTGGGCGGCAGGGAGTCCGGGGCGTGGCCGTGGCGGCTGACGGCGTTCCAGCGCCTCGGGTTCACGAGCGCCGACGTGCTGGCGTGCGTGAAGGAGGCGAACGTGGCGGGCATGGGCGCGACCGGGGTGGTGTACAGGGCCGAGCTCCCGCGCGCGCGTGCCGTGATCGCCGTGAAGAAGCTCTGGCGCCCGGCGCCGGTGGACGTCGGCGACGCTAACACCGCAGCGACCGAGCTCACGGCGGAGGTGCTCAAGGAGGTGAACCTTTTAGGGCGGCTCCGGCACCGGAACATCGTGCGGCTGCTCGGGTACATCCACAGCGACACGGACGCCATGATGCTGTACGAGTTCATGCCCAACGGCAGCCTGTGGGAGGCGCTGCACGGCCCGGCGGAGCGGCGCACGCTGGTGGACTGGGTGTCGCGCTACGACGTGGCCGCCGGCGTGGCGCAGGGCCTGGCGTACCTCCACCACGACTGCCACCCGGCTGTGATCCACCGCGACATCAAGTCCAACAACATCCTGCTGGACGCCGACATGGAGGCGCGCGTCGCCGACTTCGGGCTCGCCCGCGTCCTGGCGCGCACCGACGAGTCCGTCTCCGTCGTCGCCGGCTCCTACGGCTACATCGCGCCAGGTACGTATCATCTTCTTGAACTCGATCCTAGTCCGATCGATCGATGAGATGAGGATGCAGAAGCTAGCAGCAGATCGTTTTGATGCGACGGATGTATATGTGCATGCAGAGTACGGGTACACGCTGAAGGTGGACCAGAAGAGCGACGTCTACAGCTACGGGGTGGTGCTGATGGAGCTCATCACGGGGCGGCGTGCGGTGGAGGCGGAGTTCGGCGAGGGGCAGGACATCGTGGGGTGGGTGCGGGACAAGATCCGGAGCAACACGGTGGAGGAGTACCTCGACCCCGACGTCGGCGGCCGGTGCGCGCACGTCCGGGAGGAGATGCTGCTCGTGCTGCGCATCGCCGTGCTCTGCACCGCGCGGGCGCCGCGGGACCGGCCGTCCATGCGCGACGTGATCACCATGCTCGGCGAGGCCAAGCCGCGGCGCAAGAGCGGCACCGCCAACGGCAAGGAATGCGCCGCCGCCGTCGTGGTGGACAAGGACAAGCCGGTGTTCAGCACGACGCCGGACTCCGACTACGTCTAGCTCAATGTTTCAGATTATTCATTGGTTATCAATGATTTATTCCTTTGTACTGTACGTATGAAATATTCTGCTCTGAGGATTAACTAGTTGTAGAAGAGTGAGTCTGTAGATTAATGTAAGCAGGTGAATAAGCTCAGGTCCTCATTTTTACTGTTTAAACAAGTACAAAGAAACGTGACTGACAGAAATACAAGTTCCACTTTTTGTTTCTGATGAATTGATGATGATGAACAGAAATCAACCATACAATACAAAGCACTTAATCTGGACGACGAGACATTCGGAATGCCGGATCATTGGACCCTTGTGTTTTGCTGATGATGAATCAAGCTTCAATCTGGATGTGGTCCACGAGTAACAGCCCGTAGCAGCTATGTAACCATGACCATCTGGACATTGCCAAGCTCTTGGCCCGTTCTTGCGCGTCAGATGGACTTCTTCTTAATGTCGTCCACAGTGCCAGGCGGACCAGGCAGTGGAATCCGCGGGCGGCACGGCCATTGAACACGCCGGCGCCGCTGCTCACCGTGTGGCTTACTCCACAAACCTTTTGACGATGAATCAATTGTCTACGATTCATAAGCCGGTGAACAGACGCTGCAGAATGCAGATGGCCCAGGGCGCCGTAACCGCCGTCAAGAACTGAGAGGCCTGATGATGCATCGGGCCTGAGAGGCTCGGAATGCCCTTCCTATTACAACTATTACTTGGATGTCTTAACTTCCCGTAATGTTTATGCTTATTTCCACAACAAAATCGCAATTCATCGTCAGAAAAATAGTATTGACAGGACCTGTGTACCACAACAGGAACAGTGGTCATGCAAAAACACAAGGAGAATAATAGTGACGAGAAAAGCCAAACAATCCAAGCTCACTAAAACACAATACCACAGCATGGAATTCTGATGTTGATCTGACTTGAAGAATTCAAAGGGGCATCGTAACAGTACACCATAGTATTACAACTGAAGAAAATACAATCCGAGCAAAATGTTTAAAATTCTAGCTTCCAGAGGTTCTTGATGAAAAAAATCCAGGCCTAGTTGGCATCAGCTCTCTTCTTTGACGTGGCCTCAGTCCCTTAATAGAGAAACAGTAAAAAGAATCAGATTAGAGTTTCTCCAAAATCAACATAGGAAATAATTCCAGAGTACCAACTACTACTACCCATACCTTCTCTGAAGTTGCTCTTAAAGCGCTTAGGCACATGTCGCAGGTACCTCATCCTTCCAGTTCCAGTGGTCTTGCGCCTGATGGCCTTCACACTCCAGTTATCTGAAATGGTGGACCACTACATCAACACTCTATGATGCAATCCAAATAGCAGAAGCTAAATAGTTTTATTGATTGGTCATGAAGAAAAATATTTCAAATAGCTTAGCAAACTACTCCCTCCGCTCTTGAAAGTTTATCGCTTTTAGTTCATTTTTGAAATAGAAAGCAACATACTTTTGAGAACGGAGGGAGTACCAAGAGAAATACCTAGGTGTGCAACTATTCTATAGCACATTATAAAGGTAGACAAATCAAGCATATGATTCAGACGAAGCTTTAAAGTGGTGAGCACATCATAATATATATAAAGGGTAATCAGTATTTTAAAACAGCATCTGGACACCCAGACGACCAGCCATGGCGCCCAACAGCTTAACCTCAGCAGCAGTGGCCAGGCGCCTGCCATGAGAGTCAACCATCAATGGCGTCCAGGCCCAAGCGCCTGGACACCTAAACACTGAAGGCAGGCACAGAACCATATGGGTGTGAAGGGATCATCAGAGACTTAAATACCTGGGAATCACATGAATATAACCCCATCATATTGTTGCAGTTTATAGCTCATCACTTGATCCTCAATAACGGAAGCAGGAAATAAACAGTAATGTGTGTGGCAAGCATTAAGCCGTCAGGCTCAAATACAGAGTGCATGGAATGCAAGAATAGGGACAAGCAGATGGATTTTTCACAACACTATTTTGCTGGCATGAATCTGTTATCATGCTCAGGATATGAAATATCTTCTCATTAATGCAGTAGCATCTCTGAAGTCTGACATGCGAAGTCACATCTGACAGCGGGATGAGCTTGGAAAACACGGTTGTCGGTCACGGATTGTCAGAAACACGGACCAATGTTTTCTTCATCAATTCCCTCTGGTTGAGATATAATCAGCCTACTGCAAACTGAATAATGCACCTAGACAAAAAAACTAGAAGAGGATAAAATCAGGCTACACGTCTCTATCGAGTAATAAGAAACAACCGGCAGATCAACTGCTTTCAATTTATAAGGCTTTCTCAGTTCATATAAAACATGGCATGTATGGATGAATAGTCGTCATGTCAAGTGTCTCTCTGACCATCGCAAGGCAATCCAGAATCAAACATAAATCACAAGGTGTGCAGAAAGACGCCTGAACTAATGAGATCTATAGGGGATGGTGTGGACGAAGGAAGGGAGATCTTACACTTGCGGATGCGGGCCGCGGGGTAGCCGCATGAGGAGCAGGTGCTCTTCTGGAGGTGGAAGCTGCGGCGGCCGCATCGGATGCAGAGCGTGTGCGTCTTGTTCCGGCGCTTGCCGAAGCTGCCCGTACCCTTCCCCTGCGAACCCACAACACCACAAGGATGCAACGCGTTAGCTCATGCATGAAGACTCCACAGGCGACGAAACCGGGGGAAGACAGGTAGAGGTGGGAGGCGTCGGCGATGGATACGTACCATTCCTCACTTGTTCCTCTTCCCGGCTAGGGTTTGAAGGCGACGATGGTTGGGGAGTGGCGGCGGCGCGGGTGCAGGCACAGGCGAGTAAAAACCCTGCCTCTTTTATAAGAGGAACAGCGCGGGCCAGTGGGCTTTTGGTTCGATAAAATGGGCTCCCACTTTTATGGGCTAGAGAAGTCCAGTAATAAATATATTATGTGTGGGTCAGTGGTTATATGGCTTAACACCTTTAAAAGATTTTAGGTGATGTACTGTAAAATATTAAATGTAATGGCAATGACTAGTATGCAATCTCATCTATGGTGCAAGCATGCAATCATCCATTCCTAACCATTGGATGTCCATCCTAGGATGGTTGCGTTTTTTCACTTAACTCCCTTCATATGGTGGAGGTGGTTAAGTGAAAAAATGTACCCACCCTAAGATATACATCTAATGGTTGATGATAGATGATTGCATGCTTGCACCATAGATGTGATTGCATACTAGTCATTCCCAAATGTAATATGTGTCCATTTGTGGGTACATGGTTTAATACCATCGACAGATGTTAGATGATAGAGTAAATGTAGTACTCCCTCCATTTATTGAATTTTGTCGCTTTGTAGTTTAAAAATTAACTACAAAGCGACAAATACATTGAGACGGAGTGAGTATGTGTGAACATGTTAGCTATGTTTATGGTCTCTCAATCTGGATGTATAAGCATGGAGCTCACAGGACAAGCCTCACACTTCAATCTTCCATTGTTATCACACTTTTATACTTGCATCATTATAATGAATGTATGTTCCACACTTGAGTCTTTCATTATTATGCCGAATGTATGTCTCAAACTCCACTCTTCATTGCTATACTGAATGTGAGCCCCTGATGGAGACCCGAATTTCAAATTTGTATCTCAAAGAGGTAGACAACCCAAAACGTAAGCAATGCATCTTCTTCAACCTGCTTCAAAAGATGTTAGGTGATTTGGTAAAATAGTAAATGTAGTACTCACTTGTTTCTAAAAACTCGTCATTCATTTTTTAACTAAAGGTGACAATCTTTTGAGAAAGGAGAGAGTAAGTGTCAGCAATGTCGGTATGTTGCGTGATAAGTTAGGTGACTGGATAAAATAATAAATATACTGTACGTAGATAAGTGGATAAATGACTATAAATATTCACCTTCCCAATTTTTTTTGAATTCAATAAACTCACAAATCGATTTACACTTTCCCTAAACTTTTCGCAAACATTCACTCTGCAAAAGAAAAGCAAGCGCATTGTGGTGACGAGAAGGGGAGAGGAGGAAAAGAAAGGAAAGGACGGCTGTGTGTGAGTTCCGTGCCGGTGCGCGCGGCCTCTCCCTCTCTCTCTCCATCTCTCCGCCTTCTTCGGCTAGTTCGTTGCCTTTTCAGTTTCGACGAGGTGAGAGGGAAGCCCTCCTCAACTCCAACCGCCGGCCGCGCTCGCCGTCCCGATCACGCCAAACCCTAGCCTCGCCGTCTCCGCCGCCGCAGTCACCCTCCGCCGTCTTCGCCTACCCCGGAGGTACATTTTCCCACCACCCATCCCGTCCGCTTCCCCTTCCCCATTTTCGCTCAGGCATATACTTAGCTCGTGTGTTTCTGGCATTTCCCCATGTTTCTGAGTCGCTACTTTGATTTCGCCCCGTACGTCGTCGCTTGGTACAAACCCTGGTCGTGCCCTGTGATTGACAAAAAAATTCTGCTGCAGAGACGCTGAATGGAGATTACTCCAGGAGGATCATCATCGGAAGTTGGAGCAACCGGAGGCGACGCGCGGAGGAGGGGAAATGGAAACCAAAACGTGAGCTGGTGCACCGCGATATCAAGTTGGAAAGCACCAAACCGTTGCCATGGAGAAGAAGCTGCCACGAGGTCGCCGGAAAATGCCACACCACGGTTTTCTATCAAGTTGCACAAGAGAGCCACCGAGGAAGGACAGCAGCACCGGAAGCCAAAACAAATCAAGACCAGTGCTACAGCTTGTCCGACATCAAGAGATTCAAGTGCAACTTCTACCTCTAAGGGTTGCGCAAAACGACGGCACGGGAATGAGCAGAACATGGATGGGAATACCGGGAGTTTATCGTCAAAGAAGAAGAAGAAGCGCAAAAGAATGGATGCAAAGAGTTACCTAGCACTATTTGAGCCCCGCAGCACCACAGGTACTTCCTGACCTTGATGTTTACAATTTGTCCACTTGAAGATCACATGGTGCTGCCATCATGACAAAAATGAATACACACACACACACACACACACACACACACACACACACACACACACACACACACACACACACACACACACACACAAACAGACACACACACACACACATACTGATCTATCACTATTGTTGCAGGTGTAGCTGTTAAAAATGCAAAGCAATCATTTATACCCACAGAAAAAACAAAGAAGGTATGCCGAAATAGGAAACTATTTAATATGGGGTAGTCATGCATTTCACTTTTATTTTTACTTATGAGAAAAATAGCCATCTACGTCTTAACTGCCTGAAACTGTCTTGCCATCGACTTCTGTTATCAGAGTTTTCTTTAATGCACCCTCCCATTTTATTATCAGTAAAATATTTAGTTTTTGATCTTTACAGATCAAGGAGATCCCATTTCAGAAGCTTCAGAGATTGCCGAATGGGTGTCATCCAGATTTTGACAATGATCATCTCTGTGCCGTCAATAAGCTTCGTGAATTCTGGCACAAGTCCCAAGGTGCTGGTCTTGTTGATGATAAGGTAGGAAGCATGCCAGTAATTTAGCAACATTTTCATACACACACACACACAAACAAACACACACACACACAACATTTCATAATACCAGTACAGCTATAAACCAACCAACAAACAAATGTGGTTGTAACTAGGTGATGTGGGTCCAACACACATAAACAAATGCAGTTGTGTGTGTGTGTGCGCGCGCGTGTTGGACCCACATCACCTAGTTACGACCACATCTGTTTGTTGATTGATTTATAGCTGTGCTGGTATTATGAAATGTTATATCTCTTCCTTTATACACGAAATGCTTTATTTCTGCATACACATCAATTGCAGTTATACTCGACTATTCATCTTGTTTATTTCTTGACACATTAAATCAAAGGAAATTGTATTTAATTCATATATCATGCAGGAGATTGTAATGAAGACCGTCTTATTCATAATGTCTCTATTACCTGATGTTCGCCAACCATTTCTTGTTGTCACAACCACTTCTCTTTCTTTATGGGAGGCCGAGTTCAAACGCTTTGCTCCATTTATCAATGTTGCTGTGTACGATGGGAATAAAAAGATGCACAAATCAATTCAAGATCTGAAGTTCAATACAAGTGGAAGCAGCATGAGGTCACATGTTTTCTTAGCCCGTCCTGATGCTATATTGGAGGTAATTGATAATATTTTGCCCATCCCAGCTAGAGTGTTCATTCTGATTATGAGCACATAATGACACCTTTGTAACACATTAGCGTCATTGTCGCACCATTCTAGCCAATTCTTAAACCTTGTATTTTCTGTTTTAAATTTAACTTTGATCTTTCTGCCTGTCTACTATGACACAGGACATTGAAACTGTACAGGGCACTAGTTGGGAGGCAGTTTTAGTTGAGTATTGTCAAAACTCTGTTCTAAGATTTCTCAAACAGCTCAAACAACTTCGTACAGATTGTAGGATAGTGCTTTTGAGCTCCCCTCCTGAGGTGCCTATCAACAACTCTGGACTGTAAAATTCTTCAAACAGCAACACAAATAAGTCTATGCAATTTTGTTATTTTGCAGGATAATCTTCTTGAATACAAGAAGCTGGTAGCATTCCTTAGCTCTGAAGAGGAAGATGATGGAGATTATGTTGACCATAACGCCCTTGCGATTTTGAAAGCAAAATTTATACGTCACATTGCATATGAGAGAAAAACAGAATCCTCAAATTTATTGGAGTATTGGGTTCCCACTTGCCTTTCAAAAGTGCAGCTACAGCTCTACTGTTCCATATTGCTTACAAACTCATCTGTCCTGCAGTCCCAAGTGGCAACTGATAGTGATGGAGCTCTTGGTGACATTATTCAATGTCTTTCAAAGGTTTGATTTCAGAAATTAATGCTCTTGTGATGTCAAATTTACATCCCTGCCTGCACTCGGCATGCACACACCCCCTTTTCTGTTAAGTTAACGGTACTTACTTTGATCTCTTATTGTTTTTGTGTAACAGTGCTGCAATCACCCTTGCCTCGTTGATGAATTTCCACATTATTCACTTGTCAGCATTGATGATGAAACTGAATCTGCAGATAATAGAATGCTTGCAAGTGGAAAGCTACTGCTTCTCGAAAAAATGCTTAGAGAGTTCAGGAACAAGAAATCAAGAGCCATCGTTCTTTTTCAAGTGAGCTACAGCTTTAATCTGTGTTATTTATGCACTGCATGATTCTTATATGTTTTATCTGTTATGAGACTTATCCTTCCGCAAAAATAATTGCTCGAATGTTGAATCCTTTGTCTCCCTATGTGTCCTATGTTATAAACAATTTAATAGTTTTTACCTTATAAGTTTTCAAGCTTTCTGTTAGTATGCTTTAGTGCTATATCATGAAAGCATTTGTAGCTGGATAGTTCTTATTAGTTCATTAATCATTATGGACTTGAGCAATCATCAGACTCAAATGGTGATATTCTACTCATTAGTTCTTATGAAGCCATTTGTTCTATGTAAAATTTAAGAAGCTGTTTATTTTCAGCAGTCAACACTTGTCTACATGAGACCACATGATGTGCCATGCTGCCCATTTCTTAAAACAAGTAATGAAGCTAATAAATATATGTGATACTGATCCAAACTTATTCCCTCAGATATTCACCAGTATTTGTATTCCTTTATTTCGAGCATTGTATTGATGTTCGCGTGACTTGAGGGCATACCTTAATTTATGAATCTAACATGGCAACATGATTGTAATACCTATTCTTTTCATACCGTTGCAGTCTGATGGACCAGGTGAAAATAAAATGGGTAAAATCTTGGAAGAATTTGTCCGCGATAGATTTGGCCCTGAGTCATATGAACATGTTCGGAATCATTCAGCTTATTCAAAGAAACAGGCAGCAATGAGTATGTTCAATGACAGGACTAAAGGGAGATTTGTTTTTCTGATCGAGAACCATGCATGCAATTCAAGCATTCGTCTGTCACATATAGATGCCATTATCATTTATGGTAGTGATTGGAACCCACTAAACGACCTGAAGGCTCTTGGGAAGATCCAGATAGAGTCACCGGCGGAGTATGTGAGTATTTTTCGCTTGTATACTCCTTTCACCGTGGAGGAAAAGGGTCTCATGCTTGCAAAGCAGGGTGTGATCATCGATTGCAACATCCAGGATATAGCACGTAGTTTAAGCCATTGTGTGCTCAGTTGGGGTGTCTCATTTCTGTTCAGTAGACTTGAAGAGCTCCATCAAGATAATCCTTCAAGTAAAAGTTCTGAAAGGGGCACACTCTCTGTGGATAAAGTAATTTCAGAGTTCTTAACAATATTGTCTACAAACTCAAATGGTGCAACCATATCAAAAGCTTATATGAGTGGGGAGTTTTATTCAAGAAAAAATACTCTTATAGGTGAGAGGGAGGGAGCGTCTTCACTGGATGTAGATCCACCTAGATTTTGGTTGAATTTACTGGATGGGAAATCCCCTTGTTGTCATTTGTCTGAGCCACCCCAAGTAAAACACAGAAATTTACAGAACATGGAAAAACTAAGCAATGATCCTGATGAACAAACTAACAAAGGCAGAGAGCAGCATGGAAAAACAGGTGAAATTGCTGTCTTTTCTTCAAAATATTCATCTGATGTAAGCAACAATGATGTGTCTCCTGGAATTACTCCATCCAGTGCTGATATTCAACCACTCGATGGCGCACGGCAAAAATTAGGTAGAACAAGTTGAAATAATAGCATTTTATCGCCTATGCACATGATGCTTAGCTCTAATACAGTTTTTTTTTTTCTCTCTGAAGGTATGGGAAACCTGAGGACACCCAAGAACCTTCATGTCCAATTTAAACGCGAGTTGTCAAAACTAATTAAGGTGTTAGAATTACCGGTATGGATTTTCTACTCTTTTGCTGTTGATCGCATGTGCTTACTTTATCTTTACCAATATTGCAGCATGCATTCTAATCATATTTCTTTCCAAATTACAAACCGCTATGCAAAATCAGCATTCTTGTTGTCTGTATCAAACAGATATTTACTGCTTGTTATTTGTCTTGGGGAAAGCTTCTAAAGGGTTTTACTAGTTTAATATGCCCCCAGTTGCATTTGCTAATACCGATCCCATTATTTCCGCAAACTTTGTGCTCCTTTGTTTTTGCATTACTTTTCCGTGCAACCCTGATTTTATCGGTATCTAATGCAAGTCACAATTGCAGGATAACGTACGCTTTCTAGCTGAGCAGCTCCTTGACTATCTTTTGGAAAATCATCTAGTAGTGCGGGAACCGTGGGGCATATTGAACGCGTTCAACATAGCCTTGGTAAGAGCAAAGTGATGCACCTGCTGAATATTTATTTATTTTCTTCTAGATCTGTATTTCGTAAACATGATAAGTTTTTAATACTTGTTTCAGTGTTGGCGTGCTGCTTCTCTTCTGAAATATAATAAGTTGGATCATAGAGATTCACTTGCCCTTGCTGCAACCTCTTTAAATTATGAGCACAATGAAGAGCTCGCAGAAGTGTTCTACAAAAAATTAGCGACCCTAAGAGAAAATGTCCATCATAAACCAGAAGAAATCAGCAACAAGGTGGTGAATGATATGTTTTCGTCTGAGGAGGGCTCATCTACCAACTTGAGAAATTGCCACATGTTCTCAAAGCAAGCAATGGATCTTCATGGTAACCTCACAAATAGCAGCCCTCAAGAGAGCTCATCTGGTGTTGAGCTTATTGTTTCAGATGGACAAGTGGTATTTGCTCCAGAAGTCAACAGAGAATGCCATTTTTCAAGTGAAAAGCGTCCTAATATGATCATAAAGAAAAGACTTGATTTATTTGACAAAGTTTTCTCTGTCAGAAAGAAGAATATACATGAGAAACAACAGCTGGAGATATTAGACTTCCAAACATACAGAGAGAATCAAGTCACCAAACTAAAAGATGTATGCAGTTTAGTTCTTCGACACATTCAGCAAAGTGGCATTGATGAAGGTTCCAGAAATGACCAAACAAAATTAGTTGTTGAGTGGTTCACTATGCTTCTGTATGCATTTTCGGAGCACATGAGACTCCAGCTCAACAAACTTGAGGCACTGCAATCTAGAACATGGTTCAAAGAAGGACTGATGAAGGAAAAACTCAAAGAGGAAGTGGTGTCAGGCCAGTTAGATCAATGCCTAGATCTCTGCACTGCTCTACCAGATTCCAATTTCGTGATTGAGGAATTCATCCATTTTAAGAAACAAAATGATGATTACCATGCCGCGAGAAGTTTGGCATCAGGTCGTGACCAGCTTTTGGATGACAGATTGATAATGGAAATTACATTAGCGCAGAACACAGTTCCATCAGAGGCTTTTTCTACACGGCCAGTGGGAAATGAGCCTGAAGCTCCTGTGAACTCTGGCAGAGCATCAGAATCTGTTTATCTTCCAGAAAACAACATCATCTGTAATTCTGATGGTACTGAGTTACAACGAGCATGTTTAAGTACTGTTCCTGCACGCCATGGCAATCAATCAAGTGTACCTTCCCAGCAAAGCACCGATGCATCTCCAAGGCATCAACCTGTAGAGACAAAATCAACAGGTATGTTGGGCAAACAGGTGGAACAGAACTTGAGTCCTGACATGCAACCGTCCACCTCATTGTTGGATGTTCCATCAGAAAGGACATTCACAGGTGACCAGAGTCAAGCAGGCTTTCAACTGGATAAAGCAACTGATATGTCAGAGGAAGGTGAAACTGAATATCCAACTTGTGCGACACACAAGTTGACTGCCTTGTCATTATCTAGGGAAGCTGAAACCGATTATGGTCAAAAGAGTGTGCCTGCGCAACAAAGCAAAAGTTCCCATGCCCAAGAAAGTTTAGCAGCTTTTCAGCATCCACCTGAAGAAGCAGAATCAGCCGGTATTAAGTCGCTACCTGATTATATGCATCAATCAACCTCTGTTCATGATCAAACTGCAGAAGCAGAACCGGAAGGCATGTTGGGGATCACAGAAGCTCGGGAATGGCAACATGAAATCCAACCATCAACGACAACATATGATGTCCCTCTTGAAAGAGCTGATTTATCTGGTATGCTTTTGACACAAAGTCCAACTGACATGCATGGTGTAGAACCTTCAGGGGTTCTACATGCAGAACCCCCAGTCACTTTGGGTAAAGTAGCAGCTCCAGCTTTGATGCCTGAAATACAATCATCATCTTCAATGCAGGATGGACCCGTGGGAGCTGAAAGATCAGGTACATCAGGCACCATTGGAGCTCATATTTTGCAGCCTGAAACACAACCATCAGTCTCAGTTCAGCATATCCTACCTGAGGGAACACACTCTGATGATATGATTCAAACAACTCTGCCTGGGCGGCAAAGCACAGGTCTGGATTCCCAGCAAAGTGTGGCAGCTTCATGGCATCCAGCTGAACAGGAAGAGCCAGCTGGTATACTGGGCATGGTGGTAGCTGATGCCTTTCAGTCATCAACCTTGATGCTTAATCGAACCGCAGATGCAGAACAAGCTGGTTCGTTGGATGCTGTACCAACCCGGATTTCACATACTGAGCTGCTACCTTCGAGCACAACACATGATGTTCCATGTGAAGAAACTGATCTATCTGGTATGCCTGTACCACAAGATACTACTTCCCAGCAGAGTTTAGATGTTTCTCGGGATACACATGCAGAAAGAGAACCAGAGAGTGCATTAGGTATGTTGGCAGCTCATGATTTGCAGTCTGGAATGCAACCATCATCTTCAGTGCAGGATCAGCTTGTCGAAGCAGAAGGGGCAGGTCAATCAGACACCATTGCAGCTCAGGATTCGCAGTCTGGTACACAACCATCGACTGAAATACATCATATCACACCTGAAAGAATGCACCCTGATGAGAGGATTCAAATAAGTCAGCCAAACGAGACAGCAAGTCAAACGAGTCTTCAGCCAAACGAGGCACCATGTCCTCAGCTGCTCACCCAATTCTTCTCAGAGGGACCTGCAGCATTCAATCATGTAATATACAGCTCCAAACCACTGAGAAATGAATTGGAAAAACTGAAATACTGCCATACTTGGATCACTAAAAGACACGAACAGAAGGTTCACTTATCTACTTTGATATACATATATTTGCCTTACAGTAGATTGCATGTTCTAATCGTGTCATTTCTCATTTCTCTTCTTTGCACAACTACTGTGGACAGAGATTACTTCTTCAAGCAGAATACAATAAAGAACTGGAGGAGCTAAACAGGAAATACGGTTCACTATTTGATAAGGAGGATTCAGCATATCACCAAATGGTGGCGCATCTTCATAATATCCGCAGCAAAGTTTCTATGCACCAAATAGTAGCTGAGAATTTCAATGAGAAGCTTATGAAACGATATGCATCTCAAGGTATTCATACAAGCACATCACTTTATCTTCCGATATGATGTTCTGGTCATTATCATTCTTCAGTGAGAAACCTTCAGCTGAAGTTTCTGTTTGGTTTTGCTTTGCTCATTATGACATTTAATAATGCAAATCTTTCATATAATCCACCTTGTCCTTTTATCGTCTTGTAATTTTGATAACCTTTTATTTTCCATTCAGATTGAGCATCATGATATCACCTGCCTTATCAACCAACATCCTGTTTATACTAGGTTGTTTGTATTGTGAATTGATGACACTTGTTCCCAAATTTCTTGATTGTGCGGGCTGGTTGCATCACATAATACATATTTCATTGATCTGCAGTATCCAAATTGCATAAAAATTCTGATACCCGTTTCGTTTCTGAGTTTGATGTTCCTCAGGACATGTGACTGATGGTTTGCTTCTTCCATTGTGTTACAGAGGTATCAGCAAGTCCCACAACTGGGCAAGTACCACATACTTCTCAGCAAGCACCTACAAGAACGTCAGGGGCCGAAACCACAACATCACTGGTTGGCTCGTTATCAGCCACTCAACCGCCAGTGTTGACCTCATTTCGTTCAACAGAAGCTTTACGATCTGAGGCTATTCAACTGCAACCGACGTTACTTGGAAATCTCTATAGAGCAACGTCACCACCTCTGAGTTCACGTCAACAAAATGGAAGCCATGGGGCTGCTGGAGCACAATTACGCGGACCTGCTCCTCACCTTCGGACGCCACAACCATATGCAACAGTTCACAGAGATCATCAGCAGGTTCCTGTTATTGGCCCAGGATTTACCTCACCGAGACACCCTGCCCCTGGTATGTTGACAAGCCCACTTGCAGGTCTCCCCGTGGCCTCCATACCATCAAGTTCAGTTCGCCAGACAATGGCATCAGCATCAAACTCACATCCAGATCTCCCAGCACCGTCACAGCAAACAGGTTCACTTGCAGAGTTAATGGGGAATTTTGTGCCGACTTCTACTAGTTCAAGTCCAGTTGTTATGGCAGGCCAACAGGTATCGGCAGCAGGAATTTGGCACATGGGAGCTCACATAGCAGGTGTCGCTGCTAATCCTGACCCTGGATCCGCTTTGGAGACGCTGCCACTCCATCAAAGGTGGCACGCTGTCAGTGTCATGGCAGGAGCTGCTTTACCCTCCATTGCGTCAAGTTCAGGACACCCGTCAGCATCAAACTCACAACCAGCTCGTGCGACATCCTCGGCGACAAATCCTTCAGTCATGGCAGGCCAACAAGGACCACGTCCAAATCCGGGTTTCCACAACAATTCAGTTCCACTGAATGCAGCAGCAGGGATTTGGCGTGGTGGAACTCACGTAGCAGCCGCCAATCAGGCTGTCCCTGGTTCTGCTTTGATGGATGCGTGGCGGGCAGGCAGGACTAGCGCGAGTAGCGAGTCCACTAGCGCAGGGGCTCAGGCTCGGGCTCAGAGAGGTGGCAGTGGAGATGTGGTATGCTTATCTGATGATGAATAGGGAGTAGTGTAGCGTAGTGGCGCGGGTCTGACTTGTAGTTTGCTGTTGTAGTGCGTATGTGTTTGTATGGAACTGTAGATCATCAAACACATGTCGCAGTAGCATAGTGATAGCAGGAGGTGCAGCTAGCTGATGACGATGGTGTGCCGGGCATTTTGGGGTGCTAAAACCTGTAGCATTTGCTGCCTTGGATCGCATCTGTTGTTTCGTAACAAGAGTAAGTAGGCAAGGCATGCTACTTGAGTTGACAATGTCGCCAGCAGTGCACAGGGGGCTCACAATGGCGCCGGCCGCGAGTTGGTGAACGCCGGGATGCTGCTGATGAGCCCCCACGGGCGGAGCAGCTGGCCGGCGGACGAGGAGGGGGCGGTGGACCTCACGAAGCCCCGGCTGGAGACGTTCACGCAGCCAGCAATGTTCAGAAGTTATTAAGCTTTTGTATTTAATTACTCATTCTCAAAAGTTTGTCGATTTGTAGTTTAAAATGACTATAAAGTGATAAAGTTTTGTAGATGAAGGCAATATTAGATAGATTGTGGTAGCTGTCTGATTAGTGATGCCATCATTAGAAGTTATCTCGACGAGGTTCATGCCTCGAACTATAGTAGTTTCAGAAGAAATGGTGTTATTTTTTTTAGATAAAGAAAATTCTATTTCATCAAGCAAATTTGCAAAGCAAATGATCAAATGTGCTGGCACCCTGCGGCCTGTCCAAATTGAGTCCATTAACAAAATCAAAGAAGCCCATTGACCAAATCAAAGCGGCCCACCAACAAAATCAAAGCAGCCCATCTCGCCCGCCCGCTGCTTCCTAACTACTCTTCGTCTCCATTCCCTGCCGAAACCGCAGCCATGGCGCGCCGCCACCTCCCCCTCCGCCTCCCGCTCCTCTCCCGCCAGCCTCACTCCCCCACCCCTCTCTCCCGCCGTGCATTATGCTCCTCCAACCTCGGAACACCAGCCTCCACCGTCGAAGCCGCGGTGGAGACCCCGGAGGGGGTGGCGCCGTTGCCACCGGCGGGCCCCAACCCGCCCCCTCTCGAGGAACCCCTCCACGAGACGATCCTGTACATGATCCGTCGCCGCCAGTGGACGACGCGCCTCGAGAACTCCATCCGCCTGCTCTCGCCCACCCTCGGCGCCCCGCTCGTCCACGGCGTCATCTCCGGCGCCGCCGCCGCCGGCCGCGCCGACCTCGCGCTCCAGTTCTTCCGCTTCGCCTACCGCCGGGCCGGCTTCCGCCCGGAGCCCGCCACCTTCGAGCTCCTCGTCCCGATCCTCGCCTCCCGCCGCATGCTCAACCACGCTCGCTGCCTCGTCCTCGACACCATGCCGTCTTTCTCCATCAAGCCCGACGAGGCCACCCTCGCCTCCCTCATCGCGGCCTACGGCAAGGCTGCCATCCCCCAGGAGGCCGTCAAGCTGTTCCGGATGATGCCCGATCTCGGCATCCCCCGCACCGCCCTCTCCTACAACGCCGTCCTCAAGGCCATACTCTGCTGCGGTCGTGATGCCATGGCCAGGCGCATCTACAACGCCATGATCGCCGACGGCGTCACCCCGGACCTGTCCACCTACAACACCTTGATCTGGGGGTTTGGCCTGTGCAAGAAGATGGAGGCTGCCGTGCGAGTATTCGAGGACATGAAGGGTCATGGTCTGACACCTGACGTCACGACCTACAACACCCTGCTCAATGCTTGGGTGCGGGCAGGCGATCTGGAGAGTGCATGCAAGCTGTTTGACGAAATGACATGTGAAGGGATCGAAAGAAACTCAGTCTCATACAATGTCATGATCAGGGGATATGTGGCCGCAGAAAAGGTGGAGGATGCATTGAGTTTGTTCACGGAGATGGGCGAGAAGGGTTTGAGGTTGAGCGAGAAAACCTTTGCTGCACTGATGCCGGGACTTTGCGATGATGAGGGGAAGGTGTCGGAGGCCCGGAAAGCAGTGAATGACATGGCAGAACGCCGGCTCACACCAAAGGACAAGTCTGTTTTCTTGAGGCTGGTGAAGACGCTGTGCAAAGCTGGGGACTTGGATGGGGCGTTGGAGGTGCACAAGAAGAGCGGGCTGTTCAAACATGTTGTGGTGGATCCGAGACAGTACGGGGTGTTGATGGAAGGCCTATGTGCGGGTGGCAAGTTTGATGCTGCAGTTGAGGTGCTAGATGAGCTTATGGAGAAGGGGACGCTGCTGAACTCGAAGAGTCCTGTGCTGGAAGCATCGGCTTATAACCCAGTGATTGAGTATTTGTGCAACAATGAAAGCACCAACAAGGCTGAGACGTTCTTCAGGCAGCTGATGAAGAAAGGCGTGGATGACAAGGCTGCATTTAACAGTCTTATCTGTGGACATGCAAAGGAAGGGGTACCAGAAGCGGCACAGGAGATTCTCGCTATTATGACACGCCGTGGCGTCCCAACTGACCCTGAATCGCATGCACTGCTTGTTGATAGCTTCCTGAGGAAGAACGAGCCAGCTGATGCAAAGAGAGCGTTGGACAGCATGATGGAGCAGGGTCACCTGCCGAGCCCAGCTCTTTTCAAGTCTGTCATGGTGGCACTCTTCAGTGATGGCCGGGTTCAGACTGCAAGCAGGGTCATGAAGAGCATGATCGAGAAGGGAGTTACAGAGAACAGGGACATTGCACATAAGGTCTTGGAAGCCCTCTTTGTTAGGGGCCATGTGGAGGAGGCGATTGGCCGCGTGAACTTAATGGTGGAGAATGGTTGTACGCCTGATCTAGATAAGTTGCTGATCGGCCTTTGTGAGAATGGCAGAGTGATGGAGGCACAGAAACTGGCTGATTTTGCGTTGGACAGGGACTTTGATGTCAGTTTCTCGGTCTATGACAGAGTTCTTGAGGCCCTCTACACTGAGGAGAAGACATTGCCTGCATACTCCATGCTTTGCAAGATCAAGAACAAAGGGGGTGTTGTGGACCAGAAACGTTGCGATGCTTTGATGGAGAGCTTAAAATCTGAAGGGTACTCGAAGCAAGCAGATATTTTGTCTAGGATGTTGCTGGATAATGTACCATCGACTTCCAAGAGGGTCAAAAGGGTCGTCCTGAGTGCATAATAATAATATCTGCTATTTCATGGGAACAGCCCATCATTTTTTTACTTGAAAAAAAGGTGATTTATTTCTTTTGATGAACGCTTCTGGAGCTGATCAATTCTCTTGGCAGAATCTCTGATCTATTCTGTACAATTTCTCAGTGAGAAAACTAAGCATACGTAATAATAGGCAGAGGTGTACCCCCTGTTATGGATTTTGTTGCAGATTTGGGCAAGCGTTACATGGACTTACATGTACATTCTGTAACGCTTGTCCTGTGGATGATTTGAATGAAAGCTGGATGCGTTGCGCGCCAAATGCAACATCCAAATCCTAGCTAGGTCGGTCGTGATTGGTCGGTTGGTCTCTTTATGCTTGACACTCCAAAATGCTGCTTGTGTCTGTGTTTGGTACTGTACTATGTTATTGACACGATTGGCTTACCCTTTTTATATTTGGATTTGTAGTATAAACTACTATAACTTAAAAATGTCATTTAAATGTAGGGTAAGTACATCAATTGACAAGATGCGAAACAAACAGCGGAATAAAATATACGGTTGATTTATTCAGTCAACTCAGAGAGGGAGCAACAACTACTCTTTCCCGTGGACATAATCAAAGCATAAATACTAGTTTTGTAAAAAGAAGAAAACAATAATAGCATGCAAATTAACCGAACGCCCTATCGATGATGATGGAAGTAAGTAAACCCTAACACGGTAGTAAACCCCAGGCGCCAGCTCCTGATAAAATTGTGAAACGTAACTAATCTATATATAGCATGCATGCTTGATGAGGAGAAGTTAGTGATTTGACCGAATAATAAGGCGCAGCTGGCGCTGGCCCTTTTTAAGTAGTACGTAACCCGGCCGGGCCGTGGCGCAGTGCAGACGTGCAGTGCAGTCCAAAGGCGCCACCGCCGCCACCACACCACCGATCACGACAGGCCCTAACCGCCGCCCGCACGCATGATCCGCCGTCCATGGACGCCGCCGCCGCCGACGACCAAGCCCCGTGCGGCTACTGCGGCGCGCAGCGCGCGCTCCTGTACTGCGCCCGGCACGCGGCGCGCCTCTGCCTTCCCTGCGACATGATCGCGCACGCCGACGCCGCGCGGGCGCACGAGCGCGCCCCGCTCTGCGACGGCTGCCATTCCGCGCCCGCCGCCGTGCGCTGCACCGAGCACCAGGCCGCGCTCTGCGCGCCGTGCGCGGCCAGACGGTGCGTCGCCGAGCAGCACCGCCAGCGCCCGGCGCTCACGTTCACCGGGTCCCCGGAGACGGACGATCTCCTGCGCATCCTCTCGGGCGGCGACGACGACGGCACCCCGCCGCCGCCGCCGGCGTTATTCCCTGAACCGCCGCAGGACACGGCCTGCTGGGTCCCCGACCTAGTCAACATCGAACTGCCAGTAGTAAGCAGCAGCACTTGGGACGATGATAATACGATGATGACCAGCCGCTGTGAGGTAATCCTGATCTTTCATTGTGAACTGAACAGCCCCCACTTCATTCAGATCGTCTGATGTGCATGAGCCGATCATCCATGCTAAATTATAATGTACGGTACTGATTCACACTTCTCTGTCTGTCTGTTTTTTTTTTTCGTTTTCTTGTGGTCGATCAAATGCCTAATAAGTTAGGCAACAGATCCTCCTACATTTCTTTTCATTTCTTCTTGATTCATCATATATAGTTACCACCAGACAGATGCAAGGGAGACCAATTATTTAACCAGCAGCAGCAGATGGTCGTCAGCGAGATGGGCGATGGCGACGACCTCCTGATGCAGCAGCAGCAGCAAGACTGGCCAAACCTCGACGACAACGACTTGGATGTGGAAGGCGCTGCTTTCGAGGTATGGATCATAATGCATAATACCATGATGATCGAGTTACAGTTACTACGTACGTATTGTGCTTATTATTAGCTGCAGGTGAGGTCGTACGTCTGGTCGAATATGTTGGCATCAGTTGTTGTTGTTAACAGTTACTCGATCCTAGCGTCTGTTCGATCGGCAATTTTTTACGTTTTGTTCCTGGACACAGGCATCTTCCTCGTTGGGTTACGAACTCTCGTTGTGTTCGGAAACCGTCGTTATGCCGTCGTCTGATGATGCCGTTTTGCAATCTCTGACCAGCAGTAACAGTGCCGCCCCCGCCGCCGCAGCCTGTCAGTTCATCAGCTCATTCACCACCACAAACACCAGCAGCAGCAGCAGCAATGCCAGCAACCTCTGCAGCACCATGCCACCACCCGTGTTGCCGACGTCAGACGAGTTCCTCATCGTCGGCGCCGGCGGCTTGCCACCAGCTTCGTCGGCGGCGGTGGGTAGCTCCTCCGTGGTGGATCAGCAGGAGCCGCCGGAGAAATCGGACATGGAAGAAGCAAAAATGAAGCGGCGGGAGAAGAGGCAGCAGGCTAAGCAGAGGTACAACGAAAAGAAGAAGAAGAGGAGGTAATGGATTCATCTCAAATATACATCATTTACGAATGACGATTATATATAAATTCAAATGCATTATAAGTAAAGTAAGTGCAGATTTTGTGATTATATACATCTCCTCTCCTCTCCTCCTGTGTGTGCTGTTACGTTGCATCACCGGCTGCAGGTTCGGCAAGCAGATAATGTACGAATCCCGCAAGGCTAGAGCAGACACGCGGAACCGAGTCAAAGGCAGATTCGCAAAGTCATCGTCCAACATGCAGTGATCAGATCTAGCGTCCTTTTCCTTTATTTTTTTTCCGTTTTAAGAGGTTTATTTATTGTTTACAATAGCACGATACGTTAGGGTAGGAACAGGGAAACCGTTTTTTTTCGGCACATAAAGAATGATTTTTCCCGGTAGAGAGTGTTTTGTTATTTGAATGTATCAATTAATCACACAGTGTGAATTATTTTTTGCAAGAAAATAGAGTGCATTTATTATTTTATTCGTAAAACGTACTAAAGTCAAGATAGATGGTGTGATGACGTGAGTTGTATTGTACTTTATTCGAATCTTTTTATCTGTCACTGAGTGACAAATAAAAAGGTCCAGATGGAGTAATCACATAACACCTTGCTTTCCTTTTTGAACCTAACTTTGGGCTACCTCACATCCATTAGACTTGTTTTGAATCTAATTACTTTCTCCGTCATAAAAATTTTGTCGCCTTCTAATTAATTTTTGAATTATAAAAGCGACAATTTTTTTATGACGAAAGGAGTACGTACTAAAATTCAAAGAACACAAAAAAAGATGGGTCAAGTTGATGATTGGTTTATGAGAGATCAAGTCGTTTTCACGAATTAAGGTATGGACCCGTCTATTTGTCAGGTGCTTGGAATTTGACAAAAAATCCGACATCGAGTAATTAAGAGTTAATTACAGTCATTAACCACTAATCATTGTAATTAAACATTAAGCCTTAATTATATAGGTTAATCAATTACAATTTTTTTGTTTGATTATTTTACAATTAACAGAACTCTACAATTACGGATTACCAAATACAATCTAGTAATTACGAATTAACAACTACAAATTAACAATTAAAAAAATCCAAAACTTGAGACAGGGGTCGGCGCTGCCGCTGCCGCTAGAGGACGCTCGATCGTTGGGGGTGCCCCGTCGTCGCCGGGGAACGCGTCGTCGTGCCGCGGTGTCGCTGGGGAGTGCGTCGTCAGAGATGAGGTCTGCCGCCGCCAGAAATCGAGTCAGAGAGTAAGGTAGGACGAAGAAGAAGATTGATTGGCTGTGCACGGATCTCAAAGCTGATACAATGGTCGTCTGAAAAATTTCTAGATTTCAGACAACTGAAAAAATAGCATTCTGTTAAGGTATTCATATTAGCAAAATTATAAGATAATTTTTATTACAGAACACAAGCGTTGAGCTTCATGCGTAAGATGGTAGGACCACCGACCAGGACCTAAACCGGGGGTTACGTACTTACATTGCAATTGCATATATTAGTAGTGTGATTAGCAAGTACTCCTTCCGTCCTCAAAAGTATGTCGCTTTCTAGTTAAAAAAATAAACTATAAAAACGTAAAGCTTTTGGAGACGGAGGGAATACTACTAAGAGCTGTTCAAATACAGTAGCGCAAAACCCCTCCAGCCCAACGCAACACAACCAGTAATGGAATCCTTTCCACATGAATATCCTCAGACCTCAGTCCCGATCATCTGCTAGTCCTTTCCTTCCTGTGTTTTTTAATTACTGAATTCGGATTCTCATGCATTATACAGCAGTGGCGCACATGACGATCCGTCGTTCCAGTACTGTAGCCACCCAAGCCATGTGCCGGGGGGTCATGCATGCTGAGTTGTGTCTGTCAGACAACACAATGTGGTCTAACAAAATGTTGACACCTGGCGGGAGAGGAATCGACCACTAGTTCTTCCGATTTTCCTTTCCTAGCTATATATACTTGGACACAAACCATCTGGTTGGGCAAAGCTACAGTACTATCATTGGATTCAGTTGATCTTAATAAATATTTGTAAAGCAAGCATGATTAGGTTGTTGCTACTTCTTTGAATCCATTAGGTTCAGATGACTTATACATAATTCATACATATATTCTTAACCGGATTCATTAGCAGAATTTTCTAGCTCCGCCACTGATCGTGTGCAGCTATCCCAGAATTAGAAAGCATGTCTGGCAGAATATCAAAACCACTCAAGAGTGAAGCCTTCCAGTGCAGCTGCTATCTCTTTGTTGATGTTTCCTATCTTCATATGTTATCGTATCTCTATTATCCCACCGCTCATTGTTTTCTCTATTTAGTTGTTCACCGCTTTTTAGATCTGCTAACATGCATGTTCAGTATATAAGGAATACAACGACGATGCTACAATGATGAGGTGTATATTTGTCTGTGGTGACATAAATGGGTCAGGAGTCAGTGGGTGGAAAAGGTTAATACTGCAGTGCTAAATGCTACGTTTTGTACAAATTCGCTACAGTAACTTGAGCCCACATGTAACTACAGAGGATCTTGATGTATGTCCCAACCTCCAATTTTATCCACAAGACATTGAATTGAACTCCCTACCTCTGTTCAACAGTTTACTTTTCCAATCTCCTTTTCATGTACGAGTAACCTTAAGCAGTATAGTATAACAAGGCAACGAAACCCTATGAAAACAGACACTATGAACCATGCTGCATAGAGATTGTTCTAGAAATATGTATACACAATCTAGTTTATCTTTTCTTTTAATGAAATTAAGAATGACAACGGATCAAGTTCAGGTAGAACGAAACCCGACTCAACATGAAATAGTGTGAGGGTAAATTTTCATACCCGAATTCGTACCTAACGGGTAAAAATTGCTACGAAACCTGTAAACGATAGATTCCGAACGATAACCGTTGGGTATGACCTAATATAGCAAAAATAATTCAATAACAGAACATTATTTCCACAATAACATATCACTTTATCAACAACACATGAAAACATCCGCAACGTAGGCATCTACTCCTTAGACGTCACTACTCGTTCGTCTAGTTGTAGTCCTACCGTCTCGTGCTCGCTTTATGTCGATGGATTATACCATTTATTTAGATATTACACATTAATAGCAATTAAAATAAATAATATTACATCACATGAGCACTCCAAAGACCGAGACGCAGACCGAATGCAATATGTAAACAGCCTCCACCGACTGTAACTAACTTGTATCACACAAGACACATAAATAATTACACATATCATCTCACATGATTTTAAAGTCTTATTGTCACATCATTCTTGCAAAACAAGTTAAACGTTTCTACAGAATGCATGTAACACATATTTTTGCAAAACACGTATTTAGCCCCGTCAGTCGCGACAGATAGCAAATGATATAGCAATTCACGCCGTGCATCAAACTAATATACTCAATGCACTCGCAACCTCACCACCAGCAGTCACCACCACAAACAGTGTCATCATCCCCATCGGCTCCTCTAAGGGTGATCAACAACACCGAAACAGCCTAGACCACCATGCTGGTGTTTGGGGACTCGATGGTGGATCCTGGGAACAACAACCGACTGCAGACGACGGCAGCGAAGGCCAATTTCTTGCCGTACAGAATGAGCTTCTATGGAGGCACTCCCACCGGCAGGTTCTGCAATGGTTGCCTCATCACAGACATACTAGGTACGAGGTGTTCTTTGATGATCCATACACGTATTTACATATGGGTGTGAGTTTTGCATCAGCAAGCTCTGGATACGATGATGCCACTGCCCAAAGATCAGTAAGTCAGCATCGCAACCTGTAAAACATTTTATTATAAAACTTAAGTCAGATGAAACTATTACATTGCATAACAATATATCATATGTGAAATTTTCCTCCTGAAGAAAACATACTGTAAAACTATCACAAAAATTGGTGTTTGAAATGAAATGACAAGAAACTAACTAGCACAAGAAAATATGAAGGAAATCTTTCAACATATAAAGGAAAGATTCCAAAATAAAAAAGGAAAGATTCTAAAATAGAAAAGGAAAGATACCAATATATTTGGAAACATAACAATAAAAAAGAAGTAACAAGATAAATGAAGTAAATTACCTGAGTAACATCAGAGCAATGACAAATACCGAAGGGGCTGGAAATAGAAACACAACAGTACGAACAGCCCAACATAAAAATGGTATGGTTCTGCTAATCCTCAATGCAAATATGCTATGTGATCATTGAGAAACCTCCAGTAGTAATTGTTTCGTATCATTGAGAGCTCAAACTTTAGGATGAATTCCTAATAGGCAGTTAAGCTGCAACACATGCTTTAACCATAACCCTACAGAAATCGCACGAGTTCCTGAGATGCTCAAGTAGTCATCCTTGCATTCGTTTATGTACATTCAAGCCAAACATAGTCACTTCATTCAAGATGTTTATAAGTTTGTGTTGATCTCCTAGTCTTTATATCTCATACCATTTGACAAATAGGATCTCCTAGTCTTTATATCTCATACCATTTGACAAATAGACAGTAAATCCCATTAGTATGCTATTTTGTAAGTCCATGCGTCTGCATAGCATCATGCAAACATCAAATCCTGCATAATAGGCAATATGCTAAGACACTACATTTGGGCGGAAGCGAAACACAATTTTTAGATAAACAGGACTAGTAGGGATTATAAAAATTACATGTAAGAAAGTAAGTAACGGGATATAGAGCAAGTGGAGGAGAAACAAAATGCAATAAAGTACCACTGCTAGCTTGAAACCTGAATTGGCCTTGCCAACACAAAAAAAGGCTCTGAATTTACAGACATCAACAATTCAGTTGGTATAAGTTTGGGTGGACGAGAAATTTTAAGCCTTGGCTCCAGAAGGGCTGACAGTATCCATATCAAAGTATTAGGCAAAAAATATACATAGTGTTCACACAAATATCAAGAATAAAGTAAATGGTTTTATTGTATCACCTGGAGAGGGTGCCCGCCCCTCATAAAGAAGTGTTGCTAGAGGATTTGTTGCCCAATAGTTCACGGCTAGTCGGTTTGTTGGCTGAAATCCTACTACTCTGCCTTCTTCTGACATGACCACCTACAAATAGATGAGTTAAGTGATGGGTGTAAGTTCTGGTCGCC
Source organism: Tuctoria greenei (assembly GCA_036927565.1). Taxonomy (NCBI): domain Eukaryota; kingdom Viridiplantae; phylum Streptophyta; class Magnoliopsida; order Poales; family Poaceae; genus Tuctoria; species Tuctoria greenei. The sequence goes on along the minus strand of JAYESD010000004.1, from coordinate 219,704,838 downwards.
TGCCTAAAAATAATTAACAAAATTGTAACTTCTTATACCAAATGAAAGCAGGGAATTCTCTGCATCACATCATTTTAAATGGAAAGCAAGAAATAACATTGATTAGGTCATGCAACCCAACCCTGAACACTTCGCACAGTACAAACAACTTAATTTCCAGAGGAATATATGGGAGACGGGCCAGAGTACCTGAAAGGTAGCAATATTCTGCAGAGTTTCATGGCTATAACCATTTGGATGCTGCACATCATCAGAAGCAGCATTTTTCTCGTTACTGATGTACCTGAAGAATTCAGGAAGCTCGCCGATCCAAGCTCCAATATTTGTGTCAACCATTATATCACAAGAGAAGCCAAATGAGTCTTTTATTGTGTTAACAACAGATGCGCAGTAAGCTTGTATCTGACCCAGAAGAGTAAATCAGGCAAAATATACAGCATGCAAGATAATAAATGGATAGGACCCTACGAACTACGAAGCATTCATGCTACAAACCAATCTTTCAGGGGCACGTAAGCACACTGATTCAATTTTACTTAGGAACACGTAACGACAAGTGCACCTTAACCCCTAACTTCCCTTTCGTCCGACAAAGGATTACTTTCTGGTTAATGGCTGCATTCACATTATAGAAACCTAGTTCTGTATCTTGAAGCTAGAGCTAGAACATCCTATGAAACAAAGTTCATTATAATAGATCTGTCAACCTGCCGTGCTATGTCCGTATGTAGGTTTGACCCATGCTGATTTTTTTCACTTTAAATGCCTAGTTGGAATTATGAGCAAACATGGTGGTAGATTCTGGTTCACAATATATGGAATCATCTGTACAGGAAATGATTTATAGTCACAAATTTCTTTAGGTATACTATGATACTGTTACAAGTACCAAGCACTATTCATGAAGAATAATCCAGCGACCAGCAGTAAACTTATTAGTATCTACCCATGCACAAACAGCAAGTTCAGAAGGGCGATAAATCTAAATACCTCGCTCTCATCCAGATAATGAATATCAGAACAATAGCTCTGGGATGATGATACATGTGATATTCTTTTGTTCCTAATAGATTGAGGCCAGCATAATTGAGCAATGATGCCGACAAAAAGAACAATACAGCTACTGGCTAAGAAAGGATAAAGGTTTTTCAAATAACCCTGCACAAAAAATAAAACATATGTTGACCAGCAGAACCCGGAAGTACTGAAAGTGAATAAACTTCGAGTGGAAAAAGTGCCAGCATACATTGCTCCTTTTAATTTTTGATGGATCTGAATTCCAGCGAGGATGAAAAGATTTGCCAGGCAATGTGAATTGATCTTCAAAGTACATGTCCAGGACATTTCCTACCTCTGCCTATGAGTGGTGTAAATAGTGAAAAATAACTTACAAGTGAGTAAGAATAATTATTAATATGCATGCTCTATTATTCCTACAAAAGAAATATGTTTGCGTGAACGATAGGGGTGAAGAACAGTGTACCAGCTGGAAATGGGACAAGAAAACCTCCCACCTACTATTTGCTAACTCGTGACGGCCTTGAATATTCGTATTACGAAATGCATTCACATTAATTTGCAGTTTATAGCTAGGAATGTACTCATTGACCCAAAGAACAAACTCGGGACCCCCGAGCTTCACCAAACTTTCGTAATTGGGAGCTGACCACCATCCATTCTTCGATTCATGAACTTCATGAGAAGATTTCACTAGATTAAAGCTCTCCAAACATTTCTTAGCATTGTTTACTACTTCTGCTTCAGAAATCCTGTGTATACAGACAGAGGAATCAGATGAGCAGCTGAGCTGTCGCTTCTGCAACAAACTGCCTGTGCTCCCCAGGAAATCTTTCGTGGCATCCTCAACGACGCAGGAGAAAATGGCTTCAGCAAGAGAAGAAAGAAGCTTTTCATCTGATGAGCTGATACTAAAATCTAAAGACACCTGGTGCAAATTTTCATGAATCCGCATGAAGTAAGGAATTACAACAACGGAATCTGACAAAAAAAAATCGTAACGAACTTTACAGATTGGCACCTTTCGAGGTTTGCCGAGATCCTGGAGATCTTTCTCTGAACCTGGGGAAAGGACCTCGAGTTGAAAGTTGGACAGCCGGTGCATCACAACTTGCTTAAATGCCATTGCCAGAATACCCTCGGAGTCAGGTTCGTTTTGAGAGAAGAAGGCAGAGCCGACCTCCTTTTTTATCTTGCTGGCCTTGTCCCTGACTTCGTTGGCTTGCAAAATCTACAGAGTAACGTACGTACTCATGAAATACGTACAAGATGAGACGACTGGTGTAATGTTTGACATGCACAGATGCAAGTACAGTAGTAGGGGTAGGGGTTTATCCCATTCCCATCCCAAGGAGGAGTGTCGTCAATACAATACCAGTCGCGTGGACGCGACGCTGCGGCCGGCTAACGGGAGGAAGGCCTGCACGGCCATGGCGTCGGAACCGGCGGCGAGGTGCGCGTCCGCCGCCGCCCCGCCGTCGGCCGCGGCCGCCGCGGCGACCGCCTGGTCCCGCCGCGCGGAGCCGGAGAGCCGGAGCCGCGCGAGGCGGCCCTCGTAGCACCGCGCGATCGGGATGAACCCCGCATCGTCGTCATCTTCTGGCTCGCGCGCTTCCCCGACGCCCCCAGGCGGACGGTGGAGAGGTCGGAGGCAAGGTGGGGTGCGGGGTAGGTGTACGGTTTTGGACGAGGGGCGGAAGGGCAGGCGGGGAAAGGAGGCGAAGGAGGGGTGGCGGAGGAGACTCGGCGACTGCATTGGGTTTTGCTTTGGTTCGCCGCCGCCGGCGGCGTCGTGCTCGTGCCGGAGCAGAGGATATGACGATGGTGAGAGTGAGAGAAGGAGAAGGAATGAGTGGCGTGGGCCTAGCTAGCCCAATAAACAAAAGGGATGCCACCCACCAGAGGCCCATTTCCATCACTGAAAATATTGTCGGACCCTCCAAAAAAAAAAAAAGAAAATATTGTCGGCCACTGCACTCCCTTTTACTATAGACTTGGTCTAATGGTCTATATACTCATCACAGGCTGCTGATGCTGCTGCAGAATAATTAGCTGTCAGCCTAATCAGCGTTTTCATTGATGATGGGAGCAGATGGTTTTATATTAATAACTCTGGCTCAGATGATGAGAGCATTCGCATTCGCATTGCATCATAGTATGATCTTTGGCCAGCCGTCTATCTATCTATCTGTCTGGCCGGTGGTTACAACGACTGTACTCTCTACAGCTAATTGCGAAAAAGGTTGAGCAACGACGGTTCATCCGTTGAGCTTAAAGCTAGCTGCGAGAAGAAGCGCGCCCGACGATTGACAAAACCATGAAGCAAGAGCATCAATGTCCGTGCCGATCAGAGTCAGAGTGAGCATCAATACGGAATCGCGTCTGGAAATCCGAGACTGCTCGTTTTCATCTCATCAGGACATGACTCAGAGGAGACACCAAAGTCAACGCATACACGGCTGATAAAGTTAACCTGCTCTCGTACGTACTACAGTACTTACCACGACACGCGAGCAGCTTAATTTCATTACTATCATCGGTTGAAGAAGCGGTGAGGTGATGGCGCTGAAACAAACGGCTCCGTCCACTGTCCTTTGTTAAATGACGCCAGGCAGGCAATCCCGCCGTTACCATCACGACACTCTTTCTTTCTCCTCCTCCTCCCCTCAAGCTCAGCTCAGCTGTCAGCTGTCGGCCCCTTCCCTTCCCTTCCAAGCAAGCAAATCATTCCCCGACCCGACTGGTAGCGCGCGGTAGTCGCCGCCCACGCCTAAGCCACCGTATCTCTGCCTGCCATGCCGGGCCTAGCCGCCGCCGCCGCCGAGAACTCGCCCCCGGCGGCCGCGCCGCCGCCGCGCCGGCTCTCCTCGCCGCTGCCTAGGAGGGCGCCGCCGTCCCCGTCGCCCTCCACCTCCTCGCGCGCCAAGCCGAGGAAGTCCGCGCCGGGGCCCGAGACGGACGAGGCCGCCCTCGACAACCCGGATCTGGGGCCCTTCCTCCTCAAGCAGGCGCGCGACGCCATGGTCTCCGGGGAGGGCGGCGGCGCGGCGCGCGCGCTCGAGTTCGCCGAGCGCGCCGCCCGGGCGCTCGAGCGCCGCGGCGAGGGCGCCGAGCTCGACCTCGCCATGAGCCTCCACGTCGCCGCCGCCATCCACTGCGGCCTCGGCCGCCACGCCGACGCCATCCCCGTCCTCCAACGCGCCGTCGCCGTCGTCACGCCGCCGACGCCGGATCCTGACGGCGAGGGCGAGGCACCCGATGCGCAGCCCGACCAGAAGGGGGAGGAGTGGTCCCTCGCCGCCTTCTCCGGATGGATGCAGCTCGGCGACACGCACGCCATGCTCGGCCGGATGGACGACTCCATCGCCTGCTACGGCAAGGGCCTCGAGATCCAGATGGCTGCACTCGGCGCCCGCGATCCTCGCGTTGCCGAAACCTGCAGGTCATTCTCCAACCCTGCTTCTTGATCTAGATCTCTACCAAAATACACTACAATATTTTTCCCACTGCCTCCGGACTCGTCAAAGCCAAAGTTGACATATTTTTCCTTTGCATAGTTGCACTTATGCATTCCACTACAGATAATCGTAGATCTAGGCAAAAAAAAAAAGGCTTTTAAGCAACGCGAAATTGCTCGCATAGCACTTTATTCGAAGTACCATCATTGTTAGCTAGCTGGATCTCTCTCGTAGCAGCAGCACTAGACTTGATCCCTGTCTTCTCCATCTAGCACCTGCTGTTGAATTTGTAAACCTCTATTAGTATTAGCCACCAGATCACAGGCCGAACGATCGTTCTGTTAACTCTCTGTTAGCCACCTGATCTTTCTCTTTCCCCGCTGAGCAAGATCTCCAGAATCCAGAACAACTCTAGGTGACTCCGTTCACTGCGCTGCGCAACCACCCAAATGATGCGGCCCCTCAGGACGATCAGACGGCTCTCCTTGGCTCTCATGGGTTGGCCTAGGCTCCTAGCCTGGGGACGCATGTGTTTGCTGTTGCATGATGCCAATGCCATGAACTCCATTGTGACTAGCAAATAGGCAGGCTTCGAGCAAGAGGAGAAATCTAGAGAGCAATTTCGGCTTTAAGCAGAACTGTAAACACATAGAAATCTAGAGAGAAGCATGACTTGATCATTTTATTTCTTTTTTGGACAACAAAAAATGAGCAGGTATTTGGCGGAAGCGCATGTACAAGCCCTGCAATTCGATGAAGCGGAGAAGTTGTGCCGCAAAGCCCTCGAGATCCATCGAGAGCACAGCGCTCCAGCATCGCTTGAGGAGGCCTCGGACCGCCGCCTGATGGCCCTTATCCTTGATGCCAAGGGTGACTACGACGGTGCCCTCGAGCACCTTGTACTGGCTTCAATGACCATGGTTGCCAATGGGCGTGACATCGAGGTTGCCACCATTGATGTCGGGATAGGCAACACCTATCTTGCCCTCGCTCGCTTTGATGAGGCTGTCTTCTCCTACCAGAAGGCGTTGACCGTTCTCAAGTCCGCTCGTGGTGATGACCATCCCTCGGTTGCATCCGTCTATGTCCGCCTTGCAGATCTTTACCATCGAACAGGGAGGCTCCGTGAGTCAAAGTCCTACTGTGAGAACGCTCTGCGTGTCTATGCGAAGCCTGCGCCTGGTGCTGCCCCTGATGAGGTTGCTGGAGGCCTAATGGAGATTGCTGCCATCTATGAGGCACTTGGAGACCTTGATGAGGCCCTAAAGCTTCTTCAAAGGGCACTTAAATTGCTTGAGGACTCACCAGGGCAGTGGAGCACTGTTGCTGGAATCGAGGCTCAAATGGGTGTGTTGCACTACATGGTAGGGAAATATGGTGATTCAAGGAACTCATTCGAGAGTGCGGTTGCCAAGTTGAGGGCTAGCGGAGAGAGGAAATCAGCATTTTTTGGTGTGCTGTTGAATCAGATGGGGCTAGCTTGTGTGCAGCTGTTCAAGATAGATGAAGCTGCACAGTTGTTTGAGGAGGCAAGGGCGGTTCTGGAGCAGGAGTGTGGTGCTAATCATCCGGATACTCTTGGTGTGTACAGCAACCTTGCTGCGATCTATGACGCCATGGGAAGGTATGTGTTTGTGTTATAACGGCATAAACAACTGCATATTTCAACTTTGTTATTATTCTGATTTTGTGGGTTGATGTTACATGTGTGTGTGTTTGTTCCCCTTGGGGGTATATTGGCAGAGTGGAGGATGCCATTGAGATCCTGGAACACGTTGTGAAGGTGAGGGAAGAGAAGCTAGGCACTGCAAACCCTGACGTGGAGGACGAGAAGAAGCGGCTGGCAGGGCTGCTGAAAGAGGCTGGACGATCCCGAAACAGGAAGCAGAAATCGCTAGAGAACCTGTTCGGGAGCAACGCACAGCGGGCCAAGAAAGAGGCCGGTACCGGTAGGAGGTGGTCCAACTTTGGCTTCAGGAGCTGAATGAAGAAAGAGGAACTCAAACCTGGTGCTGCTTGCTGGCCTTTGTTTGTAACATACTACAGTACTTGAAAAGGGGAGAAGAACATGTGTAAAAAATACAGTATTGTTGTAGGCTAGGAAGACGATTGGTGCTTGCTAAATGGGTTGTGGTGTGTTATTTCCTTGATTACTACTACTACTACTGTATTATGGTGAGTTTATCTTTCTTTATATTTATTTTAACTGGGGTCCTGTTAATTGTACCCAGAGAGGATATTGTCTGTGGTGGTGGGTGATGAACGCTACTATCAGTAATTTGTTTGTTACCCTACATCCTTTGAACTTGAAAGTATGTTTTCAGGTGTGCGGTGGTGTGTCTGAATTAGCTAGCACTATTGACACTGAAACATGCAGGAGCAGGACGATGTTGTGTTGTGGTCCAAAGAATCTCTCTGGGTGTTGGAACTGATGGACTTCTCCTGACCCCCTTCAATGGTAGACACCATTGGGGACCTGGTGGCGTGTGAAATGCCCAAGAAATAGCTAGCTGGTCGGATGGCTAGCGCCTTGCTACGAGGGCAGCCCATCCGAGATCTATTCCTTTCGAATCCACCTCAACTCTCCAACAAGAACTCGAGAACCGACAAACCTTGACTTCAAAATTTTTATATTATTTTTTGGATTATTTGATTCTGATCAAGTATAAGACTATCCGCACTCAATTTCTCTAAACCATATTCTATGCACAAATTTTCTTTTACTTTTCCAATATCTACTCTAAATGTACATATATTCAGTATGTTTTACAGTACTGCCACTGCGGACAGCCTAAGGCTATCTACACTCGTTTCCTCTAAAGCATATTCCATACACCATTCTTCTTCTACTACTGCTTTTACAGTATCACTTCTAAATTTACACATATCACGTATCCTTTACAACATGCCAATGTGGACAGTTTAACGTGCCGTATGTATGCGAAAATAAGACCATCCTCACTAGCAGTCGCTAAAACATACTCTATCCATTAAATCCTACTCTAATGGTTACTCGATATGCCTTATATTTTCAGTTTTCTCTTTTTCTGAATTTATAGTGATCTTTACAGTATCTTTTAGAGAGCCTTTTACAAGTTCCGGTGCGGATGGTTTAAGAAGCAAAATTGCAGCCTGCACATTGACATGGCATTGTGCAGTTTGACACAAAGTTGACCCGGAGAGTTTGAGTACAGTATGGAAGAGGAGATGGCGGTGGACGGGAGCAAAAACGAGAGGCGCCCACAGTTTTATTCAAACAGATAGCGCCCGCCAATCCGAAAACCAAGGTAAGCACACAGGCACAGGTCGTAAACAAGTCTTCTCCGCCCTCACTGACCATCGGGCCCCACGCTGACAGCCACTCACTGACGCGTGGGCCAACCACCACGCCGCGTGGTACAAACTTTTTTTTATTCTTTTCATAGGGAGTCGATCTGTCTCCTCTTCTTCTTGCCGTCCGTCTCCACCACCGGCGCTTCAGTTCCGTTCCGACCACCGCCTCAAGAAAAACTCCTCTTCCTCCTCCTCCGCTTCGAGTCGAGATGCCGCCCAAGCCAACCCGCGGTCGCGGTCGCGGTCGCGGTCGCGGCCGTGGCCCCGGGAGGCCGCGCAAGAACATCCCCGCCGCTTGCACCTCCGCCTCCGATCCGGTAAGTAACACACCAAGATTTGTTGTTTGATTTCCCCTTCTCTCGCGACCGAGGCCGCCTGCCAGAGGGCGCTTGCGCGACCTGATTCGCGATTCTTTGCCGTGGAAGAAAACATGGCCTAATCCAGATTTACCGTGGTGTAACATGGATGCTGAGGTGGTACCTTTTCGTCTGTTCCGCCCTTCTTCGCGTTTGCTCCTCCCATCGCGATATAAGAATTCCCTTTCCTGTTTGCTTATTACTATTACTCAATCTTGGGATTGGGGGTTGGTTTCGAGCTATCTACAGTTCAGTACCCCTTTATGGTTAGGGTTACGCGATGAGGGGGGATTACCCATTTCCGTGCTTCCAATTCTTTTATTGACCAAAGATGTTGCAGTGATTTCCGTTAGATGCCACCTCAGCGACAGGGTTCTTCTAAGGTCAGGATGACATGTCCCGCCTGCTGGATTTGGATATCGGGATTATAACCTGACCTCAAGGCTTGAGTTGGATCCATTTGGCCCTCTGTGCTGTGTTGTCTCAATCCAGGAAGAAAAAACAGGGTTGCCATTTTTGGGTGAAAAGGGCATACCCAATGCTAAGGCTCCTGACTCCCACACTGCACACATTGTGGGGTCTGGGGAAGGTTGCCATTTTTTGGTGATGCTCTTAATCTGTTTTGGTATGAATTGCAGGAAAGCAGTGATGCAAACGACAACGACGATACGCTGCAGTCTTCTGCTAAGGTTCGTTTTTTTTTTCTTTTCTGGCAAGGAAATCATGCACTATATAAAGTTTCACATTATTGGCTCTCATGTTGTATTGGATTCTTTTCCTCTTCTAGGAGGACGCTGCACAAGGGACAGAACTGGCTTCACGAACCGAGAGAAAACGCAGGAGGGACCCTGATGCTGACCCTTCTTCTCTTGTGCCTGGAACTACAGGACTTAGGCAACGGACTCAAGCTCCAGTAGCAGTGGAGTCTGAGGTTCAAATTTTTACATTTCTTGTGTACCTACTTGTTTGAGTTATCAGCAGTAGCAGGATTTATTTTAACACGATTGAACCCATAACTGTTGCTCACAGTTTGTCTTGTCGCCATTCTACTAGCATTTGACACACATGTTTACTCAACTTATTTACCGACGTTACTGCTACTACAACTTATTGTTAGGAAATATATATGTAGAATAGAGAATGTATAGGATTATATGGTTATGAATTATCTGTGTACCGAGTCTGTTAGGAAGTTAAGATTTTATACTTGGTATGAATATTCTGTAATCAAAACATCCCTTTAAACCACGGACCAGGTTGTTTGGTCCCCTTATTAATAAACTTGCGGCCTCCAGAAAGGGGTTCAACGCTTCCTACTAACCCAATATGGTACCAGGGCCAAGGTTCAACCGAGTTCTTCGTGCGTGAAGAAAAAGTCGGCGTTATGGCGACATTGACAAACTCGACGACGATGCTCCTCAACACATCCGTCAGCGAGAAGTTGACGAGAGAAAATTATATTCTCTGGAAGTCCCAGGTACTTCCCTCAATCAAAGGAGCACGCCTTTTTGGTTATCTGGATGGGTCAATTGATGTACCAAATGAGAAGATTCCTGGCTCTGAGAAAGGCCAGATGACAACCCGGCGTTTGAAGCTTGGATGGCGCACGACCAACATATCCTTGAGTTTCTACGTGGAACACTCTCTAAAGAGGTTCTAACGCAAGTAGTCAACAAGGAGACATCAAGAGATGCACGTGTGGCACTGGAAGACATGTTCGCGTCTCAGTCTAGATCAAGAATCAACAACTTGCGTATAAAACTTGCAAGTGCGTCCAAAGGTAACAAAACTGTTGCCACTTATTTTGCCGAGATCACGAGATATACAAATGAACTTGTAGCGGCAGGAAAACCATTGGCTGATGATGAGATAGTGTTATATCTCCTGACTGTTCTTGATCAAAGCTAAAACTCGCTGGTCGCTGCACTGGACGTCCAAAAGACTCGGGTCACGGTGAGTGAACTTTTCGCTCAACTATCAAATTTTGACATGAGACAAGAACTTTTACAAGGTCCCGAGTCCACTGGAGACTTCAAGTCATTGGCAAACTTAGCAGCTAGAGGACGTGAAATTTTTTCCGGTGGAGCTAGAAGTAGTCTGAGAGGCAATTGTGGTGGTGGTTGCCGAGGTGGTCGTGCAGGCTACAACAACAGAGGAGGTCGAAGAGGAGACTATCACAACGAAGGTAATATCAATCTTGAGAAACCTAGATGTCAAATCTGTTATAAATAGGGACACACTGCGTCAGCATGTTGGCATCGTTTTGAAGAAGATTACGAGCCAGACGAGCAAGCTGGCCGTGACAGTCAACAACACATCATACGGCATAAATACGAACTGATATATGGATAGTGGTGCTATCGACCATATCATCGGAGAACTTGAGAAGATGACGATGAAAGAAAGATATCATGGTCAATACTAAGTGCACAACGCAAATGGATCAGGTATGGGGATAAGTCATATTGGTCGTTCACTTTGTTATACCCCCTTAGAAATTTTAAACTTGATAATATCCTACACGTTTTGCTAAGATGCGCATGCTACGGTGGATGTGCGATCACACAAGAAGAGACAAAATTAAGGACGAGGTGATACGTGATAGGGTAGGGGTGACACCAATTGAGGAGAAGCTAGTCCAACATCGTCTACGGTGGTTTGGGCATATCCAGCGGAGACCTCCAGAAACATCGGTTAACAGTGGGATTATAAAGAGTAGAGAAATTTTTAGGAGAGGTAGATGTCGACCAAGGTTGACATGGCAGGAGGCGGTGAAACGAGATTTAAAGGAGTGAGACATACCTAGAGATTTGGCTCATGATAGGACTGCATGGAAATTAGCAATTTATGTGCCAGAATCTTAGTTTATTCGTATTTTGTTACTCTTATCTTCTTTCTTATTAATCCATTTCTAAAATAAATAAAATGTTGAATCTCATTTTATTTGTATTTTTTACCCTCATCTTATTTTCTATTACTTTTCCTCAAAAAATTTTGGGTTTTATTTCTAGCCGACCCCAACTTGTTTGGGACAAAGACTTGGTTGTTGTTGTTATTGTATAATATCCTGCACGTTCCAAGTACATCCAAAAATCTATTATCAGTCCATCGGTTTACTCTTGATAATCAAGCATATATCGATTTTCACCCCTGTTTTTTCTTGATAAAGAATCAGGTCACGAGGAGAACTCTCTTTCGAGGCCAATGTAAAAGTGGTCTTTATCCATTCATCCCACAACACTGGAGAGGTGATAGACATGTTCTCAGTTCTGCTCGGGTGCCTCTCATGAGGTGGCACAGTCGGTTGGGGATCCCTCTTCGTCCATCACACAAAAAGTTCTTAGCTCAAATAATCTTGTTCATTTAGAAAAGTCTCAAGTTGATTTAGTTTGTGATTCATGTCAACGTGGCAAAAGCCATCAACTTACCCCATCAAATTTCTACAAGCATGTCTTTTGCTCCACTTGAGTTGATCTTCTCTGATGTTTGGGGATGTGCTCCCACATCCGTTGGTAGATTCGAGTATTATGTAAGCTTTATCGACGATTTTAATAAATACATTTGGATCTACTTCATTAAAAGAATCAAATGTGCTAAGTGCTTTCCAAAACTTCCAAACCTTTGTCGAGCCTCAATTTGGGAGGAAGATCCTTGCTGTCCAATCGGACTGGGGTGGTGAGTATGAGAAACTCAATGACACCCTCCAAAAGAGTGAAATAGCACATATATCATGTCCTCATGCGCACCAGCAAAATGGTGTTGGAGCAATGTTTTCAAGTCGCCTAGTCGACCCTAGTCGCCTGCCCACCGACTAGGTCGACTAGGACGACTAGTCGTCGACTAGGGCGACTAATCGATCCTAGTCGACCCTAGTCGGTTCTCTAGTCGTCCTGACCATATTTTAAGCCAATATCTAGTCGACCCTATATATATTAACTTATATAATTATATTTTAGCAGTAATAGCACACATACCTTTAGCATAACAATTAGCAAACAAAGTTCAAAAGCAAATTAATTCAAAAATAGCAACAACATACTGTTTCAGAATAGAACTTTAAAATAATATAACTTTAGATTTCACTATTCATATTCTACTAGTCTGCAACAATTTATAAAAATATTTTAAAGCACAAAAGAATCTAAGTTTGTAATAAATTAAAAAAAACAGCATCAGATTCTAGCAGATTCAAAAACAGTAACACTTACTGATCTAGTCGTCCTGATTGACAGATCGCCTGATCGCCCGATTAGTCGCCCAGATCGCCCGACTAGTCGGCCGACTAGTTTCCTAGTCGCCTAGATCGAGTCGTTGCCCCTGATCGACCTTCAGCGACCGATATGGACGACTAATCGTGACTAATCGCGATTAGTCGGACGACTTGAAAACAATGTGTTGGAGAAAGGAAACATCGTCATATAGTTGAAACCGAATTAACTGTGCTCGCAAATGCACCGACTACAATTCACTCGGTTGCCAAACGTATTTTGAGGTACGTCCAAGGTACATTAAACACTGGTCTTATTTTTAATAAGTCAAATTCGATGATGATAAGTGTCTTTACTGATGCCGACTGGGCCAGGTGCCATGATGATCGACGATCGACCGGAGGTTTTGCAATCTTTTTAGGATCAAATCTTGTTTCCTGGTGAGCAAAAAAGCGATTTACGGTTTCTAGGTCTTCTACTGAAGCTGAATACATGGCCATGGCCAACACCACTTCAGAGATAATTTGGATCCAATCACTGCTTGAAGAATTAGGAATAAAAGAGTATCATACACCATGTTTATGGTGTGACAATCTTGGTGCAACATATTTGTCAGCGAATCCGGTTTTTCATGCAAGGACAAAACACATTGAAATTGATTACTATTTTGTGAGAGAAAGAGTCTCAAGAAAACAGCTAGAGATCAAGTTCATATCGTTTGGAGATCAAGTGGCCGATGGCTTTACCAAAGCTTTGCCCACAAAAAGTCTACGGGAGTTCAGATATAATCTCAACTTGATGAAGTTGTGATTAAGGAGGGATGTTAGGTAATATATCTGTAGAATAGAGAATGTATAGGATTATATGGTTACGAATTATCCGTGTACTGAGTCTGTTAGGAAGTTTAGATTTTATACTTGGTATGAATTCTCTGTAATCAAAACATCCCTTGTGAACCACGGGCCAGGTTTTTTGTCCCCTTATTAATAAACTTGCGGTCCCCAAAAGGGGTTCAATGCTTCCTACTAATCCAATACTTAAATGATATGGAACCAACGTACATTGCTAGCACACCATATATCTAATGCCTTAAACATCTTTTATAACAGAAAAAATATAGATACGTGCAGTGTACCAGAAACAGTTATATTTCTGGATATCTTCTCATACTTACACCCTTTACCCTTCAAAATTTGTACATGTATGACACTATTTGCCTGCTGGAATTTTCAGAAGAAAAAAAAGATGGATGGAAGTTCATTAATGTGCCATCAGTGCCAGCGGAATGATAGTGGAAGAGTGGTACGGTGCCTGAGCTGTGCCAACGTAAACAGGAGATACAGATACTGCGTGAAGTGCATCAAGCGGTGGTTTGTTCCCTTCAAAGCATTTTTGTCAATCACAGTGATGCTAATGCCTTGTTTTTTTTTCTGGTCTCTAATTTTGTAGCATGTTACGTTCATTGTTTAGTCACCATATTCATGCCTTTTCCAGTTCCTTTTATGTTTTTGTCATTACATTTGTGACTTGGCATCAAATAAACAGGTACCCAAATTTATCCGAGGATGATTTTGTGAACAAATGCCCAGTTTGTCAGGGCAATTGCAATTGTAAGGCTTGTCTGCGCGGAGACATAACCAGAGTCAACTCCAAGCCTAGTAAGAAGCCTCATGGAAAAAAGACACGCAACTCCAGGGCTGGTAAGAAGCGTCAAGTAAAAAAGGTATCTCTGTTTCTTGCTTCATTTTCATTGCCTCCTGGACTCTGCATTCTACTATGTACTTATTTCCAGTTTTCCACTCATTTCTTTTCCGCAGGCTGATGAGTGGTGTGCCTCTAAAGAAGATAAAGTTGATTTCTCTACGCGTACTGTGCACTTTTTGCTCCCTTGGCTGAAAGAATTTCACCAAATGCAGATGGTAGAGAAGAATGTTGATGCCTTGATAAGGGGTACTGTCAATTACGATTGCTTTTATAGTTTCTGGATCTCTAGCTATGAACATGGTTGCTACTCACTCCTCTGTGACCAAATTACTTATTTCCCATGTTTTACAACCTCATCCTTTATCTACCCCTGTCTAGTCCAAGTTCCAGTGAGTACCCAAATTTTAAAACTCTATTGCTTATATGTCCTTTTGCTGTTACTGCTGTAAACTGTTGCTATATGGTATATGGACGAATTTACCCTTAAACGATGCATCCCTTATTTGCCCACAAAAATGAACAAGGTCAATACGTCCCTAGTTGCCTTATTTTCAATCAGATTGATGTATAAGTGTGGTAGCTAATAAATATTGAAATATTATAGTGACATCTTATAATTTCACACGTCCATGAAATCCATAATATCATAGAAACACATCCATAAATTTAAATAAGAAGTGCAAATTTGGTTTCAATATCCATACATGTCCTGTAGTTTAGGACCAAGAAAAAACTATTGCAACATGAATGGTGTGCTGATCTGTTAGGAGAGAACCTGCAAGATTTGCGGGAAGCCATAATATTCGGATTCACGGTGACCAAAATTTTCAGTACCTCAAGTAAGATAAGAAGTCACATTTACCGGTGCTTTCACCTCTCTAAATTCTCACTAATCCCAGTAAAAACTCTATTGAATCAACCAATTTCAACCCAAATCGGCCAGGGACATAACACCATCGATGGTAGCAATTTGAGTTGGATGCTCATTAAACACCAACTATCGTAGCAAGTTGAGTTGGATGCTCATTGTTGCTACCGAGCTTCAGTCGATGTTCCTTGCAAAATGATTCTTCCAGTTAGAAAGAGAAACAAACTGCAGCAAGCCAGTCAGGGCTGGGATGATGAAATCCCACAGCATAAACTAAAACATGCACCGATGAATCCAATGAGTGAACCAAGACCGCTTGTCACCATGAGCCATGGGAGCGCTCGACACAGCCCCCTCGGCTGCGCAGGGAGCGATGGCCGCGACTGTAGGCGATGCGACACCACTGCCCTCATTAGGAAAAGAGGAGAGCCAGACGGCGGTCTCTTGGTGCCGAGATCCGCGGTGGCCTTGCTTTGAAGGCACGTGGGATGATGGACGCGTTGGGAAGGGTTGCAAGGAGGCAGGACGCAGGAGTGAGGCATAGGTGTTGATGGTCGCTGCACAGGGCCAAACGACAATGTCTTCATTGTTGGAGACGTGCCTCTCTGGTGTTAGGTTTAGTCCCACATCGGATATTGATAATAGGAGAGCTCGACTTAAAAGGTGGAGGGAACTTCATATGTGAGACTAGTTTCTTGGATTGAGGTGGCCCATGACCTTGATCGTGGCTCTGGTTGGGTCTACATGTATAGCAGACCCGTTGTGACCTGGGCGGACGACAAGGGCTTGTTGCGTGAGAGTCGGAGCCGTTGCTTGCCGGCAACATCCAGCGTCAGAAATACAACATCCGGACCATCCGACAGGTGGCGGGTTGATGTTTTTTTATTTTTTTTCTCCTTTCATTATGTTCGGTGGAGCAGTGAAGGTCTCGCTTCTGGTTGGTAACGAATGGCAGTGAGGACAGTTTGGTCATTTATCAAATTCTAACGAAGCGAGATGGAAAGTGCTCCGTCAATGCTAGATTTTATTTTTCTTGAGTGACGGAAAATGCAACATGTCCAACAAATGAGTGTTGCTGAGATGCGCTTGCTATGTTGGATGTGCGGTCACACAAGAAGAGACAAAATCAGGAACGAGGTGATACGTGATAGGGTAGGGGTGGCACCAGTTGAGGAGAAGCTAGTTCAACATCGCCTACGGTGGTTTGGGCATATCCAACGGAGATCTCCAGAAGCACCGGTTAACAGTGGGATTATAAAGAGTAGAGAAAATTTTAGGAAGGGTAGAGGTCGACAAAGGTTGACATGGCAGGAGGCGGTGAAACAAGACTTAAAGGAGTGAGACATACCTAGATATTTGACTCATGGTAAGACTGCATGGAAGTTAACAATTCATGTGTCAGAATCTTAGTCTATTCATATTTTGCTACTCTTATCTTCTTTCTTATTAGTCCATTTCTAAAATAAATAAAATGTAGAATCTTATTTTATTTGTATTGTTTTTTTACTCTCATCTTATTTTCTATTTACTTTTCTTCAAAAATTGTTGGGTTTCATTTCTAGCCGACCCCAATTTGTTTGGGACAAAGGCTTGGTTGTTGTTGTTGTAGTGACAGAAAATGCCATATATGGGTCAGTCCTACAATTAAGGCATTAACTGAAACCTGGGCTAGTCAGGGGTAACTGAGGGATGAGGTTGTTGATTGGGGGTGGGGGGGGGGGGGGGGGGCTCTTCCTCTGTTTGGTTCTGATATTTATAATTTTCCATTTATTGCAGGGATTGATCCATGCAAAATGGAGGTTCCTCTAGTTAAATGTGATGGTGACGAACGAATATATTGGTTGGCCTTGCTTTACTTACCAATTATATATGAATTATTTGTTTCCTGTAGTGTCTAATCACCGTTTTCCTTATTACAGTGACAACTGCAGGACATCAATTGTTGACTTTCACAGAAGCTGCAATGAATGCTTCTATGATCTTTGCCTCAGCTGCTGCCAAGAGCTTCGTCAAGGCCTTACTCCAGGAGTTGGTGATGCCGCTAGCGGCAAGACTACTAATTGGTCTGATATCACCGGACAGGAGGGACATAGTCATGATAAATTTCCAACTCAAAAGACTTCTGATGGGCAGAATAGCATGTTGGTAGACACTGCAGTTCGTTCCGAGGACTGTGCTCCTATTTTGAAACGGTGGAGAATAAATAACAATGGTAGCATACCTTGCCCGCCACGTGAATTTGGTGGCTGTGGAAGTTCTCTTCTTGAACTTAAGTGCCTGTTGGAGGGGAAGTTTATTGCTAGCTTACTAGAGAAAGCTGATTCAGTGGTCAACAACGGAACAATTCTGGGCTTGGGGGGTTCAAAATGTTCCTGCTTTGCTGAATCTGGTGGCATCAATGATGGAGTGATACGGAAATCGGCTTCTAGAGAGAACTCCCATGACAATTACATATATTGTCCAACTGCTAGAGATGTTCAGAACGGAAGTTTGGATCATTTCCAGGACCACTGGTTGAAGGGTCAGCCTGTCATTGTTCGTGACACGCTTGCACTTACTTCTGGATTGAGCTGGGAACCTATGGTTATGTGGCGGGCATTAAGAGAAAAGAGAGACAAGAAGGAAGATGAGAGACTGTCAGTTATTGCCCTCGAATGTCTGACGTGGTGTGAGGTATGTTACACTAATTTTTTATTTGTTATCATTATTGGAAATATTTGAGCATCGTTAATGATTGTTAGGCGTACATATTGTCTTCTGGAGTCACTAAGTGATGTTGTCTCTTTCTACCTGGGTTGAGCACTTGACCATAGCATATCTTCTGTAATCTCATAAGGGAATGAATATTTATCTTTTGAGTTTTGATGGGTGGACTGTTGGAATTCCGGTTTCCTGGACTCCAAAACTCTCCTGTTCTGGTTGCATAAGAGGAACAGCAACCCACCCAGGGAGTTGCTAACCTCTGATGCGAAGAACAGCAGGATACAGGGGTTCTGCACCAGGGTGGAGGGCTTCTAGAGGAGTGCGCACAGAATAGAAGATTAGACCTGCTATTCTGGGCGCAGAACAGAGGAGGGAAAGAAGTCTGATCTCTGATCTGGCGCACAGGGAGGGGAGAGCTGTGTGCAGATTTGTTCTGGGTGCAGGAAAATAATTATATAGGAGAGAATGTTTATTCCTTGGATTTTCCCAGCTATATATAGACCTGTTACAGATATAATCACAGAATTAAAACAGTTTAGGAATCTATCTAAACTTGGACTCAATCTCTAAGGGTGTGTTTGGTTTGGAGTCAAAATGGGATGGGATGGGATGGATCCATCCCAGTTTTCAGGGATGGGATGGTCCCGTTTTCTGTTTGTCTAGACTCTAGAGAGATGGGACCATCTCTGTTTCTTGTTTGTTTTGTGGGATGGTGTGGGACGGATATGGTCCTGTCTCCTGTTTGAATGAAAGGATGAGACAGGGATATGTGAGTATGAGTACCTCCGGATGGTTACACACCTGCCTCCACGGAGGTGGGACGGATCCGTCCCCATGTTTTTGATGGGATAGTTCCATCCCACATCTGGGTGGAATATTCCCTTTTGAGGGATAACTCCATTCCATGTGTCTCCAAACCAAACAACAGAAAAGTGAGATCGTTCCGTCCCGTCTCACCATATCCCTCAAACTAAACACGCTCTAACTTTATCTCTAAGGTGACCTGGACTCGCCCCTGATCTGTGCGCTCAGCTCCTCCTGGGCATGCTGGGCTTGGCCTGGGCACCCAGGGGCTGGCGCAGGGGCAGGATCACCCTACATGGACCTCGCGCAGTGGAAGTGTGTCTCCATTTGTGTCCTGAGGTCTTGGATTCGAACCAGCCTCTTTGCAAAAAACAGGGGTAAGGCTGTCTATAAATAACCCTTCCCCGAACCCACAATGTGTGGGAGCCTTTGGCATTGGGTAGTGTCCTTTAATGAATGTTTATATTCTCTTTGCTACTTATATGCTAGGTTAGACCCAAGAATGCCTGTTCTCTGATTCCTTGTGGAGTGGTGAGAGATAGGATATCATGATTGGGTGGCCTCGTGAGAGGAGGCAGGACTAGATAGGGGATGTGAAAAGTAGGACTTGTAGGCTGGGAAGTTACCTATTTCTTGTTGGTCCATATAATTTTTATTGTGAAAATTTTACACGAAAATTGTTTCTATCACCAACTGCAGGTCGATATTAATATTCATATGTTTTTTGATGGCTATTCCCGTGGAGCTGTTGGTCCAGAGGATTTACCTTTGTTATTTAAGCTGAAGGATTGGCCACAACATAGTTCCTTTGAGGAACGTCTACCAAGACATAATGCTGAATTCATGTCAGCTTTACCATTTCGACAGTACACAGATCCTAAATCTGGCCCTCTCAATCTGGCAGTGAAGTTACCAAAAGATGTTATAAAGCCAGACCTGGGTCCGAAAACCTATATTGCTTATGGTGTTGCCCAAGAGTTGGGAATTGGTGATTCCGTTACTAAGCTTCACTGCGACATGTCTGACGCGGTAAACCTATGGATACTGCTTGTGCTTCCTAGCATTGATATATGTTTCCTTGCATGTGTTTAATACAGTTTCACACATCTCAGCACTCTACTAATGTAACTTGCCAATGACTACTGCTTCTTACTATCAATTTTGTTATCTCAGTCATCTTTGGAATTTATCTCAAATGTAAACCCACTGTAATAAAGTTAGAAACAAATGAAGTTATAGATCAACTCCAAAAATTTAATGCGATAAACTGAAAATTTTCTTGCAAGTTTGACTTGGTTTTTTGTTTCCTGGTATTAGCACTTAGCACCATCCTTAATTTCAGATTAAGCTGCATGGAATCAAATCTAAAAGTTTATCTAAAAAATAAGTATATAGTTGCCACATGCTGTACCAAGTTATATTGTTGCTCTAGTTGCCCAGCTTGAAGTATTTTCGTTGGTTGTATGTTTTTATTTTGTTTTTGATGCACAGTTTTCTGAATGATATGATGTTTCCTGTTTTGCACACAGGTCAATATCCTCACACATACTGATGAAATAAAGCTCAAAACCAAAAGGATTGCAGCAGTAGAGAAAAAGAAAATGAGATTAAACAAGGAGGCGGCTAGAAATAGTCAAGTCTCACGAGCAGATCCAGATGAATCAACTATGGGGTCAAGGTGTGAACGATCTGAAAGTGGCTCAGACATGGTGATCAGGGGAACAAATGTGGAGGATGAAATTGTCATGTATCTTGAGCCAAAAGAGGATGAAGCCCAATTTGTAGAGGAAAACCAGTCAGAGGGTGGCGCACTGTGGGATATCTTCAGAAGGGAAGATGTTAGCAAACTACAAGATTATCTGGTGAAGCACGTGGAGGAGTTCAGGCATTGTAATTATGAAAGAGTGAAACAGGTGGTTGTTTCTGCTTACTGTCGGATCATGAAATACTCGTTGACATCTGATTCTAATGCTGCATTGATGTTTTTTTAATCAGGTTGTGCATCCTATACATGATCAATGTTTTTATCTTACGAATGAGCACAAGAGAAAGCTTAAGGAAGAATACGGTCAGCTAAGAATATACTTGTGTCATTAGGAACTTGAGCTGTGCCTTAGCGATCACTTGTTTCTCACTCATTACATGTGCAGGAATTGAGCCTTGGACGTTTGAACAGAAACTTGGTGAGGCGGTGTTCATCCCAGCAGGATGTCCCCATCAGGTCAGAAATTTGAAGGTATGTATAATATGAAGGTCATGGAAATAGCTGCCAAGGTCTGTTTCTGTTAGTGCCACTGCCATGCTTTTTGGATCGAAAGAATTTATGTTGCTACTCTTCTGTTGTTGCGCAGTCATGTATAAAGGTTGCACTTGACTTTGTTTCTCCGGAAAATGTGCGGGAGTGCATCAGGCTGACAGAAGAATTTCGTCTGCTTCCCAAGGGGCATAGGGTGAATGAAGATAAACTAGAGGTCTGCCAATAATTCTGTTGTTACTGTGAATGAAGATAAACTAGAGGGCCTCTGTCATCACTATTTGACATTCTTGAATCTGGATCCACAGGTTAAGAAGATGGCTCTTCATGCGCTGAACCAAGCCATTAAGGATATCACCGAAGGTGTTTCAGAGGAAAGGTTTGTGGCACCACCAACTGTGGTGTAATTTGCTCCGATTTCTTGTTATATTGGTACTTTGATTACTCAGAGTTTTTTTTTTCTCTCGGTCTTGGTCGGCAGCTCAAAGAATGAAGATGGGCCTAGCTGTAGCTCAAGTGGACCTGCAGAAATGGAGGATGAGGACGAGAAGTGACCAAAAAGGGTTTCATCTTTCCCTTTCTTGGGAGTTCTGGATGGTGCTGCTTTTATAAAACTTTTGCTTTTGCTAGTAGTCTGACCATTGGTTGCTGCAACTTGCAAGGTGGCCTGCTTTTGCTTGGTAGTCTGACATGCTTCTCCCTTTCTCGGGTAGTAGTTCCAGTATGTGGTGACGGGAACGTATGCATTTTGCGCCTGCCCATTCCATTCCATGGACGCAAACAGCTTGAGAAGCCATTTTGTGATCCTACTATTACTTAGTTAAGTTTCTGGTACAGTACAGAGAAGATGATGTGCTGGTTTTAACTGGAATTTCGATACTGAAGAGTTGGGTTTATCCTTGGATCTTAACGACTTTGTTATATGGACGGTAAGCGACGGGCCTGGATTTTGCATGCATACTGTATTTATTTACTTTCGCCGGCCGATGACCTTCCCGTCCTCCTGTCTCTGCTCTTAATTCTTCTTAGCATAAAAATAAAATAAAAAGACGGCAGGATTTGGGGAAATAATTATTTAGACAGAAAAAACTCCTGCTGCTGTCGACAGTGAACCCTCGATTTTTTAAGAGGTTCCAAAAAACAAAGAACGCAAGGCAACCCCGCCAAGGAGTGGAGGACGACTTGGTCTACGCTAAGCTATGCATCAGCTGACGTTGTTGAAAATACAACTTGTTTAAAATCGTTTATATTTATATCATGCTTTTAATGCAGGCAACGACTACTGTGTAATAGATAGACATTTACATATAGATCCTTTCTTTAACACAGACAAATAGAGAGATTTTTATGTGTAAAATGTCAGCCACCCTCGAATGTCTGTTAAACGGTTGAGATTTGCGGATTGCACGCTTGCACATAAGTTTAGATTGCACAACAGTCGTTGTCTTTAATGCATTACCAGAAGCAGCAAAGTACTCATTTCAATCTTAAAAGTTTGTTATTTTTTAGTTCATTTCAAACTAAAAGACGACAAATTTTTGACGAAAGAGATATTACTTATTTATGTGAAAAAATAACTGTGCTAGATAAAAAAACAGAGAGAGAGAGAGAGGGGGAAATGTGCGGTGATCAACAAAACAAAAAGCCCAATGGTCAGCAAGCTTCAAATGGTTCTGCCTATTTACAATCCATGATCCATAGACGGCACCGTTAATACCAATGGAAGAATCAAGAAGCTTCAAGACCTTTTCATTTCATACCGATTAGTTCATTTTTGAACTAATCAACAAGGGAGTAATTGAAAATGAAAATCACAGGGACAGGGTTCAAAATCAAATGCTCGCTGAAGCAAAACAAACCATTTTTATTAAAAAAACAAAATGATGAGGCGGCCGGCAGGGAAAGAGGAGAGCCGAGTCAGCAAGGCAGGGCAAGCACACCAAGTCAGCTGAGCCGAGCTCCAACGCAACAACGAACGAGTCGTCGTCCTCTTTCATTTCACGCGCCAGCTGCAGTAGCAACCAGGTCTTCACTGACAAGGAGCGGAGGGGAGGGACCCACGCGTGCCTGCCGACGAGGAAGCGACCATGTCCGTCCGTATATATAACGGCCGGCCGTTGCCACGGTTCCCCGCCATCCCCTCTCCTCCGACGACCCGAGCAAATATGGCCGCCGCCGACCTCCCGCCCACCTCCGGCACCGGCTTCTTCGGCATGCTCAGCTTCCGCCGCAGCGCCACCGCCGTCGCCTCCTTCGACCCCGCCCAGGACGACGAGCTCCTCGCCCTCGACGCCCTCCAGTCCCACGTCGCCGACCGCCTCGCCGCGCTCCTCGCCCACGCGCAGCCGCAGGGCCCCGCGCTCTCCCTCGCCTTCCTCTCCAAGCTCCTCGACGCCATCGCCTCCTCCGACGCCGCCTTCCGCGAGGTCCTCGCCCTCGCCCCCGTCGCCGCCGCGCTCTCCAGGCCGCCCGCCGACCGCCTCGCCGCCGACCTCCTCGACCGCACCGTCAAGACGCTCGACGTCCTCAACGCCGCCTCCCTCACGCTCGCCTCGCTCCGGGGCGCGCACCGCGCCGCGCTCACCGCCGCGTCCTGCCTCCTCGCGCCCGCCCTGCACCGCGCGCACTTGGCCCGCGCCCGCAGGGCCATCGCCAGGATCTTCCCCGACGACTCCGGCAAGCTCGCCTCCTCGGCTCCGTCCCCACGCACCATGCGGGCGCTCTCGCTAAGCGTCTCCAGGAACTGGTCGTCCGCGGGGCGCCACGTGAACGCGATGGCCGCGCCGCCTCCGCAGGCGCCCGCCGCCGGCGCGGGCTGCGGTCTCGGCCTGGCCCTCTACACCATGAGCTCGGTCCTTGTATTCTCCATGTGGGCGCTGGTGGCCGCGGTGCCGTGTCAGGACAGCAGGGCGTTTCCCTTTCCCCCGGTGGCGCCGCCCAAGCAGGCGCAGTGGGCGGGCGCCATGTCGGCGCTCCATGACCGGATCGCGGAGGAGTGGAGGCGGAGGGAAAAGAAGGGATCTTCCTCCGGGTCCTCCTCTCCCACCACCACGGGGCTCCTCGCCGAGATGCAGGCCGTGGAGCGCGCCGCGCGAGACCTCAACAGCCTGCTCGAGGAGATCGCCGAGGAGGAGGTGACCGTGGCGACGATCGTCAGCGAGGAGCGCGGGCGGGAGGTGACGGAGCGCGCGGAGGAGCTTGCGGCGGCGTGCCGGGCGCTGGAGGAGGGCCTGTCGCCTCTGGAGCGGCAGGTGCGCGCGGTGTTCCACCGCGTGGTCGCCTGCCGCGCCGAGGTCGTGCGCTGCATGGAGACGAACAGCGCTGCGCGCACCGGCAGCAGCAATGGCGCGGCACCGCAACAACACCACTCCTTCTGATTCAATCTCAAGCCACCCACTTACCTTGATTCTTTGATTTGTGCTGCTGCAATAACCTGTTGTGTAGATCGTACGTGTGCCTGTAAAAACTACAGTAACATCTTGTTGGACTTGGTATTAATTAGTTTGTGTACTGTAATCGATGCTGGAGGGCAATGAGAATTGTATCAACACTGGCTCATGTGCCTTTCGTACGTTTTGGTTCATCAGTTCTTGCCCTTGTTTCGAACCATATTCCTCTGTCCTCCTAGTAAGGTTGGTTTGATCATCCCAAGCCAATTGGAGCAGCTGCAACTTGCAGTTGACCTGAATCGTTCGTTGACACATCCAATTTGTTCAGGCTCAGCCGTCAGCCGCAGATCGTGGCATGCAAGTATGGAACGGAGTGGCAGAGTTTGTGGATGACAGCAGTGTCTCGAGTTGAGAGAATTCGTTGATGCAATCAAACGGTTGACTCAAGATCGGGCTGCACCTAACAACTACCTGACCAAGATTTCAATGGCCAGCCAGGGAGAGGGATGTGCAGGCCACCAAGGAGGCAGCACCAGCTGAGCTGTCAGGCAGCCCATCAGACAGACACATATTCTCTGCGGTTACTACAGCTGACATGTGAGCCTCATATCTTACTGGCCCACATGTCAGTCACAATTACTACAGACGATGTGAACGTCCATCGGACTGGTTCAAGTCAGCTGTCCCTACCTGTGTGATGTGATGTTGCCTAATACTAGTAGTATAAAAACTATACAAGTAAATAATATTCTATGACTCTGACAGCAATCCTGAAGCTGATATTCTTTCCTTTTTTTCTTTTAGATGGAAAGGGGAAAAGGACTTGGGTGCTTTGCTAACTATACTCCTTGCAGGGAATAGAATCTTCCTTTGCTGCTGTAGGTATGTACATACAGATGATCAAGTTGACCCCAAATGCTAATCCAAGTGACATTGTTCAGCAGCGGGAAAAAAATAAGAGAAGGAAGAAGAGGATGATATAATCTTGTTTGAAGGTTATATCATTATCTGCTAGCCCTTTAAACCCTGTCGCTCGTCTTCTAGTCACATGCTCCATTTGGCACTTGGAAGTACTCTCTCGGTCTTTAAAAATATCGTTTTGTAGTTCTTTTTAAATTACAAAACTATAATTTTTTAAAAACGGAGAGAGTAATTACTCCGTTCCTAAAAGTTTATGGCTAGCAAAAGGTCACTTGGAATGGATGCCGCACTGCAGTATCTGTGATCATTAGGGCAAAGGGGGCAACAGCATTGCATTGCACGGTCACGCATTCATTTTCTTACCTAATGTGAAAGAGCAATAACTGCATATACTCAGGTAAGTTCTCCATGGAACTTCTATTGATTACCAAACCAAGAACCCAAAAAACGCACGATTTTTTTTTCTTGAAGTAAAATGTACAAAGAACTAACATGGTTGCTTCTGCAAGATGGAACCAGCAGCAGAGCGTTTCCAACCGTCCCCTCAACTGAATTGTACAGAGGCAACCTGACCAGCATCAGGATCAACCAATATGAAGAAAATTGTGTTTTGAGCAAAATCAAAGTCTAATCTCTTTGAATTCACGAAACAATTTGATATTTTTGAATTTTTTCCTAAACTTACGTATGGCTAAGTAAGACATATATAATATGGAATACGAACTCGATCTCGAAGAAAAATAATTTTTAAAGAAAATCCTCGAAAACTTACGTATGACCACATAATGCATATACAACATAAAATATAAGTTCGATCTCGAAGAAAAATGAATTTACGGTCATTCTATGATAGAAAACGTCATTTTGAGCAAAATTGAAGGCTAACCCCTTCGAATTCGAGCGAAAAATTGAAATTTTTTAAAATCCACGAAAACTTACGTATGGATACGTAATGCATATACCACATGAAATACAAGCCCGGTCTTAAAGAAAAACGAATTTAAGGTCATTCTATGGAAGAACACGTCGTTTTGAGCAAAATCGAAGGCTAACCCTTTTGAATTCACGCGAAAATTTGAAAATTTTAAAAATCTTTGAAAACTTACGTGTGGCTACGTAATGCACATACAACATGGAATACAAGATCGACCTCGAAGAAAAATGAATTTACGGTCATACTATGGACGAAAACGTCATTTTGAGCAAAATCGAAGGCTAACCCCATTGAATTCGAGCGAAAATTTGAATTTTTAAAAAATCCTTGAAAACTTATGTATGCCAACGTAATGCATATACAACATGGAAGACAAGCTCAATCTCGAAGAAAAATGAATTTAAGGTCATTCTATGGAAGAAAACGTCGTTTTGAGCAAAATCGAAGGCTAACCCCTTTGAATTCGAACAAAAAATTGAAATTCTTAAAAATCCACGAAAACTTACGTATGGCTACGTAATGTATATACAACATGGAATAGAAGCTCGATCTCGAAGAAAAATGAATTTACGGACATTCTATGGAAGAAAACATTGTTTTGAGCAAAATCAGAGGCTAACCCCTTTGAATTCACGCAAAAATTGAAATTTTTAAAAATCCTCGAAAACTTACATATGGCTACATAATGCATATACAACGTGGAATACAAGGTCGATCTCGAAGAAAAATGAATTTACAGACATTCTATGGAAGAAAACATCGTTTTGAGCAAAACCGAAGGCTAACCCCTTTGAATTCGAGCGAAAATTTGAAATTTTTAAAATCCCCAAGAACTTACGTATGGCTATATAATGCATATACAACATGGAATACAAGCTCGATCTTGAAGAAAAACGAATTTACAGTCATTCTATGGAAGAAGACGTCGTTTTTATCAAAATCGAAGGCTAACCCCTCTGAATTCGAGCAAAAAATTGAAAATTTTAAAATCCCCAAAAACTTACGTATGGCTACGTAATGCATATAAAACATGGAATACAAGCTCGATCTCGAAGAAAAATGAATTAACAGTCATTCTATGGATGAAAACGTTGTTTTGAGCAAAATCGAAGGTAACCCCTTTGAATTCACGCAGAAATTTGAAATTTTTAACAATCCCCAAAAACTTATGTATGGCTACGTATTGCATATACAATATGGAATACAAGCTCGATCTCGAAGAAAAATGAATTTATGGTCATTATATAGAAGAAAACGTTGTTTTGAGCAAAATCAAAGGCTAACCCCTTTGAATTCACGCGAAAATTTGAAATTTTGAAAAATCTCGGAAAACTTACGTATGGCTACGTCATGCATATACAACATGGAATACAAGCTCGATCTCGAAGAAAAACGAATATATAGTCATTCTATGGAAAAAACATCGTTTTGAGCAAAATCGAAGGCTAACCCCTATGAATTTGAGCAAAAATTTGAAATTTTTAAAAATTCCCAAAAACTTACGTACGGCTACATATTGTATATACAACATGGAATACAAGCCCGATCTCGAAGAAAAATGAATTTACGATCATTCTATGGATGAAAACGTTGTTTTGAGCAAAATCGAAGGCTAACCCCTTTGAATTCACGCGAAAATTTGAAATTTTTAAAATTACCTCAAAACTTAGGTATGGCTACATAATGCATATACAACATGGAATACAAGCTCTATATTGAATAAAAATGAATTTACGGTCATTCTATGGATGAAAACATCGTTTTGAGCAAAATCGAAGGCTAACCCCTTTGAATTCACGCGAAAAATTTGAAATTTTTAAAAATCCCTAAAAACTTATGTATGGCTACGTAATGCATATAAAACATGGAATACAAGCTCGATCTCAAAGAAAAAAGAATTTACAGTCATTCTATGGAAGAAAACATCATTTTGAGCAAAACCGAAGGCTAACCCCTTGAATTCGAGCGAAATTTTGAAATTATTAAATATCACCTAAAACTTACGTATGGCTACGTAATGCATATAAAACATGGAATACAAGCTTGATCTCGAAGAAAAATGAATTTACGGTCATTCTATGGAAGAAAACGTCGTTTTCTTCCAAAATCGAAGGCTATAACCCCTTTGAAATCACGCGAAAATTTGAAATTTATAAAAATCCTTGAAAACTTATCTATGGCTACGTAACGCATATACAACATGGAATACAAGCTCGATCTCGAAGAAAAATGAATTTACGGTCATTCTATGGAAGAAAATGACGTTTTGATCAAAACCGAAGGCTAACCCCTTTGAATTCGAGCAAAAATTTGAATTTTTTAAAAATACTTGAAAACTTACGTATGGCTATGTAATGTATATACAACATGGAATACAAGCTTGATCTCGAAGAAAAATGAATTAACGGTCATTCTATGGAAGAAAACGTCGTTTTGAGCAAAATCGAAGGCTAACCCCTTTGAATTCGAGCAAAAATTTGAAATTTTTAAAAATCCCCAAAAACTTATGTATGGCTATGTAATGCATATAAAACATGGAATACAAGCTCAATCTCGAAGAAAAATAAATTTACGGTCATTCTATGGAAGAAAACGTCGTTTTGAGCAAAATCGAATGCTTACACCTTTGAATTCACGCGAAATTTTGAAATTTTTAAAAATCCACGAAAAATTACATATGGCTACGTAAAGCATATACAATATGGAATACAAGATTGATCTCAAAGAAAAATGAATTTACGGTCATTCTATGGAAGAAAACATCATTTTGAGCAAAATCGAAGGCTAACCCCTTTCAATTCACGCGAAAATTTGAAATTTTTAAAAATCCCCGAATACTAATGTATTGCTACGTAACGCATATACAACATGGAATACAAGCTCGATCTCGAAGAAAAATGAATTTACGGTCATTCTATGGAAGAAAATGACGTTTTGATCAAAACTGAAGGCTAACCCCTTTGAATTCGAGCGAAAATTTGAATTTTTTAAAAATACTTGAAAACTTACGTATGGCTATGTAATGTATATACAACATGGAATACAAGCTTGATCTCGAAGAAAAATGAATTAACGGTCATTCTATGGAAGAAAACGTCGTTTTGAGCAAAATCGAAGGCTAACCCCTTTGAATTCGAGCAAAAATTTGAAATTTTTAAAAATCCCCAAAAACTTATGTATGGCTATGTAATGCATATAAAACATGGAATACAAGCTCAATCTCGAAGAAAAATAAATTTACGGTCATTCTATGGAAGAAAACGTCGTTTTGAGCAAAATCGAATGCTTACACCTTTGAATTCACGCGAAATTTTGAAATTTTTAAAAATTTGAAATTTTTAAAAATTCCCAAAAACTTACGTACGGCTACATATTGCATATACAACATGGAATAAAAGCCCGATCTCGAAGAAAAATGATTTTACGATCATTCTATGGATGAAAACGTTGTTTTGAGCAAAATCGAATGCTAACCCCTTTGAATTCACGTGAAAATTTGAAATTTTTAAAATTACCCCAAAACTTAGGTATGGCTACGTAATGCATATACAACATGGAATACAAGCTCTATCTTGAATAAAAATGAATTTACGGTCATTCTATGGATGAAAACATCGTTTTGAGCAAAATCGAAGGCTAACCCATTTGAATTCACGTGAAAAATTTGAAATTTTTAAAAATCCCTAAAAACTTATGTATGGCTACGTAATGCATATAAAACATGGAATACAAGCTCGATCTCGAAGAAAAAAGAATTTACAGTCATTCTATGGAAGAAAACATCATTTTGAGCAAAACCGAAGGCTAACCCCTTGAATTCGAGCGAAATTTTGAAATTTTTAAATATCACCTAAAACTTACGTATGGCTACGTAATGCATATAAAACATGGAATACAAGCTTGATCTCGAAGAAAAATGAATTTACGGTCATTCTATGGAAGAAAACGTCGTTTTCTTCCAAAATCGAAGGCTATAACCCCTTTGAAATCACGCGAAAATTTGAAATTTATAAAAATCCTTGAAAACTTATCTATGGCTACGTAACGCATATACAACATGGAATACAAGCTCGATCTTGAAGAAAAATGAATTTACGGTCATTCTATGGAAGAAAACGTCGTTTTGAGCAAAATTGAAGGCTAACCCCTTTAAATTCACGCGAAAAATTGAAATTTTTAAAAATACTCGAAAACTTATGTATGGATACGTAATGCATATACAACATGGAATACAAGCTCGATATCGAAGAAAAATTAACTTACGGTCATTCTATGGATGAAAATGTCATTTTGAGTAAAATCGAAGTTTAACCCCTTTGAATTCACGTGAAAATTTGAATTTTTTAAAAATCTCTGAAAACTTATGTATGGCTACGTAGTGCATATATAACATGGAATACAAGCTCGATCTCGAAGAAAAATTAATTTACGGTCATTTTATGGAAGAAAACGTTGTTTTGAGCAAAACCGAAGGCTAACCCCTTTGAGTTCGAACGAAAATTTGAAATTTTTAAAAATCCCCAAAAACTTACGTATGGCTACGTAATGCATATACAACATGGAATACAAGATCAATCTCGAAGAAAATTGAATTTACGATCATTCTACGGAAGAAAAGTCGTTTTGAGCAAAATCGAAGGCTAACCCCTTTGAATTCACGCGAAAATTTGAAAATTTTAAAAATCACCGAAAACATAGGTATGGATACGTAATGCATATACAAGATGGAATACAAGCTCGATCTTGAAGAAAAATGAATTTATCGTCATTTTATGGATGAAAACGTCGTTTTGAGCAAAACCGAAGGCTAACCCCTTTGAATTCGAGCAAAAATTTGAAATTTTTGAAAATCCCCAAAAACTTACGTATGTATACTTAATGAATATACAACATGGAATACAAGCTCAATCTCGAAGAGAAATGAATTTACGGTCATTCTATGGAAGAAAACGTCGTTTTGAGCAAAATCGAAGGCCACCCCCTATGAATTCACGCGAAAATTTGAAAATTTTAAAAATCTCTAAAAACTTACATGTGGCTACGTAATGCATATAAAACCTGGAATACATGCTCGACCTCGAAGAAAAATTAATTTACGGTCATACTATGGACGAAAACATCGTTTTGACCAAAATCGAAGGCTAAACCCTTTGAATTCTAGTGAAAATTTGAAATTTTAAAAAATCCTAGAAAACAAACGTATGGCTACGTGATGCATATACAACATGGAATACAAGCTCGACCTCGAAGAAAAATTAATTTAAGGTAATTCTATGGAAGAAAACGTCGTTTTGAGCAAAATCGAAGGCTAACCCCTTTGAATTCGAACGAAAATTTGAAATTTTTAAAAATCCCCGAAAACTTATGTATGGCTACGTAATGCATATACAACATGGAATACAAGATCGATCTCGAAGAAAAAAGAATTTACAGTCATTCTATGGAAGAAAACATCATTTTGAGCAAAACCGGAGGCTAACCCCTTTAAGTTCACGCGAAAATTTGAAATTTTTAAAAATACCCAAAAACTTACGTATGGCTACGTAATGCATATACAACATGGAATACAAGCTCGATCTTGAAGAAAAATGAATTTACGGTCATTCTATGGATGAAAACGTTGTTTTGAGCAAAATCGAAGGCAAACCCCTTTGAATTCACGCGAAAATTTGAAATTTTTAAAAATCCCCCAAAACTTAGGTATGGCTACGTAATGCATATACAACATGGAATACAACCTCGATCTCGAAGAAAAATGAATTTACGGTCATTCTATTGATGAAAACGTCGTTTTGAGCAAAATCGAAGTCTAACCCCTTTAAATTCACGCGAAAATTTGCAATTTTTAAAAATCCCCGAAAACTAATGTATTGCTACGGAATGCATATACAACATGGAATACAAGCTCGATCTCGAAGAAAAATGAATTTACGGTCATTCTATGGAAGAAAATGACGTTTTGATCAAAACCGAAGGCTAACCCCTTTGAATTCGAGCGAAAATTTGAATTTTTTAAAAATACTTGAAAACTTACGTATGGCTATGTAATGTATATACAACATGTATTACAAGCTTGATCTCGAAGAAAAATGAATTAACGGTCATTCTATGGAAGAAAACGTCGTTTTGAGCAAAATCGAAGGCTAACCCCTTTGAATTCGAGCAAAAATTTGAAATTTTTAAAAATCCCCAAAAACTTATGTATGGCTATGTAATGCATATAAAACATGGAATACAAGCTCAATCTCGAAGAAAAATAAATTTACGGTCATTCTATGGAAGAAAACGTCGTTTTGAGCAAAATCGAATGCTTACACCTTTGAATTCACGTGAAATTTTGAAATTTTTAAAAATCCACGAGAACTTACATATGGCTACGTAATGCATATACAACATGGAATACAAGATTGATCTCAAATAAAAATGAATTTACGGTCATTCTATGGAAGAAAACATCATTTTGAGCAAAATCGAAGGCTAACCCCTTTGAATTCACGCGAAAATTTGAAATTTTTAAAAATCCCCGAATACTGGCGTATGGCTATGTAATGCATATACAACTTGGAATACAAGATCGATCTCGAAGAAAATTGAATTTACGGTCATTCTACGGAAGAAAAGTCGTTTTGAGCAAAATCGAAGGCTAACCCCTTTGAATTCACGCGAAAATTTGAAATTTTTAAAAATCCCCGAAAACTTACGTATGGCTACGTAATGCATATACAACATGGAATACAAGCTCGATCTTGAAGAAAAATGAATTTACAGTCATTCTATGGATGAAAACGTCGTTTTGAGCAAAATCGAAGGCTAACTTCTTTGAATTCGAGCGAATATTTGAAATTTTTAAAAATCCTTGAAAACTTACATATGGCTATGTAATGCATATACAACATGGAATACAAGCTCGACCTTGAAGAAAAATGAATTTACGATCATTCTATGGAAGAAAACATCGATTTGAGCAAAATCGAAGGCTAACCCCTTTGAATTCACGCGAAAATTTGAAAATTTTAAAAATCACCGAAAGCATAGGTATGGATACGTAATGCATATACAAGATGGAATACAAGCTCGATCTTGAAGAAAAATGAATTTACGGTCATTTTATGGATGAAAACGTCGTTTTGAGCAAAACCGAAGGCTAACCCCTTTGAATTCGAGCGAAAATTTGAAATTTTTAATAATCCCCAAAAACTTACGTATGGCTACGTAATGCATATACAACATGGAATACAAGCTCGATCTCGAAGAGAAATGAATTTACGGTCATTCTATGGAAGAAACCATCGTTTTGAGCAAAATCGAAGGCTAACCCCTTTGAATTCACGCGAAAATTAGAAATTTTTAAAAATTCCCAAAAACTTACGTATGGCTACGTAATGCATATACAACATGGAATACAAGCTCGATCTCAAAGAAAAATGAATTTATGGTCTTTCTATGAAAGAAAACGTCGTTTTAAGCAAAATTGAAGGCTAACCCCTTTGAATTCGAGCGAAAATTTGAAATTTCTTAAAATTCATGAAAACTTACTTATGGATACGTAATTCATATACCACATGAAATACAAGATCGATCTTGAAGAAAACGAATTTACGGTCATTCTATGGAAGAAAACGTCGTTTTGAGCGAAATCGAATGCTAACCCCTCTGAATTCACGCGAAAATTTGAAAATTTTAAAAATCTCTGAAAACATACGTGTGGCTACGTAATGCATATACAACATGGAATACATGCTCGACCTCGAAGAAAAATGAATTTACGGTCATACTATGGACGAAAACGTCGTTTTGAGCAAAATCGAAGGCTAAACCCTTTGAATTCGAGTGAAAATTTGAAATATTAAAAAATACTAGAAAACAAACTTATGGCTACGTGATGCATATACAACATGGAATACAAGCTCGACCTCGAAGAAAAATGAATTTAAGGTCATTCTATGGAAGAAAACGTCGTTTTGAGCAAAATCGAAGGCTAACCCCTTTGAATTCGAGCGAAAATTTGAAATTTTTAAAAATCCCCGAAAACTTACGTATGGCTACGTAATGCATATACAACATGGAATACAAGCTCGATCTCGAAGAAAAAAGAATTTACAGTCATTCTATAGAAGAAAACATCGTTTTGAGCAAAACCGAAGGCTAACCCCTTGAATTCGAGTGAAATTATTAAATATCGCCGAAAACTTACGTATGGCTACCTAATGCATATAAAACATGGAATACAAGCTCGATCTCGAAGAAAAATGAATTTACGGTCATTCTATGGAAGAAAACGTCGTTTTGAGCAAAATCGAAGGCTAACCCCTTTAAATTCACGCGAAAATTTGAAATTTTTAAAAATACCCAAAAACTTACGTATGGCTACGTAATGCATATACAACATGGAATACAAGCTCGATCTCGAAGAAAATGAATTTACGGTCATTCTATGGATGAAAACGTTGTTTTGAGCAAAATCGAAGGCAAACCCCTTTGAATTCACGCGAAAATTTGAAATTTTTAAAAATCCCCCAAAACTTAGGTATGGCTACGTAATGCATATACAACATGGAATACAATCTCGATCTCGAAGAAAAATGAATTTGCGGTCATTCTATTGATGAAAACGTCGTTTTGAGCAAAATCGAAGTCTAACCCCTTTAAATTCACGCGAAAATTTGCAATTTTTAAAAATCACCGAAAACAAATGTATTGCTACGGAATGCATATACAACATGGAATACAACCTCGATCTCGAAGAAAAATGAATTTACGGTCATTCTATGGAAGAAAATGACGTTTTGATCAAAACCGAAGGCTAACCCCTTTGAATTCGAGCGAAAATTTGAATTCTTTAAAAATACTTGAAAACTTACGTATGGCTATGTAATGTATATACAACATGTAATACAAGCTTGATCTCGAAGAAAAATGAATTAACGGTCATTCTATGGAAGAAAACGTTGTTTTGAGCAAAATCGAAGGCTAACCCCTTTGAATTCGAGCAAAAATTTGAAATTTTTAAAAATCCCCAAAAACTTATGTATGGCTATGTAATGCATATAAAACATGGAATACAAGCTCAATCTCGAAGAAAAATAAATTTACGGTCATTCTATGGAAGAAAACGTCGTTTTGAGCAAAATCGAATGCTTACACCTTTGAATTCACGCGAAATTTTGAAATTTTTAAAAATCACCGAAAACTTACATATGGCTACATAATGCATATACAACATGGAATACAAGATCGATCTCAAAGAAAAATGAATTTACGGTCATTCTATGGAAGAAAACATCATTTTGAGCAAAAAAGAAGGCTAACCCCTTTGAATTCACGCGAAAATTTGAAATTTTTAAAAATCCCCGAATACTGGCGTATGGCTATGTAATGCATATACAACATGGAATACAAGCTCAATCTCAAAAAAAAATGAATTTACGGTCATTCTATGGAAGAAAACGTCGTTTTGAGCAAAATCGAAGGCTAACCCCTTTGTATTCACGGGAAAATTTGAAATTTTTAAAAATACCCAAAAACTTACGTATGGCTACGTAATGCATATACAACATGGAATACAAGCTCGATATCGAAGAAAAATGAATTTACGGTCATTCTATGGATGAAAATGTTGTTTTGAGCAAAATCGAAGGCAAACCCCTTTGAATTCACGCGAAAATTTGAAATTATTAAAAATCCCCGAATACTGGCGTATGGCTATGTAATGCATATACAACATGGAATACAAGCTCAATCTCGAATAAAAATGAATTTACGGTCATTCTATGGATGAAAACGTCGTTTTGAGCAAAATCGAAGGCTAACCCCTTTGAATTCACGCGAAAATTTGAAATTTTTAAAAATCCCCGAAAACTTACGTATGGCTACGTAATGCATATACAACATGGAATACAAGCTCGATCTTGAAGAAAAATGAATTTACAGTCATTCTATGGATGAAAACGTCGTTTTGAGCAAAATCGAAGGCTAACTTCTTTGAATTCGAGCGAATATTTGAAATTTTTAAAAATCCCCCAAAACTTAGGTATGACTACGTAATGCATATACAACATGGAATACAATCTCGATCTCGAAGAAAAATGAATTTACGGTAATTCTATGGAAGAGAACGTCGTTTTGAGAAAAATCGAAGGCTAACCGCTTTGAATTCAAGCGAAAATTTGAAATTTTTAAAAATCCCCGAAAACTTACGTATGGCTACGTAATGCATATACAACATGGAATACAAGCTCGATCTCGAAGAAAAAAGCATTTACAGTCATTCTATGGAAGAAAACATCATTTTGAGCAAAACCGAAGGCTAACCCCTTGAATACGAGCAAATTTTTGAAATTTTTAAATATCGCCGAAAACTTACGTATGGCTACGTAATGCATATAAAACATGGAATACAAGCTCGATCTCGAAGAAAAATGAATTTACGGTCATTCTATGGAAGAAAACGTCATTTTGAGCAAAATCGAAGGCTAACCCCTTTGAATTCACGCGAAAATTTGAAATTTTTAAAAATCCTTGAAAACTTACGTATGGCTATGTAATGCATATACAACATGGAATACAAACTCGATCTTGAAGAAAAATGAATTTACGATCATTCTATGAAAGAAAATGTCGATTTGAGCAAAATCGAAGGCTAACCCCTTTGAATTCACGCAAAATTTGAAATTTTTAAAAATCACCGAAAACATCGGTATGGATACGTAATGCATATACAAGATGGAATACAAGCTCGATCTTGAAGAAAAATGAATTTACGGTCATTTTGTGGATGAAAACGTCGTTTTGAGCAAAACCGAAGGCTAACCCCTTTGAATTCGAGTGAAAATTTGAAATTTTTGAAAATCCCCAAAAACTTACGTATGGCTACGTAATGCATATACAACATGGAATACAAGCTCGATCTCGAAGAGAAATGAATTTGCGGTCATTCTATGGAAGAAAACGTCGTTTTGAGCAAAATCGAAGGCTACCCCCTTTGAGCTCACGCGAAAATTTGAAATTTTTTAAAATTCCCAAAAACTTACGTATGGCTACGTAATGGATATACAACCTGGAATAAAAGCTCGATCTCAAAGAAAAATGAATTTACGGTCTTTCTATGAAAGAAAACGTCGTTTTGAGCAAAATTGAAGGCTAACCCCTTTGAATTCACGCGAAAATTTGAAAATTTTAAAAATCTCTGAAAACTTACGTGTGGCTACGTAATGCATATACAACATGAATACACGCTCGACCTTGAAGGAAAATGAATTTACGGTCATACTATGGACGAAAACGTCGTTTTGAGCAAAATCGAAGGCTAAACCCTTTGAATTCGAGTGAAAATTTGAAATTTTAAAAAATCCTTGAAAACTTACGTATGGCTGCGTGATTCATATACAACATGGAATACAAGCTTGACCTCGAAGAAAAATGAATTTAAGGTCATTCTATGGAAGAAAACGTCTGTCGGTAACCTGCAGACCGGGTACCCCCGCGCACAGGAGGAAACCGCTAAGTACTCCGTCTCTGCCAAAGAAGCCGAATCCGAGGCTGCCACGTAGGGGAGGGAAGAACCCGATCCTACCTCCCCCTCGGTGGAGGCTCCCAAGCTGCCACGTGGCCGGCAGGGCCAAGCCCACGCCTCCCCGCTAAGGAGGGCTCCGGAGCCGCCACGTGGCCATTCGGGACCTTAGGGACAAGTCCGCCTCCCCGCTGAGGAGGGCTCCGGAGCCGCCACGTGGCGATTCAGGACCTCAGGGCCAAGTCCGCGCCCGCGCAGGGAAAGGCACCGGAGCTACCACGTGGCCTGCAGGGCTGAGCCTCCACCCCTCCATAGGGGTGGGTTCCGAATGCGCCACGTGGCCTATTCCGTCAAGTGCTTTACTTCCCGCAGAGGCAGGCTCCGGCGTAACCACGTGGCGGACGCCCAACTCAGTATGGTAGGAAGCCGCAGTAAAGGAATGTGTGCGCTGCTTAGACAGGCATTAAGTACACGCGCCTTCCCCAGGCAGGCTGAGCCGCGCTTACGAAAGTCAAGGCTCCAGTGTCCTGTATTGTCCGAGTAGCCGGTACAGACCCACGCTGCAAGACGGACGAATGGGCTGCGAGGACAAGACGAACGAGACGTGCCCCGCCATCATCACCAACTATGTGTAGCCTTGGCGCACGACGCAGCGGGACGACGCATTGACTCCCCTGACAAAGGGAAGTAGATAGCAATTAATCCTAGATCTTGTATAGGATTTGACTCTCCCCAGGACCAACTGTCGGGTACTGGGACCCAGCTTGTGACTACAGAGTCCTTGAACTATAAAAGGGCTCTGCAGACGACCTTCACAAGGGACGGACAAAAAATTAGACCAAGGCTCATACACGCTTAAGCAAG
Organism: Tuctoria greenei; assembly: GCA_036927565.1. Classification (NCBI taxonomy): domain Eukaryota; kingdom Viridiplantae; phylum Streptophyta; class Magnoliopsida; order Poales; family Poaceae; genus Tuctoria; species Tuctoria greenei. The sequence continues at coordinate 219,666,516 of JAYESD010000004.1, read as the reverse complement.
GCAATACACAATACTCCCGTGGACGTAGGGTATTACGCTCCGGCGGCCCGAACCACGTAAATCCCCTGTGTCCATCATTCTGCTGTGTTCGATCTCCTGGGACTAGCCCTCGTGAATCCAAAGAACCTCCGCGGGGTGCTCTCTAAGCAGGTCCAGGGGAAGTGTCGTTTACGACCTTCGACATTTGGCGCGCCAGGTAGGGGGTTTTTCCTCGTCAAGATCTCCACCAGCAGCAATGGTGAACGACCAATCCAACGCTGGATCATCCAGGGTGCAGTCACGATGACAGACAGTGGCAGAGGACCAGGCGTCATCCCGCTCTAGAGCAGGCTACCGCTCTAGGGCCGGAAGGTCAGGACCTTCGCGTCGCCCCGCAGTCACTTCACCGGCTGCAGGCTGACACGCCACTCCACGGCATACTCCTGCCATGACAGCAGTCACGGCGCCACCAGCTGCAAGCCCGGAGAGCGCGCTCGCGGCAGCGCGCGCACTACTCCACAACCCTCCGGCTGGGGATGCCCCTCAGGGAGCATCTCAGCAGTGGATCAACGACGTCGACCACCTCGTCACCGCCGCACTCAATGCGCCTCCGCCGAGGGAAACACATGCCCAGCCGGTGCATGTGTCATTGTCGTGAACGCCGACAGTTGACCGGCGGACGGTAGACTCGCACTCAACCAGGATCTCAACAACAGATCTAAGAATCGGGCTGCAGCGCCGTAGGGCTGGAGAGGACTGCCGAGTCACCATCGAGCGCCAGAGGGAACGTCAGCGCAACCTCTAGGCAGATTACAGCGTGCCGGGCCACGTGCCCCAGGCTCATGCTGCGCCTCCACCACACCAGACGTACGTCGTGTCTCCACCGCACCAGGCGTACGTCGCGCCTCCTATACAGGCGTACGCAACACCACTCCAGCCCCAGGTGTGCGCAGGCCTGCCTGCTCACCCAGGGTATGCGCTGCCGCCGCCGGCACCAATCAGCCCTAGCCAAGGGTGTGCGGCGCTAGTGCCTCACCTCCGTTTCGTGGTCTGGCCACGAAAGTTCCGGCCACACATGCCAGAGAAGTATGATGGGAGTGTCAACCCGAGCGAGTTCCTACAGATCTACACCACTGCGATACTAGCTGCACGAGGCGACGAGGCCATTATGGCTAACTACTTCCCCGTCGTCCTGACCGGCCCAGCTCGGTCATGGCTCATGAACCTGCCCCAGGGGTCCATAACCTCCTGGGATGAGTTGTGCCGACAGTTCGTGGCTAACTTCGGCAGTTCCTACAAGCGCCCTGGCACCGAGCTTGACCTCCACGCCGTTAGGCAGCGTGCTGGAGAGTCGCTGCGATCGTTCATCCAGCGGTTCTCCCAGGTACGGAACACCATCCCTCATGTTGCTAGTGCATCCTTTATCGTTGCGTTCAGACAGGGTGTGAGGGACAAGAAGATGCTCAAGAAGTTAGCCACACACGAGGTGAGTGATGTCTCCGAGTTGTTCTCCCTGGCGGACAGATGTGCTAGGGCAGCTGAGGGGTGCAACTGGCACTCCCATCCATCCTCAGAAGCAAGGGAAACCACCCCGACTGAGGAAGGAGCCTTTAAGAGGGGCAGCGGCAAGAAGAAGAAAGGTGGTGGCAAGAACAGGCCAAAGCCCGGAGCCCAGGCAGTGGCGACTGCGGCGCCCGGCGGAGCCCGAGCGTCGCGCCGAGACAAGCGCCCTAGGCAGTCGCCTGATCCCGAGGAGCCTGACTTCAAGTGTCTGGTACACCGTACAAATAGCCACAGTGCTAGCGAGTACCGAGAAGTGAAGAGATTCGCGGAACGATTCCGCGAACAGAAATAGAGGCAGCAGCGCCAGGAGGGTGCACCCCCCCCCCCCCCCCCCGCCAGAGGGTGGGCAAGCAGAAGGCTGATCCTGAGAAAGAGGATGACAGCGAGATGGGGTTCCAGGAACCCCAACGGGCGGTCAAAGTCATCTTCGAGGGTGGCGACTCCGACTCCAGCAGTGATAAGGAGCGCCGCAAGACCCTCCATGTCATCTATGGGGGAGCCACCGACCCCACGTCCCAAAACGCAGTGAAAACCCTACGTCGGGCAGTGGCCGCAGTGGCCCCCGCCCCAAGTCCGGCTCCCCACCACAAGTGGATGAGCACGGCGATCAGCTTCGACGCTTTGGACTGCCCGAAAACATGGCAGGGGCAGGAGTGCTCCCGTTGCTGGTGTCCCCGACCATCGCCAACGTGAAGGTCTTTCACGTATTGATAGATGGAGGGGCGGGCCTCAACCTCATCTCCACTGCAGCTTTCCAGAAGCTGCAGCTGCTGATGTCCCAGCTCACACCCTCGAGCCCGTTCTCGGGTGTCGGACCTGGGCAAATCCTCCCGTATGGTAACGTACACCTCCCGGTGACTTTCGGGACCCCGAAGAACTACCGTACGGAGAGTGTTTTATTCGACGTGGCAGACGTCGACCTCCCCTTCAACGCAATCATCGGGAGGCCAGTCCTCTACAGGTTCATGGCTGTAGCCCACTACGGCTACCTCGTCCTGAAGATGCCGATGCCTTCCGGTGTCCTCAGGATCAGAGGGGACCGCTCAGCCGCAGTGTCAGCCTTGGAGCAGCTCCAAGCACTTGCAGCGGGGAGGGCTCTGGTCCCAGGAGGCTCGACGGAGAGTCGGCCGGAGCAAGGCCCGACGCAGCGAGCCTCCACTGCTGCACCTCGTGTGCCACCCGCCAACGACGACGACGTCCCTGTGAAGGTCGTCAAGATTGGCCCTGAGGCTGCCCAGACGACCCGAATCGCAGGGAACCTGGACAGCAAATAGGAATGCGCGCTCATCACCTTCCTCCGAGACAACGTCGATGTGTTTGCATGGCAACCATCACAGATGCCCGGGATCCCCAGGGAGGTGATTGAGCACCATCTGAAGATCTACCCCGACGCCCGGCCGGTACAGCAGAGGCCCAGGAAACAGTCCATCGAGCGACAGAACTTCATCCGTGAAGAAATCAAGAAGCTGCTCGATGCTGGTTTCATCCGGGAGGTTCACCACCCATGGTGGTTGGCCAACCCTGTTGTCGTTCCTAAGGCTGGCGGGAAGCTCCGGATGTGCATCGACTACACCAATCTCAATAAGGAATGTCCCAAGGATCCATTCCCTCTTCCTAGGATAGATCAAATAGTAGACTCAACATCAGGTTGTGACCTTCTGTGTTTCCTAGATTCGTATTCCGGTTTTCACCAAATACCTATGTCTAGGGAAGATGAGGAGCACACTGCTTTCATAACAGTAGATGGCCTGTATTGTTATGTCTCCATGCCTTATGGTCTCAAAAATGCTCTCCCCACCTTTGTACGTGCAATGCATAAGACATTTGGGGACCTCATTAGAGATCTGGTAGAGGTCTATGTCGACGACATCGTGGTAAAAATCAGGGACAACACATCCCTATTAGACAACCTAACCAGAGTCTTCAGCAAGCTGCGCACAACACGCACGATGCTGAACCCCGACAAGTGTGTCTTTGGGGTCTCCGCAGGGAAGCTCCTTGGTTTCTTGGTATCGCACCGAGGGATCGAAGCTAACCCAGAGAAGATCAAGGCGATAGAGCTGATGCGGCCACCGGCCCGCATCAAGGACGTGCAGAAGCTTGCAGGATGTTTGGCAGCCCTCAGTCTGTTCATCTCAAGACTGGGTGAGCAAGCCCTGCCCTTCTTCAAGATTCTGCGGAAGTCAGGCCCCTTTGAGTGGACTGAGGAAGCTGAAGTGTCCTTCCAGGTGCTCAAGAAACACCTGACGACGCTACCCATTATGGTGGCGCTAGAACCCGGCGAGCCGCTCCTGTTGTACATCACCGCAACAACGGAAGTGGTCAGCATGGTCTTGGTTGCAGAACGGCCGGAGCTACTATCGCAACAAGTACCGGAAGGAGCCCCAGAGGGGGAGGCCGAGCCTCAAGGCCCGAACCCAGAAGAGCCCCCCCCCCTGCTGTGAGTTCCAGTGACCAAGTTCTTACGGGTCCCAGCCCTCAGACGCCCAGCTAGACCCTGGGAGCCACATTCCCCAGGAGACAGACGCATTGCAAGGAGCCTCGGACCCCCCAGGGAGGGTTTGGACCTGCCAACGGCCAGTCTACTACGTCAGTGAGGTCCTCCATGAAGCAAAGACAAGATACTTGTAGGTACACAAACTACTGTATGCAGTGCTCATAGCATCGAGGAAGCTCCAGCATTACTTCCAGGCTCACCGGGTTTCAGTGGTCACCTCCTTCCCACTGAAAACCATACTCCACAGCCCCAATTCGACTGGCAACATTGCCAAGTGGGCGGCGGAGCTGGCTGAGTTCGAGTTGGAGTTCTTACCTTGACATGCAGTCAAAAGCCAAGCACTGGCGGACTTCTTGGCCGAATGGACCCCATCACCAAGCAACCCGGGGGGGCGGACAACGGCGAAACAGTGCCGAAGGCTCTATTTTTCACCGAGACCCCCTGGACGCTCTACTTCGACGGTTCCTCGCGGAAGCAGGGGGCCAGCGCTGGGGTCCTGCTTCTCACCCCCACTGGGGAGCAGTTCAAGTACATGGTGCGCCTCGACTTCAAGGTGACAAACAACATGGCGGAGTATGAAGCCCTAATCTTTGGGCTGAAGACTGCCCTGACCCTCAATGTCCGACAGCTCCTGGCTAAAGGTGATTCTCAACTGATCATCAAGCAAGCCAGAGGAGAGTGCAGCTGCAACGACCCTCAATTAGCTGCATACCTGGTGCACGTCCGGAAGCTGGAAAATGACTTTGAAGTCTTGAACTTGTGCCATGTACCCCGAGCCGACAACTCAGTCACAGACGACCTGTCAACGAGGGCCTCCACAGGGGCCCCAGTGCCCCAAGGAGTCTTTGCAAGGACGTTACCGCGACCAACCGCCCGAGCAGCCGAGCCGGGCGAAGGGGGCGAGCCCAGCACCTCGAAGCTGGCAGTCCCAGCGACCCTGCTACCATGGAGTCTGCCAAGGATCATATGCGCCACCGAGGGCTCCGAGCTACTGGGCACCCAAGATCCAGAAGCTCAAGCAAGTCCCAATGCATGGATCTCGGAGGTCCGGGACTACTTGAAGGACAATAATCCTTCCCGAAGAACATGCCCTGGCAGAAAGGATTGTTCGCATGGCTAAAAGGTACATGCTGGTGGAAGGGGATCTCTATCGGCGTGGCGCCAATGACATCCTACTGCGATGCATTACCCGGGATGAGGGTTGCGACCTGCTCGCAGAGATCCATGGAGGCGAGTGCGGGAACCACGCGTCCTCCCGCAAGCTGGTCGGTAAAGCCTTTCAGCATGGCTTCTACTGGCCGACAACACTCCAGGATGCCGCCGAGATGGTAAGGAGATGCAAGGCGTGCTAGTTCCATACCAAGCAGATCCATACACCAGCTCAGGCGCTGCAGATGATCCCTCCCTCATGGCCATTCGCTGTATGGGGGTTGGACATCCTGGGACCCTTTCCCAGAGCCGTCGGAGGATTTCGGCATCTCTACGTCGCCGTAGATAAGTTCACCAAGTGGTCGTAGGCCGCCCCAGTTGTCACCATCAACAAGCAGTCAGCAGTAAAGTTCATTAAGTCAATCGTCTGCCGGTTCGGGGTCCCGAACAGAATCATCACTGATAACAGGACCCAGTTCACAAGTGCAGCGTTCCAAGAATACTGCGAGGACCTGGGGATCCAAGTCTGCTATGCATCTATTGCTCATCCAGAGAGCAATGGGCAGGTCAAGAGAGCCAATGCAGAGATCCTCAGGGGCCTCAAGACTCGCACGTTCTCACACCTTGAGAAGCATGGTGCAAATTGGGTGGATGAGCTTCCGTGTGCGTTGTGGGCTAGCCGGACATCAACCAGTCGGGCCACGGGGGAAATGCCTTTCTTCTTAGTGTACGGGGCGGAGGTCGTCCTCCCCCCAGAAATTACCATGGGCTCTCCCCGTGCCCGGGGGTACGACGAAGCCGCGCAGGACCAGCTCCGGCGTGAAGACCTGGACCTCGTCGACGAGGGACGAGTGCGAGCAGCTCTCCGAAATGCACGGTACAGGCAGGCGCTCCAGCGCTACCATCAGAGGACCGTGCGGAGTAGGGAGCTAAAGGTAGACGACCTGGTGTTGTGCCGCATACTCTCCCGGGAAGGGTCTAACAAACTCTCCCCCAGCTGGGAGGGTCCCTTCCGGGTAACAGAGGTTTGCCGCCCAGGATGCGTCCGCCTAGCTACGGAGGATGGACAGCGGTTGCCCAACCCATGGAACATCGAACACCTCCGTAAGTTCTACCCCTAGACCAGGGTCGGGGCAATGTTATTTCATTGTAAAGGTTACACATTATCTCAGGATAGCACTTAGTATAGGGGATGGGGCCCCGAGTGCACATTCCGCTTAGCCTGGTCCAGAACCCTAAGTAGGTGCACTCGGCTCCACCTAACACCCAGGCCGGGTTATTCCCCTTGTAAAGTCTGCTTCATCTTATGAGAAACTACAATGAAACAATGTTGTCCTGCCTGGTATAGGGTTTTTCAATTCAAAAATTATCTTTAATTTTTATGATGTTGCTGTAAGCCCGCCATAGCTCGTGATCTATCATGAGCGCTGTCGTTTTTCCCCTGCTTTAACAGTAATGGGAGCCTTGTTATCTGGACTGCAGGTGGGGTTGCTTGAGGTACTTGCGATGCGCCTGGGGCCTCGGTTGTTCCAATACTCGGGGGCCTGTGTCTCCAGATGGTTCCCCCCCCCCCCCCCCCCCGGAAACGGCTTACACCGAGCGGGAGGTCCAGGGCCACAACCTGCTTAGCCTGGTCCCATACCCTAAGCCTGTGCGTTCTGCCTCCCCAGCACTACAGCCAAGTGCTGGGGGCCAGATGGACCACCCTTGGGTATTCTGGACAACGAGCCCTGGGTGCAGAACCACTGAATTACCCAAGCCCCACGAGTCAGCCCAGGATCGTAAGTCAAGCGACACTACAAAACAAGCAGGGGTGAAGTGACCAGCGAACAGAATTACTTCTCTTTTTTGATCTATGTACAGGTCTTTGAGGAAGGTATTCCAGCAACCATCGTCAGAGTACCCGCGAAGATGGCAAGCACCGCAGAACTGAAGCTCCCGCGGCACCCCCAGGGGGGGCCGCTGTCGACATACCTGCATACTCAGCTACGGCAATGCTACCTACAAATCCTAGGCTCCTCCTGCACCGGTCCGCCCTAAACCCCAAGTGTATGACAGGAGTGCCCATAACAACTGGCCACGCCTGTCAGGGGGCCATACTTTGGGGGACAGCAGGTCCTGGAAGCTAAGGAACAACAAGCAGCCGGAAGACACTGCTGGAAATAAAAGCAAGCTGAGTATAAAAGGGCACCACAAACAGATTTTTTATCGCACAAATAAAGAGTTTGTCATCACAGCCAACCACAAGACAAAAGACAGAAAGACAAAAACTTAAACAGGCACCCGGGGAGCCCTCAGTCGCTCCGCTGGAACCTTGAGGTGATGAGTGCCACCGCATCCGAAACTTCAGACCTGACGGCCTCTTCCCTCTCGGCGATGGGCCCCTCGAGGACCGGCTGCAGGGAGACGTCGGGGTACCAGCTCCGGTAGCAGGACAGGATGTGTGTCGCCACCTCCTTCACCAGCATTCGTCCCTTGGCCTCCAGCTGGTTGTCAAGGATGGCCCCCCAGCGAGCGCATCCTCGAGATGGTAGAGTCGAGCGCCGGGAACACCTGACTCACCTCCTGCGTCGGCTCCCCCACGCACGTCGGGCTGAAGCCGAGTGGCACCAGAGCCGAGTCGGCACCACTGAGGAACTCCCAGACCTTCTGGGCCTCGGCGGAGCGCGCCGCCCGCAGCTCCGCCACCTCCTGCTGGGCCGCCGCCAGTGCCCGGGGGCCGCCATCCAGGAACCGCTTCTCCCTGGCCGCCAGGGCCCTCTCGTGCTCGTTGACCCCCGCCTCACGACGGTTCAAGTCACCCTCCTTGAGGGCGACGTTGAACTCGCAGTCCAGAAGGGCCTAACGCTCAGCGGACTGGGCCTGCTGCGCCTCAACTACGGCGGCTTCCCGGCGGTCCAGCTCGGCGGCGCGGACCCTCGCCCCTTCCTGCTGGAGGATGAGCCCGCGGCAGGTCGCCTCCACCTCGGCTCGCTTCGCCGCCAGCTCCTGCTCCCGTTCAGCTAGAGCGGCCTCCCGGAGGGACAACGGGTGCTGAAGGTTCTCGCAGGCCTGGAGGCGCGAGGTGGCCTCAGCGTGGATGGCCTCAGTGTCTGCCTTCAGCTTCTTGGTGACGGCGTCCAGCTGGGCGATGAGGTCGCGCTCCTGCTCGAGGATCTTCATCTCCTCCCGAACGACCACCTCCCGCTGGGCCGATCGGCTCTTTGCCAGCCGAGTTCGGGCCTCCAGGGCCCTCGCCCACTCCCGGTGCCGGTCGTCCTCGTCCTCGAGCCGCCCTTTCTCCCGAGCAAGGGCCGCCTGGGCCTGCCGGAAGCCGGAGTAGGCCACGGCCATAGCCTCGGACAGGGGGGGGGGGGGGGGGGGGGCTCCACCGTAGCAGCAGGCCCCTGCCTCCCCACTTCCTCAACTGGGGAGGCGAGGACCAGGGCCCCCTCCCGGATGGCAGCACCCGGGGCGGTGGCGCAAGCCGGCGCAGCAGTGTCAGAGGGCGCGGCGGCGTCGGCCGACACGGAGTGGCCGGTGGACGTGGTGTCGTTGGTAGGCGCGGCGGCGGTCATCGGCGCACGCGGTTGGGCTCCGGCAGCCGCTGCGGGGGTCTCAAACACGGGAGCCCGAGGTACCCCAGCGGCAGCAGCCTGGGGCACCGAAGCAGGGCCCGAGGCAGCAGACGATCCCCGCGAGCCGGCTGGAGCGGCAGACCCTCCAGCAGAAGTGCCCGCGGGTGGTGGAGTAGCTGTGGAAGCGCTGAAACCAAGCAAGCTCAGACCATAAGAGATTGATAGGGTAGGCGCACAGCAAAGAACACCCAAGGTAAAATCTGAGCAGGCTTACCGGGGGACGTTGAAGTTCCACCGCTTCCAGAAAGGGTTGGGGGGGTTCGGACCCCCCGAACCAGTAGTGGGGGCCCCTGAGTGTGCTGGGGGCCCCTGTGGTGGTGGTGTCGGCGGCACCCCCGAGGTCTGGCACCCCTCCGAACGGAGAGGGAACGCTGGGTCCCGTCGGTGTTGAGGAGCCTCCCCCTCTTGCGTGTGGAAGACTCGGGCGGCAAGGTGGCGCCATCGGCGCCCCCTGGCGACGAGCGCGCTAGGGCTCTGGAGCCCTGACGAAGGGCAGAAGGGGCCGGCGGCGGCGACCGGGCGCGCTTCTTGGGGGACGGGTCCAACACCGGAACCGGCACCTTCTCCTTCCCCTTGTTGCCAGGGGCGACGACGCCACCCCATGGATAGTGCTGGGGGGCACTCGAGGAGTCGCCGCTTGAAGAACCAGCGTCGCTTAAGGGAGCCTCGCCTCCCTCAGTATCGTCAGCAATGCTAACCCCCCGAAACGGGTCCCTGATCTGGCGTCGCGCCAGCCCGGACTCGACAAGGGTCGGCATCGTCTTCAGCGGCTGCCTCCTCAACTCGGAGTCCGAGCACAAGGGGCGGCAGGCCGACGGAAGAGAAAGTGCCTCGGCGGAGATGTCGTCGGGGCAGACCCGGGCCAGCATGTCGAGCAGCTGCTGCTCGCCCAGGTTGGAGCCGGGGCCGGTCTCGAGCTGGGTGCAGTCCAACAGGCCGGTGAACATTGACGCCGGGCGGGCACGGTGCTGAAGCGGGGCTATGCGGCGGGACATGAAGTCCCTCAGCACCATGGCAGACGATAGCCCGTGGTCCGCCAGCATCTAGATCCTCTCCAGCACCGGGTTGAACGCCTCCTCCAGCTCTAGGTGCTCCTCCCAGAATGATCGCTCGGAGTAGGGGATCCCGGTGGGGAGGCACATCCGGTCGTGGGCCTCGACCTTGGCGATCATCCAATCTTCGCGCCACATCTCCTACCTTGCCGAGTTGAAGGAAGCAATGTACCTCATGGGGACCTTAGTCGGGCGCTGGAAGTAGTAGGCGCCGAGGTGCTCCTTCGAACTCCTGCCGGTGGCCCTCAGTACAAAAAAGTACCGGAAGAGCTTTACCGACGGCATCACCCCCACGAAAATCTCGCAGAGGTGAGCGAAGACCGCCAGCATGGCGATCGAGTTCGGCGCGATGTGGTGGAGTTGGAGGCCGAAGGTCTCCAGGAGCATGACCAAGAAGGCGGATGCCGGCGGGACGAAGCCGGCCAGCACGTACGACGAGAAGAGAACCATCTCCCCTTCAAAGAGGCTCAGCGGGAGCCTCCCAGGACGGAGCCACGACTCCCGCTCAGGAGTGTGCCAGCCAAGAAGCCGGCGCATAGGGGCCAGGTCGGCGGGCCTGGACAGCCTGGACTTGGGCAAGATGCTCGCCATGAGGGCTGAGGTTGGAAGCTCTGGACGGGGAGACTGAGAACTAGAGCGCAAGAACTGTGCTTGAGGCGGAAACACGAGCGCAGGGATGCAGAGGCGGGAGAAAGAACCCTCAGGGGGGAAGTTCTCTTTTTATGCACCCCTGCAGGCCAACAGGCGCAAAAGTATGGATCGCCGCAGTCCCAGTAGAAGAGTAATAAACCCGTATGGGCAATGACATGAGGGCCCGGGTCGCTCGACAAAGAAGGCGAGCCGGGCAGCTAGCTGTGCGGGAGGTAACTCGGCGGTTTCCGAAAGGGAAAAAAGTAGCGGAAGTGCAGGAGCCACCTTGGGAACCACCACAGTTAAAGCACGATTGAAGGCAGGAGTCACGTCGCGCGGCGCCTGTTCAGCACCTTCGCTTACCGGAAGGAGACACGTTGCCTCAACGGCAGGGGTGTGTCGCATGGGGAACTGCCGTGAAGCGGAATCGGAAGAGTTGCGCGGGAAGAAAAGGGAGAAGACCCCACCTGCGGTATCGACGACTCTCCCGAGGTAGGCTCGGGGGCCACTGTCGGTACCCTGCAGACCGGGTACCCCCGCGCACAGGAGGAAACCGCTAAGTACTCCGCCTCTGCCAAAGAAGCCGAATCCGAGGCTGCCACGTAGGGGAGGGAAGGACTCGATCCTACCTCCCCCTCGGTGGAGGCTCCCAAGCTGCCACGTGGCCGGCAGGGCCAAGCCCACGCCTCCCCGCTGAGGAGGGCTCCGGAGCCGCCACGTGGCCATTCGGGACCTCAGGGCCAAGTCCGCCTCCCCGCTAAGGAGGGCTCCAGAGCCGCCACGTGGCGATTCGGGACCTCAGGGCCAAGTCCGCGCCCGCGCACGGAAAGGCACCAGAGCTACCACGTGGCCTGCAGGGCTGAGCCTCCACCCCTCCATAGGGGTGGGTTCCGAATGCGCCACGTGGCCTATTCCGTCAAGTGCTTTACTTCCCGCAGAGGCAGGCTCCGGCGTAACCACGTGGCGGACGCCCAACTCAGTGTGGTAGGAAGCCGCAGTAAAGGAATGTGTGCGCCGCTTAGACATGCATTAAGTACACGCGCCTTCCCCAGGCAGGCTGAGCCGCGCTTACGAAAGTCAAGGCCCTTTGAATTCGAGCGAAAATTTGAAATTTTTAAAAATCCCCAAAAACTTATGTATGGCTACGTAATGTATATACAACATGGAATACAAGCTCGATCTCGAAGAAAAAAGAATTTACAGTCATTCTATGGAAGAAAACATCATTTTGAGCAAAACCGAAGGATAACCCCTTGAATTCGAGCGAAATTTTGAAATTTTTAAATATCGCCGAAAACTTACGTATGGCTACGTAATGCATATAAAACATGGAATACAAGCTCGATCTCGAAGAAAAATAAATTTACTGTCATTCTATGGAAGAAAACGTCGTTTTGAGCAAAATCGAAGGCTAACCCCTTTGAATTCACGCAAAAATTTGAAACTTTTAAAAATCTCCGAAAACTTATGTATGGCTACGTAATGCATATACAACATGGAATAAAAGCTCGATCTCGAAGAAAAATGAATTTAGGGTCATTCTATGGATGAAAACGTTGTTTTGAGCAAAATCGAAGGCTAACCCCATTGAATTCACGCGAAAATTTGAAATTTTTAAAAATCTCCAAAAACTTATGTATGACTACGTAATGTATATACAACATGGAATACAAGCTCGATCTCGAAGAAAAATGAATTTACGATCATTCTATGGATGAAAACGTCGTTTTGAGCAAAATCAAAGGCTAAGCCCTTTGAATTCACACAAAAATTTGAAATTTTTAAAAATCCCCAAAAACTTATGTATAGCTACATATTGCATATACAACATGGAATACAAGCTAGATCTGAAGAAAAATGAATTTATGGTCATTATATAGAAGAAAACGTCGTTTTGAGCAAAATCAAAGGCTAACCCCTGTGAATTCACGCGAAAATTTGAATTTTTTGAAAAATCTCGGAAAACTTACGTATCGCTAGGTCATGCATATACAACATGTAATACAAGCTCTATCTCGAAGAAAAACGAATATATAGTCATTCTATGGAAAAAAACATCGTTTTGAGCAAAATCGAAGGCGTCCCTTTAAATTTGAGCGAAAATTTGAAAATTTTCAAAATTCCCAAAAACTTACGTACGGCTACATATTGCATATACAACATAGAATACAAGCTCTATCTCGAAGAAAAATGAATTTACGATCATTCTATGGATGAAAACGTTGTTTTAAGCAAAATCGAAGGCTAACCCCTTTGAGTTCACGCGAAAATTTGAAATTTTTAAAAATCCCCCAAAAACTTAGGTATGGCTACGTAATGCATATACAATATGGAATACAATCTCGATCTTGAAGAAAAATGAATTTACGGTCATTCTATGGATGAAAACATCGTTTTGAGCAAAATCGAAGGCTAACCCCTCTGAATTCACGCAAAAATTTGAAATTTTTAAAAATCCCCAAAAACTTATGTATGGCTACGTATTGCATATACAACATGGAATACAAGCTCTATCTCGAAGAAAAATGAATTTAAGGTCATTATATGGAAGAAAACGTCGTTTTGAGCAAAATCAAAGGCTAACCCCTTTGAATTCACGCGAAAATTTGAAATTTTTGAAAAATCTCGGAAAACTTACGTATGGCTACGTCATGCATATACAACATGGAATACAAGCTCGATCTCGAAGAAAAACGAATATAGTCATTCTATGGAAAAAAAACATCATTTTGAGCAAAATCGAAAGCTAACCCCTTTGAATTTGAGCGAAAATTTGAAATTTTTAAAAATTCTCAAAAACTTACGTATGGCTACATATTGCATATACAACATGGAATACAAGCTCGATCTCGAAGAAAAATGAATTTACGGTCATTCTATGGAAGAAAACCTCATTTTGAGCAAAATCAAAGGCAAACCCATTTGAATTCGAGCGAAAATTTGAAATTTTAAAAAATCCACTAAAACTTACGTATGGCTACGTAATGCATATACCACATGTAATACAAGTTTGATCTCGGAAAAAAATGAATTTACGGTCATTCTATGGAAGAAAACGTCGTTTTGAGCAAAATCAAAGGCTAACCCCTTTGAATTCGAGCAAAAATATGAAATTTTTGAAAATCCCCAAAAACTTACGTATGTCTATGAAATGCATATACAACATGGAATACAAGCTCGATCTCAAAGAAAAATGAATTTACGGTCATTCTATGATAGAAAACGTCGTTTTGAGCAAAATTGAAGCCTAACCCCTTTGAATTCGAGCGAAAATTTAAAATTTCTTAAAATCCACGAAACTTACGTATGGATACTTAATGCATATACCACATGAAATACAAGATCGATCTTGAAGAAAACGAATTTACGGTCATTCTATGGAAGAAAACGTCGTTTTGAGCAAAATCGAAGGCTAACCCCCTTTGAATTCACGCGAAAATTTGAAAAATTTAAAAATCTCTGAAAACTTATGTGTGGCTACGTAATGCATATACAACATGGAATCACGCTCGACCTCGAAGAAAAATGAATTTACGGTCATACTATGGACGAAAACGTCGTTTTGAGCAAAATCGAAGGCTAAACCCTTTGAATTTGAGTGAAAATTTGAAATTTTAAAAAATCCTTGAAAACTTACGTATGGCTATGTGATGCATATACAACATGGAATACAAGCTCGACCTCGAAGAAAAATGAATTTACGGTTATTCTATAGAAGAAACGTCGTTTTGATCAAAATCGAAGGCTAACCCCTTTGAATTCGAGCAAAAAATTGAAATTTTTAAAAATCCCCAAAAACTTATGTATGGCTATGTAATGCATATAAAACATTGAATACAAGCTCGATCTCGAAGAAAAATGAATTTACGGTCATTCTATGGAAGAAAACGTCGTTTTGAGCAAAATCGAAGGCTAACCCCTTTGAATTCACGCGAAAATTTGAAATTTTTAAAAATCCCTAAAAACTTATGTATGGCTACGTAATGCATATACAACATGGAATACAAGCTCGATCTCGAAGAAAAATGAATTGACGGTCATTCTATGGAAGAAAACGTCGTTTTGAGCAAAATCGAAGGCTAAACCCTTTGAATTCAAGCGAAATTTTGAAATTTTTAAAAATCCTTGAAAACTTACGTATGGCTACGTAATGCATATACAGCATGGAATACAAGCTTGATCTCAAATAAAAATGAATTTACGGTCATTCTATGGATGAAAACGTTGTTTTGAGCAAAATCGAAGGCCAACCCCGTTAAATTCACGCGAAAATTTGAAATTTTTAAAAATCCCTAAAAACTTATGTATGGCTACGTAATGCATATAAAACATGGAATACAAGATCGATCTCGAAGAAAAACGAATTTGCGGTCATTCTATGGATGCAAACGACGTTTTGAGCAAAACCGAAGGCTAACCCCTTTGAATTCGAGCGAAAATTTGAAATTTTTAAAAATCCGCAAAAACTTACGTATGGCTACGTAATGCATATACAACATGGAATACAAGCTCGATCTCGAAGAAAAATGAATTTACGGTCATTCTATGGAAGAAAACGTCATTTTGAGCAAAATCGAAGGCTAACCCCTTTGAATTCACGCGAAAATTTGAAATTTTAAAAAGTCCCCGAAAACTTACGTATGGCTACGTAATGCATATTCAACATGGAATACAAGCTCGATCTCGAAGAAAAATGAATTTACGGTCATTCTATGGATGAAAACGTCGTTTTGAGAAAAATCGAAGGCTAACCCCTTTGAATTCGAGCGAAAATTTGAAATTTTAAAAAATCCTTGAAAACTTATGTATGGCTATGTAATGCATATACAACATGGAATACAAGCTCGATCTTGAAGAAAAATGAATTTACGGTCATTCTATGGAAGAAAACGTCGTTTTGAGCAAAATCGAAGGCTAACCCCTTTGAATTCACGCGAAACTTTGAAACTTTTAAAAATCACTGAAAGCTTACGTATGGCTACGTAATGAATATACAACATGTAATAGAAGCTCAATCTCAAAGAAAAATGAATTTGCAATCATTTTATGGACGAAACATCGTTTTGAGCAAAATCGAAGGCTAACCCCTTTGAATTCGAGCAAAAATTTGAAATTTTTAAAAATCCTTGAAAACTTACGTATGGCTACGTTATGCATATAAAACATGGAATACAAGCTCAATCTCGAAGAAAAATGAATTTACGGACATTCTATAGAAGAAAACGTCGTTTTGAGCAAAATCGAAGGCTAACCCCTTTGAATTCACGTGAAAATTTGAAATTTTTAAAAATCACCGAAAACATAGGTATGGATACGTAATGCATATACAACATGGAATACAAGCTCGATCTCGAAGAAAAATGAATTTGCGGTCATTCTATGGATGCAAACGTCGTTTTGAGCAAAACCGAAGGTTAACCCCTTTGAATTCGAGCGAAAATTTGAAATTTTTGAAAATCCCCAAAAACTTATGTATGGCTACGTAATGCATATACAACATGGAATACAAGCTCGATCTCGAATAAAAATGAATTTACGGTCATTCTATGGAAGATAACGTCGTTTTGAGCAAAATCGAAGGCTAACCCCTTCGAATTCACGCGAAACTTTGAAACTTTTAAAAATCCCCGAAAACTTACGTATGGCTACGCAATGCATATACAACATGGAATACAAGCTCAATCTCAAAGAAAAATGAATTTACGATCATTCTATGGACGAAAACATCGTTTTGAGCAAAATCGAAGGCTAACCCCTTTGAATTCGAGCGAAAATTTTAAATTTTTAAAAATCCTTGAAAACTTACGTATGGCTACGTAATGTATATACAACATAGAATACAAGCTTGATATCGAAGAAAAATTAATTTACGGTCATTCTATGGAAGAAAACGTCGTTTTGAGCAAAATCAAAGGCTAACCCCTTTGAATTCGAGCGAAAATATGAAATTTTTAAAAATCCCCGAAAACTTACGTATGGCTACATAATGTATATACAACATGGAATACAAGCTCGATCTCAAAGAAAAATGAATTTACGGTCATTCTATGATAGAAACGTCGTTTTGAGCAAAATCGAAGGTTAACCCCTTTGAATTCAAGTGAAACTTTGAAACTTTTAAAAATCCCCAAAAACTTACGTATGGCTACGTTATGCATATAAAACATGGAATACAAGATCGATATTGAAGAAAAATGAATTTATGATCATTCTATGGACGAAAACGTCGTTTTGAGCAAAATCGAAGGCTAACCCCTTTGAATTCGAGCGAAAATTTGAAATTTTTAAAAATCCTTGAAAACTTATGTATGGCTATGTTGCGCATATACAACATGGAATACAAGCTCAATCTCGAAGAAAAATGAATTTACGGACATTCTATGGAAGAAAACGTCGTTTTGAGCAAAATCGAAGGCTATAAATAACCCCTTTGAAATCACGCGAAAATTTGAAATTTATAAAAATCCTCGAAAACTTACGTATGGCTACGTAATGCATATACAACATGGAATACAAGCTCTATCTTGAAGAAAAATGAATTTACGGTCATTCTATGGAAGAAAACGTTGTTTTGAGCAAAATCGAAGGCTAACCCCTTTGAATTCACGCGAAAATTTGACATTTTTAAAAATACACGAAAACTTACGTATGGCTACGTAATGCATATACAACATGGAATACAAGCTAGGTCTCGAAGAAAAATTAATTTACGGTCATTCTATGTATGAAAACGTCGTTTTGAGCAAAATCGAAGGTTAACGCCTTTGAATTCACGCGAAAATTTGAAATTTTTAAAAATTCATAAAAACTTATGTGTGGCTACTTAGTACATATATAACATGTAATACAAGCTTGATCTCGAAGATAAATGAATTTACGGTCATTTAATGGAAGAAAACGTCGTTTTGAGCAAAACCGAAGGCTAAACCCTTTGAATTCACGCGAAAATTTGAAATTTTTAAAAATTCTTGAAAACTTATGTATGGCTACTTAATGAATATATAACATGGAATACAAGCTCGATATCGAATAAAAATGAATTTATAGTCATTTTATGGAAGAAAACGTCGTTTTGAGCAAAACCGAAGGCTAACCCCTTTAAATTCGAGCAAAAATTTGAAATTTTTAAAAATCCCCAAAAACTTATGTATGGCTACGTAATGCATATACAACATGAAATACAAGCTCGATCTCGAAGAAAAATGAATTTACGGTCATTCTATGGAAGAAAACGTCGTTTTGAGCAAAATCGAAGGCTAAACCCTTTGAATTCACGCGAAAATTTGAAATTTTTAAAAATTCTTGAAAACTTACGTATGGCTACTAATGCATATACAACATGGAATACAATCTCGATCTCGAAGAAAAATGAATTTACGGTCATTCTATGGATGAAAACGTCGTTTTGAGCAAAATCGAAGGCTAACCCCGTTAAATTCACGCGAAAATTTGAAATTTTTAAAAGATCCATAAAAACTTATGTATGGCTACGTAATGCATATACAACATGGAATACAAGCTCGATCTCGAAGAAAAATGAATTTACGGTCATTCTATGGAAGAAAACATCGTTTTGAGCAAAACCGAAGGCTAACCCATTTGAATTCGAGCAAAAATTTGAAATTTTTAAAAATCCCTGAAACCTTACGTATGGCTATGTAATGCATATACAACTTGGAATACAAGCTCGATCTCGAATAAAAATGAATTTACGATCATTCTATGGAAGAAAACGTCGTTTTGAGCAAAACCGAAGGCTAACCCCTTTGAATTCACGCGAAAATTTGCAATTTTTAAAAATCCCCGAAAACTTACGTATGGCTACGTAATGCATATACCACATGTAATACAAGCTTGATCTCGAATAAAAATGAATTTACGGTCATTTTATAGAAGAAAACGTCGTTTTGAGCAAAACCGAAGGCTAACCCCTTTAAATTCACGCGAAAATTTAAAAATTTTAAAAATCCCCCAAAATATTACGTATGGCTACGTAATGCATATACAACATGGAATACAAGCTCGATCACGAAGAAAAATGAATTTACGGTCATTTTATGGATGAAAACGTCGTTTTGAGCAAAATCGAAGGCCAACCCCGTTAAATTCACGCGAGAATTTGAAATTTTTTTAAATACCTAAAAACTTATGTATGGCTACTTAATGCATATACAACATGGAATACAAGCTCGATCTCGAAGAAAAATGAATTTACGGTCATTCTATGGAAGAAAACGTCGTTTTGAGCAAAACCGAAGGCTAACCCCTTTTAATTCGAGCGAAAATTTGAAAATTTTAAAAATCCCTAAAAACTTACGCATGGATATGTAATGCATATACAACATGGAATACAAGCTCGATCTCGAATAAAAATGAATTTACGATCATTCTATGGAAGAAAACGTCGTTTTGAGCAAAACCGAAGGCTAACCCCTTTGAATTAACGTGAAAATTTAAAAAATTTAAAAATCCCCGAAATCTTACGTATGGCTACGTAATGCATATAAAACATGGAATACAAGCTCAATCTCGAAGAAAAATGAATTTACGGTCATTCTATGGATAAAAACGTTGTTTTGAGCAAAATCGAAGGCTAACCCCTTTGAATTCACGCGAAAAATTGAAATTTTTAAAAATCTCCGAAAACTTATATATGGATACGTAATGCATATACAGCATGGAATACAAGCTCGATCTCGAAGAAAAATGAATTTACGGTCATTCTATGGAAGAAAACGTCGTTTTGAGCAAAATCGAAGGCTAACACCTTTGAATTCACGCGAAAATTTGCAATTTTTAAAAATCCCAGAAAACTAATGTATGGCTACGTAATGCATATACAACATGGAATACAAGCTTTATCTCGAATAAAAATGAATTTACGGTCATTCTATGGAAGAAAACGTCGTTTTGATCAAAATCGAAGGCTAACCCCTTTGAATTCGAGCGAAAATTTGAAATTTTTAAAAATACTTGAAAACTTGCGTATGGCTATGTAATGTATATACAACATGGAATACAAGCTTGATCTCGAAGAAAAATGAATAAACGGTTATTCTATGGAAGAAAACGTCGTTTTGAGAAAAAACGAAGACTAACCCCTTTGAATTCGAGCAAAAAAAATTGAAAATTTTAAAAATCCCCAAAAACTTATGTATGGTTATGTAATGCATATAAAACATGGAATACAAGCTGGGCCTCGAAGAAAAATAAATTTACGGTCATTCTATGGAAGAAAACGTTGTTTTGAGCAAAATCGGAGGCTAACCCCTTTGAATTCACACGAAAATTTGAAATTTTTAAAAGTCCCCGAAAACTTACGTATGGCTACGTAATGCATATACAACATGGAATACAAGCTCGATCTCGAAGAAAAATGAATTTACGGTCATTCTATGGATGAAAACGTCGTTTTGAGCAAAATCGAAGGCTAACCCCTTTGAATTCGAGTGAAAATTTGAAATTTTTAAAAATCCTTGAAAACTTACGTATGGCTATGTAATGCATATACAACATGGAATACAAGCTCGATCTTGAATAAAAATGAATTTACAGTCATTCTATGGAAGAAAACGTCGTTTTGAGCAAAATCAAAGGCTAACCCCTTTGAATTCACGCGAAACTTTAAAACTTTTAAAAATCTCCAAAAACTTACGTATGGCTACGTAATGCATATACAACATGGAATACAATCTCAATCTCAAAGAAAAATAAATTTACGATCATTCTATGGATGAAAACATCGTTTTGAGCAAAATCGAAGGCTAACCCCTTTGAATTCGAGCGAAAATTTGAAATTTTTAAAATCCTTGAAAACTTACGTATGACTATGTAATACATATACAACATGGAATACAAGCTCGATCTTGAAGAAAAATGAATTTATAGTCATTCTATGGAAGAAACGTCATTTTGAGCAAAATCGAAGGCTAACCCCTTCGAATTCACGCGAAAATTTGAAAATTTTAAAAATCATCGAAAACATAGGTATGGATACGTAATGCATATACAACATGGAATACAAGCTCGATCTCGAAGAAAAACGAATTTGCGGTCATTCTATGGATGCAAACGTCGTTTTGAGCAAAACCGAAGGCTAACCCCTTTGAATTCGAGCGAAAATTTGAAATTTTTGAAAATCCCCAAAAACTTATGTATGGCTACGTAATGCATATACAACATGGAATACAAGCTCGATCTCGAAGAAAAATGAATTTACGGTTATTCTATGGAAGATAACGTCATTTTGAGCAAAATCGAAGGCTAACCCCTTTGAATTCACGCGAAAATTTGAAATTTTTAAAAATACCCGAAAACTTACGTATGGCTACGTAATGCATATACAACATGGAATATAAGCTAGGTCTCGAAGAAAAATTAATTTACGGTTATTCTATGGATGAAAACGTCGTTTTGAGCAAAATCGAAGGTTAACGCCTTTGAATTCACGCGAAAATTTAAAATTTTTAAAAATTCCTGAAAACTTATGTGTGGCTACGTAGTGCATATATAACATGGAATACAAGCTCGATCTCGAAGAAAAATGAATTTACGATCATTTTGAATGACTATAAATTCATTTTTCTTCGAGATCGAGCTTGTATTCCATGTTGCATATATATTACGTAGCCATAGGTAAATTTTCGGGGATTTTAAAAAATTACAGATTTTCGCGTGAATTCGAAGGGGTTAGCATTCGATTTTTCTCAAGACGACGTTTCTTCCATAGAATGACCGTAAATTTATTTTTCTTCGATATGGAGCTTGTATTCTATTTTGTATATGTCTTACGTAGCCATACATAAATTTTCGGCAATTTTTATCGGTAACTTTTTAAAATATCATATTTTCGCGTGAATTCAAATGGTAACGCCTTCGATTTTAATCAAAACCAAGCTTTCTTCGAAAGAATGATCGTAAATTTATTGTTAATCAGGATCGAGCTTATATTCCATGTTGTATATGTCTTACGTACTCATACGTAAGTTTTCGATAATTTTCAAAAATATTAAATTTTCGGTAATTTTTGAAAATATCAAATTTTCATCAAAACGCAATTTTCTTAAAAAAAATGATCGTAAATTTATTTTTCTTTGAGATCGAACTTGTATTCCTTGTTGTATATATTTTATGCAACCATAAATAAATTTTAGAGAATTTTTAAAAAATATCAAATTTTCACGTAAATTTAAAGAGATTAACTTTTAATTTTACTTAAACCGCAGTTTTTTCAAAAGAATGTTAATAAATTCATTATTTTTCGAGATCAAACTTGTTTTTTATGTTATATATGTATTACGCAGTCTTACCTACGTTCTATAGAATTCACAAAGATGGCAAGGCCGTAGCCGCAAATCATTCAGGTACCATCACGAAACCAGTAACGGGGACAGAAGCAACGTAGACTGATTTACCGAAGGTGGGAAAACACAAATAATACATCCATTCAACCGTGCCTCAGGTTCATGCTGAAACAGTCCATGGCTAGTAGCATAAAACATGCGCGAGTTACAACAAAAATAAGCTACGTTTAAGCAAATTCAGATATTACAAACACATAAGTTTCTAGGGTATCATTTTTCGGCTAAAATCTAGTACAGAAATGCATAACAGGCAATTTCATCGACTAGGGCTGAAGCGTCTTCACTGTCTTCATCATCAATTCCCCCCAGCATCCTTGACATCGATGGAGAATTCGTACTCCTGATCACAGCCAAGGTACGAATCCGACATCAAGTAAATCATGTAATCCTTTCTCCCCGCATCTGCTGGAGCAGTGAACTCAAGTTTCACTCTAGCCCTCTTTTGAAGGGCCACTCTTTTGATTGCCAGCAACTGGTTAGTGGAACTATCACCAATCACCAGCCACCACCCTTCTTCCTTTGGCTTTGGGAACCTTGGTGCATGAACTGGCCCAACCTCAGAAGGCAAATTTGACATGTCACGCTCCAGGGTCACCTGCAAAGTTACATTGTCGCCAGCACCTATATCATCACCCTCGCGGACCTCATAAGCCATGTCAACATTGGGGAACCGTTTGAAGAATTCAATGATGTCCTGCAGCTGAGAGTTCGATAACTGCAAAAGGTCCCGCATCTCATCAACACTCATCTCAGCAAGATCAAAGATACTCTCGATGGGCTTAGCTTCATTTTCCTGGCATCTCCGGGCCAAATCCTTAGTGAAGTGTGGAAGTTGAAGCAGCACAGAATCACGATCCCACATGCCTTGTGTCACCATTTGACTCAACTCCATTGTATTGAGAGCGAGACTAAGCCAGCCATTGCTTGAGATAACATCAACCATTGCCTGCAGCAACCTGTGTGCGGACAGAAGAATCTCCCGCTGATCAGCTGCGAGGTTCCCAACAACAGTGTGCCTTGAAAAATGGGCTTGCAGCAGTGCATTGGCCTTAACATGCGGATCGCCATACTTGGGCTTCTCAATAGAAAACCTCTGGTGGCGAACAAGCCTCTCAATGAATTCTTCCTCCCCAGGTCGACTTGGAAGCTCTGCATATTCTGAAGCAGATGCCAGAATCTCCAGGAGACCTTTCATCTTAGTCTTCTGGGTGAGCATCGAACTGAAACGCTCAATAGTTGTGTAGCTAATGTAGTAGTATGAAGCAATGAGACCAAGATTGAGGGGCTTCAGGTACATATCCTCTTCTATAGCCACACACTTACTCGACTCTAGGTCATTCAGCATAGTCTCAACCAGCTCTGAAAGATGATCTGAAAGATGCCTGTGACTTACACCCTGAAGATTGTAGTAGTTGGGATTCTTCGTCAATCGCCGATACATGAAAGTCCAAGTTAGATAATCCACAGCATCTTGCTTGTTTTCTATGACACCAACAACCACCTCAGCATTCATATGATCATGCAAGAAATGGTGAAGATGGCTCTCAACAGGGAAGGCCTCGAAAAGGAACTTCTTGTAGTATTCTTTGCGAGGTGCATGGCACAGAATGACACATTTTCCTGAGTTATCTTGGAGTGGCCTGCTGGCATGACCCATCATTTGAAGCAAATCTGTTATTGGATAATCAGTGTGAACATTCTCACGGCCATCATAGTACTGGGTTCCCATGACAACAACCAAATGAGCAGGCAATGATCTTCCCCAGCATAATGTGCTGCCTGCAACACAAACTTGGATCCTCCCACCAAGGAACAGCTGGGTTACAACTTCCTGATCAAGTTCACTTAGACCCTCATGCAAGTAGCCTACACCACATTTAAGCGTGTTTCTAAGTGTCTCTTCTTCAACACCTCTGGTAAAAGTATCCATCTCATCTTCTGAACCAAGAAGAAAAGGTGTTCCACCACCCTCCACACTAGAGTATGCACACAAGTCCAGTGCAGTCAACCTTGCATGTTTCCTAGTGGGTACAAACACCAGCGCAGGTTTACCACTCTTTGCATGCTGTGTGATGGAAGTGTATGTAGGCTTTGTCATAGCTTGCATCCGTGCCTCAAAGTTCGCTATATCCACACCCTGAATATGAATTTCAAGCGGCACAGGTCGCACTGCGGGAGGGAAGTTGAAGAGGCCATGCGAGGTGGCTCCGATCCATTCACCAAGATCTTTTGCATTTGCAAGTGATGCTGAAAGTGCTACTATACGTATGTTGCTGCCAATATGACTTGAAATGCGTCTCATTCTTGATACAATAATTTCCAGAACATGTCCCTTCTCAGACCCAAGTAGATGAAGCTCATCAACAATAAATAAGCTGACCTGTTGGATGTGCTTTCGCTGTTTCCACCGACGAGACAGTGCATCCCACTTTTCAGGAGTACTAATTATTATCTCCCCCTTATCAAGAAGCTTCAAATCGGCAGCAGTTTCACCTGTGAGCTCAACTACCTTGGCAAAATCACCAAATTTCTGCTCCCAGTCCCTGAATCTCTCTTTTGCAAGTGCTTCGATGGGAGCTATATACACAACCCGCATGTTGCTCTCACCAGACACTGCCTTCTGATGGTTCCTTAGTATAGCAAACTCCGCGCATATCGTTTTTCCACTGCCTGTTGGAGCAGCCACCAACACACTGTCATCACTGTTATACAAGACAGTGAACACTTGAGTCTGGATGGGATTGAAATGCTTGAAAGCACTATAGAGGCCTTCATATCGTGCATTTCTCAATGCACTAACAGGAAGAGGCTGCAGATCAAGAAGTTCAGTTGGTGGAGCATACTTTTCTGGTAGAATTAAGTGCCTAAAGCAAACAGGAAGAATTGTCTGAGAACCTAGCCACTTGTCAGACACTACACGTATGAAGTACTGAGGGGGCAACGGTTCATATATTGGCACTGTGAAGTTCAATGTATGGTCTTCATCCACATATTGCTTCTTAAGCATGAAATACTCATGATGAAGAATGTATTCTCCATCATTGTCCTCAACTATAACCCAGAAGGGCTCCACATATCCATGTACCTTATCATCCCACTGGAAATCAGGTGTAATTGTAAGCTCAAAACTCAAGATTGTACGAGTAATAGGCTGAACATGGGCTGAAAGGTTCAACTTTGGTAACTGATGGATGCATTTGTGCAACTGCCTTCCCATTTTTGGAAAACGGATAAGCTCCCCAATTTCCTGTGATGAAAGGTCATAATATCTCTCCCAAGCCAATTCCTTTTTCTCCAGTTTCATAAGGATTTCCTTTGGAATTCCAGGAAATTGACGCAGGGGTGTTTGGACACTCCACATTTGCTTATCAACCATCTTGCAAAGATTGAGAGCCTTCTCTGTTAGTTGAGCCCACCCTCTCTTCAGAACTATCTCAAATAGAGCACGTAAGAGACGGCCAGCACTCTGCATTAGAGAAGAATAAAAATAACTATACATGTCATATAAGAAAACAATTCGGGTTCAGAAAGTATATTCAGCAAGATAGAAGCTAGCAAGTCCAGTTAAGTGTAATCTGCAGGACAAACATGTTACCTGTCTGATGTAGACCATATCAGAGCTAAGGGAAAGCCCCTCCAGTTTTAGCCTAGAAATATATGCTTGCAGAAGAACGTTGATCTTTGCACTAGGCTCCTCCAAGCTCTCTTTCACAGGGATTGGCACACGATCCAATAGCTTTGCCAGTTCCATTTTTTCGTCTTGCCGGACACCAACATACTTGAATTCCTCACTCAGGGAGAATAGCCGACACAGCTCAATGTCACCCATTGTAGGCTTCAGGTACTCATTATATGTTGAAATAGTTCCATGACTAATATAGTAATAACTGGCAATCCTTCCCAGGTCAGTAACTTGGAAGTACCCAGTTTTCCTGTCATACTTTATCAAATTGTTCCTATCCAGCAGATTTGCAGCAGAGTGTATCTGAAAGCACGAAAAATACAACGGAATTCAAGAACAGGACAGGCAGAGATAATGTGTATATATGCAACAAAGAGAGGATAAATGAACATTTAAAAATATGAATATGAAATAATTTCAGACTAGATTCAACTGATGCGTCCCCAGACCTTGTGCTAGCATCATGAAGCATATCGAATACATCGCTCATTGAGAACAAGAGGAACAGACACATCTACCAAGGAAATTCAATGATTTGAGAGAATCCAGCATTACTTCCCTTCATCCATATTTAAGAAACTATAAACTCCACGTCTGTACCAAATGTTTCTCACATGACAAACTATCTATCTACATTTGATGTGTACTATTAAAAAACTTGATGATGTACCAGAGGAAAAAATATATTAATAGAGACCACCCATTATGTATTTACCCAATACCCACATAAATCAAGATTTATCAATGTGAGAAACCACCCATACTGCGAAGATGCTACACTTTATGATAGGGAAGGCAAAGTGAACAGATGAACAGGACAGACACATAACTAGATTGGTTTGTTCGGGCTATTCTACAACTGGAGCAACAAATGCAGGGAAAAAACAAGATGCTGTAAGGAACAGAACAAATAATTTCATGGTGATCGTAATATAGTTCAAGTGTGATTGCACTAGGACACTATTACCCAAGTGAGCAGTCATATCTCAATAGCAACCAAAACCGCATTGCCAGCATAGTGAACTTATACACATATATGGCCCTACTGGAGAGGTCATTTAACACTGACGCTAGGCTAATAAAATTATTATCACAAAAGGCAAGAAACCGTATTTGCATGCACGGCAAGAGATCAAATAGAGAATTAGAGATGACTTCTATAAGTAGATTAACCTAGGAAAATGTACTAGCAATTAGAGCATGTTCACATAGGCAAGAGCAAGGACCAAAGCAGAACCGGACAAATAAAACAGTACGGAATAGATGCATCACCACAGAACTTTAAGAAATGTGCAGAGTGTACTTACCAAGTCAGCTCTTCTTTCATCCAGCGTTTTGTCACTCTCCAATATATCTGCTGGCAAGCCGTACAATGTAGGATTGCGAAGCATCCGAATATAGAGGTAGGTGTAGCCAAGCCATGAGCATGCCTCCCGAGCGTTCTGTATTGTCCCCAGAACAATCTCTGCATTCAATTGATCAGCTAATTTGGATATGAACTGACTCTCGATAGGTAGCTGCTGATTCATAAGAGACAGGTAGTACTGCAGTTCACTGTGGCCAGTTAAGATTATCCCCTCTCCATGTGTATCATACTGTGGCCTTCCTGCACGACCAAGCATCTGCATTACGTCCAGCGGACTTAGTTCTGTCCAAGCACCTTTTTCTGGGTTGTAAATCTGGGTACCCTTTATAATAACAGTGTGTGCAGGCAAGTTAACACCCCATGCAAGGGTAGCCGTTGATACGAGAACCTGTATATGCTTATCAGCAAAGAGTTCCTCAACAAGTTCACGGTCAACCCTTGCCATGCCAGCATGATGAATAGCAAACCCATACGGCAGAAGATCTTTGAGATCACTGCTTTTCACAAGGTCTGCATGGGTACCAAGAATCTCTTGGCTTGCACTCTCGTTCTTTAGAAAGCGGCTCAATGTGTCATTCGCCAAAGCAGCATCTCTGATGGCACGTGCAGTTTTTGCCGTCTCCTTCCTTGAGTGCACAAATATAAGCACCTGGTGCTTACCAGCAGCAGCCATAACTTTCTCATAACAAATCTCATTCATTAACTGGAACCTCTGTAATGGCTTCCTCACAGTGATCCCAATGTATTGCTGGGCAAGAGGGCAAGGTCGGTAGGTGTTGTCAAAATGGAAAAGTCCTTCCTTGCGAACACGCAAGAACACTGCAACATCTTCATAGTTTGGCAGAGTCGCAGAAAGTCCCACCAGACGGATATGTTCCTTGGTTGTCTCAATCTGCCGAACTGTCCTAGCAACAATGCTCTCCAGGACTGGTCCTCTGTTATCGTGTAGCAGATGGATCTCATCAATGATTAACAGCTTGACCATTTGGGTATATGTTCTGTCACCTGATTTCCTAGTCACGATATCCCATTTCTCAGGTGTCGTGACAATAATCTGTGTTTCGTCGATCTGTTGTTTGGTCAAGTTTTGGTCTCCACTGAGCTCCCTAACAGTAACATTGTACTCCGCCAAACGCTTTGACAAATTTCCAACAACCTCAGCAACCAAAGCCTTCATCGGGGCCACATAGACAATTTTGTACTTGGTGTTGTCAAACTCTCCATCCTTCATATGCAGACCAATCTGCTGCAGGATCGTAAGCACAGCCACATTTGTTTTTCCAGCACCAGTCGGAGCACAGAGAAGGATATTATCTGGTTTGAAGAGAGCAGTATCATAGACCCTGCTCTGAACCCTGTTAAGCTGCGTCATCCCGACAAAAGCTGGCTGTGCCCACTCTGGCATATCAGATATCTTCACAATCTTCTCTCCAGTCTCGTACGGCTTAGCTTTCAATGCTGGTACATGGACCTCCTCGTAGCCTTTATGAGGGGTTCTAAATGATCCTTCAGGAAGCTCACATTTCCTGTTAGCCATGAAGAGACCACCCTGTTGAAAAGAGAGGCTCTCAAGGTCGAGCAGCTGCCTCTGCCCTTTCAACCATCCACTCTCCACATCCCGTTCCACTGCCCTGCGCTCTCTGGCACCGTCAGCGGCAGCTGCATCGCTGTTGAGAAGCCTCTTGGCCTCATCCCTGATGCTTTTCTCCAGATTCTTCTGCCTCTCCTTTGCAGATGCTCTGGTTGCATGCAGCTGCTCCAATATTGGGGCTAAGTTTGGGTCGGCGACCATCTCTTCTTCTATACTCTTGCGCTGTTCCTGATCCTCAGCCCTGGCTAACCGGGTACACCAGACGATCTTGAGCCGGTTGCGCAGCAGCAGCTTAATGAGATCAAACTTCTCATAGTCCAGCAGCATGACAAGGCGATTCTCGACGTCTCTGTCGTCGCCCTCAGCTATTATCTTGAGAATCTCCTCCGCAAGCTTCTGGTTCTGTTGGGGATCCATTTCACCATATGCCCCGGTTATCTTGCGTTGAAGCCAATAAGCGTCAATGTCCTGGACATTAACGTTCAAGGCCTGGTTGGCGTTCTCCATGTCATCATCATCCAACTCGCCACCCATCTGCATACCTCCAGGACCATTCAACTCAGCCACGTCGTCCTCGTCATCCTCATCAAGATCATCCTGCACCTGATCAACAGAAGCAAACAACATAAGCAAGTAGTATTTCATTTCATCTGTCAGATGAGAGGCACGGAAGGGCTGGCAGCTCCAAGAAAGACGGAACGGAAGTATAACAGAGGATGTAGATTAGATACCTGATCCAAGTCACTATCCTCCTCTTCATCCGACTCTTCGAACTCCACGGCAACACCGATATCATCGTCCAGCGTGGTGTCCATGCCGTCGGCGCCGGAAGGCGCAGCGGCAGGGTCCCCAGACGCGTCGTGGAAGTCGGTGATGAGCTTGCCGATGGAGACGAGCTGGTCGAAGGTCTGGTTGGAGAGGGTGTTGAGGAGCTTCTCGATGTCCTTCTTCTTGTCCAGGTTCTTTATCTTGTCGTTCTTGAGGGTGGCGAGCACCTCGTCCGCGGCCCCACCAAGGACGTCTAGGGGCTGGCCGCCGAGCTGCTGCTGGATGATGCTGAGCAGGGCCTCGTAGGCGGCGCGGGTCTCCTTGGTCTGGGGCTTGTAGACGACGTCGTCGGTGAGGGAGAGGACGGAGACGTCGTGGTGGGACGGTGCACGGCGCCTGCGCTTGGAAGGGTTGGAAGGGAGGTCGGGGTCGGTGGCGACGCGCTTCTTCTTGCCTTTGGACTTGGCGAGCTTCTCCTGGAGCTCGGGCGGCTTGGTCTGGACGGCGCGGTCGCCGAAATTCCTAGGGTCGATCTTGCCCCAGAGCGTCTCTGGCTCGCCGGTGGGCTCGTGGGTGTCTCGAGGTCGGGAGTCGGTGGTGAGGACGAGGCTGGAGTTGGCGCGGTACTCGTACTGCTTGAAGCGCGCGTGCGCCTCGGCGCCACCGCCGCCGAGGTTGGCCATGGCTGCGATGAATCGAAAACGGATCGAATCTGGAAGGAAAACCTAGTAAAAGCTGATAGCCGGGGCGGAATCGATTGGAAGCCCGGGGAGGCTGGCTAATTGGTTGGTTACCTTTGCGGCAGTGTAAGGAGGAGCAAGGCTCGTCGTCGCCGTCGCGGTCTCCGGAAGCGGGTGAGTCCGCCGCCGGGATCGAATCTGGACTGGAGGAGACAGAAGAGGTTTGGGTTTAAGAAGCCGAGGCAAAGAGCCCTAATCTATCTAGTATCTTGTATGTATCGCTCGGTTGCAGTATGTCGGTTCGGGATTGTGGGCCGGCCCAAGGTTCTCCCTTTCCAACCATAACTCTGCTCCAGTGGGCAGGTACAGTAATTCGTTATCGATGGTCCGGCCCATATATAAAAAGGTTCATGGGTTCAGGCCCATCAAATTATCAGGTTAGTATAATACCCCGACCATAACTAATTACCTGTATTTAATTGGTATGATTAGGGTCATCATCATATACGTACCTCTCATCTACTCCGTCCGCCCATCCGTTCCGACCAAAATTGATATATAGAACAATTTAAAATATTTTAAACTGAAATATTTGTCCAAAATGTGATTTACTTCGAAACATAGAGAGTTCTATATAATTTGGATGCTTCTTAATGTAATTCTGGTGCTGCATCGACATAATGAATCGAACCACCAACGATCTGGGTGCAGAAAGAAGTATCTTCTTGTTTGGAGTATGTGTTATATTCAGTGGTATAATAGTGTAGCGGGTATGCACTTTGACATTGAGGGTGGCAGCTGGAATGGACGACGTCACGCTCCCGTCGGTTTATTTAATTTAAGCGCGGTCACCTAACGGCTTACTTTTAATTCTCTTTGTGCATATAGTACTTAATTAGAATGGAGTACTTCTAATGTGCAAGTCTTATTGCTACTCGGTCGGTACGTATCCAGGGCAGACGTGAGCATGCATCGCTGCACTCTGCACTGTTTAGGTTTGAATATGGGCACAGGGCATACTGATTAATAACCGTACGTACGACCTCGATCAGAATTTTTTTACTAGCCGGCCGTATTAGTCATCGGAACCAGCGTTCATTGATTGTGCCATGAGCTGGTTAACTAAGATGCTGATGATTCCAAACAGGGCCTTAATTTGGATCGAGCTGAGCTGAGACGATCGACGACAGTAGCTCACTCGTCGTCGAGGATTAATGGAACCCCGAAACGCGTCAACACACTCTTCAATCAACAGTAGTAAGTAGCTCCTCTCTTCTCTTGTCGTGCATGCCAAAGCTACGCGCTTTTACTTGTGAAAATTTGTTGTGCTGCACTCAAATTTCGAATTCGATGTTACGGCCGCAATTTGTACCCAGGTTTTTCAATTAACGTCACTCGTCAACAACCCACCCACTGGTGCGGTACGGTGGAAACGATGTTGAATAGAAACCCCTGCGCGTTCACCTGTCTTCGTTTCCCCACGCCCAAGCAACAAACTAGCTAGCTAGCCCAAATAAAGCTCAGCTTGCGTCGTTGCAACAAACGACCATGGAGGACGTGGCCATGACGCTGGCCATCCTCTTCTTCTGCCTCCTCGTCCTCTCCTCCGCCGCCGTCGCCTTCCTCCTCATCCGCTACTGCCTCCGGAGGACGACCAGCGCCGTGGCTCCCCTAGCAGCACGTGAGCCGGAGCCAGCAGCAGCCAAGGAGCCGCGCAGGTTGACGTGGCGGGAGGTGGAGGCGCTGACCGCCGGCTTCGACGAGGCGGCCGTGGTCGGGCGCGGCGGCTCCAGCACCGTATACCTCGCCAGGCTCCGCAACGGCGCACCCGTGGCCGTCAAGGTGCACCGCTGGTGCGGCGGCGGCGAGAGGCGCCTGCGCGCGTTCCGGCAGGAGCTCCACCTGCTCCGCCGCCTCCATCACCCCAACATCGTCGCGCTCCTCGCCTACTCCGATGACCACGGTGACGGTGAGTCTCCCGTCTCTGTCATTTTTTTTCTTCTTCTCTTTTTTGTTAATTGGCGCGTTCATTTACTCTCCGAGTCGCCCATCTGAACTGCCTGTCGTCACAAAGGTGAAAGGTCCACTTCGTTTCGTCAAGGTGAAATTGTTTTACTTACTTAATTATCTGACGTACGGCCTGATGAATGGTAAATAATTGCTACTCGTCGCGCGCAGAGGAAGGAGGTGCGCTGGTCCTGGAATACCTCGCCGGCGGCACGCTCGCGGACCGTCTCCACGGCGGCTCCACTGCCCCGCTGCCCTGGGCGCACCGCATGCGCATCGTCCACGACGTCGCATGCGCCCTGGAGCACGACGTGTACAGCTTCGGGGTGCTGCTGCTCGAGGCCATCACGGGCCTGCCGGCCGCCGGATCCGGAGGAGGATCAAAATACCTGACGGCCCGGGTGCTGACGCGTCTGATGAGGACGCAGGGGGTGGACGACTTCCTCATCGGGCTCGTTGACTGCAGGCTAGGTGAGGAGTACGACGTGGAGGAGGCCGGCGACGTGGCGAGGATCGCCGTGGAGTGCGTGGGGGCACAGCCGGGGCTCCGGCCGACGATGGAGCAGGTGCGGGCGGCCATTGCGGAGAAGGCGGCGAGGTCCATCGCCAAGGCTGTTGATTACGGTCACCATGTACAGCTGAGCAAGCTGTTGGAGCTCACATGATGAATGCTACAGAACAGTATACTTACTTAGGACGACGGCTTGATCTTCATTTTCTTGTTTTTCTTTTTTTTTTTAGAGTAAAGATGGCTTTTAGCTTCCCTTCGTGTGCCTGTTTATGATTGCTGTGTTCATGCTTAGGGTCAGGTACAAAACTTAAACTAGGCTGGGAGGAAAATCATTATGTACCATATTGGAAGGGATTGGAATTATAGAATCAGCGAATTCTCTGCGTTTTTTTTTATCACGTTGGAGCAAAATATTGTCCCCACCAGCCAATACAGACCGGATGGATGAATGAAATCACCTCAAGATGATTCAGTCCTGATGTGCAACAGGAGCAAGCATACGCTTTGTTTCTAGACATCTAGTGCGACTGGTCCTGCTCCTCTCCATTCCATTCAGCGGGTAGCAGGACCACAGCACGGATAAGCTAGGAGAAAACCAGGCAGTCACACCAAATAATACAGATTACTACAAGACAAGTGAACTCATCTGAGGAGATTATGCCAGGACGAGGCGAACCTAAGGTCCAAGTAGTTTCTGCGTCACAGACATTGCAGCGGGAGCCCCAAACCTCTGATGCATTAATACG
Source organism: Tuctoria greenei (assembly GCA_036927565.1). NCBI lineage: Eukaryota > Viridiplantae > Streptophyta > Magnoliopsida > Poales > Poaceae > Tuctoria > Tuctoria greenei. The sequence goes on along the minus strand of JAYESD010000004.1, from coordinate 219,633,315 downwards.
GACCCGGCAATTTGAGTGCCACAAAAGGCTTCATACAAAAGCATACACCACAGCTTTTGCCAATGTCAGCAGGGAATAGGAAGCATTTTTGCATATATTATATCATGTAGGATACGATATTCCATGTTACAGGACAAATTACCATAACTTAAAATTACAAGCGACCAAAAAATGTTTATTGGTTAAAGAATATACAATATGACGGTGTCAGCATAGTTCTTTCCAGGAACCGAGTGGTCATCTTTCTCTGGTTTATGATACGTCATCAATTTTGATGAGGGCGATCCTGCCTGCCCTTTGCCCTCTTCATCTTTGCTTTGAACCTCAATTTCAGTACCAGTGTCTCTACAGTGTTGACGAAGTTGCCCACTGCCATTACCACCAGCAAGATCCCACAGACAACAACCTGGCCAATTGGAAAACATGGTGTAAAATTCAGTTCACGACATGTGTCATACAAAATCAAAATCAATTCAAGACAATTCGGCAAGTAGCCCCATCATAGCCTTAAGCTTTTATCCTTTGTAAATATCTTGAATAATGCCACTCAAGAACAACTGAACAATCTAATCCACTCTGAAATTCAACTATATCTGAGGAGATATTCTTGCCTGCCAAACGGAGGCAAGCCCGCGCAAAGCTGTCTGAAGAAGCAATACTCCAACATACGCTTCAAAACCCTGCAAACATGGAACATCCAGGATCAAGTGCAACAAATAAAAGGATGTTCTGCCCGATCAGAAATGTAATTTAAGTATGAAGAACCAAAATCATCATATGACATATAGTGGAAGGTTTGAGATGACTAGGAGCATGGCAAGCTTTGAATCCACAAATGGTATTACCTGTAATATGAAAAGGACAGGATACAGCAGCAAGAGCTGCCCCTCCACACCAGCAGTTTCTCCAGCTACGACATCCATTCTTTTCGCCTGCAAGTTATCAATTGAAAAAATAGTCAGGTTGAGCTCAAGAAAGATGTTTAGATAGTGACACGAGACAATATTGATTATTGGGTTCACATTTTAGCACCGAGAACTGTCCATAAAAAAATATGTTACGAGAGTTCACAACCATATTTTCTATATAAGTGCTACTTATGTCTACAATCTTTGCTTAACTATAAAACTCATTAAAACATCAAATAAGCTACATTGCAGTTCATAAATCATAGGTAGAGTGCATTTGTACATACGCCTGGCTTCATCATACATAGTAACTTTTTTAAATTCCTGTTCCGGAATACTCTGAGGTATATCCATTATTTCAATACACATTGGTTACTTTCTTAATGAAGACAAGACCTTACCTTGCCAAGAGCTATTCGAGTGCGTAATCTTTGACGTTGGTATCTGTTCTGTAGATGCATTGCAATACCTTGCATGATTGCCCATCGCAGAAAAAGTTGTACCCCTTTCTGCCCAATATCAGTGTGTGAGTGCAATGCTCAAAGTCAAAGGTAGTGATGGCTGCCAAGAGGTGACCACTTCAGAAAATAAAAACATATACCTGCTTGCTGGAACAATCAGGCTGTCCCTTAATCTCCCATGTCAGGCTAACAAGCGCCATTATCATTGCTAGATAGTGGTGCCATATCCACCTGAAATAGAGAAGCGAATCATGATAAAAGAAGCATGCTAGGAAAATAATTAATCATACCAGTGTTGAGGAAAGTTGCCTCAAAACAATAATTTTTCTGATTTGAGCATACTTAACAGGCAATGAAATTTTAGAACCGGTGAGGCAGTAATTCCTTACCATGGTCTGATATCACTTCCATTTACAATCAATACATTCTCCCGCAGAGCAAAACTTGTGTACAGGAATAGTAACCAAGCCTGTAAAAGTAGGAATGCACTGTTTAGTCCAACCTAGTTTGACAATGAGCAGAGCCAAGGTGAATCATAGTAACACAAAAATACCTGGTAAATCTGAACTGCCAATGCTGGAAGGCATCCATCCCATACCCACCATCTCAAGAGGAGGAGGATCGATGGAAACAGCAGAAACAAATAGGCAGCCCTATCCTGCAAATAAAAAAGGTGTAACCGTTGCTACTGTGTCAAGCATGCTTACAATTTACAAAGATGCAATTTCAGATAAACCACTCGAGGATCATGTGGATTAAAATTATGAAATATAAATTCACAACATAGTTACTAATCTGCACAGAGCAGAGCCTCATGTGTTCTTGTTGTAACTAGATGCCGAACTATATAGCACATGCAAAACAGGTCAGATGCTTCAATGGCATAGCTCCTTAGTTCGATAATACACCATTGCTTATCTTGATAAGGAAAATTTGTATCTGTATCAAAAGTTTGCAAGCAGACACAGATTATAGGTGGCATACATAATCTGATGTTTCCTTTGCATAATGCAACCAGAATTCAAATTGTTGTTGAATTGCATCCCGTATCACGCTAGAACTAGTCAATGACTTGAGCAGGAAATGGTATTAATTCAGTTTGTGACATCGTATCCCAAAGTCTGCATACGATAAGGGAAGGGAAGGCATCGAAGAAGTATTAACCCTATAATTATTGTAGTCATCCTTGATTTTGAGCCTATCTTCCTTCCTTGATACCCGCACATTGACGGGGCCAATAAACTTCCTTAGGAACTTCCCTGCATGTTCAGAAGAAAGTATATCTAAATCTTAAATACAGCCTGAAACGAAACAGAAGGAGGGATATAGAACAGAACATATCTAACCGTTTCTCTTGGTGGGAAGAAATGAAGCGACGTCGCTATCTGTGATTGCTACTCTGGCACGCTCCAAATCCTCGTCAACCTGCAGCAAGTACAAATGGCAGACTGAGATGGCATCCACAGCAGCAAGCATAACCTTATGTACCGTAGGGGGGGGGGGGGGGGGGGGGCGTTCTAACATCTGGACAAAGGTTTTCCCTAATAAGGAGGAAGTAGGAGTACGTACTCGTATTAATAAGAAAAATTAACAATAATGATGAGATCGAATCGGGAGAGGCCGTGAGGAGATGGAAGAGGACGGGGGGAGAGAAAGCGACCTTATCGACCGTGGAGGAGGGTTGGAGAGCGGCGAGCGAGCCCTGGAGGCGTCGGAGGTCGGCCTGAAGAGCGGCTGCGCGGCGGCGCAGTGCGTCCTCGTCGGCGGCGTGGCGCGCGACGAGGGCGGCGGCCGCCTCGCGCAGCTCCCTGGCCGCCTCGGCCGCGGCCGCGGCGTCCGCCTCGAGGCTGCGCGCGTCGTCGGCGTCACGTGACATTGGGTGTCGCCGGCGGCGAGGGGAGAGATGAGCGGCGGGGGAGGAGGAAGAGGTCGGATTTCTCTCTGCTCTCCCTCTCCTTCTCCTTGCCTTGGGCGGGCGTGTTCCGTGTGTCCTGCGATGCTTTACACGTCACCGTCGACTTGCGATCTCGCTGTACGGTGGGCCCGCACCACCTCTTTTCTTTTAGGATGTGTTTGTTCCGGACGGTACTCCACCATCCATCCATCCCATCCATGACTATCTGTAGTTGTTAACAGAGTAATGGCCAAACAAATTAAATACGCTTTGCTGTCGTGCGACTTTATTTCTGGATTTGAATAAATCTATTTTTGACCAATGAATTTTTTTATAATTTTGATCATGTTGAAAGATACTCCCTCCGTTCAAAAATGAACTACAAAGCGACAAGTTCATGAGGATGGAGGGAGTATAAGACTTTCACTGTTAGATTCATCACGAAAAAATATTCTCATTATATTTTCGTGTTTGTCACCAAAAGATTTAACTAAACTCACAAAGTTAGCATTTGGGGCTTTTCCATCTGGACTGGAGACAAGTCATGGCTCATATTAGTTATCATCATGGGCTTTCAAAGAAAAAAAAAAGAGAAAAGTTAGGGGGTGGGCTTTGATGGTGGGCTCTCGTATTTGTAAGACTGGGTGGGTGGGCTTCCATTTTGAAACGAGGGATGCTAAGCCCAGGTCTCTCTTTCTTTCCTGAATACTACTAGCAGCGGAATATATTCCGTCAGGTCTGGGTGGGCTTCAACTTCGTCTGCAATGCAATGCAATGCTTCCTCTCGGTCTTCTCGTATGTATCTGTAGTGGACTGGACTCCTATGTCGCCTCGCCTGAATCACCAGTATCCATGGGAGTTCAGCGAGTGACCCGGGTCCATGTCATCTCCACCACATAGGAATAGGATAGGGGGATGGCCCTGATTGAGTAGAAGACGATGGTTAGGGAGGGAAAGACGCAACACTCCCACGTGCAGAGGACACACTACAGCCTCATCAACAGCAACACCACACTAAACTGACACGGCCCGGCCGTGGCGATGGCGATGGCGCCGCCGCCTCATTCGCAGGAGCAGCCCCACCGCCCGAACAGGAACAGGAACAGCAGCAGCAGCAGCTCCATCGCCACCAACAGGTGGGGTCCCTACTCCGGCGCCGGCGACTTCGCCAGCAACATGGCCGTCATCCTCGTGGCCCTTCTCGCCGCGCTCGCGCTGGCCCTCGCGCTAAACGCCGCCGTGCGCTACCTGCTCCGCCGCCGCCGCCGTCGCGCCGGGGATGAGGAGCAGGAGGAGAAGCCGGCGGTGGTGGACGAGGAGGCGCCTCCTGCGCTACCGGTGCTGGCGTACTCGGCGTCGGGCACCAAGCTGGCGGGCGCGGCGCCGGAGTGCGCCATCTGCCTGGGCGAGTTCGTGGACGGGGACGCCGTCTGCGTCATGCCGGCCTGCGGCCACGGGTTCCACGCGCGCTGCATCGAGAGGTGGCTCGCCGGAGGGAGTCGCTCGTCGTGCCCGACCTGCCGCGCGCCGGCTGCCACCACCACCACCACCGGAGCAGCAGAGGCCGCCGCTTCTTCATGAATGAGGGCCGAGCTCTGTTTTCTTTGCAAGTACTGCAGTTTTCATCTTTTTATTGTTGCGAGGGATCTGTTTTTATTACTGTATTTCTCTACGAGCACGAGTACGTGTAAATATTTTGGCATGCATCGACAGGAACTGTTTCGTCAGTAGATAACAAGTTTGAACTGAAACAACCCAAGAGTTTTTTTTTTTTTTTCGAAACCTCAACAACTCAAGAGTTCTGGGTGAATTTGAAGTGTGCCTATGCGTAATTCTGATCTCACACAACAGTAACAGTGGATGTGGATGAACATCAATCATGCCCATGGCGCCACGCACATCAAGACGTTCCAATCCAGATGGCCCCCTCATCTCATTTATCTTCTGCCTCCCAATCAATGAATTAAAAAATAAATTACTCATTTTTTTTATGATGCCGCTCGTACAACATCACGGGTGTGCAATAAGCTTGATAATTATGCCGTAAAGTTAGCTCGGCCATGAACATGAAGAAAGCAATATGAACCACCATAATCGTTTTTTTAAGGAAAATTAACCACCATAACATAATGAAAAAAACTGGAGAGAGGGAGAGAGCGAGCGTTTTGGAGGCCCATTTGGATCATCCGTAATGAGCCCACGCGCGTGAGGTGGGCCGACCAGGCGCTGTCATCAGATGGGCTCTAAGCTAGGGATAGTAGTAGGACTGGGCCTTTCTCGTTACCGCTTCCAGATTCGCGCCATGACCCGCCCGCTAACCAACCAGTACGCCGCCCTCCTCTCCTCCGCCGCCGCCGGCGGTCGGAGCGCCGCGCACATAGCCCGTACAGTCCACTGTCTCATCCTCCGGACCCTCCCCTGTCCGCTGGAGACCTACCTCCTCAACCAGCTCCTCACGGCCTACGGAAAGGCCGCCCAAGTCGCGCGCGCCCGTCGCCTGTTCGACACAATCCCCAACCCCAACCTCTTCACCTACAACGCGCTCCTCTCCGCGCTCGCCCAAGCACGCCACTTCCATGACGACATGGAGAGGGTCTTCGCGGCCATGCCCCATCGCGACGTCGTCTCCTACAACACGCTCATCGCAGGCCTCTCCACCAGCGGTGGCGGCTCTCCTCGGAGGGCTGCCGGGGCGTACAGCGCGATGCTTCGAGAGGACAACGTCAGGCCCAGCCGGATCACGATGTCTTCCATGGTCATGGTGGCGTCGGCCTTGGGCGACCGTGCCCTCGGCAGGCAGGTCCACTGCCACATACTGCGGCTCGGGTTCGGCGCCTATGTTTTCGTGGGCAGCCCGTTGGTCGACATGTATGCCAAGGTGGGCCTGCTTCAGGACGCCAAACGTGTTTTCGATGAGTTGGAATTCAAGAATGTGGTGATGTATAATACCATGATCACAGGGCTGCTCCGGTGCAGGATGGTCGACGAGGCGAGGCGCTTGTTTCAGCTGATGACGGAAAGAGATTCTATTACCTGGACCACGATGGTCACAGGGTTGACGCAGAACGGGTTGGAGTCGGAGGCTCTGGATGTTTTTAGGAGGATGAGGGCAGGCGGCGTCGCCATTGATCAGTACACTTTCGGAAGCGTACTTACGGCCTGCGGTGCGCTTTCAGCTTTCGAACAAGGAAAACAGATCCACGCCTTCATAATCAGGACTCGGTACGATGACAACGTCTTTGTCGGGAGCGCGCTTGTTGACATGTATTCCAAGTGCAGGGCCATCAGATGGGCCGAAACTGTTCTCAGCAGGATGACATGCAGAAACATCATCTCTTGGACTGCGATGATCGTCGGCTACGGTCAGAATGGATGCAGCGAGGAGGCTGTCAGAGTGTTCTTAGATATGCAGAGAGATGGCATTATGCCTGATGATTTCACCCTCGGAAGCGTCATAAGTTCCTGCGCTAACCTGGCAAGCCTGGAGGAGGGTGCTCAGTTCCACTGCCTAGCACTCGTGTCAGGATTGACGCCATATATCACAGTGTCCAATGCACTAGTCACTTTGTATGGCAAGTGTGGAAATATTGAAGATGCACACCGATTGTTTGATGAGATGTCATCTCACGATCAGGTCTCCTGGACAGCCCTTGTCTTGGGGTATGCTCAGTTTGGCAAGGCAAAAGAAACTATAGATTTGTTCGAGAACATGTTGGCTAAGGGCGTCAAGCCTGATGGAGTGACATTTATCGGTGTCCTTTCTGCTTGTAGCCGTGCTGGTTTTGTAGAGAAAGGCCGCAGCTACTTCAATTCCATGCAGACTGATCATGGTATTGTGCCCATAGACGATCACTACACTTGTATGATTGACTTGTATAGCAGATCAGGGAGGTTAAAAGAGGCTGCAGAGTTCATAAAGCAAATGCCTATGCCCCCTGATGCAATTGGATGGGGAACATTGCTGAGCGCGTGTAGGTTGCGCGGTGACATGGAAATTGGCAGGTGGGCTGCTGAAAATCTCTTGGAAATCGATCCCCAAAACCCCGCGAGCTATGTGTTGCTGTGCAGCATGCATGCAGCTAAAGGACAATGGAACGAGGTTGCCCAGCTTAGACGCGGAATGAGGGACCGGCAAGTGAAGAAGGAGCCAGGTTGCAGCTGGATCAAGTATAAGAATAAAGTTCACATCTTTTCAGCTGACGACCAGTCTCATCCCTTCTCCAAGGGAATTTATGAAAAGCTCGAGTGGCTCAACACGAAGATGGTCGAACAAGGATACAAGCCTGATGTCAGTTCGGTGTTGCATGATGTGGCAGATTCAGATAAGGTTCACATGCTCAGCCATCATAGCGAGAAGCTTGCAATAGCCTTTGGCTTAATGTTTGTTCCCCAGGAAATGCCAATTCGTGTAGTCAAGAATCTAAGAGTATGTGTCGACTGTCACAATGCTACCAAGTTCATATCTAAAATAACTGCCCGCGACATTCTTGTGAGAGATGCTGTCAGATTTCACAAGTTCAGTAATGGTGTATGCTCTTGTGGGGACTTCTGGTGATGGCAACCTATCTCACCAATATCCCTCCAAGTACGAAAACGACTGGCCGTCTTTAGTGGAAAAAAGGGGGGGAAATGGCTGTGGTGGAGCCAAGTATGAGAGTAGCATGGTGTGGTCATCATCTGGCTTTATGTTCTTTCTGAAAAATTTTGAGCTGACTTTATGGGACTTGCTTGATGGCATGCTCGATCGAACGTCAAAAATACTGACCAACCATCTTCTGCGCCTGTCCAGAGTTCAAAAAAGGTGTGTTTATGCTCCCGTGTTTATGTACTTTTGGATAGCTACTGATTTTATATTTTCATTAATTTAGGTTTCTAATGTTTGATTGTTATGCTTTTGACAGCCAAAAGTGCCAAAAAGTTGTTGCTGGTCATGTTATGCAAAAGAGGAAATAAAATATGATCTGGTATTTTTTATTAAAAAAAAAAGATATCTGGTGTTTGGTCAGGGACAGCTTAAGCTCGGCCAAATAAAACCCCCACCGCGTCCATGGATCAGGGTAGACCAAAAAGAATATAACGCACTTGTTGCTGGTAGCTGGTGTTTGCTGAGATCTTTGGCGTACAAGGAACGATAGTGTCTTCTTTGACATTCTGACATCTTCAACGAAGGTAACGCATACAAAGATTTTTGGTTTCCTTCCATATTGGAAGAAGCTGGGAGAAAAGGGCAACATTTGGAGCCTGTGCTGAACAAGCTACAAGAAGGGCTACTAAAAACTATAATTCAGAGAAATACTCATAGCATATTTCTCTGAATACTCCCTCCGTCCCAAAATTTTTGTCGTTTTGTAGTTCATTTTTAAACTACAAAGCGACAAACATTTTGAGACGGAGGGAGTACGTTATTGTTCATTGGCGTCGTACTGGGTGGGCCTTTGTGGAGCTAGCTGTTTTACCCCAAGGAACATGATCCAGTCAATGAAGTGAAGACTCAAGTGCAGAGTCCATGGTAACTGTAAGGGCATCAAAGATTGATCAAGATCACAGCAGTTAGAGCATCATGCCATGCTCATGCTCAAGGGCATTATGCCATGTTGAGGTCAGAGTATTTTATTTGTCTGAATTGTATCACCTTGTATTGTACGTATCCCAAATGAACAGGAGCATGTGCGCACTGAAACTGTTGATTATTGGAAGAAAAAAAAAGAAGAATCATGGGTGTGTGATACATGTACAACTATAGGCCTCTCTGATCGAGCAGCCTTCTTGCATCTGATCATCGATACGTGGCGTCCGTCTTCCACTATAAATCTATCACACTTGGAAGCCAGCTGCCCACGATCGATCGATGGAGATGATGATGATGATAGTACAGTAATAATAATAATAATATCGAGAGCAAAACAAAATTGTAAAGGCAAGAATGGAGACGATCGAGAAATAATTGGTACACATGTGTGCCATGTATGACGACCGAAACAAAAGAAAAGAAAAAAAAGTGGCTCTTCTTCAGAGGTCGGCCATGTAGGCCTGGTTGTACGAGGAGTCCATCTCGTGGACGACGAGCGTCTTTGCCGTGACGCGGGCGGCGGTGGCGTTGTTGAAGAGGTAGACGCCGGCGTTGGCGTAGATGGCCTCGGTGGGGTAGACGCGCGAGGTCGCCGTCGACCTGCCGCCCATGGCGAAGCTCTCGACGATGGAGTGGTCGACGAGGACCCTGACGGAGAGGGTCTCTCCGCGGAGGACGGGGACGACGCTGCCGACGACCCGCTTGACGATGTCGTTGGCGCTCGAGGACCTGGACTCGTCCTGGCAGAAATGCGTGGTGAGGCGGCCGTCGAGGCCCTTGGCCACGTAGAAGTAGACGGCGGTCTGCTCCCGGCGGTGCGGCTGCTTGTCGGCGAGCACGAGCAGGCCGAAGGGTCCCAGCGCGCCGCGGTTGGCCGCGCCGCCGCTGGTGCTGCAGTTGTAGCCCACGTCGGCCTCGTTGATGGCCATGACGGCGTGCCTGTCGAGCTGGAACTCGGCGACGATGTCCAGCTGGGTGGCGCGGTGGAGGTTGAGCGGGAACACGGAGCCGTAGTCGATGGTGATGCCGCTGAGGTCGGTGGCGTTGGTGCGCAGCGTCTCCACCTCCTCGACGGGCCACTGGAGCAGGTTGCTCCGGGTCTTGGTGTCCAACAGCACGGTCCGGGGGAGGGACTGGAGCGACGCCCATCCCTTGGCGACGTCCGCTCGCTCCGAGTCCGTCTCGCCGACCCATCCCCAGAGCACGCGGCGGCGCTTGGCCGGGTCGTAGAAGGTCTTGGAGGCGTAGAACTTGCCCCAGTCGTAGCGCAGGCCGGTGCCCACGTCGTGCTCCGGGTCGACGGGCGTCCACTCGTTGGCCGCCGCGTCGTACCTCCCCAGCGCGTAGTAGTCGTGCCGGTCGTCGTCCATGCTCGCCTTCATGACGTGCACCACGTCGCCGTCGACGACGCCGTTCTTGGAGATGGCGTCGGACATGTCGATGCCGTTCCTGCCGCGCGTGCCCACGGGGTAGAAGTCGATGCACTCCCACATGCCGGTGCCGGGCACGCGGTGGAGCACGCCGGGCATGAGCTCGTAGTTGACCAGGTCCCTCGTCCTGTAGGTGACGGCGATGCCGGCGTGGTCGGCGTCGTCCTTGGAGCCGATGACGATGCGCCACGTCTTGTCGGAGGGGTCGAACCAGGCCGTGGTGGGGTCCCGGAAGTCCTTGGGGCCGATCGCCGGCGGCGGGTACAGCACCGGGTTGCCCTCGTACTTGGTCCAGTTGGTGAGCAGCGGGTCGTCGGGGTCGGACGGCAGGGCCAGGCACTGCACCTGCACCGACTCGTTGGTGGAGCCGGTGTAGAGCATGGCGAGGCGGCCGTCGGGGAGCACGGTGGCGGAGCCGGTCCAGACGCCGTTGATGTCGTACCACTGGTCGGGCACCATGGCCAGGGGGAGGTGGCGCCAGCGGACCAGGTCGCGGGAGACGGCGTGGCCCCAGGCGATCTTGTTGCCCCAGATGGCGCCGTCGGGGTTGTACTGGTAGAACAGGTGGTACCACCCCTTGTAGAACACAGGGCCTGCATTGCATTGCATTTGCATTGCATCAACGCATCAGGGATCGCGATCATTATTAATTAATTAATTAAGCTCTTCTTCATCTTCTGCTTAATTCTAAGCTGTGTTCTTGTTAAGATGCATGCATGGTTGTTTGTTTTTTTGTTGAAAAATAAATAGAATGAAGAATGAATGCTCACCGTTGGGATCGTTCATCCAGTTCTTCTCTGGCTGGAAGTGGAATCCCGTGCGCTGCCACTGCAGCATGGCATTGCTCCAGGGGAACGCGTTCCCGCTGGCGCCCAGCCTGGCCCAGCTGGATGACGTCTTCTCCGACACGCCGGCGTCCGGACCTCGGCTCCTCCTCATCGTCACCGCCGCCTGCTCCTCCTCCATTGCGGCCTCCATCGCCTCCATCGGGCGGCCGGCGAGGTGGACGCCGGTGAGCGCGACGACGGCGAGGAGCAGCGCCGCGGAGAGGACGACGAGCGCGGCGGCGACGCAGAGAGGCCTCCTCCTCGTGCGGCTGCCGCCATTGCCGCTGCCGGTGACCTCATCGGCGGCGGCGGGCAGCGGCGTGTAGGAGTAGGGGAGCGGGGTGTCTCTGGTCTCCATGCCGAATTTAGATCGGTGAATCTAAAACTGGATGATGATGAAAAACTGGAGCTTTTGTTGGTTGGTTGGTTGCTTTTCCTCTCCGATCGATCCAAACGGTGGAGGAAGGGTATTTATAGTGGTCGCCGGTGGCTGTCATCTCATGGCCCTGTTGTGTTCATCCACTTGGATTGGATTGGATGGTCGCCACATGGCACCTTCCCATTGGCATAGGTCTGTATTGTATGTATGTCCCTGCTTGTCAGGCTGTGCCCTGCTGGTTGATTGAAAGAATGCCGGCCTCACCTTCACTTTGCAATGCATACAGTATCATTATGCTGCCAGCTGAGTCGCCGCGATGCATCATCATGATTCATGAGTAGTAAATTAAAGCCCAGCACAACTCAAACTTAATCACCCAGGTAATTAGTAAAAGGTATCAAGTGTGATCAGGTGAACGAAAAACATCATTTATTTAGAGATGAAACGAGTATATGCGTCTGTATTTTTCTTAAAAAAAAAGGTGTATCTGATGTGGAGCTGGAGAACATGAACAGGTAGGTAGGCGAGTGGAACAAGCAAGACAAGGCGGGTGTTTGCCTTGCCTGGAAACATACTACTTTAATTTGGCGGCCACGCTATGCTGCTTGCTCCGAATAATAATTAATAATCATCCATTATTAGTTAGGCAGCAAATGAGATCCTTATGTAAATAATGGTACGGGTGCATGAGATCTGCTAAGCTTTCGCTGATTCAGTTTGTTGTCCCCGTCAAATCAGGACACTGATCAACTCCTTCCATGAATCATGCATGTTCCTCTCCATCTATCTCCTCCGTTCCGGCCGGTTCTCCGTTGCATGCATATGGATCCAGCCAATCCGACGCGTACACCCCACAATACAGCTGTTCATTCTGAGCTTTTTTTTTTTCTCGAGGAAATACTACTACAGCTGTTCTGAGCTGCGTACCATGTTGTGTAGCACATCACATACATACCGTCGAAGACGTGCACGATCCGGCGCACACTGTTTTGGTTGATGCATGAACCCGTGGTGTTCATTCATGTGGGCCTAATCAACAGTCTTCTCGTGTGTTGTCTTGCATGGAATATCATCACATGAAATTCAAAGTCCTCAAAATTCAAAACAAACTTCCATTTTTTCCTCGAAGAAAACAACAACTTCCCTTCAAAAAATAAAAGAGAGAGCAACTAATTAAGCAGCAGATTCTGGTGTGGGGGAATCCGCGCGAGGGCCCACAAATAATTGAGCGAATCGACGCCGATGGTTTCCAAACCCTGCCTGCCTGCCGAGTCATCATATGGTCCACCAGCTTATTAATCAACCATCACGCGATCGAACTTGGAGGCACACACTTAACAAACTTCGAAACATCCACATGACGCTCCCTCTCTTTCTCTGCTCTAAGTATATTGCTCTAAGTATGCACGCCACATCCACATGGCGCTCGTGGTCGCGATGCATATGCATTCGATCAGAAGATGATGGCAATGGCAATAGATGAGATGGAACATGACAGCCATGTGTCAATGTCCCTCTACCCGGCCTTGAGCCCTTGATGGAGATCCATCACCACCAACAGCAAGAGAGAGAGAGAAGAGAGAGAGGAAGGTGGTGAATGGCGCCAAAGTCTTGCCTACTCAGCACTGAATAGGAGGGTCCAGGTAAGGTACAATAATGCAGAGCAGAGACAGAGAGAGAGAGGCCATCCAAAAAGATTAATTCTGGTCCTCCAATCGGACTGGTGGCTGCCCATGTTTCCAAGTGTCTGGCTGGTGCCATGTCACAGTACAGTACACTACTGCTCACTCATCCATCTTACCAGCTGAGGCGCTTGAGCTGATTTTGTTGTCCGCCACACCACAATTGCAGTCTGGTTTTCTTCGACGATGTTGACGCTGAAAAGCGCAACATGCACCTCCACGTGCGGATTATATTTCAGAAGCTAGCGCGCTCGATCGTGTCTGTAAAAACTTACATTAACTTGATCGGTTTCAGAATGAAACCACTCTAGCTACCTAAGCTGTTGTTGTTTATTTGAGAAAATCGTTCAGTGAAGTATGTAGCATGCATACTGCTGCTCTTGAAGACGTCGAGTGAAATCTCATCATATACTACTAGCTACTGTGGTGATTAATTATACGAACAGACATGAGACAACGGGCAGCATCGATCATGTCATGTGGTGCGCAATGATTTGATACGATAGCCAACGCATGGGATCGTTCCACGCAACAACACATGGCATGCTTCTAGACCCATCCACGCAATCAGCAATGCAGTTCGATCGAGAAAAAAACACAGGCCATATATCCCTTCCCTTCCATATCCAAATCAATTAATTGGACTGGTGGCTGCGCTTGTTTCCAAGTGTCTGGCTCTGGCTCGTCGTGGTCACTGCTCATCCCTCTTCTTCCATGATTTTGTTCCAGAAATTTCTTCTCGTACGTGAATCATCAGTAGTTCAACGGTACCTAGCTGCTACCTAACGAGAGTTGCAGTGTGCCAAGGACTTTAGGGTTGCACGTTGCAGTCTAGATCGTCGGTGTCACACGTACGTTTCCAATTACTCCATCCGTTTCAAAATAATTGTCACCGGCTAGTTTATTTTTGAACTAACCGGTAACAATTATTTTGAAACGGAAAGAGTATTTTATTTGGCACTCCAGTCCAGCCACGTGGATTTCTGACTGCTTCCTCTTATTATTATGGATTTCGTTTGTGTCGTGATACATGGCAGCTGCTCATGTCGTCTAGAAACTCCAGGTGAGGTGGATGATGGATCATACATGACCTCTAATTTAACCGGTCGGTCAGCATCGTGAATCTCCCCACGGCCATTTACGGCCACGAACACAGGCTCTGTCGTGTCGACAATGACGTGTCGCAAAAAAGCATGGAACCTTTTTTGTGCACGCAGAAAATATGAGCATTGGTTAGCCACAGAACTAGCAGCAGTAGGAACTTGTGGCCTCGGTCCGTCGATTCACGAGAACAATTAGTATCACCAGTAGGAAGCCGCTGTCAAGATTCAGGAGCGAGCAACACAACACGTTCTATCTCATCTTCTTCGCTCACGATTAGGGAGGGAGGGAGGGAGCGATCAGCCAGGAGCATTATTGATGCCACGTCGATCAACACATGGATCCAAGTCCAGGAGTAGCATGTATCGACTCCAGCATCATAATAATTCAATTGTTTATTGCGCCCGATCTCGAGTGCAGCCAACACAAAGAGAAGAGGCAATCAATCACTGCACAACACAAGAGCACCACATGCGTTGTTACCCATCCATCCATCCATCCACTTGAGCAGCACATGCAATGCAAGCAGGGACCCTAGCCGTGCCAGTTCACAACAACGTCTTGCATTCTTCCAAGCATGCAGCAAGTTGATGGCCAGCCAAACAAGGGTCTGTGCATGCATCTTTATTGCCTTGTAGAAAATCCAACCGAATCCTATTCACAGCACTTCCATGCCATTTTTACGAGAGTACTGCAGAAAATAAAAGTATCCTATCCTCAACAGCAAAACAAAAACAAAATCAGCTTAAGCTGCCGCCGGTTTAGAAGTGCGGATTCCCCTCTTCCTCTATATCTTATACAAAATGGAGAAAGCCAGTTATTCAAAACTTGCTTGGAAAGAAGAATAATGTTATTTGTTGGTCATCCTACAACTTCACAGCAACATTGAGGTCGGGTTCTCAATATAGCCCTTGAAGGCTTTCAGAAATTCAGCACCAATTGCACCTGCACAGAGTTTCATTTCAGTCACCACCTAGTTAATTAATTTTTCAGAAGACTACACGGTCCATGCAGGCATATCAAGCGCGTACGTACCATCAATAACCCTGTGGTCACAGCTCAGCGTAGCTGACATGAATGAACCAAACTCATACTGACCATCAGCGGCACCAGGTATCACCCTCTTCTCAGCTGCTCAACAAAGAAAAAAAAACTCAGGGTAGGTAGGCCAAGAGCAGCATATAGGTAGGAATGTAATGCAAATGTTTGACAACTCATTACCAGAACCAATGGCCAAAATAGCCGCCTGAGGAGGATTTATGATGGCACAGAATTGTTTAATTCCAAAGGGACCTCCCAAGTTTGACACAGTGAACGTGCCACCCTGAAAATAAAGCACCAAATGTGTCAAGTTTTTTTTTCCTTTTACTTTTCTTACTCAGCAACCAGTCCAGTCTGTACTCCTTACCTCATAATCTGCTGGTTTCAAACTGTTATCTCTTGCTTTTTGAGCTAATTGCTTCACCTCCTCAGCAATTGTACCAAGTCCCTTCTTGTCTGCATCCTGAAACATAAGGAAAAGTTAGAGCAGAAAAAGAAACCACACAATTGGAAAAACTAAAGAGTACCTTACCCTAACTACTGGAACGAACAATCCATGCTCAGTCTGAACAGCAACATTGATGTTCACATCGTGGTATCTGGATCAGAAATAAATGTCACATATACACTTAAGCTAATGAATATATTCCCCAGTACAATCGATCCATTAAAACTTACTGACGAATAAATTCATTCATCCATGAGCTGTTACACTGAGGGACCTTTCGAAGAGCCAAAGCTGCAGCCTGCACTCAAATAAAGACATATTCAGTACTAGATAGAACAGAAGAAATAATCACATCCTACAATGAAGTTAATACTAATCAAAAGAGATGCATGCATCCATCTTCTCAAACCCAAAGGTACACTAAAGAGAAAAAAAAAACTCTATAAGATGAAAGCCAGTAATGACCTTTATAACAAGATCATTGATGGATATTTTCTTTCCACCAGAGGCATCCTGCAGCGGGTTCAGTTCCCCTCGCAACCTGGATCAAAACAAAATAAGGAAGTTGGGTCAGAAGTAATAGAAGCATCGGAACTGTTTGTCTGTTCCACAAATGAAAATAGTGCTTTAAATTACAAATTACAGCCGAAACATACGTGACGAGTTTGTCAACACGTGCGTCCACTGTCAAGTAGTAATGTGGAATGGTCTGTTTAGATGCTAGTAGGCGGTTTGCGGTAACCTGAAGACAGTAAAAGTAAACACATTCCCCGGCCATTAACATTGCACAAACGCAAAAATCTTACTAAGACTATTGTGGGATTCAAATTTACCTTTCTGATCTGTGCATTTGGAATATCCACGTAACTTAATCCTGGAGCTGCATGAGCCTCAATCTTGCCACCCTTCGCTACAGAAGCTTCATCAAGTCAAAAGTGGGAAACAGTCAGTATGTTGAATTCCATTTTATTCACTTAAATAGAAGCCAGCATAACAGAAAACAGTCAGCATGTCGAATTTCATTTGATTCACATAAATAGAAGCCAGCATAACAGATTGCACAGGGAACGCATCCTAGGGTCTCATGAAAATCTCACCCAACAAAAACCAGTATAATAAACATGACAGGAACATTGGGAAGACATCCAAATTAACACAATGAATGCCTAGCCTCAAAGTGATCTCACGGTCAGAACTTAATTCACAGTAAAACATAAGACACCATGCAGGATTACACAAAATATAATCAACAGAAGGGTCGCAACAACATGATAAGTAATAACTCACACAAGTAATCTTCAATGTCTGCCTTCAAAATACGCCCATCAGGACCAGTACCTTTCACACTTGAAAGTGGGACCTGTTTAAGAAACACAATCCCTGCATTAGCTGTTCATTAGAATGGTTACCTATACAGCTGAAATAACAAGCACTTACATTGTTATCCTCTGCCAATTTTCGGGCAAGGGGGCTGGCAAATATGCGGTCTCCAGATTGAGATCCTTCCTCAGTCTTTGGAGCCTTAGGCTCGGGAGCCTTGGTAGGCTCTTTCTCCTCCACCTTTGGCTGTGAAGGTTCAGGTTGAGCCTTTGACTCAGCAGGAGCAACAGGTTCAGACGAAGATGAAGGCTTATATTCCTTGAACTTCTCAATGTCACCCTCTTCTTCCACAGTTACCGCGATGATCTAAGGAATTAAACATGGATGAAATTATTCAATCTAGATCGTGTCAGTAAATTATGCATGCAATAACTAAATAATGATAACAAGATATTATTTTTCAGTCAGTAGATATGTACCTCGCCAACTTTAATCTCCTTTGCACCATCCCCATGAATAATCTTAGCAAGATACCCCTCTTCCATGCACTCCATCTCCACGGTTGCTTTATCCTAGTGACAGGAAGAGAATCCGCTCTTTCAATTATCTTGCAGAATAAATATAAAGAAAATAACAAAACAAATGTCACATATCTTCAAGGTTAGAAAACTTACAGTTTCCACCTCGCAGAGAACCTCACCAGGGGATACCTTGTCTCCTACCTTCTTCAGCCACTTGGCAATGTTTCCCTACATGCATAAATGCAACAGTTATGGTGATGTAAGTTGAGAAACAAAGATATGCCCATCCTTACTGTTCAGCTGTTTTTCTCAATCAAATAGTAACAAATATACCTCAGTCATTGTCGGTGAGAGTGAAGGCATCCCAATTTCTTGATGTGGTGGAAGGTCTGGAATATATGGTGGTTTAATACATTATTAACGAAATTTAAAGACAAATTGAGATATAAATTATTAAGAAAGATTGAAACAACGAGTCCACCATTGAAAGATAAAAGAAAGGAAAGTGCCAACACAGTGTAAATTAGTAAATAAACTAAAAGTGTTGTTGACAGACCAGAAGACTCAACACAAAAAGTGGAGAAAAACCAAATATCTTGTACTAAGTAATCAGTAATAATAGGATACAACTCTAAAGTTTGAATAACAGGATTCGGCTCCACATGTAAAGCGTGCGTGAACGAATAGGTTGCAAACACAGGATGCAGGACAAAAGATGCAACAATAGAAGAAAATAGTGCCAACAGAAGATATTTTATGCAATCAATGGCAAAAAATCTTTGCAATTTCACAAATATTATTTAAAAAGAACAGTGGACCTACCTAGCGATAGGCTGATGACACGAAGGTTACAAAAAAATAAGCATTACAATATATAACAGACGTACCTGCATTACTTGAAAAAGGCCTTGCTGAAACCACGTGTCCGCTGCAAACAAATAACAAACTGAAGTCAAAACATTATCATAGTATTACAACAACAGGAGCATTCTGTGGTGTGATTTGAGAATCAACCTCTAAAGAGGTCAGTGCGATCTCCAATCTCATCCAACAGAGAAAGGCATATTGCAAATTGTGTGTACAGAAAAAAAAAGATGACTACGAGAATAATGCAATGACCAGTAGACCTCTCAACGAAGCGATTGACTTCTCATGGAGAATCTGAGCCATTATGATCAGATGCAATCGTCAACACATCAAATTCTCATTTTTTTACTACTACTAGTGATGGTTTTCTTGTGTTCTCATACAGACGAATAATCTATGAGCGAAACATTAATAAAAAAAGATACCTTGAGAATGAACCGTTGAGGCCACTAATAGCATTTGGGACGATGTTGGTGGATGCCCTTCTCCAGGTGTAGCCTCTGTTTATACCTAGTGACACCTGAAAATACAACAAATTCAAGAATCAGTAAAAGAAAATATAGGGCATTGGAGGACCTTTCAAGAACGTAACCTTGAATGTGTCAAGCTCTTTTGTAGGCTGGCTATATTGGCGAAATTGGGTCCCTCCAGTTCTATTTCCGACACCTAGGGAATCCACAGGCATCACATTTAATTAACAAGAAGCGTTAATTGATTCAAATTTTGCAGTCCTGTACAAAGTGCAAGAGGTCTCAATTGTTGATTTTTCTCTATAAGAGATCTAAAGCTACCGCAAACAGTACAGGTGTTGCATATATTTTTAGACTCGAGTCTACTGCAAAAGAGCATAACGCCATAAGCACTGATCTGTAGAGGATCCAGAATAGCCAGTACAGAGTGTCATGCATGTCTGAGTTATTGAAATTAACAGTGTGAAACAGTAACCATGAGCCTGAGAAATGTGTACGAGTAGACCATTGGGGGATGGATAAAAAAGATAGAAAGGTGAGAAAGATAGTACATACCATTTTCCTTGGCACGGAAGGGGCCGGAGGCACCAGAGAAGTGGCGAACAAGAGTAGAACGGTCACAGTCTACAGAATTCTGCAAACTCCGCAGCTGTAGAACCAGGTAGTGTTAAGAAGGATATCACGACTCAATGTAGTATTTTAATGATTAATAGGTAAATCAAATATTCCTACAGTTGTACACTACTGTGGTCAATGCCTACGAGGTCTGAACCAAACTAAAATGGATATGGGTAGCAGCAATTCGCAGAGTAAAATTACATCCGTATCACATATTCTGAAACAGTGAATGCCATGAACATTCCAACATCTGTGCCTCTACGACACTACCAACCCCTGCTCTCACTTAACAGGTAGTACCTACCAGTAGATGTAGGAATGAGAACAGGGCGAACACGGCGCACCGAACAGCGAATCGACCCCCATCAAGGAGAGATTCGCAGCATACGGGGATGAAAACCGGGAAATCGTGCCCTTCTCCGGTGGCCCAATCCACCAGACCCGACCATTACAAGACGGAAAGGCGGGTTGAGCAGAACGGCGGATTACCCGACAATTACAAGAGGGAAAGGCGGGTCGAGCAGATCGGGGAGGATTTCCAATACTTTTGGACGAGCAGAGCATATAGACAATAAAAACAGGGAGATGCGGACGGAGGGTGAGAGGGGCTAAACCTTGCGGGAGTGGCGCAGAAGTTGAGCGGCAGACATGGCGATCGGAGGCGGGGGCAATGGTCTATCTCCTCTGTCAAAGGGGAGCGGCGGCGGCTGAGGAGGAGATCGGAGGGGGGGAAAGGAGATGGGTGTGCGGCCCCAATGGTTCTCTCTCTCTCCTCCTTGGTTTGGGTGGGGCAGGGGCAGCCTACTGCGACTTGGCCACCTTCCTATTTTATTACTGTATTTTTACGAGTATCTTTATAAACATCTCCATCTATACTCTCCAAAAAAAAAAAAAATTGAATTCCGAACATCCAATCATGTTCGTCCACGTGACAATCATCTTTTCCTCTCTCTCTCTCTCTCTCTGAATTTTCCAGAATTTCGTTCATATGTATTTCTCACAGCTTAGTTTGTTTGACATGAACAGAAATGATTCATCTCCAAAGAATAAGAATAAAAGTAATAATATATGCCATGGGAGGTATAACAACACCCTACTCTACGTAGCCACCATTTCTTACACTAGAATACATCTCTCTTCTATCCTTCTCCAAAAAAAAATGGACTGGGGTGCCTGTTTCTTTCTTTCTTTGCGCTTCAATATGGACTTGGGATGGACCACATTATCTGTACAGCGCCATCCACATGCAGCTATTCTCATTTCAGTATGCAAGTAAACAAGGGACACCCCAAACTCTTTCCCTTCTCTATAGAACCCAGCATTGTTGTACAGCTCCTCCGATGCACCTCGCTTTGGCCCGGTTCTGGCATCCCCTTGATCAACCGTAAGCATCCATCCGCTCCAGGTTTCCGGAACAATCGGGGCTTGCGATGCCATGTGTGTTAAATTAAAAATCATGACTTGATACGGTCATGCCAAGCGCTCAGAGCTCCACCTCATGGAGATCCTCTGTCAATCCATTGAACTGCACAGATGAGCTGCTGTTGGAACGACTATGAGAGGGCCTGCTGCCAGGCACCACCATGGTCTGCCCATCAGGTGATCTACCGCCTGCAATACCACTAAACTGCTCAGAGTATGTTCCGCTCCATGATGCTGCTCGCGATCTCGAAAATGAGCTGCTGCTGCTGCTTCCTGCTGACACCCCGGAACCCTGCTGAGGAGTGGAGATGCTGTCCATACTCGGGTGCCGATGAATTGTCGAGGGTGTTGCTGCTGAAAATTCTGCCGATGGCAGCCATGAAGAAAATGATGTCTCTGCTGGTGGTGAGGCCGAACGCTCATCATGGTGCAAGGCTTCACTCTGTATCTCTGCTGCTTGGTGAGGCATCTGGTCCGCAGAAGCAGCTGCCGCAGTCGGCATGAAGAACTTGGCACCAGCAGGCGGTGCCACAGAAGGAGCAGCTGGTTTGTTATACGATGGCACCGTTCCCGATGCACCGACCTTATTAAACGTGTCCACGTATCTTAAATGAAAAAAAAAAAGAGAGAAGATCCATCAGCTCTCCAGTTAATATTTTTCTATAGCAATATAGCGAAAGGATTGAAAGTAAATGACAATACAGTTGAATTACCTAGACCTGACACCCATTCGCCCACGAGCAGAAAACTGGTTCTGGCTGGGTGGAATTGGCGGCATCCCAAAACCATGCTCTGGAGAATTTGAGGACTTCCATTCCGTGACTCCATCCGGGGGACCATGGCTTCCACTCATGGGGCCATTCAACTTATGGCCTGGCAAACCATTCTGGAAAGATGATTTTGATGGAGGTGGAGGTAGCGGAGGCTCCTCAGCAGGAATGGCAGCTCCTTCTTCCACCCACCGCTTCAACTTTTCATCGTAGTAAAACTTGTTCTGCTCCCCCAATTTTGCCTTCAGAAAAGAAATATGACTTTTGGTTAGAGTTGTGGATACAAGAGAAAAACATCTGAACATAGACGTTGAGATACTCAGTGGTTGGCAAGTACCTGGCGGTGGGATTTTGATACCAATCCCATGGTCTTCTGCAGCGTGGAACCTAACCAACCAAATCGGGAACTACCTGATCCTGAAGCACCGCTCTGAGTGCCATCCGATCCGGATCCCTGTTGAAATTTCCAAATCAGAGTGAGGTGGTGGAAATGGAATCATTCCAACTCAACGTTCACTTGGCAGAAACTAATCCTTCTTTAAGTTTCCCTTCCTAATTAAGATATCGGTACCTGTTTTGGGGTTCTGCCAAAGTCCGGCTCAGAAACACTTCTGTTGTGTGCAATTTTCCTACCAGTGCCACCATTACTATTCTCGGCTATTTCACTCATAGACTGCATTGAAGCAGATGGCATCAACGATGACATGGCCATTATGGATTGGCTATTTCCAAATTTTGCAGCTGCAGGCGCAAAGTTGCTCTCTCTATCACTAACAGAGCCCTGTGGCAAAGGTGGAAGTGGTGCAGATGGTGTACCCATCATGCGTGATATAGATTTATCAAGCGATGTGAAAATCTTTCCTACAAGGTTTGCTGGCGCAAGATTTGTACCATACCCACCCTACAGAAAAGAAAAAATGTAAGTTAATAATAAATGGACAAATGAAGAGAGAGAATACCATATATAGTGCAAAAAGAGAGATAACT
This sequence comes from Tuctoria greenei, assembly GCA_036927565.1. Classification (NCBI taxonomy): domain Eukaryota; kingdom Viridiplantae; phylum Streptophyta; class Magnoliopsida; order Poales; family Poaceae; genus Tuctoria; species Tuctoria greenei. Next base: position 219,610,600 of record JAYESD010000004.1, on the reverse strand, counting down.
TTGAAACAGTATGGCCCTACCTGCTGGTGAGTCCGTATCCTTTCTTCCAGGGAAGAAAATAATTGTTTCCAAGTCTCCAATTCAGGGGCACGGCCAGAGGCTTTCAGCACCTTCATTGATGCTTGGCAATACCTGAAAAAAATAAGATCCAACTGGATCATGATGTGCAAATATAGAGCCTAGGGAAAGTGCCGAGTCATTCACTTGCTATGAACAACAACCATACCTCAAAGAATCAGAAATCCTGCCCACCTCTGCTAGCATGTATGCATATATCAGCTTATATGGCTGAAAGGGTAGCAGGATATACTGAGAATTACCAAGAACCTTCGCGTATTCATAAACCTCTGTCCTCTGTTATTTGTGATTTAAGAATATTAATACAGACAGTGGCAATGGAAAACGAACCAAGAAATGAACATGCGCAATTCTGCCGATACATCCATGTAAAATTGTCTAAAACATGTCACATCTATGATCTATGATACCCTTCGCTAAACAACAAAAGAAGGGGGTAAACATTTCAAATAAACATGCACTCTATAAATAACTTTGCTAGTAAAGCAGACAATTAAGGACCTGAATGGCTTCAGGGCTGGCATATGTTCGAGGACATTTCAAGTGGTCTGCACCAATGAGGCATAACCTTGCACTTTCCGAGTATGAATCAATATTTAGTTCAGCAACCAAGTAGCAAGAATGAGCAGCTGCAACCTGTATCAGACTCTGTGTAAGGCCCTTGATCACACACAAAAAGAAGTCTAATCTACAAATATGCATCATGCAAACCTCGTATTTCTCTTTCCAAAGGCAATCACCAAGGTGGGTAATTACTAGATCATCGCCTTTTGTCCTGTTTGCAGTTACAATAGCCAAATTTTCCTCCCAATCATCCAGCATGCCATTAGGACCAGACTGTGTCACAAAGACAACAAATTATGAACACCGAGTCAAAGTAAACACAAACAAAAATATAATACCAATAAACATCACCAAAAAGTCATGATATTGCACTGAACAAGACAATAGTGTATTGCACATGAGTCAGGCAATGAAACAAAAAATGGTATGGGAAAATTTTCTACAGTTTTGAACTCTGTGTAACCACTACTTAATGATAAAAAACTCAAAATAATAATACATCTGCATCTACTAACTGAATGGGTCATTAACTTGGCATGTACCTCCATATATTGATGGTATGCACCTAGTGTAGCATAGTCGCTGTTGATGTTGTTCTGTACAGTAAAGACATCGGCAGGTTGTCCAGCAATGAGAAGGCACAATGTTCGCAGGGGTGACCCAGACACAAAATGGGAATGAGCCATTTTCTTTACTGTATCCACATAAAACTGCACCACCAGTACAGGTAACAATGAAACTAAGTAACTAGATTACAACAAAAAAATGGGGGCTTAGACCATGTCAAACAGACCTGATCACCGAGTTGTAAAGCCAGTATGATTGCAGGTCCCCAAAATTGGCCTCCCTGGGCACACTGAAGGGCTTCCTTTCTTCTCCCGGAAACTAGAAGATTTTGGACCTCTTGTGCAACAGCCTAAAAGCATACTAATTGGTCTCAAGCGAGGAGATGTGGCTAAAAAATAAGAAGGCATTTTGAGTATGAATAAGAATTACCTGAATCTGACTTTCTGGGGGGATATTTTTCATGCAGTGCACAACAGATCCGTGATCCCCTATATGAACCCTACTTTTCTTACACGATGAAAATAACTTGGTTACTGCCATTTCCGGACCATTTGACTCCTGATATCAAGAATCCATAAAAAAGTTAGGTGCTAACTACAGAAATCGAATAAATAGTTAATTTATCCAATAAAGATTCTAAAAGTAAACAATTAAATTCAAATTATTCAACTATTGAAAATAAACGAAATCAAGCAATATTTCATATTTTCATATGATAATGTTAATAAAATAAACTAAGATATTCATAAATTTTGCAGGTGTCACCTACTGTACGTGAGGAAACTATAGACCATATGATTATATACGCTGATCAGTAGATTCAGTTGTTTATTTAATTTAGGAATTCCGGTTTACACCATAACTGGGTCAGAGCAAGAGATAAAGTACCTCTTGCGGGTCAGAGCCGAAAGGTGATCGTAGTTTCCCGTAGTGTTGACACATTATTTTCAGCAATGAAATAAGCAACTTGCGTGTATCACCTCTCTGGAAAGCACTGGCAGAAGATTCATACCATGCAATCATCTCATCAAGCCACTTATTCACATCCTTCGATGCAACACTTCCACCAACAAGAGGACCAGGAACAGATTGATGACATAAAGCGCGGAAGTAACTAAGTACACCACTATTAGTGCTGCTTGCTGGATCAGATTTATCAACAACCTCTGATAGATTAAGAACTGACACTGTGCCACTAGAATTTCCCTTAAATTGAAAAAAAGGAAATATTTAGAAATTCCAAATATGTAATCTTGCTTTGGTAGATGATTTATTATACAAGAGAAACTATTGTGATACCTGATTTCCACTGTTAAAGTTTGTGGCCATTGAGCTGCTTGCTTTCATCACTATAAGTTTTCCTCCAAAACCAAAAGAAACAAGGGCATGTGGCGGCCGTCCTGCTGATGACCTCCCTTCATGAGGGGAGGGACCAAATTGCATGTGTGAAGCGTGAGCACCAAAGAACTGTTGCTGAGTGAAGTTCGTAGAGTTCTCAGTACCCAAATAGCTGTTTGACAAGTGCCCTTGCTGATATGCATTTGCTTGTTTCTGGCCATGGTACATGCTCTCCTTCGAGGCAAGGCCTTGTGCATTCACAACACCATTGACATCGGCAGCATAACCATGGTTTGCAGAAGTCTCAAATCCCATGTAACTGTTGAGCTGATCTGAAGAAGGTTGGGATGCCATGTAACCAGCCTGTTGAACTGAAGAAGTTTCAAAACCCTTGTAAGTGGCCTGGTGAACTGTGGAAGTTTCAGATCCCTTGTAACCAGGCCGGGATCCGGTGGAAGGCATGAACCCCTTGTAACCAGTGGAAGGTTCAAATGCCTTGTAATCGCTCTGGTTACCAAGGGTAGGTTGAAATGCCTTGTAACCTCCCTGGCTGCTCGTAGATTGTTCAAATACCTTGTGGCTGGTCTGGTGACCCGTCACAGGTTCAAATCCTTTGTAACTGGCCTGAAAGGAAGTGGAAGGTTCGATTGCGTTGCAACTGGATTGATGACTTTCTGTTGAATTGTAACCAGTATGTTGGATTGACGTTTCTAAGCCCTCACGGTGATCTTCAACTGTGTTAAGACCAACCTGGTGGCTCGTAGAGGAGCTGGTACTCCCGGCATTTGCTTGCTGATGAAAACCATAGAAGCTACTTGTGCGGCTACCATCAGTAATGGTTTCAGACTGCATAGCGTTAGCAAAAGCATCAGCCTGCCCTTGGCTCTGATGAGTGTAACTATTCGTGAAGGTATTATGTTGGGCTACCTGATTGTTGTCGGTTTGGGTGACACTATAATCCATCACGGCAGATGGTGCATCTACGCTGTAGTTTGCGCCATTCTGAAGCGCACCGGCTGTCCCAGCCTGCATGGAGGCTTGCTGGTAGGACTCGAGCGAGTGCCACTGCTGGGTGTTGGTGTCGAAGTACCAACCGGGGTACTCTGCATAGAAGAGCATGTTGGGTGGGTACTCTGGGACCGTGGCCTCCTCAGCAATGGTCTCGAGCGCAGAATTCTGCAGGTATGAAGCATCATGTTGCTGCCCAGATGTATGAAAGCCGTCGTGAACCTGGTACCACTGCTGTGTGGCCTGGTCGTAGTTCCACCCTGGGTACATGGTCTCGAGATACTTGGGATCTGTGGAGTCAATAGCAGGGCTGCCGCTGTGCTCCAGGTGCCCATCAGCGGCGCTACGGTTGGGACTGCCGGCAAAGAAATCGTGATCCGTCGTCACCTGAGTGGGCAAGGCAGCGTGATTTGAGACACCGGCCGCGGAGGAATCCAGGGCATCAGCGGCGGCGAGATCGGCAAACGGGTCAGGCCCATCGTCATCGGCTGCAAAGGAGGCCCACTGCACCTGCTTGACGGCGGTGCCCTTCCCTGAGGGCGGCGACGGAGCCTCCAGAAGGGATGGGTCGCCGAGGCTGTTGATGTCGGAGACGGGGCGAGGCAAGGCGGCGGCGGCGGCCTCGGGCACTTGGACGTTGGCGGGAAGAGGGTCGGGGTCATTGTCGTGGACAAGCTTGTGGAAGAAGTCGGCGTCGGTGTGGTCGTCGGCAGAAGCCATGTTTGTACGGAAGGAAGGAAGGAATTCGATCTCGGGGTGGATCTAGGGTTGCTTCCCCTGCTTGCCGGATGCGGAGAAAAAGCTTACCGGCGCCGGATCAGAGGAGAGGAAGCCTGGCTGGCTGGCGGTTACGGTCACCAGCACCACCGCTACCACAGCCAACGCACGTCCGGCCACCACCCGCCGTGTTCTCTCTCTCCTTTTCCTCTTCCTTTTCTTTTGGTTTATGAAGCAGCTAGCATTATGCTTCCTCTCCTCCTCGGTTTCGGTTTTGTTTTCCTTCCAAATTTTGTTGCCCTGTTTTAAATTTTAGACAAATAGAAGATATATTTGTTTTGGGAACATGGAAGGTTTTGTTGCAGTGAGTCGACCTGTGCCTGATTAAAGACGGACGGACGGGGACCTCCTCACACACGTGTTGCTTGTTGGTGGGTGCGTGCCTGTCTTATTAGGGCGGAGCATGCCTTGTAAAATCTACACTACAGTATTTTCATAATCTCAAACACACACAAGGCCTCATGTTGATATGACGTCAAAGCATCATCAAGCAGACACACACAGAGGTCTGAGACTGTAAAAGCTTTCACGTATTATCAGGTTTGAGGAAGAGACAACCTCCCTCTTGCTTATTTTGCAAAGAGGTTGATTCCAACCCAAAAACTCCAAGACATAAATGGAGAGACTTCCATTGGTCTGTGATAGACATACAAAAGTGAGATACTCGCCTTCTAAAACGAAATAGGCACTGTAAAGCGTTCAGCATTCTCTTCCGTAACAAAAGGTTGTGAAAAACGATCTGAAAAGGCAGTCAGATAGGGACGCCGTAATTCACAATCTTTGAGAGGGCGGTGTTAAGCAATCTCTTCTCCTTCTTGACCTGAGAAGCTAGACCAGAAATCTGCAATACGAGCAAAAAAACATATCTGCATGAGAAGCATAGATCCAATAGAAGCAGACCTGTCAGTTGCAAAAAAAATCTAAGTGACAGAGGTACAAACCTCTGATCGAAATTCAGATGCATGTGCTCTGGGAAGCTGATCAAGAATGCCTTTCAGACCTAGTAACACACAATTTATCGTATCCAAAAATCAAGATAAGATACCAAAGGTCAAATGACGCCAAACAAAGCAACAACGTAGAGCGGAATTCTTACATACCTACTGCTTGTCTTTCAATATCACTGATCTGGTTCAACTCACCTTGAATGGTGCGCCCTTCCTCCCTAAGAAAAAAACATTTCTATGTTACACTAGAGCAACAGAAAATCAAATAAGCAATCAGAGGGTTGAAAGAGAGAAAAATGCCTGAGTGTATTCCATCCTTTTTGAAATCTTTTTTCTGCAGTAGCTGCTCTATCCTGGATTCCATATGTAATATATCAACAATGAATATCATCGGTCGTTAAGATACACAAGTCAAAGACAAATGGCTCCATTGTCTTCAAATAAACCATTTACCATCAGTTTTTGGCTTTCATTGGAAACAAGATTGACAGTTTGCCGCATGTTGTTCACTTCAGCTTGTACGCCTGAAAGTAGGGTCTGCAGCACAGAAACTTACGTTACTACCAATTTAATTTCCTTGTTAATTTTACGAAAAACCCTGTAAGTATTTTACTTTATTTTATTTTGGGATATGCATATGCTCAACTTTCAACTGATGGGTTGCATCTGCTAAAGTAAAATATAAATACTTGTATCAGGGCATTATTATGTAAATCATAAAGCATGTTGTGTTATAAAGTTCTAGTTAGTCACTCGCCAAGTAAGGAACTGACAACTTCTAAGCAAGATGGTGAATGCAACCTTACATAGTACGAAGCTGACAAAAAACTTTACAAGAATCATGTGCTACAGTGTTTTTGAGGCAACCCTAGGCGTCCAGGCGCTCCCGCCTGGACGCCATGACTGGTCGCCTTGGCGTCCAGGCGCCCTTTTAAAACACTGTGTGCTAATCAAACTGACATTTAGTTCTTACCTCCTTGCTTACAAACATGCGCCGTACACGTTGGATCAGGTAGCTCCTTGGCCCTGCAAGAATTCATCCATATTCAATTTACAGGATAGAGGGCCCTGTTTTCGGTGTCAATCATAGAATAAAAATTTACAGTGGATCAGCAAGTCAACAACTTCAAAATTCTGTTCCATGAAATGCTTGGGAGCTAAGTATAAGATACATCATCGGAACTGAACTTCAAAAAGTGCTTAAATAAATTCCACCAAAACACGAACAGCGTGTTCACATAGTTTAAACCAATCAGAAAAGATAGTGTACTATATTAGCAAGTTGCGTTTAGGACACTTATGTTCTTTAGACAAATAAAATTTGTTTTACTAGAATGCAATGTGACACAAGAACTGACCAAGGTCCAATGCAAACTGCTGAAATTATTTCAATGTAGCAACAAAAAAGCAATTGAGTTAGAAGGAAACGATATTACTTTTGAACAGCACAATCCCAGAAAGGGTTGCGGAGCCTGCAGCAATGCCTGGATGCATTATTGCCATGACAACACCCTCTGCAACAAAAGAGTTAAACAATCAATGCTTCAGAAAATGCAGAACAAGAGCATAATTTCACCAACGAAGCCATAAGTATCAACGGCCTGTTAAATTACAAGCCACGAGTACATGCATGCTCTTTGTGAGACAAACGGCATAGACATGATACCTTTGATCTTTCCAAATACCAGCTGCTCATGAGCCGAGTACTCCTTCTTTACCCATTCCAAATCCTCCTAGGAACACAACAGTAAAAGGATTGAGTCAAGCCTAGATCGAAGTGGAAGCAATGAGGGCCAAGACGGGGTGGGGTCACCTTGGCGAGAAGGGCGAGGTCGGAGGCGGCCGCATAGGCGGAGGACGCGGCCGTGGAGGACGCAGAAGCTGCCGCGGAGGCCGATGAGGTGGCTAAGGTAGCGGCGGCGTCTAGGGCAGCCTTGGCGGCGTCGGTCTTCTCGGCGCCGAAGGACTCGACCCAGCGGGAGAAGTCCGCGGCCGCAGCCGCAGCGGAGGAGGCGGAGGAGGCGACCATGGATGAGATGGATCCGCCCTCCGTCTGCGCTGGCGGCAGGGGCGGGGGCGGTGATTCGCCGGAGCTGGTGGGCGCGTCTGCCATGGTGGTGGTGGTGGTGCGGCGTCGGATCGAATGGACCTGAGTTCACCGAACCTACCTACGAGAAAATAAGAAAGGATGGCGTGTTCCCGTAGTTACGCCTCCTCAATTCATAACACGGTTTTTTGTTCAGCTTCAGAATTCACATTCTAGTTTTTCAGGATTGTGAAATCTGATACAGTGAAAATCTAAGGGTCAAAAAAGAAAATATAAAGCTTGTTTGTTTTAGATTTCAGAATCCATCTTTCAGTCACTTACAGTGGACCATAACGTCAAATGTTTATGCCACGATCTAGCAAAAATTAGTCCTGAGCAAATCGTGAGATTGTAAATTCTGGAAAGACAGATTGTATAATTCAGGCTTAACAGCTAAGGGTGTGTTTGGTTTGGAGACGAAGTGGGACGGGACGGATCCATCCCTGTTTTTAGGGATGTGATGATTCTATTTTCTGTTTGTTTTAAGAGGGATGAGATCGTCCTTGTTTTTTGTTTGATTCATAGGATGGGAACGAGGATAATGTACAAGAGGTGACAGAAGATGAAAGAATTGAAGTGGGACGAACTCATCACTTCAGTTTTGAAGGGATCAATTCATCCCGAATCATAAGGGAATATTCTCTTACGGGGATGGCTCCATCCCGCTAATCTCCAAAACAAACACCACTACAAATAGAATCGACTCGTCTCATCCCACTTCGTCCCACGAACCAAACACTACCTAAGGGCATGCTTGGAACATAGGAACCAGAAATGTAGGAACGGGAAAAAACACAGGATTGAAGAAAATACAGGAATGGGAAAAGTAAGAAAACTACGGGAATGAAAAACAAAGGAATTGGGAATTCTTGTTGTCTGGATTACAGGAATTTGTAACGTAGAAATTGGAAGATAAAAAAATCATTAGAACTAGATTCTAGATTATATAAAAGATAAATTACACAATATGTTATATTTCACTGATTAATGAAGGTTGTGATTATTAAACTACATATCACACTGCCACAATATAACTTAGGTGCCCAAAATAAATATGTTTTCTATTTTTTTTTGGAGATATATGCAGATGCACTCAAAGTCTATCTGTGTGACTCTAGCATTTAACATAGATTGTCTTGCGGGTTCCACCTGTAAGTGGAACAACCACTTCTTCTTCTTCGTTGAGCCAATCAGGCAAAGGTAAAAAAACAACTGAACGCCATTGTTGCTCTTTGGAGCTCTTGACTGTACCATCTATAACTGTGTCAGACCTTGAAGAATAGCAAAATCGGTTGAGAGATGAGCGATTTAACGGGATCTAGTGTCAAATATGTCAAAATGAAGGTTCCTCATAAGATTTTCCAACTCTTCACAAACTGGTTAGCACCAAAATCTTGCACTGATTGACAGAGGTGAGCTAATAGAGGTGGGAAGAAGCAGCCAGCAAGATTTTCCTTTGTTTTGACTGGATGTTTCATTTCCTTTGATTTGTACATCCTCAGATTCCTTTCCTCTGGAAAGTAAGCCACGGTTCCCTTGTTCCAAATGTGTGCATACGGTTCTTTTCCTCAGGAATCATTTCTTACGTATTTCCTTTGAAAATCCTTGGTTCCAAACGCGGCCTAAAAGATTGTACTTCATCCGTTTCTTTTTATAAATGAATCCAAAATCCACAATATCAAATTGAAAACAAAATTGGTCATGGGAAAATGAGGTGTGTCGACGTGTTCTTTTGGTGGTTTGCGCCCTCGTTCTCAATTTTCATACATACAATGCTAAAAAAACAGTTAACGCTCGCTCACTCAAATTCATCGATTTGAAGCCTAATTGGTTTGAAGAGCATCCAGGTCTGCGTGATCAAATCCAGGGGCATGCAACCTTTTGCTTTGCTTTGTTTTATCTTCTTTCGAAAGTGCCGAAGTTATTCTTTCCTTCGACTGAGCGATTCTCGATTAAGCAGTAGCAGCTGGATGGTCAACAACAACATCGTCTACGCATAACTTCACGCTGTATTTTGAGTTACACGACATTGTACTAACACACTAATTACTAGTAGTACAAAATTAAGTAACAAACTGCAGCATCAATAGTGCCATTTTGGCCTCAACTCTTCCTCCTCATCCGTCAACTCCTGATACCGATACCATTGCGATGCTGGTTTACCAACAGGTAACGGTGGACGGACAAAGATCTCCACTGGTTTTGGTACATGTACCGTCAGATGTAGTTCACCGTCGTCACATTCCCCCTCGATGTTTTCATCAGGGTTACTTGATGGCAGACCGGCCGGTTCAACCGAAATCCACCCAAGTCCAGATATTGCAATGTCACAAGCAGGTCTGCATACAAAGATATATTATGTACAGTACAAAACAACAACTAGTTCTTTTCTTTTATTATCCAGATACCAGATAAAATATAACAACATTGTAAAACAACCTACGCTACCAATAAACTACTGGCATGGTACTGACCATAACATGAATGTTGGGTGAAGCTATGACTTCAGTGTTACTTGCAAACATTACCTATTTCGGTCTTCATATTTTATCTTCAACTCCCGAACACCTTCAAGCCCCACCCATTCTTCAGCTCTCTCCTTACCGGTTGGTGGGGTCAACGTAACTCCAACTTGACTCTGAAAAGGAAAAGGAAGAGCAGGGTCAGAGAAAGAATGAATGCACACGTTTCAGTTTCAGATAAGCAGGGTTTAGGAAAAAAACAAATTATGTTAAAGACAATTCAATTCACCAATAGAAGTTTCTGTAAGCACTGAAGCGGTCAAAAATGTAAAACGGATTCTTCACGGGCAAAGTTAAGTATACAAATTCTATAAAATAGAGAACACAATAGGAGGAAGGGAGGGAAGACAGAGAAGCTTATCGCTGTAAAATTCACATATGCTTACCTTGTAGAATTGATCTGCTTCTGTGATTGGGACCATATTAATCTTCAGCTTCTTGGGTCCATAGAAGGTCAGCCGTGAGCGCGGAAGAGCCTAAGTCGTGACTGATTATCAGTTCACCTTACAACTGGCAAGCAAGAATTCTAGACATCACGGAACAAAAGTTCTAATGTGAGGTTGAGCTCATTTAGGTACCTTGACAACATCAATACGGACCAGCCCTGCCCAGAATAATGAATTCCCACTCAATGCACTATCTGTATCATTGGCCTAAACATAACATCATGTTCTGAAGGAAAATATGAGTGCGGAAGTTTTAAGAAAGTAACTTGCACTGCACAGAAGGAAATATACATACAGGATAGCACCGCCCTTTCAGACGACTCTGGGGTGCAAGAGAAGGCAGATCATCAGCATGAATAACTGCTGCTTGCCTATGATGGAGGTGGACTCCAGGTGTATCGTATAATTTCTGCGTGAAAAGGTCCAGGATATGTAAGTTCTTCCAAATGGATTTCTAAAGTAGGATGCAAATGCAAATATGCAATATATTACTACCTCTAGGATCAAAATATTTGACGTTAGGACATCATCTTCTAGTTACTTATTAGTTCATGTGTTTGTCCAAAACGTCAAATAAAAAAGAACAGAGGTAGTATAATGTAAACCAGAGGTGGCGCTTATGTTGGTGCATTTCATATTGAGCATTATCCTTAGATAAATACAAATGCATTGCATCAACAATTACAGTGACATGCACCTTTAGAGTTTGTAGGTGTTAACATGTTAATGCTAGAAAATTTGAAGTAGAATGGTCAGCAGTGAGATATATGATGCCAGTTTAACTTTCAGTGACCGTGCGACAGATTAGCAGGCAAATATAGCATACATATCTTGTCTGAAAATAAAAAGATCAATTGGGAACATACCCCGCCTCCTAAAAACGCATCAATTTGTATAGGACCTAGGGTTGTTCCAGGAACAGCTGATTGTATTGGCTTGTATTTTTGAGCTGCAGCAGCTACCGGATCCTTATATGCCATTGTTCCTACAGCAGCAGAGTTTGAGTTTCCAACAATTAGTCTGGTAAAGGAAAGAATGAGCAATGGTGTGTACATATTAACAGCTGAAGAAGAGATCAAAGATGATGGTCAAGAATGCTAAAGGCATACTTAGTAAAGCACTGATAAATGCAGATTTTCCAACATTTGCTGAACCCTGTCATGAAGTTTGAAGAAAACAAAATCAGTATAGCATTTATCAAACTGAGACAGGAAAATACAACACCATGTGAGTTCCTACAGACGGTTAATACTTGATGAAGTACATACATAAAAAAGAAATGTGATGAGTGCTTACCAGGATATATACATCTCGGGCCTGGGAAGAAAAGAAACACCATAGTCAAGATTGTGAAATTGGGAACAAGAAAGGGAGGCCAAAATCCCAACCAAAAAATATATGGTGAAATTCATATGGCAGTGGGCACAAAAAAATCTACTCAGATAGACATGATAATGATTGGAGAAAATGGCATAAAAGTGGGGGACAGCTACATATAATAATTAGGAAAAGTTAAGTGTGTAGATTTTACATGCTGACCTTCTTTTCCTGCTGTATCTCTGATATGACACCTGTGATGCCAACCAATGACTTTGAACTTGTCAAATGGACACTAAGGACACTGCAAATACCAAGTAGCAGATGTAATTTCAAATTAGCAGCACGCTTATATGGAATGAAATGGAATAAATTGAAAGTACGGTGGGTGTAGGGAAGGGAGGGACATGTATCCTTACTTCAGCTTCTTTTTGACAACAGAGTCAACAACCCAGTCACCTATGCAATTCAAATCAGTGTCCCTAGGAAGGAGGTCAACCTATGAAAGAAGTGTGGTTCAGCCGGCTGAAAACAGTAACTAAAAACACTGAGAGTGGATAAAAGAATCACACAGTGCAGTACCTTTGTTATGACAAGTATGATAGGATTAGCACCGGCAAAATCACGTACTCGTGATAGGAAACTCCCATTGAAGTCAACTATGTCAACCTGCAAGCACCACAGAAGAGAAAGGAAACTGTTAAGTGTTAAAGAATATGAGCATCCATGGAGTGTGAGTGACAGGTCGACGTTTACCAATTTGACTATGAGTGCTTTCTCATGACGGAGGTAGGAGAGCTTCTCCCGCAGCTGTTCAGCGGAAACAAACTGCTTGCCCCCAGGATAACCGCCATGGCCTCCGACCGCAGTGACCATGTGTCCATGAGACAGCAACTTACACCTTCCGCATAGGATGGTTCTTAGCTGATGGTGCCTCTTCTTCAGGTCGTACGTGGCTGCGTCGACGAATCCCGGGGCGTCTTCCTCCGCCGTCTGCAGCGGCGCGCCGCATCCGTAGCAGGACGCTGCTAGTCCGGAGGGCTTCCGCGCGAGGGCCCGGCGCCTGTCCTTGCGGCTTCGTCGCCTCTCGGCGTCTTGGGGCGCCAGCACGCGCGCGGCGGCCTCGGTGGCGAGCTGGCGGTCGATGAAGCGAGCCCCCCGGGTGGGCGCGGCGGGGCCAACGCCGTCGGGCGGAGGAGCGGGTGCGGAGGTAGCGGTGGTGGCCCGCGCGAGAGTGGAGGAGGGGAAGAGAGGCTTGGAGACCGGTGGTTTGGGGAAGGAGGAGAGGAATGGGAGGCGCGGCGACGCCATCGACGACATCGCCGGAGCCAAGCCAGCCGGAGAGCGCAGGTTGGATAAGTATTTTTCTGTTAGATAAGGATTAGATACTTTTACATCCGGCCCCTTCCCTTCCCTTCCCGTCTTTTGGAAAGGGGCCTCTGAAAGAAAAAGAAGAAGTTGCCGGCCCAAATTGAGGGATAGATTCGAAATTGGGCCGGGCCAGAAGCCCACCAATATGATAGTGGACCAGGCCACCCGTCCATCCCACGTCTGCTGGCTTTATTTCCATTGGACTCTAGCAATGCATGTCTTGCTACTATTCGATTGGATTCGATTCTTCTCTATACAGTACAGTAGTAGTACAAGCTCTAGCGGCTGCTCCTGCAGCTTTTGGACTCCCTGCCATGGCTGCCTGGCATATCCCTCTCCCTTCTCTTTCTCTTCTTTCTCTTCTCTCTGCTGCAATGTATTGCACTGCATGCATGGGCGGCCGGCCGGCCGGGGCAGCATCGGGTCCGGCGGCGTAAGGTCTCGTCGCCGTCGTCGACATGACTGAAGTGACCCACGTAGCCCTATTCCTTCCCTCCCGCACATGGTACGGCGGTCAACGCAGTTGTCCACTCAACTAAGGACACGTGGTACCACGGCCCCAAAACGGGTTAGGTCCAGCCCGTTCCCCTTCCCCTCACGCCCACCGAAGGACGGACGGACGGACCTCATTTTTGCAATTGCCACCCCATAATTCATTTCGGCGGAGGAGATTACTAATAATTATTCCGTCCAGTGCGGCGCCGCTCCTCGAGCCAATTATAGGTTGGACGGTCGCCGAGATGCACAAATAAGGACATGTCCAAGGGCTGCTTTCCAAAACCGCCACAAGATAAAGCTGCCCCGAGCTAAGGCAGAGAGAGGCGAAATGGAAACCAAACCTGTCCTCTCCTCTTCCCTTCCCTTCCCTTCATTAATAAGGCCTTGAGCCTTCTTCCTCCTCTCGTCTCCTACCCACCCATCCCCATCCTCTCCCCTGTGCCGTACTGTCCATTTCCACTTCCATTTTTTTTTTCCAATTCTTGCGAACTGAGCTTTCGTTCTCCCCTGCTTGTTTGTTGTGAAGCACCCACAGCCAGCCACTGAGCTAGTAGTGCACTCATGTCCTCAGTGGACTGAGGAGAGCAACTCGCTCCGTAGGATTCTACAAACCCAGCCACCTCAGTTCGTCGCCATGCAACCCGGCTACGGTGGCGTCTCCGAGTTCCAGCAGTTCATCATAGACGGCGCCTTCGCCATGTCCGCGCCGCCGCAGCAGCAGCCCTCCGCTCCCGCCGCTTTAGCTCCGGAGCTCGGCGGCCCATTCAGGTACCAGCCGCTGCACCACCACGTCCTGCCGCCGCAGCACCACTACCACACGCCGCCGCACTTCGCCCACTTCACGCACAAGCTGCTCCACCAGGCTGCCGCCGCAGCGGGACACCACCCGCACCTCCAGCTCTTCCAGGAACAGCAACACCATCACCACAAGCCCCAGCCGTCGGTGCCCGCAAGGTGGGCTCCGCCGCAGCAGCAGCACCACCACCACAACCTTGGCTTCGACGTGGAGGCTGCCGTGCCGGAAAGCTCCGGGGCCGCCGGCGGGAGCACGGCCTCGGGCGGCGGCGCACCTCCGGGCGTTCCCCCGTTCTTGGCCGCCGCCGCCACCATGAACTTCAAGCTGGCCGTGGATGCGGGCGGCGGAAGCGGTGCCACGGGGGGAACGGACGACGGAGGCGGTGGCGGCGGCGGGGGAAGCAGCATGATGCTTCATCACGTCGGCGGCGACGACGACGCGGCCACCGAGAGCCGCCTCCGGCGGTGGCCCGGTGAGGAGGAGACCTCCATCAAAGAACCAACCTGGTACCTCACTCCGTCTCTGCTCATCTTGTTTTTGGTTGCTCTGCTTCGGATGCTCGGGACGAGGGAGCAGAGGACGACGAGCAATAATAGTGGCATGATTGAGGAAGAAGACACCTGATGCTGATGCTGACGGCGATTCCTCTCCACTCCACTCCTCCCCTTCTGAAACAACTTTTTTTTACGATGATT
Organism: Tuctoria greenei; assembly: GCA_036927565.1. Lineage (NCBI taxonomy): Eukaryota > Viridiplantae > Streptophyta > Magnoliopsida > Poales > Poaceae > Tuctoria > Tuctoria greenei. The sequence continues at coordinate 219,595,590 of JAYESD010000004.1, read as the reverse complement.
ACCTCACCCAAAAGGGCGACAGACATCCAGAAAAGGCCGCATCTTGTTCTTGCATGCAACACAATTCTACGGATCTTTTTCATTGCCAAAACAAAAAAAAATAGATTCTATGGATCTGCAATTAAGTTCTTTCTCACCAAGCAATTCTCTTGCTTGTATGCATAAATGACATGCAGGCGGCCGCTCGACATCGACTGCTTGCACAGCACGAGCAGCAGCAGCAAGAGGGCCGGCAAGCAGAAGGAGGAGTCGGCTACGCCGGCTCCGGCCAATTACTTCAAGAAGGGAGACGACAGTGCTGCTGCGCCCACTGGCGGCAACTACAAGCTGTTCAGCGAGCTGGAGGCCATCTACAAGCCCGGGAACGGCGGCGGCGCCCAGGCTGGTTCCGGTTCCGGCCTCACCGGCGACAACGCCATTCTGGAGCCGCCGCCCGTGCTGCCCGACCTCCCGCCGGGCGCGGCGGCTGCAGACGCGCCGCAGATGAACACGTCCGACACGTCGGCCGGGGAGGACGTGGCCGCGGTGGTTAAGCAACCGCAACCGCAACCGTCGTCGGACGCGACGCGGCGCAAGGGGAAGCGGCGGCGGCAGCAGGAGCAGCTCAGCGCGTCGGCGTCCTTCTTCGAGCGGCTGGTGCAGCGGCTGATGGAGCACCAGGAGAGCCTCCACCGACAGTTCCTGGAGGCCATGGAGCGCCGCGAGCGGGAGCGCACCGCCCGCGACGAGGCGTGGCGCCGGGAGGAGGCCGACAAGCTGGCGCGCGAGGCCGCTGCGCGCGCGCAGGACCGCGCCGGCGCCGCCGCCCGTGAGGCCGTCATCATCGCACACCTCGAGAAGCTGTCGGGCGAGTCCATGAGCCTCCCGCCGCCGGCCCCTGACGCCGTGGGCAAGGAGATGGTGGCCTACGATCAGCAGGGCGGCGGCGGCGGTGTGCACCTGAGCACGTCGTCGTCGTCGCGGTGGCCGAGGCACGAGGTGGAGGCTCTGATCCGGGTGCGGACGGGGCTGGATGGGCGGTTCCAGGAGCCCGGGCTGAAGGGCCCGCTGTGGGAGGAGGTGAGCTCGCGCATGGCGGCGGCGGGGTACGGGCGGAGCGCCAAGCGGTGCAAGGAGAAATGGGAGAACATCAACAAGTACTTCCGCAGGGCCAAGGAGAGCGGCAAGAAGCGGCCGTCGCAGGCCAAGACGTGCCCCTACTTCGACGAGCTGGACCGCCTCTACTCCCGCTCCACCGACGCCGACGGCAAGGGGAAGCAGTGCCCCGACGCCGACGACGGGGACCAGAGTAATAATAATAACAATAATGAGGCGGTGGTGAATAAGCAAGCAGCGGAGGACGACGGCGATGGATCGGAGACGAAGAGCAGGATGGCGTTGGCAGAGGGATGATGAGAGCGACCGAATTAAGCGGAGAGCTAGCCGTGGACTAGGCGATGATCATCGCTCTTAATACCAGCTGGTCGATCTATAGTCCTTAATTTGCTTTGTTGTTTGCACTAGCTAGATAGTATGATCTTTCTTGTTTTTGAACTTGTTGTTAGTACCACTTCCAGCTTATATATGCATGCTTATTATATAGATGTGATCATCTACATTATATGTTAGAGATTAATCACAACTGCGATTGCGTTGTTGCTATATTATCCAAGTTAATTGTTGAGAAACTAGGGCTAGTAGTATGAGAAATTTGGGGTGGTGGATTCCTTTGTGGAAACTTGTGAGACCAGGCTATAGGTGGCCAACGGGCCGTGCCGGGCCGACCCGGCCCGAGCCTGGCCGGGCTCGTGCCTAAAAAACTTGGGCCCGGCACGGCCCAGGAAAAAACCGGGCCGTGCCGGGCCGGCCCACTGGTCAGGGGTCCAGGCCCAGGCACGGCCCGAGCCCATTTTAACCGTGCCGGGTCGTGCTGGGCCATACCGGGCCGTGCCGGGTCGGGCCGGCCCGTAGACAATTTTAGTTAAAAATATAATAAAAATAACAGGAAAATCACTATTCGGGTCTAAACGGGTCGTGCCGGGCCGGGCCACCCGGCGGGCCGACCGTGCCGTGCCTAATCGGGCGGTGCCGACAAGCCCGACGGGCCGAAGATCCAGGCCCAGGCACGGCCCGTGTCGTGCCTCGGGCCGGCCCGGGCCCGATTTTTTCGGGCCGGGTCGTGCTCGTGCCGGGCCATTTTTGTCGTGCTTCGGACTGGCCCGTTTGACCCGGCCCATTTGGCCACCTCTAGACCAGGCCAGGCCAAGAGGAAGGCTATGTGTACAAGTATAGAAAATGCCAGGTGGTACGGTTTCCAAGAAAAAGTGTGACGTCAGTGAAGGACGGGTGTGGGGTCATCTTCGTTGGACATGTCAGGCTCGAGGACCATCTTTAATCCCAAGCTTTTCTTCTTTGCACACACTTGATCCCCTTTGTTTTTTTTTTCGAAGGACGCATCCATCCTTCTCACATTCTACCCCGTACTTGACAGTTTATCTCTTTGTAATTCATTTTAAATTACAAAATGATAAACTTTCAATAACGAAGAAGTACAAACAACTTTTATTAATTTATTTCTAGATTTTTTATTGTCTGAAACGACAATAGTAATATATAATAAAACACCTGTTATCTTCAGCAAGGAATTGCCAACACGTACATTAATAGCTGCCTGTCGTACAAAACATTTCAAATTCGATACATGTTGCGCCACAATTGGCCCACGCCATGCATGAATTTATTGTACGCGTGTGAAGACAGAGACGAAAACCCGACATGCATGTGGATGGAACACATAGAAACAAAATGTCACTATAAGACATGCGCAAGGGATGATCGGTTTAAAATCTAAAATGTTACGATAAATTTTTGAAGACGGAAAGAGTACTCTTGATTATATTGTTTCATTTTCACTATCATCACCGTCGCGCAGTTCGTGAGATATATGGCGGCCAGGCACGCATTCATCAAGATCAATTACGTGATATGATGCGTGTACTTCATGATGTAACCATGCATGCATGGATCAGTTTGATATGTATCGTTTTCTCGCACACGATATACTACTTTATTTCTAAATAATTATCGTTTTAGACAACTAAAAGAACTAGAAATAAACTAATAAAGATTGTCCTAACGACAAATAAATTCAAACAGGGAGAGTAATTAATATGTACTCCCTCCGGTTCTAAAAAGGAAGTCGTTTTGGACATGATCTCGCATACCAAGAAGTCATTAACTATAAGTATTTTTTCCATGTTTACCCCTATTAAATATGTTCAGTGACTTTCAATGTTGAATCTTCTAGTCCTGTCCGATTGGTTAGCATCAACCAATTGGGATACATGGTTGCAAGTTTGATCTTCAGATTGTGCATATTTTTTTCATGACTTGCTGTTAACTTTTTTATGAGCCGCGACGCACTGATCTCCCGCGCTGCTGCTAAATGTGCTGGCGCTAATATTTTCATGACCCGCGCTACCGAAAAAAATCGCGCTGCTAACGTGCTGTGGTCCTGCCGCTCATTTGCACTCACCTTTTCGTGACCCGCGCTGGAGTACGTGTGCTGCAGTGGTGCAGCTCACTTCTTTTCCATGCTGTCAGGTGCTGGCGTGCTGCTAAGGTGCTGCTGCCCAGGAGTAAATGCGTGCAGGAACCAAAGGAACAACTCTGCTCACGATGTGCATGCAGAAGGGTATGATAGTCCAAAATACAAATAAAAATACACAATGACATTCTTTTGGCAACTTCACTCAAAGAGCTAGAACGACTTCCTTTTTAGAACTGGAGGGAGTAGGTCCATGTTAGCATTATGAACTTGATTGCTTTGCTTTGAATTGGGAGGTCGATTTGGTCTGGTCTGGTCTGGGGTGTATGAATATTAGTTATGAGAGATGGCGCCTCATGCACCGTCATCATCATACAATACAGCGACCGACACGTGGGACCAGATCTATTCTCATCTTGTCTCCTCCTCTGCTCTGCTCATCGCCACCCCCACACCACACCTCACCGCACCTCCTTGGATTATTCTATCTCTGCCTACCCTTGTCCTCTTCTTGCATTGTTGCTGCAGCAACATACTTAATTAAGTACCTATTCAATATCATTTCTTGATTCCATACTCCTTCCATTTCATTTTATTTGACATTGAGAGGGTATAAAAATATTACTCCTTCCTGTTTCAAAATATTTATCATCGGTTAGTTAAAAAGTGAGCTAATCGGTGACAAAAAATTCGAATATGGGAGGGAGTAAGATGCAGCTGGAATCTCTGTCAACTCGATGGCAGGCTGAAATTTAATTCGAGACCACATCAGGCAGCCAAGTACAGGGAAGAACAACAGAGGAAACCAATAATGCACGCACCTCATGTTTATAAGACTCAGAGTTTTTCACCACAAGGCACAGGCAACGTACGATGCTGATAAATACTGACGGTGATACTTCTTATAATGCAGCGTGACCAGCTCATAGTTTCGGCCAGATAAGGTAATCAGGAAGTAGCAACATACAGAATAGCACGACACCAATCGAATTCTGAGTGCAGTCAGAGAACAGAAGAGGGGAAAGAAAAGATTTATATATGTTCATTACAATACCAATGTTAATAACTGATAGACTCACGAAACAAGAAGGTTCTACTGTATTCGTTTCTTTTGAAAACCAGATATACTACCGCAGGCACATATTTGGTGACTATATACAAATACTATAGGGGCATGTGTAAAATTCTATATGTCTCTGTAAAAGTTGATCCTGCTGGTAGAACCAAGCATCCTGCTAACGACCACTCCCTTGCTTGGAGAGGTAATATCCGGTGATTCTTCCCTGATCTGCAACGACGACACTGATTGGGCTGCTATGAAACCTGGGCAGGTAACAGGCTGATGGAATGTTCCTTGATAGCGCGGAGCTTGGACTTCTCCCCAAGATGGTAATGGCTCCCTAAACTCCCACCTCCCTTTGGGAGTAATGGCCGAGTGATTGGCACAGATCAATCCATCGGAAGGATAAATAATATCAGCAGTGTCTTTTTTAGTGCAACCAAAACCGGCCGGATGGCCCCAGTGGTTGCACTTTCTGTGCTTGTTAAGCATCAAATGGCAGGGTTCATCGGAGTCTTCTTCGCCTATGAGAACATGAAGAGCGACTGCTTCGGCTATGGCAGCAGCTTCCTCATCCAGCCTTTGCTGCTCTTCCTTCTTCTGCTGCTTCTTCTTTTCCAGGTGTGAAATAATGGCGGCAGAGTTTGCCAACGCTTTCTCTAGGCGCCGCCTCTTCTTTTCGGCCCGCTTCTGGCGATCCAATTCATCCTTGGCCTGTTTCTTTTTTCCTTTCTTCAAGGCTTTGCCTGCCTGATTGTCTATATTAGTCCTGTCCATGACAACTGTGCTGTGCCTGCTGCTATATTATCTACTGTACTGTACCTCAGGAGGCTAACAAAGAGCAAAACCAACTAGCTAGCTCTACTAAAACGGCAGGATCGGAGGCTAGCTACACCCGCTCAGGTCTGAATGAGTATCTTATCTTGCGGAAGATGCAATCCCAGTAGGAAACAAGAGGGGAGAGCAGGAGCGAGAAACAGTAAGCGCCTGCTATTTCTTCATGTGGTACTGTTAATCTTGTGCGGAACTTGTTGGTGACCAGCTCCTGACCCATCTTAAAACTAGCACCAGAATCGGAGTAGTACAGCCCAGGCAGGAGCCAGGCAGCCAGCTCATAAGGAACCTACCTACACAACAGTGAAGAAAAGGAGCAAACCTGAGGTTAGGTTAGGTTAGGTGGGTGGGGAAGGAAATGAACGAATTACACGCATTACTGGTTCTTCCTAGTAAACCAATGAAGGAGAACAAGTAGAGCGAGTGAAATAAGTAGTAATTCACAATTGACTCTGAAGCAAATAGCTCCATGAAGCATTTTAGTATGTTTTGCTCCAAGCAAGTAGAAAGTTATCCTTGGTCCGAACTGAATAAGTATTTGGTCACGGATGGTGTAGTTCGTTCAGTAAAGAGAACATAATTATAAGTACGTAAAAGGAAATTAAACTGGAAAAGGCAATAAGATTGAAATCGGAGGCCCAAAATTGTTTCATCCCGCACGAAATCAAGGCAATTCCTTCTTCATTTTGATTTGTGTAAAATCTAGAGGAATCCTCTGCGCACAACCAATTCACAAGGAATTCGAGTTCGCAAACAGATCCAAGCGAAAATTTGATCCATCCATCCATGAATTCGATGCATGGTAATGGTAAAAACAAAAACAGAAAGAGAGAGAGAGAAAGAGAGAGGTTACATGCCTGCGGGGTACGTGCGGCGGAGGGATGTCAGAATCGGCGGGCGGGCGGGCGGCCGGCCGGCGGAAGGAGGAGGAGGAGGAGGATGCGTGATCTGCAAGCCACTGGATCCGTCGTCTCTCTCACCCCGTCCGTCAGTCACCCGATGCGATGCGATCCGCAGGAGGGGAGAGAGAGGGAGAGGAAGACGAGTAGAGAGTAGGTAGGGTCTCGTGGTGGAGCAGAGCAGAGCAGAGCAGGACGAACTAGAAGTAACTGGGCCGTGTATTTAAGTGGGCCGCGTCACCACTACTAACTGGGCCGTCTCTTCAAATCCAAATCAAACATTTGAATTCCTAGTCGTAGCTCGCATACTACATAACCACGCCCAATAATGGCCCACTGAAAGCCCAGTAACGAGAGAGAGAGAGAGAGAGAGCGCGCGCGCGAACCCTAGCGCCCTGTCGCGGTGCGTGCGTTCAAAAGCTCATCGCGACGTCCCCACCGCCACCGCCGAGGCCGTCGCTCCTCCTCCTCCTGCCTCACAGGTCGCCGGAGAAGGAAAAAAAAAAAAAACAATGAAGACCATCCTTGCTTCGGAGACGATGGATATCCCCGAGGGCCGGGGGTCACCGTGAAGGTGGCTGCCAAGGTGGTCACGGTGGCGGGGCCGCGCGGCAAGCTGCTGACCCGCAACTTCAAGCACCTCAACCTCGACTTCCATCTCCAGGAGAGCGGCCGCAAGCTCAAGGTGGACGTTGGGGACTGTAGCATTACTGGCCAACTGCCTGTGCTTCTCCTTCTGGCTGCTGCTTCAGACCAGGCTCGCAAACAAGTACCCGGCGCTCTACTCCAGCACCGCCATCATGTTCTTCATCAGCACACTCCAGGCCGGAGCACTGACAGCGACGACGGAGAGGCACGCATCAGTGTGGATGATCGCGACAAGGAAGTTGGAGATTGTCACAATCTTGTACTCCCTCCGTTCTGAAATAATTGTCGTTTCAGACAACTAAATGAACTAGAAATGAACTAACAAATGTTGTCCTAACGACAATTAAAACGAAACGGAGGGAGTATTCAGTAAGATATACGTATACATCATGCATGCATCTAGTCTTTACGCGCTTACCAATTAATGAAGGCATGCATAAACAGGGCGAGTAGTGAGCAAAGATTGTCATAGATGACCACTATACTTTTGTTGAAACATAAGAAATACTTTTGTTGCATATGGTTTTGATATAGGGGATCATGGCGTCTGGTGCGGGCTATCTGATAATGACCTGGTGCGTCCACAAGAGGGGTCCAGTTTTCACTGCGGCGCGCCTTCCTTCCCATGATCCAGATCATGGTAGCCATCATCGATTTCTTCTTCCTCCATGAACAGATCTATCTTGGCTGGTAATGTTTTGTTATTCATTCTAACTGCGAATTGCAAACCCACATTCGATGGGTTTCACGCCGATCATGCAGCATGTGTGACAAGAGTTTTTCAATGTCGACAGCGTACTAGGATCCCTGCTGATGATTTCTGGTCTTTATCTTCTGCTGTGGGGAAAGAAGAAGGATGCCTCGGTTTCGATGTGCTCTACTACTAACAAACAAGTGGATGAAGAGGCCGATAGCAAGGAGATACAACTAGCCAAATCATAACAAGGATCGAACTTGTATAGTTTTCCATTTTGGGGCGAATTATTAATAATGTCTGTTTTCAAGATGCATGCCCAATTTGTTATTACTAGTTTACTTCTTTTTAACATAAAAGTGATATATATATATATATTCTTCTCTAAAAACAAATTTTCTATAAAACCTTATTACTCTCTCCATCTCATTTTAGCATACTATTGAAGCATTCAACGATGGACAGTTGCTAAATGTGGCAGCTTATCCTGCATTCATGGAATCAATAATAGCGAGCATTCCTCCCCACCTTTCTTCACTCTCCTCCAAAATTAGCATATATGTCGCTCCATTTAATTTTTATAAGAGAGAGAGAGAGAAACATATATATGTAGATCACCTCTGTCCTGGATCTCTTCTCGCTCGCACTGCATCACTGAACTATCAATCACTTGACAATCAAGCTCATCAAGAAGAGGAGAAGAGACATTATTATCATCATCATCAATCCATAGATCGATCGAACAACAAGAAACAAGGTCTCGACGATCGTGACAGAATCTAGTGAAGAAGATATGATGATGAGCGGCCAGCAGCAGAGTCGTACGACGTCGCTCTGCCTCGCCGTCGTCCTCGTCTTGCTGATGAGCCTGCAGAGCGGCGGTGCACCGGCACAGGCAGTACTACAAGTATCGGAGCGGGAGTGCTCGTCCACCTCCAGCCCGGCGGTGACCGTGGAGGCGGCGTGCCGTGGCGCGTCGGAGACGCACTCGGGCGTGGCCTACGACCACTGCGTGGCGTCGCTGGGAGCCGACCCTCGCAGCAAGGAGGAGGAGGCCGGCAACATGCACGGCCTGGCGGTGCTGGCCACGAAGCTCGCCATCGACCACGCCGCCAGCACGGAGTCCAAGATGGACGACCTCGCGGAGCTGGCGGAAGACTCGCCGCACGCGCGCGCCCGCTTCAACCACTGCCTGGAGCAGTACGGCGGCGCCGCCGACCTCCTCCGCGACGCCCTCGACAACCTGAAGGCGCGGATCTACGGCAAGGCCGTGGAGCAGCTGGCGGCGGCGCTGGGCGCCTCCGAGAGCTGCGAGGACGCATGGAAAGGGGAGGAGCAGGAGGAGGAGCGCGTCCCCGTCGTCGCCGCCCACGACAGGGAGTACGGACGGATGGCGCACATCGCTCTCGGCTTCACCCACGCCGCCGCCGCATGAATGAATATCCGCACCACCACGCCCCCCATGGCCCCATCTAGTCTAGCTAGTAAAAAGTTTGCTTTATCATGATAAAATAAGTGCAGAATATATAAGGTTGTTTTAGTGCAACACACTACTGTAAGTTAAATAAGCCTTTCTTGATATTATCCTGCATGTCGATCATATATTTTTCACGACATGCACTTACGTTTACTATATGCGTTATAACAAATGTTGTCAAGTGAAAAAAAAAACATATCAATAAAGATTTTGTCAATTGAAGAGAAGGTGGTGTCGCCGTATGTTGGTTTGGCGCACCTTACATATATGACATGCCGGAGGTGTAGCACTTGACACAGGCAAGAACAGTGGTGCACATCCAACAAACTTGCCTTATATAGCATTCGGTTGGAATCCGCGGACAAACGATTTGCAAGCCTGCACACCCTTAATTGAGCAACAAACAAACCGGTTGTTGCTTACACGCTTGCCCTCTCCATGTCTGGCACGGCACATAACCGTTTGCTAATAATTCCTCAACCATGCATATTACGTATATATATACAACCTCACACTCGATGTGTAGTAGGAGTGTCCAATAGATAGATCATCAGGCGCAATTATCCCCATTGGCTAGCTAGTATGCCGCCTACTGCTGATCATCGTCTCCTGGTTGTTCCTTGTTGTTGCTTCATCTTATTGACGATTCTCTTCCTTCCGCATCAGTGCTCCTCGTCGCCTTCAGTGCAGGCCTCCCGTCAGTATCAGTTTGATGATGGTGATATCGTAACTGATACATGTGCCCGATGCAGCCAGAGCGATCCTAAGGTGAACTACACCCTATGCGTTGCATCCCTTTCAACGAACCCTGAGAGTCATCAGCAAGAAGACGTCCGTGGGCTCGCCATGATTTCAGCCAAGCTGCTCAGATCGGGCGTGACGAGCATGGAAGCCGCCATGACCGAGCTAATTAGCAGGAACGAAACAGCAGATAAGTCTCCCAGCAGAAAGTCCTGCCTCCAGGCATGCATAGGACTGTTCCACAACTCGCTGTACGACCTCGAGAGGTCCATTGAAGCCATCCAGGACGCAAGGTACGGGGATGCCAAGACTTCCATGAGCGCCACCATTGATGCACCCGTCACCTGTGAGGATGAATTCAAGGAACAAGGCTTAGACCCGCCGTTGAAAGCCGAGACCAAGCAACTGTTTCAACAAGCTGTCATCTCCCTTGCCATTATCTCCCTCTTGTGATCATTAAGTCGTAACTACTGTACCTTATCTCATGAATGCATGCTTTGTAAGGAACTATATAAATGCAAAAGAAACAAATTAAATGTTACCTGACGACATATGCAAAAGATTGATTGTATTTCTCCAGCACTGCAGTGCGCCCCGCCTTCAATTCAATGGCCTGTAGAATAACATCCTCTCTGGAGCTGCGTACTATTTTTAGTAGAGGGATACTACATCTCAAATTAAAAATAACTAGTAATTGCAAATCAATTACAGCAACTGAATCGTGCAGATCAATTACAGCAACTGTGCAATATTCATAAGACTGTAGAATAACATCCAATTTCTGTTGCAGTTTTAGCTGTTTTGGCGAATTTTGCACCAAATACAACACACACACTAGACTTCTAATATTGTATCACGCGTCTAGTATGTCCTGCAAAAAGCATGAACATTCAAGGCTAGTTCTCTCATAACAGATTTTATGCCACTTTGAAACAATAACAAACCAAAGTCCTCGAAACTACAGGCACGTTCTGCTCCAAAGTGACAGCTGCCAAGGGGGCGGAAAGTCATCCCCTAGAACCCATAGCCTGAACGCAGAAGGAAAACGACTTATTAAAACCATTCTGATTTCTGAACGAGTAGCAATTGTCAAACATGATTTTGTCAAACTATAAATACCTGACCCACCCATTGGGTTTGCAGCAGGTGCTTGTTCAGGCCCCTTGATGTCAACAACAACAGCGTCAGAGGTGATGAAAGTTTTCGCAACGGATGCAGCATGCTCCAAGCAGCACCTCACAACCTATTTTTGCGAAAGCAAATTGATGAGCTGGACGTTTGCACAGTAAAAGGGACAAGGGTAAAGAATTTTTTTGGCTGCAGCAAAAGGACGAGGACCCGGAAAACTCTAGTCCTTTTTACACACTCTTAATTGAACAATATACTACTCCCTCCGGTTTCAATTCAATTGACGTTCCAACAGCTCTGAACAGTACATTTTTAGTTCATTCACTCGGTCTGAAACGACAATTAAAATGAACAGGAGGGAGTATAAAAATATGCTCAGATGAACGAATCAATGAAATGAGAAATGTCCAATACCTTGGTTGGGTCAATAATACCAGCAGCCATTAGATCCTCATAGTTTCCTGTAGCTGCATTGTAACCATACCTGAAGTTTTCATTGGCAAGGACCTGAATGTGGAAGGTGTTATAATTCGTTACTAAGCATAAGCTGTGGAACTGCTAATTCACACACAAGAAAAAAATTGTGTACAAACCTTCTCAACAACCACACTGCCATTCACACCGGCATTTTTGGCAATCAATTTAAGTGGATAGCTCAAGGACTTCCTCACAATTTCAGCCCCAACCTTGAAAAGGAGAAAAAGGGACAAGTTATTACAGAACGAAAAAACACCATACCCATGGGTAACATGAAATACCAACAGATTTCGGAAAGAGTATCTCATATTTTCTCCTACCTTCTGTTCATCGTTCTCGAGAGTCTCTATAATGGCATCAACTTTTGATGCAAGCCTTAAAAGGCTGCAACCACCACCAACAACAATACCTTCCTCAACAGCAGCCTGAAAATTATGTGAGTGATTGCATAATCAGCACAAAGTGGATCATTGAGCTGGGGGAATGATGCCAAAAAATCAAATAGAAGCAAAAATTAACACTTACCTTCGTTGCATTCAGGGCATCTTCAACCCTCAGCTTCTTTTCCTTAAGCTCAGTTTCTGTCTGTGCTCCCACCTACAAAGCAAGTCTAATTTTCTCATTCTCTTTCACAAATCACAATGGCAGCCTAATACTCCCTCCGTCCCCAAATATTTGTCAGTTGTCACTTGTTACTTCATTTTTGAATTAACCGGTGACAAAAAATTTAGGGACGGAGGGAGTAAACCAGAAGGCAGCTAAGGTTCAACTTCAGGGTTACCTGAATGACGGCAACACCGCCAGAGAGTTTAGCTATCCTCTCACTCAACTTTTCTCTCTCATATTCTTGCTCAGTAGCCTGAAAAAATAATGTTTGGGAAAAACACATTACTCAAAGTATTAACAGAGAGATGGAACATAAACAAACGCAAGTTCTCTGTCTGTGTTGGTAAATCACAATCACGGATGGCCAAGAAGAGTCGTCTTATCTGAGCAGAACCATGTGAAAAGCTAGGATGAAGATGATGACTGATATGAGAGGAACACTTTTAAACATTCAACAACACAAACCTCAAGCTGATTCTTGATTTGTGCCACCCTTTTGTTTACTTCCTCCTGGGTTGTCCCATCTCCAACGATTGTTGTTGAATCCTTAGTAACCACAACCTTGGCAGCTGTTCCTAGGACCTCTTCCGCAGCCTTGTCTAAGGACAGACCAACTTCTTCTCTGATGACCATTCCTGCACGAAGAATGACAAATGTAAGAGATCAACAGTCACAAAAAAATCAAAATCATAAATGACGATGAAGTAAACCTCCAGTGAGAGTAGCAATGTCATCCAGGTATTGACTCTTGCGCTCTCCAAAACCAGGGGCTTTGATAGCAGCAATCTTCAATGCACCTCTAAGCCTATTAACCACAAGGGTTGCAAGAGCTTCCTGCTCAATATCTTCGGCAACTATTAGAATTGGATATCCACCTTTAATAGCATCCTCCAGAATAGTGATAAGATCTCTGGCATTGTTGATTTTCTTGTCTACAAGGAGCAGCTGCGTAGTAGAATTAAAATCAGCTCAAGTATACATAAGTCATGAAGATTGTTATTACTAGATATACTAGACAGTTTTTAGAACAGGGGGTAAGTCCGTAAGGAGCATCGTACCTTGCAATTCTCATACTCCACTGACATTTTTTCACTGTCAGTTACAAAGTAGGGAGAAATATAGCCACGATCAAACTGCATTCCCTCGACAACATAGAGGTTATTTTCAGCACTCTTTCCTTCTTCAAGAGTTACCACCCCTTGGCGTCCAACCTTGCTCATGGCCTCAGCTATCATATCCCCGATTTCATAGTTATTTCCAGCACTTACTGCAGCAACATCAGCAAGCTCACTACCCTCAACCTGCGGTATTCAAAGCGGTCCGATAAATATAGTGAAATTTCAAAAGAGGTACGCTCCTGAAAATGAACAAGATGCACTCCTGAATAGAACTGACTGTTTAGCAACACAGCATAAGATAGATGTGGTATCAGCTCCATAGTATGTACTATAAGATAGATGTGGTATCTCATGTACTCCTGAGGGTTGGTCAGCCATGCAATTTATGAACAACACATTTGAACACATGTACACTGCGAGTGCGTTGGGGTACAGTAGTTGTTCCACTGCTTGGAGAATGCTAAGGTCAACAAAAATGTAGTTTCAGAATAGAAAAAAAAAAGATGATAAACCAGATGTTACCTCCTTTGACATCTTTTGAAGTTCACTCACTAGTGCTTTTGCTGTTTTCTCGATACCTCGGGTGATCTGTACTGGATTGGCACCAGCAGCTACAACCTGGGGAAAACAATGAACTCCATTATAGCTTCCATAACCAAGAGGGAAACATGAATACCAATTCATCAATCACTGTTGTACCTTAACACCCTCAGTAATCATCCCTTGAGCAAGGATGACGGAAGTGGTTGTCCCGTCACCAGCCAAATCATTTGTCTTGGCAGCAGCTTGGCGGACCAGTTTAGCACCAATATTTTCAACAGGGTCCTCCAGCTCAACCTGGATCATGGGCGGCATTTGAGTAAAACTTTGGAGGGGCAATAAGTTAGGTACGTCATGGTTGCAGTATGAACAAATGATGGTAAAGAAAAAGGATATTGACCTCCTTTGCCACAGTGACACCATCATTGATGATTTTAGGTGATCCGTACTTGCTCTCAAGGACTACATTTCGACCTTTGGGGCCAAGAGTAACACCAACAAGATCTGCAAGCTTATTGACTCCATTCTAAGTCATAAGGCAAAGTGATCAGAAACTGGACCATTAGCAGGAGGAGTGGCTATGAATGTTACAAACGAGTGAGGGAGACAAGTGACTGACTGACTTGCAGTTTCCTGATAGCCGAGCCATCTTTGTTGAAGTACAATTCCTTGGCAGCATGCACTCTGAAACTGCACCTCCTAGCCTTGTGCTTGTGTGGGAGTGAAACAAATGGGGGTGAAACGAGGGGAAGACCCCCTTGCTTGTTGGTGGTGAAGGCAGTAGTAGCAGGTGCAGCAACCTTGAGCCTGCACGTAGTGGTGTTGCCCAGTGATGAAGCCATGCTCTGTTTGCACTGCAGCAAATTCGACAGTTTGAGCATTCACCACCTCTCATAATAGTAACAAGTACGGGGTATGAAGTATAAGAGCATCTCCAAGAGATGACAAATACTACGTTCGAACCGAGACGGATGTGCAGGCCGGAAATTAAATTCATCCTTCAGAATGTGGCAAAGTCCAAAAATTGAACAAAAATCATAGTAACAGTAGCGGTGTGTGATCTGGTCGCCTAGCCCAGTCAGATCGAAAATAAAATGCACCCCAAGGTGGATGGATGGATTCGGCTGAAGTTTTCCTAGCAACTCCGGTGCTCTAAAAAAACGAATAAATAAACCACTGATCGCGGAAGCAGATGCATCCATCCATCCTATGATAAGACAGAGAGAGAGAGAGAGAGAGAGAGAGAGATATGATTCATACCTCTGTTGATCCTTGATGGGTGTCTATTACTACTAGTTAGGGTTTAAGGAGGAGGAAGAAGAAGAGGGAGGCGGCGGCGGCTTTAGAAATAAAAGCTATGACAGATGGGCCCCGCTGATGGGTAGTTGGTTGGAAGCGTCCAGAAGCAGTCAAAAGACAGTGGAGTGGAGTATGTGCTTTCCTTCCCTTCCCTCAAGGCCGAGCAAAGCCCTTTATCGATTGATTTATTTATTTTCTTTTTATATTTCGTTTTCCTTTTCCTTTTATTTTTCTTTTCCTTTTTTTTAAAAAAAAATAAGAAAAGGAAAAGAGGATGGCGGGAGAAAAGCAGGGTTGTTCTTTCTTTTTTGTTTTGAGAACGGGTTCCTTTTCTTTTCACTACTACCAATGCAATAGCAATACGGTCTTTTGAAAAGCTAGGAAATGATCTGGCCCAAAAAGACAACAAGAGAAGAGGGGGAATAAATGGATCTGGCCCAGCCCAAGGAAAGCAAAACCTACGGCAAGCAAAGCAGCAAGGGACCGAAGAACCCTCGCCGCGCCGCCGCCGCCTCCTCCTCCCTTCTTCCTCCCGGGCTCTAGCTCCCCTACGCTTCTGCTTCCCCCTCTCTGCTCGCGCGACAAGGAGGAGGAGGAAGATGAGCCGCAGCCTGGGGATCCCGGTCAAGCTGCTGCACGAGGCGGCGGGGCACGTGGTCACGGTGGAGCTCAAGACCGGCGAGGTGTACCGCGGCTCCCTGGTCGAGTGCGAGGACAACTGGAACTGCCAGCTCGACAACATCACCTTCACGGCAAAGGTACTCTTACTGATCCTTCCATCCTTCCTTCCTTGTGTCTCCCCATCGCTGATCCTCCCTCGTAAAGGATGGCAAGGTGTCGCAGCTGGAGCACGTCTTCATCAGGGGTAGCAGGGTCAGGTTCATCATCATACCCGACATGCTCAAGAATGCCCCCATGTTCAAGCGCCTCGAGGCTAGGATTAGGGTCAGCATTTTCTCCTCCCACCTCCTTTCTCTTTTCTCTTAGATATATCCCATTATACTGACAATTAACTGCATATTCCATGACAATTACCTGCAGGGTAAAGGCTCAGCTGTTGGTGTTGGACGTGGCCGCGCCGTTGCTATGCGTGCCCGGGTAACTAATGCCACCTTATTACTTTCTCACAGTCCACTTTGCTCAAAGGTTCTGATTCCTTAAATAACTAAACATTCACACTTCTAACCAATGATCTTCACCTGTGATCTAAACGTCATATCCTCCCTGCTAGTAGTAGCAGCTTTATAACGCTTTGTTCAACACAGGTACTACTTGGTAACCTTTTTTGATTTCCTGGACTGGATGTTGTGCATTCGTCTCAAGTGAAAATAAGAAACAGAGAAAAAGTTTCTGAAATTTTACTTCCAGCTAGCCTAGAGTTATCAAATCACATTTTCTATTGCTAGTTGTAATCTGATTTTCACTCCCATGTCTAGTACCATCTATGTATACGGGGGTCCGACTCAGAAGTATCTTGGGAGTTTCAGTTTTAGAGTGTCTGTGGTTAATATAAACTTTAAACTGTAAAACCAACCATCCGCATTGAAGTCTTCTTTGTACTTTTATGACTTTGATTAACTCGATCACACACACATTTTTCGGGTCCTATTTGTGTTCATATGTCCATTGTGTTATCTCTAGTACTTTCTAACCTTTGTGCCTACCGGTTGGCGTAGGCTTCTGCTGGTCGTGGTGGCGGCCCTGTGGGACGTGGTGGTGCACCTCCTGTGAGGAGGTAGGTGTCAACGCGATCGTGTGCACTGTTATCTAGCCAAATGGAGTTTGCACCTTGGTTGTGAAAACTTTGCTTTGTCAGCCACTACGTAGTCTGTGTTTACTGTTTAGAGAATGGTTGTATGCCTTTTGGTACCTTTGACCTACTTTTGAGTATGATGATAGCTTGAAGCATGAGGCTTGATCGTTTGACTGCGAGGGTGTTATTTGGATGAATAGAGTAGTGACTGTTTCTTAGCTCCATTTTCCCTTGTTGTCTTGCGGATGGTGTCGAACAAGGAAGAACGCAGCCTTGGCCTGGGAGAACATGAAGGGGAAGGAGGATGAGGGCCTTGGCCTTGGTTGCCGCTCGCCACCAGCCCCTGGGTGCTGCAGACCTGTTGGGGTTCCTCATCATGCCCTCAAATCCTGCTACTGTTGCTCTCAAGTTGAGAAGGAGCTTCATGTTGACAAAACATAAGGGGGTTCTTTGCTGGATTAAACGAACTTTGCGAAGTATACCAACGTTATGTTGCCACCACCTCAGCTGGCTGAAGTACTCCCTCATCGATTTAATTGACGTTTGGACAGCAAGTGGAAGTTCATTTTTAGTTGAAACTTCTGCTGGGAACGACAACTAAAAGAATAATGAAGGAGTATATTATAAGTAGATGCGAGCTTAGGATGAGGCAAAAGCAACAAGCACCATCATGACTTTAGAGCTTGTTTGGATAGTAGACACCTAGGATTGAGAGGGACATATGATTTTAGTTTAAACCCTTACTGTGATCTGATGCTCTGATGGTATGTTGCCTTGACTTCTCTGGATAAAAGATTGCAACCTTCCTTGAGATTCGTTATTTTTTTAAGTAAAAAACAAAACAAAACAAAACGAATGCTAGCAAAGTAATCAGATCTGCACCCGACTATTATCAACTTAAAAATGTAACTTAACCACGAATGTAATGTTCAGTCACATATTCCAGCTTAGCCGCTTAGAACATGGCAGCAGAAACATGGAGTACCAGGAACATGTATTACGAGCAGAGATCAGAGGAAGGAGTTGGGGATCATAGCTACGTAGTCTGTGTTTACTGTTTAGAGAATGGTTGTATGCCTTTTGGTACCTTTGACCTACTTTTGAGTATGATGATAGCTTGAAGCATGAGGCTTGATCGTTTGACTGCGAGGGTGTTATTTGGATGAACAGAGTAGTGACTGTTTCTTAGCTCCATTTTCCCTTGTTGGCTTGCGGATGGTGTCGAACAAGGAAGAACGCAGCCTTGGCCTGGGAGAACATGAAGGGGAAGGAGGATGAGGGCCTTGCCTTGGTTGCCTCTCACCTTGAAGCTCGCCACCAGCCCCTGGGTGCTGCAGACCTGTTGGCGTTTCTCATCATGCCCTCAGATCCTGCTACTGTTGCTCTCAAGTTGAGAAGGAGCTTCATGTTGACAAAACATAAGGGGGTTCTTTGCTAGATTAAACGAACTTTGCGAAGTATACTAACGTTACGTTGCCACCACTTGAGCTGACTGAAGTGCGAGCTTAGGACGAGGCAAAAGCAACAAGCACCATCGTGACTTTAGAGCTTGTTTAGATAGTAGACTACCTAGGATTGAGAGGGACAGATGATTTTAGTTTAAACCCTTACTGTGCTCTGATGGTATGTTGCCTTGACTTCTCTGGATAAAAGATTGCAACCTTCCTTGAGATTCGTTATTTTTTAAGTAAAAAACAAAACAAAACGAATGCTAGCAAAGTAATCAGATCTGCACCTGACTATTATCAACTTAATAATGTAACTTAACCACGAATGTAATGTTCAGTCACATATTCCAGCTTAGCCGCTTAGAACATGGCAGCAGAAACATGGAGTACCAGGAACATGTATTACGAGCAGAGATCAGAGGAAGGAGTTGGGGATCATATCAGCTCGAGCTGGGGAAGGAAGAGGCCCTAGGTCCGTGCCGCGCCGTGGAGGAAAAGATTGGAGAAGAGGACCACTTTTGGGCCCGAAAACAACGGTCCGTGGGCTGAATCTTGTCGGCCCATCTCGCCTTCTCCCTCCAAAACCCTTCCGTTTCTCTCATCACTAGAGTAGTCGAGTCGCATCTCTCCGCCATGGCCGCCGTCGCCGCAGCCCGCTCCCGCGCCGCCGCGGCGTGGGTCCGCCTCATCTCCCTTCGGCCGCTACCTCTTCCCCACCACCACCACCACCAGCTAGCCTCGCGGATCATGTCCCCGCGCCGCTGCCTGGCCTTCTCCGCTGGGGGCGCAGACAGGTCGTACCAGCAGATCCAGAGCGAGAGGGTGGTGCACGATCTTCTCGCGGAGCTCGAGCGAGAGCGCCAGCGTGAACGCGAGGACCAGCGCAAGGAAGGCAAAGGTGACGACAAGGAGGAGGACGACGAGGCGGAAGAGGATGACTTCATGGGCGTCAAGCCGCTCATCGAGAAGCTCGAGCGCCGCAAGGCCAAGGAGGCCTCCGCCGCGGACGAAGGCTTCTGGGAGCCCACGGACTCCGACAGCGATGAGGACGACGAGCGATACACCCCCGACGCCATCAGGAGGCGCGTAGACGAGTTCGACCGCAAATGCAACCGACACGCCGAGCTGCTCAACTCCTTCGCGGAGGCCGGTAAAAACACGCCCACTCCCGTTTCCACCTCGTCCATTTTACATTTTGTGTTGCATCCACGGACATCACATCCATTTGTCATCACCTGATCCTTGCCATTGTAAACGTGCAACAGAAACCCTCGATGAGGCTCACAAATGGATGATGAAAATCGACAAATTCGAGGAGCGCCATCTTAAGCTGCCACTTGAATACAGGGTTATCGGCGACATGATGAACCGCCTCAAGGATTCCACAGGGAAAGAGCGCTTTGTCCTCCTCCAGAAGCTCAACCGAGCAATCAGGCTCATGGAATGCAAGGAGTCCTATGATCCCAGTAACCCTGCCAACTTTGGGATCATTCAGCACCAGCAGGTTGGTTCTCCGGAGGATCTAGTGCTCAACGCCGGCTTTGATAAGGAGAAGCAGATGATCCAAGGGCCAGAGCTCGAAGAGGACAATGAAGAATTCAATGAAGCCAAGGAGAGGGACGATATGCTCATAGAGAAACTCAATGTCATCGAAAAGAAGATTGAGGACAGGCTCACCGAGTTGGATCATACCTTTGGTAAGAAAGGCAGAGTTTTGGAGGAGGAAATAAAGGATCTGGTGGAGGAGAGGAATTCCCTCTCTGAGAAAAAGAGACGACCAATGTACAGAAAAGTAAGTGACAAACCTTTTACCGGTGCCTTTCATGTTGCACAGTACAGTTAGCCTCATATCTTGTGCTTTACAGGGTTTTGATGTCAAAGTCATCGACGTTAACCGGACATGTAAAGTCACAAAGGTCAGTGTTCGTTATTTGATTTATCTTGACTACTATTTGTTATACTTTGTCAATCAATTTCATTACCAAGTTTTACATTTCGCTTTGCAGGGAGGTCAAATAGCAAAATTCACAGCATTATTGGCCACTGGGAACTACCATGGTGTTGTCGGGTTTGCAAAAGCTAAAGGCCCAACTGCCAAGATTGCAATACAGAGGGTATGCTTTTATACCACACCAAACAATTTTTCCGATAAGTCATGCCCATCAATCATTTCTCTTGTCGACTTGCCCAACTGCCAAGATTGTAATACGGAGTGACAGATTACCTAGGAGTTTCTCATGTCGACTTGATAAATCGTGTGTCATTTGGATCTAGATTATTCAACTGAAACTCCCAGCTCTTACAGAAAATGCCGTCTTTTGTTTCCTTTCCAGGCGTACGAGAAATGCTTCCAGAACCTCCACTATATGGAGCGATATGAGGATCACACAATTGCTCATGCTATCCAGGCAAAATATGAGAAGACCAAGGTGAACACATTTACATACCAAATTATTCTTATAAGTATCAACTGTGTTGTGCTGACTTTGGTGAGCATGATTGCTGCTTGTTTAACTGAAGATATACCTCTGGCCTGGACCAATGAGAAGTGGGATGTCTGCTGCTGGTAGGACTGTTGAAACTGTGCTGTACTTAGCTGGTTTTAGCAATGTCAAGTCAAAGGTGCACTTCTTCTCACGTACACACGGTCACTTTTCAATGTTTTTTTGTTCAGGAGTAGTGATATTTTTCTTTGCAGATTATTGGATCAAGGAACCCGCTTAATGTCATTAAAGCTCTCTTCATAGCATTGAACGCTGTATGTGCCTATTTCTGAAAAGATTTACCCCCCTGCAAATATTCTCATTCTTTGCAGCAAAATACTTATTGATGATCTTATGTAATTTGTTCATCAACTTGTTAACAGATTGAGACACCCAAGGATGTTCAGCAGAAGTTTGGACGAACTGTTGTTGAGTCATACTTGTTGTAATCATATGTTTGTTTGGAGCTGTGGCCAGCTCCTGGTGGCTTTGGCGTGGGAATTCCAAGGACGCAATGGCATGACTAACCATGATGGACCCTCTTTGTTCCGGTGATTTATTAAGTCATTTGTTCAGAAAGCATCTGTCGTCAGTGTGTGTTTTGAAGAGATAATGCTAAGGGGGAATTTGAGGACACACCACAAATTGGTGGTTGCTGCACAATATTGCCTCCTCTCGGTACGGGCACTCTTGCTTTTCTACCATAGTTTCTTGCCCCTGCATGCTGTTGTGAGTGGATGGCGAATTAAGTGAATATTATTTTCATAACTTAGTGTAAGAGAAAATAAGTCCTCTGGCTATTTCTGTGCCATCAAGTGACTTTTGTCTGTTTTTAAGTTGTTACTGTTAAGATAATAATTTTTGTTCAATTTGGATCTAGATTTGTTATTCTTAAGACATCAACTTAAGAATGGAGGAAGTAGTACCAAAGCTCTCAAGTAATATTTCATTCTTTTATTCCGTTTCCTCATGACAGTGCTCATTGAAGATGGCCGATTTAACTGGCTAGTTAGTCACAGCATTTTTTTTTCCAACTGTTTCTGCTTGCTCCTCTTTAAATCCATAGCTAATATTCCTGTTTATTCCATACAATCCAAATGGATGGATGGATGAATCAAGCTTCAAGCTGCTGGGTGTTGGTTTGTGGTTCGTAGCAAGGAAAGGTATCCGCCTTCCAGGTTCCTCACATTGTTGAAGCCCTGCGAATGAATATTGCATTGGTCGATAAGAGAGCACCCATTAGATTAACTGGACCAGGTCCGTAACTACTTCAAATTACTATGAAATGGTAACGTGAAAATACTGTATAAATTGAAATGCAAAGAATTGAAATGGTGAATGACCTACCGCTATTGAGAAGGTCTGCGGTGGCGAGCTTGGAGCGGATGCCGGAGCGGCAACCCTACATGGATGGATGATGGGATTGGATGGGATGGAAAGGGAGGGAAGAATTGAAATTATGGAGCAAGGGAGGGTGCTTTAATTAATTAATTAATTACCACTATGAGTGGATCGTCCTTGGCATAGAGCGCAGCCACTTGGTCCACGAAGTGGGGATTCTTCTCCTTGCCTGAATCGATTGATGGAATTTGAAGATGATCGATGAGCATGCAATAGAAGGATGGAACCTCAGTCTGTCTGAATGAATGGGGACCCCTACCGTTTGGTGTAACGGAGAGGTAGAAGGGGACGTTGCGAGCACCGGCGACATGGCCCTTGTCGAAGTCCTCCCACATCCTGACATCCAGATACTGGTGAGTAGCGGAGCTGAGGAGAGCGCATGCCTCCTCCGCGTCCACCCTCCTCGTCTCCTCCGACTCCGGCTTCTTCTTCTTCTTAACACCATCTGCTCCTCCTCCTCCCCCTCCTCCTCCTCTCAGAGAACCCATAATATCAACTACTCAGATGATCCGATCCTGGATGTAATTTGCTCTGCTCGTGTCCTGTCGTCTCAAGGTATCATCCCTTCTTTTATAGCGCTCTGGCTCTCGCTTTGCTTCTGCTTCTTTCTTCCCCCTCGGCTACAGGGAAGGAGGATAGATGATGATGATGATGATAAGCACATGGCTGTCAGCTCAGCTGGACGGCGAAATTTGGATGACGGAAACGCAAACAGTATTCGACGTGGTAGTGGATGGAATTATTATTATTATTATTATTATTATTATTATTAATTGTGGAAAGCAACACATACATTGCACGGTAGCCGCGTCCGTCCATATCTCACCCGCTTTATCCTCTTCTCATCCTTCTCCTCCTCCTTGTGAGTATTCTTTTAGTAGTAATAATAATGCTGATGCAAGTGGTAGCTGAACAGGTAAAGATGATCCAGCTAGCTCAGCAACAGCCAACAGCGAGAAGGATAGAGATAGCAGACATGCTGACGCGGCGACACATCGATCCCATGTGTTCTCCTTAGCTAGCTTTATCAACATACTATACATAGCTCCTGCTGCATGCATTTAGCATTTCCTCCCTCTTTTAGTTTTAATGAGAATTGATGATCATGATAGCTTATGCAAAAAAAATAAAGAAAAAAATCTCTCTCTCTCTTTCGGCCCAGTCTATCGACTACGCACTGTACTGTAGTGGGGAAAGAAAGGAAAGAATTCGGCCCATGAGCTTTCGGCCCACTTACGAAAGGAAATAAGTAAAGCCCAAGCGATGCATCTCCTGGTCCTCCTGGAGTAGCAACTGCTTCTGCTTCCAATCAAATACTGTAAATCCTCTCTCATCATCCTATTCCTATCCGCCTGCACTGCAACTGCACAGGGCGTCCTCCAGTCGCAGCGCAGCCACCGGAGTTGGCTCTTCTAGATGAGATGAGCGCGGAGTGAGGAGCGCGCCGTTCATGTGGTCCATCATGTTCGCCGTCGTCGGGTACAGGAAGGGGCCCCCGGCCGGGGACGTTGTACTGTACTACGTACGTGTAGGCGTTCAGAAGCGCCGCCGTCGCCTCCCGCGGCAGCGTCCGGTACATGTCGCCGCAGATGCAGATAAATTCGATTCCCTACCTAGCTCTGCTTGCCCAAGCATCGTCGTTAATGTCAACCAAATTGGTCGGCCATCCCATCTCATGCATCTACTTTAGCCAGCATCAGCCATTATTCAGAACTGCTTCGTTCTCTCAACCCCACCCACACACACTAAAAGATAGGGTAAACTCAAGCAGTGATGGATCTTCTGTTGCAGGCCTACCGGCTACCGTACGTCTGCAAATCTTTAGGGACTTCGACCGTACAACAGTACTGAATCAGTGCCATGCCAAAGTCGTCAGGAGCTACAGGAGGTGCGCATGCGCAGAGCACTTTTGACCCCTCATTATGTACTGTGTATGTATTCTGTCCTTAATTAATTGATCTTTAGGATAACTTTTTGTTTAAAATGCACTAAAAAGGCTTACCTTAGACGTCAAATAATTAGGGATAGAGAGGAAGTAATAGTGAAGTATTTGTGTGCGTTAATCGTACTAGCTGGGTAAAAGATACGAGGAGTTTGGAAGGACACAAAGTAGTTTGTAGTATTACATTAATAATTACTTTGTGTACGCCAACATCAACGTGAGATTATATTAATTAAGTCGTAATTGGGACAAGCAAGCAAGAGCAAACAAGCAAATTAATAATAAAGGATCGATGCTAGCAAATTAAATGCATGACGATCGGGAAGGGAAGACAATGGAAGGGCTAGCAGGTAGCTAGATGATGAGCTTGACGTAGTTGTCGAAGACGAAGTCGGCGAGGACCTTGTAGGCCTTCTCGGTGGGGTGGTAGCTGTCCCAGAAAACGTAGTCGCCGACGTCGGGGCATACGGCGGAGGTGACGCCGTTGCAGAGCACGGACACCTCGAGGAGGCCGGTGCCGCAGCATCCGCGGGTGGACTGCGTGAAGCCGTAGCTCTTGGGGTGCATCATCATGTCGTACAGGAAGCCGTAGATGTCCATGAAGACGATCATGGTGCCCGGATACCTGCCGCGCAGCGCCGCCAGCTCCTTCTCCAGGCCGGCGTTGTAGGCGACGGCGATCTCGTTGTGTCCCCGCGAGCAGCCGCGTTGGAGGCCCCCCGACATGGTGCGCTGCGAAGGGACGCAGCCGATGGGCGGGATGCCGATGACGGCCACGCGGCGGGCGCCGGCGCGGACGAGGTCCTCGACGAAGGCGGCGGCGTGGGCGACGAGGAGGCGGGCGTAGGAGGCGTGGTCGTAGTTGCTGCGCGCCCGCATCGTGAAGTAGGTGTTGGCCACGTCGTCGCTGCCGGCGCAGATGGCGAAGACGCCCCGGGACAGGATCTCGGCGGCCTTGGCGTCCCCGGCGGCGGCGGTGGCGCGCACCTTGGCCAGGTACTCGTGGAACATGTCGAGCTGGTCGGACATGGAGATCACGGAGGCGAGGCGCGGCGTCAGCGGGTCGAAGCCGGTTCCGCCGGAGGCGAAGCTGACGCCGGTGAGGAGGTCCTGCTCGTCGAGCGGCTGAGGGGAGAGGTAGGCCGGCAGCAGCTCCTTGAGACCCAGGCGGGAGGCGATGAAGTCCGTGGGTATCCTGCCGTTGCAGAACCTTCCCGTGGGGCGATGGTCGAGGAAGTCGTCGCCGTAGGGCGGGAAGTCGGCCTTGATGATGGTGTTGACGTCGTTGTTGTTGCCGGGGTCCACGATGGAGTCGCCGAACACGATGAGGGCAGGCGCCAGGGGATGCTGCTTGCTGCTCTTGTTCATGGCAACCACGCCATCGCCAGCAGCAGGTTGCTGGGCTGCTACTGCACTGTTGGTGGTGAAACAAAAGACGCACCACAACAGTAGCATGGCCATCATCCTGGATGCCATAATGTCTATATAAATACGTCAATATAATCCGGCGGTCGGACGTACTACTAGCTCTGAAGGAAAGCAAGACGATCGACGACACAAATAGAGCGAAGCAGACTAGACTAGCAGAAGAAAGGCTTCAGCTCTCGCTTTACACTTACAGCAGTAGACGAGAAGCCATGGATGGATGATGGATGTGTTGGGTTTGTGCGTGGTGCATATATGGAATGGAAGGAGAGAGATCGTGTTAATTAATAAAGAAGTTTTTGCATGTTGGCGTTGTTGTCGGTGGATGCGATTTATGAGAATGAATGCGTTGCATGCCTTATTGGCGCCGCAGCAGACAATTGAGCTTATTGGGCACACACGCACTGACTGACTAGCTAGTGAACCTGAACCAACACACACACACACAGTTGGTTCTTCTTCTTCATTCATCCGAAAGGCAAAAGGCAAGCCAACGCAGCATCACCAATTAAGCTCACATGGCCGAGTAAATGCATGCCATCGGATCGGCCGCCCTGTTGTTGGTACGAGTAGGATCCACCTTGAATGGCCAATTCATGACCACCGTGCTGATCGAGCTGTCTCTTCTTCTGTAAGTATGTAGTATTCTTCTACTGGAGTAGGAGTACGTACATTATTGGAAGGAAGGAAGGAAAAAAGGAACAACATTTATTTTGACGAATTTATTCGATGGCGGAGGAATACATGCATGCATCAAGTGGCTCCGATCCGCTGGGGGAGGGACCAGCAGCATTATTCAGCTCTACTAGTATCAATCAATTTGCTAGCTGCGCGCGGCATGCCAATCAAAAACAGCCGTCGTCGTCGTAGCTTCAACTTCTCTTCACCAGCTAGCTGCTTCTGCTACCAACAAACCTCCTCATAGTCATAGCTGCTGGCCAACATTTGTGTGCTAATATTGCATCCACCATTGCAACTGCACTGCCCTCCCGACGACGTGTTCTAATTGAATGCAGCACTAGCTAGAAACACAAAAGCTCTTGGTAGTAGCTGTAGAGATTTTCACCGGATAAGTATTGCACGCGCGGTGGACGTACTACAGTTGCTGCTCTGATTTACAGTCGCATCCATGTATGCACAAGCTGAGCTCGCCAATACACGGAACGGAAGACGACCAGCATGTGGTCGCGGCCGCCGGCATCCTCTCCTCCGCTCCCGCCCACACAGCGCTCAGCCTCAGCTCCACCCTAGAGGTCACCAACCTCGGCGGCCCCTCCTCCACCTCCGTCGATGACCCAGCCAGCATATGAACTTCCCCTTCGCGCGGGCCGGCGCCCCAGATGATGAGCAGCTCCGGCGGAGACCGACGGCACCGGCGAATATATTTGGCCAAGCAAAAGCAAACCAGAGCCAAAGAAAGCATGCATCACCTTTTGAGGAAAAGAAGTGAAGGCTAGCCGCAAGAGAACTAACGATATAGCTGAAATTGATGAAGCAACATCAGGATGGATCGGATGCCATGCCTCTGAGTAGCTAGCTTTTGTCTAGATCTTGATACATATGGACTGGATTCCTAGGTAGAGTTACATGTCTCTCGTATATGCATGACTGTAAATGGTGACTGATTACCCAATGCTGAAATCTGCTTTGCTGTTCTTTTTTCCTTTTTTTATGCATTGCCTTATTTGCACCAGGACACCCTTATAAACTTGTACATGTCCCATTGCAAATCTGTACATGGTCTATGTATGTTTAAGTTGATGGAAGTTGCACCCATACTTTCTCCATCCGACCATCCTTAAATACTTGTCGCTTGCTTGTTCAATTCCATAGCCTCATCCATCTTTAACACTACAATCATATACCCGAATGTTGAACCCTTCTCTGCGTCTCGATCTCAATTCTACATATATAGTACAAACACACCAACCAAAACTACCCTGGCCGGACCAAAATCTGGTATGGCAAACGAATGCAGTCATTACATATTTTCATTTTCTCCACCAACAGAAGCAACATTCAACCTCGGCAACAGTTCTGTAGTTCTCCATGATCACACTTACCTTCCCCCAACACTGGAAGTGGAATTGTGCCATTTTCAACAGCTGGTCACTTGGTCCTTTCCATGGCCTTGCTGGTCTTCTTTTTCACTATTTTTTTCTTGCAAATTTCACATGCCTGTCAAATAAGCATATGCATGCTGTGATTTAGAAAATCTCACAGCACACTCTCATAAGTAAAAAACTCCATAAAAAAACTCTGAAATCGGCAAGTCACAACAGGCAATTGACATGGTACTACCAACCAGACATTCAAGAGAACCCAGAGGTTTCCATTTGGTATTACAAGGGGTTAGTGGTTACTGGTTAGTTATCTGAACTAGAGGCACAAAAGAAGAAAAACGATGACATTCCTTGGATATCTCTATATGCGTATTAAAAGTTAATTATATGGATCAAACAAGAGAAACAAAGAGTAGGCAATAAGGTTGACTAAAGTTTCAATTGAAATTAATTGTGTTCTCACTCTATTTGCAGAACTGAAGAAAGAAGTTAGGCTTACCTTCACCCTGTATCCACGCTCCGAAAATCCGTGATTGAGTCTGCTACTCTGCTCTAACCATCAAATATTTTGGTTCCTGCGGGCAACAGCCTATGTTCGACATAAAGGTGCATGCAAAATGTTCTCTGCAATCAAAGCAATGTATATCACTGTCGTTGACCTGTTTAAAAATTAGAAGTGACGCCAGAATGCTCTTGGTAACTAAGAAAAAGGACCTGTACATTTTGGCATTAAGAGGAACTGAGTCTACAACAAGAATGTAAGCTGCGGCCTATGTAATAACTGGACAAGTAAAATCACTTGTTTTATGCTTTAAGGAAATATGAGACACCAATCAATATGGGAATTTCGTTATATAATTTAACTTGAGCTTGGGACTTGGTACTCTCTACCCGTATAACAATACATACACAATATCATGGTACAACAACCAAGCCTTTATCCCAAGCATGTTGGGGTTGGCTAGATATGAGACCCAACAATTTTATTTGCTTATTTTAAAATAATAATAATTGGAGGCTAAAATTAGGGTTTCATTGATAGAGTTTTGGGGTACATGTATGGGTCCCTAGTGGGCTGGATACAATGGGCCTAGCCCAGTACACGAACTGTCTAACACCCCCCCGCAGTCCCAACATCTAGCCACGGCAGATGTTGAGACTGGACCTAAACTCGGAGAACACCGACGAAGGGAGGCCCTTCGTGAAGATGTCGGCGAACTGCGACGTCGTCGGGACGTGGAGGACCCGAACCTCGCCACGAGCAACCCGCTCACGAACAAAATGGAGATCGATCTCCACATGCTTCGTGCGCTGATGCTGGATGGGGTTGGTGGAGAGGTAGACGGTGCTGACGTTGTCGCAGTACACCAGTGTGCTCCGAGTGACTGGAGAGTGGAGCTCCTGAAGGAGCTGCTGGAGCCAGGAGGTCTCGGCCACCCCGTTTGCCACGGCGCGGTACTCCGCCTCGGCACTCGAGCGGGATACCACAGGTTGCCGCTTCGAGGACCAAGAGACGAGGTTGCCGCCCAGGAAGACGGCGTAGCCAGAGGTAGACCGACGGGTGTCTGGGCATCCTGCCCAGTCGGCGTCGGTGTAGACAACCAGCTCGGAGGTTGAGTCACCCCGAAGGAGAAGGCCGTAGTCGAGGGTGCCGCGCAGGTACCGAAGGATCCGCTTCACCGCAGTGAGATGCGGCTCCCTCGGATCATGCATGTGAAGGCACACCTGCTGGACGGCGTAGGAGATGTCCGGCCTGGTGAAGGTGAGGTACTGGAGAGCACCTGCAAGACTCCTGTACACTGTAGGGTCAGCGACAGGGGCACCGTCAGCGGAGGAAACCTTCGCCTGGGTATCCACCGGAGTGGAGCACGGCTTGCAATCAGCCATGCCCGCTCGCTGGAGGACGTCCAAGCAGTACTGTCTCTGGTGGAGGAACAAGCTACCCGGTCTGTGCTCCACCGTCACGCCCAGGAAGTGGTGGAGTCGGCCCAGGTCCTTCATCGCGAACTCCCGCTGCAAGGCGGAGATCGTGCGCTGAAGGAGGACCGGACTGGACGCTGTGAGGACGATGTCATCGACGTAGAGAAGAAGGTACACTGTGTCCCCCTCACGGCTGTAGACGAAGAGCGAGGTGTCCGCCTTGGCCTCGGCGAAGCCAAGCGAGGCCAGGAAGGAGGCGAACCGGCTGTACCAAGCTCGGGGCGCCTGCTTGAGACCGTACAGGGACTTGTTCAGCCGGCAGACCAGGTCTGGGCGAGCTGAATCGACGAACCCTGTCGGCTGACAGCAGTACACCGTCTCCGTCAGCGTGCCGTGGAGAAAGGCGTTCTTGACGTCCAGCTGGTGGACAGGCCAAGAACGCGAGAGAGCCAGCGACAGGACGGTCCGAACCGTCGCCGGCTTCACCACGGGACTGAAAGTCTCGTCGTAGTCGACGCCAGGCCGCTGAGTGAAGCCGCGAAGAACCCACCGAGCCTTATACCGCTCGAGGGACCCATCCGCCCGCCGCTTATGCGTGAACACCCACTTGCCCGTGACAACATTGCCACGGCCAGGACGAGGAACCAAGTCCCAGGTCTGGTTGGCAAGTAGGGCCGCATACTCTTCTTCCATAGCCCGACGCCAGTGCGGATCGGCGAGGGCACTACGGACAGAAGAGGGGATGGGTGAAACGGCCGGAGAGGCAGGCGGTGAGGAGGTCGACGAAGAGAGGACCACTCCGGAGAACCGCTCCACCGGTCGGAGGACCCCAGCCGCCCGACGAGTCACCATCGGGTGGACGTGACTAGGGTCTCGGTGGAGCAGTGGGGGGTGGTACACCGGAGGCTCCGGGTGGGAGGGGGCCGGTACGCCAACCCGCACTCGTCGCTGATAGACAAGGGCAGGGTCGGCGTAACGCAACGCCGGGGCCGCGCGTGGCGCGGAGGGCGACGTCGGGGACGCCGGGGCCGTGCGTGGCGCGGGGGGCGACGTCGGGGACGCCGGGGCCGCGCGTGGCGCGGGGGGCGACGTCGGGGACGCCGGGGCCGCGCATGGCGCGGGGGGCGACGTCGGGGACGCCGGGGCCGCGCGTGGCGCGGGGGGCGACGTCGGGGACGCCGGGGCCGCGCGTGGCGCGGGGGGCGACGTCGGGGACGCCGGGGCCGCGCGTGGCGCGGGGGGCGACGTCGGGGACGCCGGGGCCCGCGCGTGGCGCGGGAGGCGACGTCGGGGAAGTCGGGGACGCCGGGGCCGCGCGTGGCGCGGTAGACGGCGTCGGGGACGCCGGGGCCGCGCGTGGCGCGGTAGACGGCGTCGGGGACTCCGGGGCCGCGCGTGGCGCGGGAGGCGGCGTCGGGGACGCCGGGGCCGCGCGTGGCGCGGCAGGCGGCGTCAGAGACGCCGGGGCTGCGCGGGGCGCAACAGGCGGCGTCAGGGACGCCGGGGCCGCGCGTGGCACAGCGGGCGCCGGAGCCGCGCGCTCCTTGGCGCGTGGGTGACCTGCAGGGGGTAAAACACAAGGTCGCTGGATGGGCGCGGCCTCAAGGTCAGTGGGAAACAGGGAATCCAACTCAACAACAGAGTCAGAGGACGAAGCGGAGAAGGGGAAGGATGACTCGTCGAAAACAACGTGACGAGAGATCAAGACACGACGGGTAGCAAGGTCAAGGCACCGATACCCCTTATGATCAGGGGAGTATCCAAGGAAGACACACCGGGTGGAACGGGGCGCAAGCTTATGGGGTGTGGTGGCGGAAAGGTTAGGGTAGCAAGTGCACCCGAACACTCGAAGGTGGTCATAGAGGGGAGTGGTGCCGAAAAGGGCAAAGTGAGGGGTGGGGGCACTAATCGCCTTCGTAGGGAGGCGATTAATGAGGAGAGTAGCGGTGTGGAGTGCCTCAGCCCAGTACCGAGCAGGAATGGAGGCCTGAAACATCAGGGAACGCATAACATCATTAGTGGTACGAATCATGCGTTCAACCTTGCCATTCTGAGGAGAAGTGTACGGGCAGGACATGCGCAACGTAACACCGCGAGAGAGAAGAAAGTCACGGAACGCGGAGTTGTCAAACTCGCGTCCGTTATCGCACTGGATGGCTCGAATAATGAGGCCGAACTGGGTGGACACCCAAGCAAAGAAGTGAGAGAGAGTGGTGAACGTGTCGGACTTCTGACGCAAGGGAAAAGTCCACGAGTAGTGCGAAAAATCATCAAGTATCACCAAGTAATATTTATATCCAGAAACACTGATGACAGGGGAAGTCCAAAGATCACAGTGTATCAAATCAAAAATCCGCTCAACATGAGTAACAGAGTGCGGAAATGGAAGCCGAACATGGCGACCAAGCTGACAACCATGACACAAAGACTCATGAGTACCCCTATTACACGAAATCACTGAGCTACTAGACAACTTAGACATGACATCAGCACTAGGATGGCCAAGCCGACGGTGCCAAGTCGTGGAAGAAGCTGTCGTAGCCAGGGCAAAAGGTGAAGTCGAAGCGGAAGCGGGAAGACGAAACGTGTACAGGGGCCCCGAACTCTCACAACGGTGAAGAAGACGTCGGGTAGTAAGATCCTTCACAGATAAACCAAAAGGATCAAACTCAATAGAAACATGGTTGTCAGTGGTAAAGCGACGAACAGAAAGAAGATTGTGAATGATGTCAGGAGCAACAAGAACATCACGAAGCTGGAAAGAACCCGACGAGCCCAAGTCACCTACTGAGGTGACTGGAAGAACAGACCCATTCCCAACAACGATAGATGAAGGATGAAAAGGGCGGGAAGGATGGGAAGAAGAGAGTATACCAGCGTCGGGGGTGGTGTGGTACGAGGCTCCGGAGTCGGCGACCCAGTCAGCACCTGGCGGAGTAAGGGCCATCGTGCTGAAGGAGGAGGCCAGTGACTGGCGGTCCCACCCGTCAGGAGTGAAGTGTGGCGCCGAGGACTCAGAACTCAGGCCCCAGTGACCGGAGGGTCCAGCCATAGGGTAGCCCGACCCGCCAGTGGGCGCAGTCCACGGTCCACTGGCCGAGTAGGCAGTACCGCCGTACGCGGGAGTGGTCACGTAAGCAGCCTGAGGGCGCGCCAAACGTGGAGGAGGAAGACCCGGAGACGGTCCAGGCCACATGGCAATCTGGCCAGTCCACGGGTTATAGGGTGTGGGCCAGGATGGCAGAGCACCCGAACCCGTAGCACCCGGAGCAGAGCCACCACGCGGCGTAGAGGCAGCTCCGCCACCAGTAGAGCTGTCACGACCCCCGCGCCGACGACCACCACGGCGACGATTACCACCCCCGGGGTTGGCAGGAGCCCCTGGAGTGGTAGGTGGGCGCGAGGGTGGTCCTCCGGAGGCAGGACGGGAGTGCTGCCCAGAGCCGTAGAAGGCTGTGGCAGGCGAGGAGGCGCCAGTGCCTGCGGAAGTGATCTCCTCGAGCTCAAGGTCAGACCAAACCTTATCAAAGGTCGGTAGAGGCTGCTCACGGAGGATCACCGTCCGCAGGTGGGAGTAGCGCTCATTCAGGCCCTGCAGGACCTGAAGAACGAGCGAAGTCTCCGGGACAGGGTCACCGAGGTCATGAAGGGCATCGGACATGTCCTTCATCTGGCGACAGTAGGCAGAGACCGAGAGGTCCCCCTGAACGGTAGTAGCGAACCGTGCCCGGATGTGAAGAGCTCGGGTCGCACGGTTCCCCTGGAAGTGCTGCTCGATGACGAGCCAGGCCTGACGCGCCGTGCCACCACTGCGTCGACTCACCAGGTCCTCCAGCTCATCAGAAAGAGAGCCGAGAATCCAGGCAAGGACCAGGCTGTCCATGCCAAGCCAATTGTCGTCCAACGGGGAGTCATCCCGGATGACGTGGTCGTCAAGACGGAAGCGTCTCAACGTGAGGAGAAGCAGGTTACGCCAGCGGGCGTAGGTGGTGGAGTCGGAGCCGAGAACAACCGGGACTAGCGTCCGGATGTTCGAGACGCCGGAAGCCTGGGCATGGAGGCCGGCAACCAGGGTCGCAGCGTAGGTGCTGTGCGCCGCTCCATCACCGGGGGAGGTCTCACGAGAGAGGAACCACTGCGGGTGTGTCTCCTCCTCGAGCTGGTGAGTGAGGGCCGCCATGGACGCTCGCTCCTGCTCCAGGGCAAGAGCAAGAGTCCGCTCACGCTCACGCGAGGCCGCCAAGGCAGCAGCGACACCAGAGGGAGGCGCGGAAGGCTGGGCAGACAACCCGCGAGGATCGGCGAGGAGAACGGACGACGACGCGGAGCCGTCGTGCGGGACAGTCCCGGGTGGCGGTGGTGGTGCACCAACGGCGGGAGGGGACCACCACGGCGGCGGCGAAGGGACAACGCCGGCATGGACCGGCAGTGGGGCCCGAGGGTGTGGAGGAGCAACCCAAGGCGGCAGCGTGCCGGGTGCAGATCGGGCGCCGGCACCACCGGCGGCGGCCACTGCAGCAGCGGCGGGGAGGCGGTAGCCGGCTGGCCCACCGGCAGCGGCAGCGGGCGCGGCCACGACGGCGGCCGGCGCGGCCAGGACGGCGGCGGCCGGCGCGGCCAGGACGGCGGCGGCCGGCGCGGCCACGGCGGCGGCGGCCGGCGCGCCCACGGCGGCGGCGGCGGCGGCGGCGCGGAGGACGGGAGCCGGCGGCGGCGGCGCGGCGGTCGGCGGCGACACGGGAGCCGGCGGCGGCGGCGCGACGGTCGGCGGCGACATCCACAGAGGAGAAGAAGAGAAGGGGGGGAAGGGAGCCGGCGGCGGCGGCTGGGAGCAGGGCGGCGGCGGCGGCGCGCCGTCCGCCCGGGGCGGCGGCGGCGGCTGGCTCATCGGGAGGGAGAGAGGGAGGGAGAGACCCTGATACCAAATTGGAGGCTAAAATTAGGGTTTCATTGATAGAGTTTTGGGGTACATGTATGGGTCCCTAGTGGGCTGGATACAATGGGCCTAGCCCAGTACACGAACTGTCTAACAATAATAATAATAATAGAGAGGAAAAATGATAAGAAAAAAATAAGAATAACAAAATATGAGTAAACACAATATCATGGTATGCAATTTTAATAAATTTCTTTCAACTTCCTAATAAGCAAAACGATTTGACTTAAAATGGCAGATGCAGTACTTGACCTCATCGAAGTTTTGTCCATCCTGGCAGCTAGATAGAGTTCCATGTATGCTGCCCTTCAAAACATAAAGTAACGAGCATGCAAAAACATGTTGATGAGCAGAAGATTTGTCCCCTCCCTCGCTGGGAATTCATGGTAGGTGGATCAGGCAATGCCATTGCGGGCAGGAGCAGAATAATGTACCTTGATTGGTGACCATTCTGAGTTCTGACAAGGGGAGGGGCTATGGTGCTCTTGCTATGAAGACCTTCATCATTCCTGATCTTCGTAGTTAGATCCGAATGCATGTACATTAAAGTGTCAGATCTTGATGAGAGCAAGTAACTAGTAATCCCCATCCAGCTAGGACAAGCGGACCTTTCCAAGTTGGATAAAATCAGTTAATAGCTTTCTCCACTAACTAAGGATCTAAGCCTACTTTGTAACTTTGATGATCTAAAGGCTTCACCCAATAGATACACAATTTGCTGTAGTTGTTCCCTTATATTCCATTTATTTTCTTTGAGGGCTCCAAGGTTTCACTATACTTTTATCTTTGATTAGTAGCTAATTGTATTTGTGATATGCCCGTTCCAGGGTACTGCTAGAGTGTAACTTTAGCCCAGCATAAGGGAAAAGAATATTAATTTTTAGATTTTAATTTCATTTCAAAACCATAAGCTTAAAATGGCTTTGCTGGATTTCTATCTTTCTTTGCTGCAAACTTGATCAGAGTGGGGATGACTAGGATGGGAATGTGGGGCATATTTCAATAAAAAAAAGTTCCCGTAAGTAGACAAGTACGAAATAAGTTGACTTAATTGTTCAACTACAGCACAGAATAAGTCCTGACGGACTGATGGAAAGAATGAAGATGGTACTAAAAGTATCTAAGTTGAGAAATTTATTATATCTTTACCATACATAGTACAAAGAATAGGGGGGAATTATCTGCACTGCAAACTTGCAGGAGACCAAAACATGCTAGTTTACATTACATTTTTGGCGGCACCTTATAACTACATGCCATCATATACTAACTAGGATCGCAGGGTAAACCATCGTGTCAACGTCTTTGGACAGCGAAGAAGCCAGCAGCAAAGGGGTTGAGGTTGAGACGCCTGCTGGGTTGTTGGGCCTTGTCTGCCGTGCTCCTGGTGCTGCTGCTTCTGCTTCTAAAAGGAGTGAGACCAGCCCGGAGCAGGCTGGTAGGTGAAGAATAGTGAACACTGCGGCTGCGGCGAAGCCAGTGGAGCCTGTTCTTGAGGTGAGGTCGGCAGTGGTGGGTAAGAGAATCGTCAGGTAGTGATATCTCAGAAGAGCCCATTGCCGTGGAAGACAAGGAGAGGCTGCCGTTGCGGCGGATGCCTTGGGATCGTGATGATGATGAGGAGGACCGTGCAATGGTGGCACCATTGCTCGGGTGGTGAGGGTACCTGGACCTGGAGGACTCGGACAAGGACCTGTTGAGCAGATGGCCGTCAGGCTTGGTGAGGAACCCCCTGATGGCCCAGACCCTGAGGCTGGCCGTCCTCCTCTTGGCTAAAGCAACGCCATTGGTTCTATCACAGGGAGCATCTACAGCAGCAGACGCAGGAGCAGGTGCGGCGGCGACGGCGGTGGTGGAGCAGGAGGCATCCAAGGACTGGCGAGAGGGGAGGAAGGAGGAATGGTTGGCGGCGGCAGCGGAGGTGTCACAGCAAACGATCCACTCGCTGCAGGACTGACGAAGGGATCGCTTGCGCTGCAGGTCATGGGGCGGATCTTGGTTGGTCGAGGAGGGGACGGCCTTGCTCTGCTCCTGTTCCTCATGGTCCTCTTGCTGGAAGAGGTGAAGGAGCGTTATCCGACGTGCTCGTGTCGTCATCCCCGCTGTCTCCGTCGGTTCCTCCGCCTCCAACTCCAGGTCCAGGCTCGAAAGGGACAGCGGAGGCTGTGGGGAGGCTAGAACGAGATCTGTGGCATGGAGCCTGTCGAGGAGGCAGGCGGAGCAGAACCCGGTGAAGGGCGGCTGCGAGGGGTGTTTCGGGCACCTCCTCCCCAACGCCGATGCAGCATCGCCATCTGCCCCGTTGCCCATCCAGATCGGGATAGGAATACCTGGATTTGGAGCGGTGGGAAGACGAATCGCAGGCTCGATCTGAGGCTGTCGGCGGCGAGGTTTGACCGGGAAAGGCTAGGTTTTTGACCGCCGCCGCCCTGGTCCGCACGGGGCTCGGAATTGGTGGGGATGAAGGAAGAGGAGCTGGATAAGAGGTAGCCGTTGGGTTGGCTGCCTCTGCTGTAGTGCTGTAGAGAGGTGAGCTGCCGAGCTCAAGTGATCGTGAGCTTGTCTGTCGGATGGAGTTTGGACCTTTTGTTATTATTAGGTCTAGTAGTTAGACACTTCAATTTACACGTTAAAAATTGCTCTCTCCGACTTTAAATACTTATCATCTTTTAGTATGAAAATGAATAAGAAGATAACAAGTAATTAAAAATCAAAGAAGTACTCCCTACTTTCTCAAAAGATTGTTATCTTCTAATACAAAAATGAACTAGAAGGTGACAATCTTTTAAGAAAGGAGAGAGTATAAATTTAAATGCATAGATCTGATGGATGACAGCAAGAAGTGCTGCCGCACGCGGCAGCGCATGCGCATCGCCTGATTTCAGGCGTTGTGGGTTCAGGAGCCTGTAGATTAGGCTTTCCGATATCTTATTGTTATTTAAGATATAATTACGTTGTACGTAATTTATAGTCCTATTTTTATTTAGAGATAGAGACTATTTTATTATTTTGTACGATAGCTCTGATTTTACCGGCTCTCTGTCATACGTGCAATTTAAAGATGAGACGTTGAGAGGGAATTTAAATCAGAACTTATCTGACCTCTTCCGAACTTTGACTTTGAGACGGAGAGAGTATTAAATTAATTAAAGACACGGATTGGAAAATTCTAAAAAGACAGTGATCGGATCTTCATACAGATGGTGGTGAACTAGAAGCATAAAGATGAGAGCGAGGGAAACTAACTAATGGGAGTTAGAATGCTTAACTATTACATCAATAATCTGCATAGATAGATCAGTGCACACAGGCGGCACAGGACGACAGATCATCATAATGCACACGAGCGAGAGATCATCAAGAGACGCCAAGCCTAAGCTCAAGGTCGAGACCATCATCATCCTCCGTGCCAGCTGCTGGAGTCGTCGGAGCTGCAGTAGCAGTGCAGCTGCTGCTCATCAGCACCCCAAGCCCCAACCGCAAGCTCGAATCGTCCGGCGGCGGAGAAGCGGCCTTCTTGCTGCTGTCGTCTGGGGGATGATGATGATGATGGCACTGCGGCGGCAGATAGTTGAGGTTGGGAACAGGAGGAGAAGTCACCGCCGCCGCCGGACGAGGCAGATGAGGAGGAGGGGAGCCGTGCCTGAGCCTGGCCCTGTCCCTCCTGTGGACATTCATGTGGCCACCGAGGGCCTGCGCAGACCTGAACTCCCTCTTGCAGAAGCTGCAGGGGTAGGATCTCGGCGGCCAAGTGATGAAGCTGCTGGCCATGAAGCCGTAGCGGCTGTAGCTCCATGGTTGCCGCTCCCTCTCCATGGATGGAGCCGAGCTACCTGAAAACAGACGAGGTTAAGTCGTTGGACGACAAGGGGTCGATCGGACGGAGGAAAGGGAACGAAATGGCAGCGGTGTGCTCTGCCTAGCTCGCTCCTCTCTCTCTATATATCATGGCTTTCAACTTGACTGGCGATCGAGCTACATGACTCACACATACAATGGACAGAAACTCTGATGAGCGTGAGCGAGGGAGTCCGAGCCTGGCACTGTAGATTCGTGCATCTGCAGTTGCATGTCACTGTTTTGTGCTAGACTACATGCATGTGAGGACTCTTCATTCAGTCCCACACATTATATGCATGCTTGACCACTTTCTCCTCGTCCCGAAATAGCTTCTCCTCGGTAACCTCTCATGCATGTCTCGTTTGTCAAACGTGAACAGTGAAAATCTTTCCATAGATAACAAACTTGCAGGCTGCTGCCCGGCCACTCCATCCAGCCCTCGATCTAGTCTCTATCTAGACTGAGGAGCAGCTTGCTTGACCACGATCCAAGATATGAGCTAGGCTTGGACTGGCAGCATAGATCTCTCTCTCTCTCTCTATATATATATCTGTTACTGGATGTATAGTAATAGTAACTTGCCTAGTAATCAACTACCAGCTGGAAAGCTAGCTTGATTGATCAAGATGAGAGACCAGCACTGGAATGGGCAGACCATGATCCAGGCCTCTTCTTCCTTCATGCTTTATATGCATGTCTCTTACTGGGCTGGTCGCATCGCATCGCATCGCATGCATGTTGAGCAATCGATATCTCTCCCTCACGTGCGACTGGTGCGACTACAGCAGTCGATATCTCTCCCTCATGTTGCACACATAGTAACGAGAGAGAGAGAGAGGGAGAGGGAGGGAGGGAGAGAGAGAGAGAGAGAGAGATGCATATAGCTCTAGATCCTGCTGGGAGAAAATCACTCGGACATATATATGTTGTTGTGGCACAGTACGTATGTATACAAAGTGATGGACGACGACGACGTACATTATTATGCATATTTGATTTTATTTAGAGTAATAAGGGAGGATATATATATGCTTAATATATAATTTGATGATGCAGGTGATATATGGATGAATCGATCATCACTTGCTCTGTGGCTTGTCATCATGCTCGTGCTGCTGCTTCTTCTTGAAGAGCTTGTGGTCGAGGTGCTCCTTGAACGTGCGCGGCGTGAACCTGGCCGGCTCGTCCTCGGTGAGCAGCTCCGGCAGCGGGCGCAGGATGACGGCGTCCGGCGGCGGCTCACAGAATACAACCCAGGAGATGCGCACGGCGTCGCGGTTGACGAGACCGCGGTGCAGCACGCTGGTGTAGCGGCCGTTGCTGAGGATCTCGAGGGCGTCGCCCACGTGCACGATCATGGTGCCCGGCTCCGAGCGCGCCGTGACCCACCGGCCGCCGTGGCGCACCTGCAGGCCGGGCACGCCGTTGTGGAGGATGATGGAGAGCGCGCTGACGTCGGTGTGGGCCTCGACGCCGACGGCCAGCTCCGGCTGCGGGCACCGCGGGTAGTAGTTGATCTTCATCTGGAGGAGGAGCTGCTCCTGCTCATCGGTAGTGGTGAGCTCGTCCTCCAGCTTGCGCTCGTCGCGCAGACCGAGCCCCAGCGAGAGGATGGCGAGCAGCCTGGAGGCCAGCTCCCGGACGCGGCGGCCGAACTCGCGGGTGGCGGCGACGTAGTCGGGCGGGTGCGCGGGCCAGAGCGCGTGGTCGGCGAGGCCGTCGGGGTGGAGGAGGTGGAAGAGGTAGTCCTCCCACTCCCGCTGGCCGCTGGCGTTGGTGGCCAGGCGGCTGCCGTAGCCCTGCAGGCGGCCGGCGGCGGGGTCGTTGGCGTAGGCCTCCTTGGCGTGGATGGGGAGCGCGAAGAAGCCGGTGCCGGCGGCTCGGAGGCGGTCCAGCAGCTCGCCGGGGATGCCGTGGCCGGCGACGTGCATGACGCCCCATTCCGCGGCAGCCGCGCGCACCGCCTCCACCACGCGCTGCTTCTGCTGCTGGTGGTGGTGGTGCTGAGGATCATTGCCGGCGGCTGCAGCAGCGACGAAGAAGGGGGAGATGTCGACGACGGGGATCCGCGGACCGCCGTCGTCTTGGTGTTGAGCTAAAAGGTCGAAGGCGTCGCCGAGGTCGTGTCGCTCGTTGGCGGGACGGACGTACTCGGGCGGGATGGCGGAGAGGCCGCTCAGCGCCTCCACACGCGCCGACGACATATCGGAATATCGATGGAGCACAGCTAGCACACACAGGGAGAGAGAGAGAGAGAGAGAGAGATCGAATTAAGCTAGCTAATCCAAGCTCTTAATGACACAGCTCGATCGATCGGGTCAGGACAAGAGTGCATGCCTGCCTATATAATGCATGCGTCGTTGCAGCTACTACCCCTGCTCTCTCAACCAGAACCAGAGGAATGAAGAAGGCGTTGTTGGACCGTTAGGTGGTGTGCTTGACTGGTCGTTGCACCACACCATTCCTTTGCACGTGCCTCGACCTCAACCGGCCCGCGCCGCACTCTTTTCTTTCTTTTTTACGTATTTTATTTATTTTGAGAGGTTCTTTTTTATTTTTATTTTTATTTTTCGAGACAATATTCTTCCTTTTTTATTTACTCCATAAGAGAGGGTAACGGAAAGGACTCCTCCAAATCTGGCCCATACATGCATGGACTGGGCCAGATATATTCTGGGCCGAGCATTCTGGAACGTGTTGCACTGGCTTACATATAATACAAGTACTAAGGTCTCGTTTGGTACGATTTCAGATTCACTCAGAATCAGAAACAATTCCGTTTCAACTTATAATCAGTTTCAGACACTAGATCAGAATCATATTAGAACTGTTTGGCTAGCATATCTATTTCAGTAACAATAAAAATAAGAAAAAGAATGCATTGACCTATTTACCCCTGGTTGTTTTTGTCGTTTTTCTTTGTTTTCATTTATGTTTACGTAATCACTTCGAATATTATAAAAAAGAAGAAATTACTCTTCGGTCATCCTCTCTAATTTTATTTCTTTTTATTTCCTTCCATTTTTTTCTCTTCCAATCTCTTGTTGTTTCTAGAACCTTCCAGGTTATCCCTTTTCTTTTACTGAGAACGGGAACCTTCCACGGCACCTGTTCAAACCGGTAAGCTTTAGGGTAGCAGTGGCAGAACGCGTAAATACTTCCGCCTCCCTACCCTCTTGCGTGCCCGCCTACGGTTCCAACACCTTTTTTGGTGATTCTACTCTCCAGTTCATTTTTCGGTTCCGTTTCTCTCCATTCTATTTCTACTATTTTACCGTTTGGATGAGATTCTTCTGATTCAGTGATGAATCGGAACCGATTCACTCATCCAAACGGG
This sequence comes from Tuctoria greenei, assembly GCA_036927565.1. Lineage (NCBI taxonomy): Eukaryota > Viridiplantae > Streptophyta > Magnoliopsida > Poales > Poaceae > Tuctoria > Tuctoria greenei. Next base: position 219,553,995 of record JAYESD010000004.1, on the reverse strand, counting down.
CCCTAAGTATACTCCTATCTCGAAAAGCATGTCATTTTTTTTAACTACATTCAGTTTTAAAAACGACTATTTACGTACTCACTCCGCCTCAAAAAGTTTATTACTTTATAGTTTAAAAATAAACTTCAAAACGACAAAATTTTTTGAAACTGAAAAAGTATTTTTTACTCCCTCCATTCTGAAATAATTGTCATTTCAGACAACCAAATGAACTACAAATGAACTAATAAATGTTGTCCTAACGACAATTAAAACGATTGGCGCACCGGGACTGTAAAAAGGGCCCGGCAGCACCCCGCCACCGGACGGCGACGCAGTCCCCCGCGAGGCCATGCCTGCACCAGTTGGCCACCATGCATGCCTGCCGGAGGCGTGGGTGACGATGACGGAGCCGTTGTTGGTTAAGGTCGCGGTGGCGGCAAAAGTGCGGGCTGGATGCTACAAAGATCCACAACATGATAATACATCCGGAAATACAAATTCAAACATCCATAACATGATAGTACAAAGATGGTAAAATTCAACCATCATATCTCTGAATCATTGTCTGGTACTACCTCCATCTCAAAAAATTTATCACGTTTTAGTTCAAAAAATGAACTAAAACGTGATAAATCTTTGGGGACAAAGGGAGTAGGTACTGGTAGGTGCTCGCGGCAGCGATTAGAAACATCATTTTCCTTGCATAGGCGACACTGCCAGATGCACAAAACAAACACCTACTGTCTCTGACACTATCAAGTAGTAGCAATCTCGCCACAAGAGCTCGCGGACATTTACTTAGACCCACCGAACTTCCCCATCATCTTTGCTATGATAGGACCCACCTTGGGATTGGATTGGTGCCTAGCGAAGTTGGCAGGATTTTTCATCACTGCAACACATCAAAACACCGGGTGAAATTATTTGTATATATGAGGTGGAAACAAATTCAAGAGTAAAAAGTAGGATCTTCCCGGCACATGGAGAGTTGCATTAGAGATTATACAGTCAAGAAGACAAACATGCATAAAAAAATGCATTTGGGTATAATTCACTATTAAACATTAACATGAATTGATCTGCACTCTTGCTAGATGAGGTAGAAGGCACACGACTTAAGCAAATAGTATTTTGTAGTTGGAGAGGCCTTAACATACGGTTAGCTAGATTCTGCCTACACATGCTTGCTAGCCATATTTATTGGGACTGAATGTAAACCATTCCCTAGTATAACATAGTGCAAAACACTGCAAGCTGCCAAAAAAATACCGTTCAAGATCATACGAGTAGTTGTAGGACATCATATTTTTCACAAGAAGGTGAAAGAACATATGGCCTTCCTATCAGTCAGACCGAAACCCATGGTTGATTGCAATAACACAAACCTAATGATCACTGTCTGATTATGATAATATTGTTCTTCAGGGAATGGGATAACCAACCAGCAATAACATAAACCTATATGGTATAGTTCTTTAGAGGAATGGGATAACCATCCAGCATTCTGCAGCACCAGACACAACTAAGAAGATGATTTTTTGTCTGGATAAAATAATAGACATGAAGGTGGACATCGAATATTAACGTCATAAGATTCGTGTTGAGAGCTTACCATCTTGAAGAGCTGCCATGACCTCAGGGTCACTGAACGCTGACATCAGTTCAGGGTCCTATTTAACAAGAAACCAAACCATTGTACAGAATTATTCCACTATCCGAGGGGAATCAAGAAGCAAAACTGAGGTTAGTAACAAACCCTTTTAAAGCACTCACATTCAGGATTTTACTCATATCAATATTCCCAGGAACACCCCCGGGCATGGCAGCACCTGGGAAGCCCCCAGGCATAGAGCCACCAGGGAAGCCCCCAGGCATAGCACCCCCAGGAAAACCACCAGGCATACCTCCAGGGAAACCTCCACCAGGCATGCCTCCTGGGAAGCCCCTGGGAGGTGCACCACTTGATGAGCGACTTGAAGATTGCTCCTTCCTCTTTGCCTTGTCATAAGCAGCCTGGTAAAGAGAGTACACAAGGACTTGTTCATATACAACCACAATAAGTACCATATGGTTGTAAATGCATATAGGCCTGTTTTGTTGTGAAACCTGTGCCTCTGCCCTTCGACGAAGCCGATCACGCTCAGTTCTCTTCTCTTCCCTCTCTTTTCTCAGCCGCTCATACTTCCTGCGATGTTCCATTATCTTGTGTGCATTAGGTTCCACCTGCAAGATCATCAAATTCACAAAATTAAGAGCTTTTAAGCCTGTCATGTAAATTGAGAACTTAGTGATATAAATAAATGTTCACCTTCTTAAGCACAGCATTGATCTCCTCATCAAAATCCATGTTTGATGCTGCATGCAGATCACGAGCAGCTTCCTCCCATTTGCCAAGCATAGCATAGGCCATCCCGCGAGCTTTATAGCCTTTAGCAGAATCTGGATTAATCTGTAGGAAACACACAAATTGATAGGTTACGTACATAGCATCTAGCATCATCAATGGAATTACTGTTTTCCTTAACCCTAATTAAAACTGTTGGGTTTCATATCTATCCTAGCCCAACATGCTTGGGACAAAGGCTTTGTTGTTGTTGTCTTTCAAGATCTTTAAGGTTCCAATTCTGACTCTTGATATCTTTTAAGCACGGTGCGAGTGCAACATAACATTTTGCTTGATCAAAATGAAATAGAAGTTGAGATAAATGTATTACCTCTAGTGCAGCATTTGCATCACGTATGGCAGCAACAGGTTTCTTCATTTTGATAAACACAGACGCTGGATAAACATAAAAATTCCACAACACGATCAATACTTGTCCCACAAGTAAATCAGCATGCATAGGCGGTAACATTTGGTATTTATGAAGCATAGAACTCATACGGAAGTCACCTACCTCTAGTACCATACATGATTGCTGAGAGGGGATTCAGCAATATTGCATTGGTAAGATGTTCAATAGCATCATCGAGTTTTCCTGTGATTACAAGACCCACATATTGTAGAATCAAACATAATCCAGACTGCGTAAAGAGCAGAAAAAGGATGTGTGAGGAAAAACAAGAGTACCTTCTGACATAGCTTCCATAGCCTTGCCTTTTGCTTCTTGTGAGGCATCACGGTTTTCTTCAGTCACCTCGATCGAAGGATCTCCCATCTGCCATAGCAAAAAAGGGGATTAATATCCACCACATTTGCCTTGTAATTTGTACAGCTAATAAATGAAGTTGGTGCATACACTAGACAGTTGTTTACCTTCTGCGGTAGGTCGTCATGGTCAGATTGTACAATGTCTCCTTCAAACTCAAGATCAGACTCAACAATCTCTTCATCAAGCTCATCTGGCTCAGGAGTGGCATCCCTCATATCCAGATCATCATCGTCGTCGTCATCATCATCATCAATGTCATCCATGGAAGATCTCTGCATTGCATATCGATTATATGGACGGGAGCAAAAGAAAACAACATATGAAAAAGCCAGTGTGAGTGCCATTTTGTAACTGCAATAACAAGAAGTCACTTTTTTTTCACTTGAAAACAGAAACTGGAAAGAAAGCCAGAATCTACTGCAAGCACAATAAACAAAATCGATCTGGTTCCTATTTATACTGTTCGGGTTCCTATAGGGATCCCGTTCCTCAATTATCTGTTGCAAACAAAGAAAGAGCCTCTTGGCACCGAATCTGGAAGGTACCATATCTGTAGTAGATAGAATAATACAGTACTGTAGAAGAAAGAAAGGATCTGGGAAGGTACGTATCATATTTAGAGATAGATCACCAGGGTTCAATTATTGCGGGAACAAATGGTACCTTGGGCTTGTCGGAGGTGGATGTGGCGGCGGGGATCTTGGCACCCAAGCTGGAACAAGTCAGGGTGGTAACTCAGATCACAAAAGGCTGGCGGCGAGGAATCCCTGTCTCTGAGTGAGAAAGAGCAGGGCGGAAGCTGACCTGTGGAGGTAATCCCGGAAGAAGGCGAGGTTGGGATCGGTGAGGATGGAAGGGTCCTTCTTGCACGCCTCCACGAACTCTTGAAGCTCGCGCAATTTGGAGGCGTCCATGGACGGCTCGTCGTCTTCCTCTTCCTCCGGCTGCGTCTGGATTTATCGCTCTCCTAGGGTTTTTCGGCTGCTCCTCAGCTGGTGAGTGAGTCACGGACACCTGGTACTGGCTCCCTTCGCTTCATTCATCGCTCTCTTCTTTGGGCTGGGCTGGGCTGGGCTGGGCCGGGCGTTCTCTTATTTGGTGGGCTGGGTTGGTTTGCTCACACTTTGCTCGGGGAGAAGGAGAAGGCACATGGCATGGGTGCCGTGAGCACGGAGCTGACGGAGAAGAGGAGGGAGGGAGACAGAGGAGAGGAGAGTGGACTCTGACCCTCCGCTCCTCCTTCAGTCAGCAGTGCTCCGGATCTCTCTCTCTCGTTCTTCTCTGCTCTGGAACGGGATTCATCAATCATCAGCAGCGGCCATGGTGTCCCCTCGATCTCTCACCGTCGTCCTCCTCCTCCTCCTCGCCACCGCCGCCGTCCCATCCACCACCTGCGGCAGCAAGGATGACGAGGAGGAAGAGGACGTCCAATACCTCATCGACAGCGCCGACGACAACGACCCCGACGGGTGGCTCCAAGAGGCCTCGCCTGACGATGACGGCGACGATGATCTCCTCGAAGATTCTGAGCCGGATAACCTGCCTCCAGACCAGATCGACGAGACCCACGTCGTCGTCCTCACCGCCTCCAACTTCTCCACCTTCCTCGCCGCCCGCCGCCACGTGATGGTCGAGTTCTACGCCCCCTGGTGCGGCCACTGCCAGGCGCTCGCCCCGGACTACGCCGCCGCCGCCGCCCACCTCGCTGCCCACCGCCACCAGGGCGACCTCGCCCTCGCCAAGGTAGACGCCACCGAGGACACCGACCTCGCGCAGAAGTACGACGTCCAGGGCTTCCCCACCATCCTCTTCTTCATCGACGGCGTCCCCAAGGATTACACCGGCGCCAGGACCAAGGATGCCATCGTCGCCTGGATCGACAAGAAGCTCGGCCCCGGGGTGCACAACCTCACCGACCTCGACCAAGCTGAGATCATCCTCACCGGAGATGACAAGGCTGTCCTCGCCTTCCTCGACACTCTTTCGGTACCAACAGCTAGCCCCTCCTCTTTTCCTTCCCGTTCAGTTATTCTTCAGATGTTGATACATTTCAACTTCATACCGTACTATGCTTCTTTCAGGACCAATAACCCCTCCTGTTTTTCTTGAGATCCCATTCAGTTTATCTTCAGTTTTACTATGTTTTAAGCCCAGTTTGTTTCCCGCACTGATTACCATCTTATAATCTATTGGCTAGGGGAGAAGCTTATTGAATTACAATAAAATGACATATTCTCATGTGTTTGTTTCAGCTTATAAATTCTAAGCTGGATTATATAATCTACATAAGAAACAAACAGGCCCTTCCTTAAAATGAGTTACCATCATGTTTTAATTATGGGAGCTGTATTCGTTTCAAAATGCTACAGGGTTCTTACAGTGACGAGCTTGCAGCTGCTTCAAGGCTGGAAGATAGTGTCAACTTTTACCAGACTTCGAGTCCTGATGTTGCTAAGCTTTTCCACATTGACCCAGCAGCAAAGCGCCCGTCTGTAGTATTGCTCAAGAAAGAGGAGGAGAAGTTGACCTTCTATGGTAGGAGTCTTTATCTTCAAGTCACTCAGAGATTTTCGCTAGCAGCCTTTTGGTCTGGTCTATTCGTGCAAGCATTAACTGCTACCGAAGTGTATCATGCAGATGGAGAGTTCAAAGCTTCTGTCATTGCCGATTTTGTGTCTGCAAACAAGCTTCCTTTAGTTATCACGCTAACACAGGAAACAGCCCCTTCTGTTTTTGACAATCCAATCAAGAAGCAGGCATGTCATGCTGTTCACAAAGGGATCCCCTTTAGGCATACTCTCAACATCTTCCTTTACTGAGCCACATTTTGTTATTTTGAAACTCAGATTTTATTATTTGCTGTTGCAAACGAGTCTTCAAAATTTCTGCCCATCTTTAAGGAAGCAGCAAAGTCATTCAAGGGAAAGGTAATTCTTTCATCTGAATTGTCTGATCCATTACTATATCCTTTCCTTGTCTTGTTCCATGTAATACTGTTGAATTCATCTCCAGAACTTATTTCTTTCTTCCCTTGTACTAGTTTATTGTTTCTTGGTTCGCTTGTTGTTTTTACAATTTTTTGATGAGCTGTATTAACTCATGTGCAGCTTTTATTTGTCTTTGTGGAGCGAGACAATGAGGAAGTTGGTGAACCAGTTGCCAACTACTTTGGTATCGCTGGACAAGAGACCACAGTAATGACTATTGTTTTTTTTTATCATTCTTATTTGTTCATCTATTAGTTTCTTAAATAGAAATAGTATCCATTATTGACTTTGATTTCTTGGCTTGTGATATCATTGTTGAGTTTTTTTAGTTTTTTTTGGAATCATTATTTAAATTTATGGTTCTGCAGGTTCTAGCTTACACTGGGAATGAAGATGCTAAGAAATTTTTCCTTGATGACGAGGTGTCACTGGACGCCATTAAGGTAATCGCTGAAATATATACAGATGTTATGCTCCTCATTACGAGAAGGACAAGTTCATAGGATTGTGTCCAGCAATCCAGAAAATACTGGTTATGTTATGAATTGGAAGCAGATTTCTAACCTAACCATTACTAGAAATGTGTTATGCATTGGGAGCCATTCATATCTTTTTTTTTTGGTTATTGTTGTATCATATGGAGACATGGTGTGTACAATTTATTAGTTAATATGTGGATGTTCCTAAGAGAGGATTCATTCCAGTATCCTAACATTGCTGGCTGGGAGAATCAGCAATATCAGTTAATCAAGCTTCATCTGTTTAACATATTTAATGTTTGGGCCAATACACAGAAATTTGCTGAAGGATTCTTGGAGGATAAGCTCACGCCATTCTACAAGTCTGAACCAGTACCCGAATCAGTGAGTCTAGAGCATTATCTGATATCCCCTTTCTCCACTCATTATACATAACTGAGATATTCTGCATTGTGTTCCTATACAGAATGATGGGGATGTCAAAATTGTTGTTGGAAAGAATCTAGATCAAATAGTTTTGGATGAATCGAAAGATGTCCTTTTGGAGGTATGTTCTTTGCAGCCGAATATTTGAGAATATAGGATTTAATTGTTGTAAGTATTCATGTGTCATTCTTCGGATGTAGATATATGCACCTTGGTGTGGACATTGTCAGGCACTGGAGCCTACTTACAACAAACTAGCCAAGCACCTGCGTGGCATCGACTCCCTAATAATCGCCAAAATGGATGGCACTACCAATGAGCATCCACGCGCCAAGGTCTGCGTGTTTTGTTTTGCCATTTACCTTGACTTCTCTTTAATCCTACTATTTCCCCTCTTTTCATTTTTTGATCAATAATGGAATCAAACAATCCATCCGCTTTTTTATTTCACATGCCTTTTTTTACATTTTAATGTCTCCAAATTATAACTTTCACCATTATTTATTGTGTGACTTCACATCACTAGCATTTAACTTCAGAAAATCATTTTACTGGCAAATCTAATGAACTTTTCATATATCAAACTCGCTTTAACGATATAATGGAATTCAAAGTTTGATGGTGGTTCAACGTCGGGCACAGATTGCTGCTCTATGCATGTCAAAATGTATTTATCTCCCACCTTTGTATCATGTGCTACAGTATAAGTATAACGAAACAATATGCAAATTATTGCTTCAGTTTGTTTCAGCAGTACTTGCAAGATCAATTCATGGTACCATGACTCTGGGAAATATGACATGTGATCTGAGAGATCTGCTTCACCTTTTCCTCCAGATTTGCTGAAGTTTCAATCATGGTTTTTATTCAAGCATTAATTTGACATTTCTCATTGGATTACTTTCTTGAATTTCAATGCATAAATGATGCGATTAACTGCCGTTCCATATGCATATGTGCAAATGTATTTCTGTGTAGATTTGCTGGATACAGAACTGACTTTTGTATCCTATTGCAGCCTGATGGATTCCCCACAATCCTCTTTTATCCCGCAGGGAAGAAAAGCTTTGAGCCTGTAAGTGCTTAACTCCATTGTTCTTTTTGCTGTTGGTCATTAATCACATTATATTTAGGAATGCTATCTTTGTGCTTTGAGATTGTCCTCTCTATTAGCTCTCTGTTTATCATATATATTAAGCACTGGTAAGCCCTGCAACATTCATTTTTGAAAGTACAAATACCGTTTTCCTCCTGCCTGCATCTGGCCATCTGCACCTGCAGGTGCTCACCCTCCTTTCTTAATATATTGGGATTGCTCCTCACCATGGCTTCCATGCTATGAAATTCATTTTTATTTGACTCGCAAACCCCAAGTTTGTCTATGAAGACTGAAGAGCTAATGTAATACGCGTAAGATCTCGAGGGGGGTGGGGGGTGGGGGGTGGGCTGGAGAAGACACAAAAAACCTCAGTTCATGGTCTTTGGGTTTGCTTGCCATGTAATCTCCTAATTGCTCTCAGGGCGAGCTAACGAAGTTCATGGGCTCTGGAATCAGAACTTAATTTGCTTGGCAATCGCGGCAACTGCTTTTGCATCCTTTGATATGGACGTCTTGTTGATTCTTTTTCTTTCTTTTTAGATCACCTTTGAGGGGGACCGCACAGTAGTAGAGTTTTACAAGTTCATCAAGAAGAATGCTGGCATCCCTTTCAAGTTGAAGCGCCCAGATTCATCATCAGTGACGAAGACCGAGAGCACTGCAAGCTCTACATTGTCTGAGAGCGAGAAGAGCTCTGATGCAAGCCTGAAGGACGAATTGTAGGACATTAAAGAATGCTGGCTGCTAGTTTTGAGGGGATTCTCCTTTTTTTTTGTCATCCTCCTTTTCTGAAAGTAAGAGAGGATAAAGCAGAACTTCTAGCTGGTCGAGGAGAGTGAGTGGTCAGCTCGTGGAGTTTTATGTCTATGTGTATGGCTAAATTGGAAGAAATCGGGACGGTATCTCAAATATAAAAGACAACTGTTTTTTTTTTATGTTTGTATGTATTGTATTGCCTTCCTTTTCATTTCAGGTCTCAGAATTTTTACCCATGCAAAGAATGGGGTAGTTTGTATGTACGAGATCCCACTTATTCTGCTTCCTTGCCCCCGACGGCGCCGCCGCCTTCCGGATCCATGCACTCTGAATCCTGCAGCAGGCCCAACCCTGTGATGGGCCGGTATCGCTCGCGGCCCAAACCCGGTCGAGTGGGAATGATGACTCGTGGGTGGGTCCCGTGCGGCGCGCAGTAAGAGCAACGAGCGGAGTGTTCCCCGTCTCCTCTCTCGCTCGCAGCCCGGTCCACACCATCGGCGCTAACCCTAGCACCCCCGCGCCGCGCGATCCCCCGACTTCCTCACCCCATCCGCCGCCTGCCATCTCCCGCCGCCGCTTCCTCGTCTCCTCCCGCTCACCGCCGCCCGAACCCTAGGCCACCATGGCTTCGCTGCCCTGAATCCAGTCCCCACCCAGATAGATGCTCACTAGCCAAAACCTCCCGATCGGAGCAGGAGATCCCCGCCGCCAGCAGCAGCTCGTGGACGCTCCTCACCCTCAACGTCTCCTGCTCCGCCGACCGATTCGTCTCCCAGGTTCGCCCCCTTTCCTCCTCAGGCTTACCTAGGGTTTCGGGATTCATTCACCCATCCACCCACCCCGATGGTTGCTCGTCTTTGCAGCACTTCGAGGTCACGGAAGTCGGCATGCTTCAACATCTCCTGCTCCGCCGACCGATTCGTCTCCCAGGTTCGCCCCCTTTCCTCCTCCAGGCTTACCTAGGGTTTCGGGATTCATTCACCCATCCACCCACCCTGATGGTTTCTCTTCTTTGCAGCACTTCGAGGTCACGGAAGTCGGCATGCTTGCCGGATGCCTCTGCGCCCCCCTCGTCTCCCTGCGCGTTGCCAAGGTCCAGAGGTCACGGCGCCCTCCTCTGCCCAAAAACTACTAGGTACGTACATCTCTTCTCCATGCCTTTTTCATCATCTTATCTTAAATCAAAAGTAGCTAGCCCTTCTCTTGCTTTTTACTTTATGGCACATGGCAGCTTGTGACAGTACACCAGTATTTACTTCAGGGCCATTTCACTTTTGCCACCAGTGTTTATTTGTCCGGCTTGCTGTTGAAATCAATATCACTGTTCCGTGCTACTATGGATGCTCTTTACTTTGCATTATGTAAAATATTACAGGACATCGTTTTATACAAAGTAGTATTTTCACCTCTTTTTTTTTTCAAACCTGTCAATAAAATACAACTCAACTTCAGTGCCCCCATTTTTATTGAGATATCATTTTTCTTGCACAGATAATTTAATGAATTTATAAAGAGAACCCTTCAATTTTCCTACCTGGAAGTCGCTCTACGGTGTGCAGTAATGACACAGGGTTCGGGTTGAGCTTATTGGTTGACCCTGGGCCTGGCCCCCTGGTGCGGCAGCCTAGTGGCCCTCCTTGGGGCGCGCGCACCAGGAGAGTGTGGCCAGGGGAGATTTCCTCAAGAATATTTCCCTAGAGATACAGACCAGGTAGTAATTGTAAGGGGTTGGGCACAAAGCCCCCATGGCAGCAACCTGATGAGGCGAGTTCCCAAGTTGCCTAATCACCCTGTTATTCATAAAATTATGTACTATAACTTAACCTGACTTATTATTTTGTGCAAACTGCAAAGGCATGTCAATATTTTGATGAGAGTCTGGTATTTCAAATCTTGTTAGTTTAGACTGTCTCAGGGAAACATCTAGGCCATAGGTCCTTTTGTAGCAGTAACTGGGATTATTTTTTTCGCGCTTAGCAATGTATTTGTAAAACTTGTGTTTTCATGTTAGTATGTTACATAAGTGCAATATTCATTGCGCCATCAGTTCTCACATGCATGAGAACGATTGAAGAGTGACATGATCATTGACAGGGCTACCATATGCGTACTGAATGAACACTTATGCTTTGCTGATTACTTTGTCTGTGATTTATCTTACTCTTCTGTTCATTTTTATATAAGTTTTAATTACTCCTGTTGTTCGTGTGGCCCTTTCTGCTATATCACTGTGGCCTTTGTTTTTAACACGAGAATGTAGCTTCCTTTTCACTTTATGGTGCATGTTAACTTTGCAGGCGAGATTTTTGGGATCTATTGCATTTAATTAAGAAGGCTGTGTATCAACAACTATTTTTGTCGATCCTAGGGTTTACATGTTTTATACCGTTAGCAGTGTTTTTAAGACGCCTGGGCTGGTTGCCTCGCCTGGCCGTGACCGGCAGAGGCGCGGGGGAGTCAGGGAGGCGCCGAAGGGAGGGCATGGGGCGACAGAGGCACGTACCAGGCGAGATCGGCGGCCGACGACTGGGGAGCGGAGGCAGCCGACGCCATGGGAGGCGGCGCTGGCGCTGGGACGAGGGAGGTGGTGCTGGGACTGGGAGTGACCAGAAAAGACTTAGGGTTGGAATATGGGCCTCTAATTGGGCCTTAAAATAACGGTTCACCCTTCACCAGCCGCTCAAAATCCCACCCGCCACCTCCAAAATCCCGCCCGCTGCTCCAAATCCCGCCCGCCGCCTCCAAAATCCCGCCTGCCACCGCTGCTGCTCGGTCGCCTGACCACGCGCCTGGGCGCCTCAACGTTCTGGTGCTCCGCCGGCGCCTAGGCGTCCAGGCGCCCCTTTAAAACACTGACAGTTAGCGATGTCATTGTATATGAAATAAATATATCTTTTCGTTTGTTGGTAATTTTGGGTGTGTATCGTTATCTCTGATACATGTGGAAAGGTATTTTCTTACATGGTCTTGCTATATCTGTTACATGCTCCAATAATGATTACTAGCATATTGCAATACTTGATAGATTGATGAATAGGATTCCATATTTTTTTTGGTGATTTATATTTCAAGTGCATTAATAATAAGCTATTTATATGTTATTCTAAAACAATTTAACATTTTCTAAAATCTTAAAAATTTAAGTATGGCAAGGTAATACATAGAGATAACAAAGAAACGAAGCCTCGCGTGTAAGAAAATGAATTTACAACCAGTTGTTTGAAGGAAACATCCAAACCTCCTTAGGAGCTAGGAATAGTTATATTCAATAGACAGATAGTGTGGTCAATTACATCGCCCTTCAGAATGTTAATGGAGAAATATGCTTAGGTTCTTCTGTTTATTTACAGCTTACAATCATGAATGTATAGCTTGTCAGAACTAGTAAATTTTGTTAATATTGTTTTGTATGGCACTGTTTATTTCACTGACCTTAAATCATATAAGTTGCCAGGGCATCCATATTTCAGTACATTATCTGTGGTTTGTTTATGAATATGCATTGACTAAACACTAGGGCTTCCACACATTCCCGCAAATACAGGACAACTCATGGTTTGTTGCAGTAGTCTCTTTATTTGAATTCATACAATCCAAAATTCTGATATTCACATTGCTTCCTCAACAAGTTTCTTCACATCCTATATGAACCACAGGATTTGCACCAAGCCTTTGGGTTGAGTCTTTTACTACAATGTCCCCTAGGACCAAATATCTTTGCACTCAGATTTCGCCCATGCATGGAAGGATCTATATCTAACAAGGAAGCTAAACATTCCGAGGTATTACCCTTTAGGTTTAGGACAAACTTTTAATGGTTTCATGACACTGCCTCATCCTTATTTCTGATGTGATGTATGATACTCAGGATTTCCCTACAGTAGTTCGAAGCAGTGATGAAATGGAAATTAAAAACAGTGGTGAACTCTACCATGATGACACCCTTCCAGAGTCGAAGCAAGTCCATGGAAGTTGCAACACTGTGAGTTCTCTGTTCATCTAACACATTCTTATCCATTTCTTTTATTTGTTGCACATGTTAATCTGTATTATCGAATCTAGATTCGCTAAAGAAAAAATGGCTCAATGTTTTAGCTCTTAAACAACCAGGAAATAAAGCACGCCAATCCACTAGTAAAGGACTTCAGGCTTCAAGTAGACTATGATGGTGTTCTTTTTTTTTTTTGTATTGGAGCATCCTTCACTTCCATTTCTGTAGAAACGGAGATCAAAGTGTTTACAAAAGTATGAGGGGAGTGACCCCACTGACCCCTACACTGACTATCGAATCTCCAGCTGGTCGTGTATTGGAAGAACAATATATCACAGAGTATGTTAGTAGCTGGATTTTTACTCTCATTGAAGAGAGGATGACACTAGAGAGTTGGGGCAATTTTCTTGTCTATTCCTCACACAATGCCATACCAACCCAAGGGGTTGAGGCTACATATTTATAGCAGCCCAATGGCAGCCAACCAGCCAAGCATATGCCTTCTTGCTAGTCCAAGATGCCATGCAAGGTGCTGTCCTAAAGATGCTAACAACCGTCCTAAAAGCAGTCAAGATGCTGCTGTCCTAACTGCTGTCCTAAAAGCAGTCAAGATGCTGTCCTCTAGTCTAAGATGAGTACAATAAGGACCAAAGACCAAAGGACTAAGGTACAACAAACTAAGGACAAGGGTACAAGGGACTAGGGGACCAAAGACCAAAGGACTACAAGACTTATTCCATCATTCTCCCCCTAAGTCTTGTACGTCGTCTTCTGGGAGGGTTGGACCATCCCGATCCTGGAGCAAAGTTCAATGAACTTGAGCCTCCCAAGGGGCTTGGTGAGCAGATCCGCAAGCTGGTCCTTGGTGTTCATGTAGATCGCCTTGATGCTACCTTCCTCCAAGCAGCCTCGGATGAAGTGGTACCTCACCCGGATGTGCTTGCTCCGTTCATGAAAAACGGGGTTCTTTGCCAGGGCCAGAGCAGACACGTTGTCCACCCTGAGCTCCACCGCTCCAGTGTCTCTGCCGAGTAGATCACCAAGCAGTCGAACAAGCCAGAGCGCCTGAGTCGAAGCGGTGGAGGCCGCTATGTACTCGGCCTCGCAGCTGGACATGGCCACCACCTGCTGCTTGACCGACTGCCAGCTAACGAGGCACTTGCCGAAGAAGAAGAGGATCCCGCTCGTGCTTTTGCTGGTGTCGATGTCGCCGGCGTGGTCGCTGTCGCTGTACCCGACAAGGTGTGCCTCTCCAGGACACCTCGAGTAGTGAAGGCCGTGATCAAGAGTCCCCGCAACGTAGCGGATGATCCTCTTCACAGCCTGCTGGTGCTCCGTCGTCGGTCGCTGCAGGAACCGACTAACGTAGCCGACGGAGAATGCCAAGTCCGGCCGTGTGTGGGCGAGGTAGCGAAGGCTCCCCACAAGACGCCGGTACTGTGTAGCGTCCACCTCCTCCGCCGTGCTGTCGCGACTCAGCTTCAGCCTCTCCTCCATCGGAGTGAGGGCTGGGTTGCAGTTTGTGAGCCCAGCTAGCTCAACAATTCGCCTGGCGTAGGCGGTCTGTCGAAGTGTGATCCCGGAGTCGGCCTGGTGCACCTCAATTCCTAGGTAGAAGGAGAGGGATCCCAGGTCACTCATCTGGAAAGTGGCTTTCATCTCTTCCTTGAATGCTGCCACCTCCGCCTCCTTGGTGCCGGTGATCACCAAGTCGTCGACGTAGACACCCACCAGTAGGGTGTTTCCTCCATTGCCCCGCCGGTAGATGGCCGCCTCGTGTGGGCACTGCCCGAAGCCCATCCTCTTGAGCGTGGAATCCAACTTGGCATTCCACGCCCGTGGTGCCTGCCGCAAGCCATAGAGGGCCTTGCGCAAGCGCAACACCTTGCCCTCCTTGCCAGGGAGCGCAAACCCTGGCGGCTGGTGTACATAGACCTCCTCCTTCAAGTCGCCGTTGAGGAACGCCGACTTGACGTCCATGTGCTGGACACGCCAGCCTTCTTGAGCAGCCAGCGCAAGAAGGAGTCGCACGGATTCCATCCGTGCCACGGGGGCAAAGGCATCGTCGAAGTCGATCCCCTCCTGCTGCACGAAGCCGCGTGCCACCAAGCGAGCCTTGTGCTTGACGATGGCGCCGGCTTCATCCCTCTTCAGCTTGAACACCCACTTAAGGGTGATCGCACGGTGACCGCGAGGGAGGTCAGCAAGCTCCCAAGTGCGGTTCGTCTCAACCGCATCCATCTCCGACTGCATCGCGGCACGCCATGCCGCGTGTTTCTCGGCCTCCGCGAAAGACCGAGGCTCGCCGTCGTCGCACGCAAGGCGCAACTGCGCCTCCGAATCTTGATCATCCAGATCGTGAGGGGCCAGTCCCGGCACCGGCTGGTCGTCGAGAATGTTCTCCATTTTGCGATACCACAGCTGCTCGCCGTCGTAGCACCTGTCGAGGCGCTCCTCGTCGTGGGAGAGCGGAGTGACAAACTCCACTGGGTCGTGCTCGACACAAGCTGATGACGGAGTGGACGTGGCCGGAGGGGTGGCCGTCGGTGCTGGAGTGCGTGGGGTCGCCAGCTGAGGTGGAGGTGGACGCTCTGGGGCAGGGGTAGACACACTCGGTGGAGAAGAGCTGCCTACTCCCCCAGCTCCCTTGGAGTAGACGTAGTCGATGATGAAGTCCTCGTTCGTCGAGGTCGAACTATCGTCCACCGCCTTGTCCCATGCCCATCCTCGCCCTTCGTTGAACACAACGCCGCGCGTCGTGCGCACACGCTGTGTCTCTGGGTCGAGAATGCGGTAGGCCTTCGAGCCCTCCGCGTAGCCAATGAACACCCCGGGGGTGCTCCTGTCGTCAAGCTTGCCGATCTGGCCAAGCTCCTTGGCGAACGCGAGGCAGCCGAATACCCGTAGATGAGAGACCGCCGGCTTGCGCCCATACCAAGCTTCGTACGGCGTCCTGCCGTGGAGGGCCTTGGTGGGCGAACGGTTGAGGATGTAGACGGCGATCACCACCGCCTCTCCCCAAAAGACAGCCGGCATTCCCCTCTGCTTGAGGAGGGCCCGAGTCATCCCCACAACCGTCTGGTTGCGCCGCTCGACGACGCCGTTCTGCTGCGGGCTGTAGGGCGCGGAGTAGTGGCGCTGAACACCCTCATCCGCGCAATACGACGCGAATTCAGCCGCCGTGAATTCGCCGCCGTTGTCGGTGCGCAGCATGCGCAGCTTGCGGCCGCACTCCGCCTCCGCAGTGGCCTGCGCACGCCTGATGGCGTTCGCAGCCTCTCCCTTGCTGCCAAGGACCACCACCCACATGTAGCGGGAGAGGTCGTCGACGAGCAGCAGGAAGTAGCGTCGTCCTCCTGGTGTAGCCGGTGTCACCGGGCCACACAAGTCCCCGTGAACGAGCTCGAGCCGCTCCTTGGCTCGAAAGCTCGACTGCTGGGGAAAAGGAAGCCGCCTCTGCTTCGTCACCACGCAGACGTCGCAGAGCTGCTCCACGTGGTCAAGGCATGGCATGCCTCGCACCATCTCCTTGGCGCTGAGCTGCTTTAGGGCCTCGAAGTGAAGGTGCCCAAAGCGCTCGTGCCACTGCCATGCCTCGTCCTCCCGACGAGTGGCAAGACAGACAGGCTGTGCTAACTGCACGTGAAGGACATAGAGTCGATTGGTGCCTCTAGTTACCTTGGCAAGAAGGCGACAATGGCGATCCCAAATCCTCATGACTCCGTCCTTGATCTCCACGCGCGAACCACTCTCATCCAGCTGTCCCAAGCTGATGATGGAGTTTCGCAACGCGGGGATGTAGTAGACTCCGACGAGCAGCTTGTGCTCACCGGACTTGGCGCTGAGGAGGACGGAGCCAACACCCTTGATCTCCACGCCGGAGGCATCACCAAACTTGACGGAGCCTCGGACATTGGGATCAAGCTCGGCGAAGAACTCCCGTCGACCGGTCATGTGATGGGTGGCGCCGGTGTCAAGGCACCACCCGTCAGTCTTGTCGTTGCTGGAGCCGTCGCCGAGGAGAGCGTGTGTTCTCGGCTCATCAAGATGAAAGAGAGCTGATGCGGTCGATGCCGCTAGAGGTGGCTTGATGCTTCCATGTGCCATGAGCAAAGCTGGCTCCTCCTCCACCTGGGCGACGTGGGCCTCCTCCTCCACTTGTGCGACGTGGGCCTGACCACGTCGTGGCTGTCGACACTCCCTGACCCAATGACCAAGCTTGCCACAGTTGTGGCAGGTGTCGTCTCGTGCCGGCTTGTGGTTGCCGGCGGCACCGCCCTGGGCGCCTCCGCGGGCACGTCCCTGCGCCCCGGCCTGGGCGCCTCCGCGCCCCTTGCGCGGCTTGCCGCGCTTGCGGCCGCCTGTCGAGGAAGAGGACTCCCCCTTCTTCCGGTCACCCTGGCCAGCCTCCCACTGCTCGCGAGTGAGATGAAGCTTCCCGCCAATGGTGATAGGCCCCGAGAGAGGCTGTGGTTCGTCGCTGTCGACGACCTTGAGGCGACCTATCGCCTCTTCGATCGACATCGTGGAGAGGTCCAACAGAGACTCGATCGAGCGAGCGATCTGCTTGTACTTCTCGGGGATGCAACGAAAGAGCTTCTCGACAGCTCTCTCCTCGTCGTAGGTGTTGTCGCCGAACTGCTCCAACTTCTGCAACAAAGTGTTGAGACGGAGAGCAAAGTCATCGACGTCCTCACCTGGCTTAAAGGCCAGGTTCTCCCACTCCTTGCGAAGCGCCTGCAGTGTGGTCTTGCGGGCGCGGTCGCTGCCGATGCGTGCCGCAGCGATGGCGTCCCAAGCCTCCTTAGCAGTTCGCTTCTTGGAAAGCGAGAACTGCATCTCGGACGGGACTGCAACAATGAGGGCATCCAGCGCCCGTCGATCCTCGTAGTAGTCGACGTCGCCGTACCGAACTGCTTCCCACATGTGTCGCACCTGGAGCCGCACCCTCATCACCGCAGCCCACTCGACGTAGTTGGTCTTGGTGAGGGTAGGCCACCCACCGCCGGGACCGACATCCCTGACAATGGCCTGGACCCCATGGTGTCCATGGTACCGATCCGGGGAGGGAGAACCGCGCTGCCTGTAACGGCCGCGTTCTCCGTCGACTCCGCCGCCGCCGTCGAGAGCGCCACCGGCACGCCCGCGCCGGCCTGGGCTGCGGCTATCGCGCCCATGGGGACGCGCGGCTACTCGATGCATCTCCTGTGCTCGCGCCACTTCCCTTGCCAACCTGAGCTCATCGTCGACGCCGCCGTCGACAGAGCCGCTAGAGCTACTGCCGCGCAGAGCCTCCAGCTCTGCTGCCGCTGCAC
The DNA here is from genome assembly GCA_036927565.1 of Tuctoria greenei. NCBI lineage: Eukaryota > Viridiplantae > Streptophyta > Magnoliopsida > Poales > Poaceae > Tuctoria > Tuctoria greenei. The sequence goes on along the minus strand of JAYESD010000004.1, from coordinate 219,535,808 downwards.
GCGCTACAGCTGCCGCTGCCGCTGCTTCCACTTCTGCCCTCGCTGCTGCCAATTCCGCCGCCGCCAACTTTGCCGCTAGTGCCGCCGTCGCTGCAGCCTCTGTTGCCGCTCGCTCGCGCTCCTCCGCCGCGGCGACCTCCGTCTGCCGCGCGCTCGAGGCGACCGAACGCTGAGACTGTCCGTCGGACATCGCGCACTAGTGGGGAGCTGGTGTGTGGGGAAGAGGGATGAGCTGGAGCAGCCGGTGTTCCTGGTACCGGTTGCGGACAGGGAGAGGCGCGGGAGGGAGATGAGCAAGAGATGTTTAGGCTACAGGATAGAACGGCTCTGATACCAAGTGTTAGTAGCTGGATTTTTACTCTCATTGAAGAGAGGATGACACTAGAGAGTTGGGGCAATTTTCTTGTCTATTCCTCACACAATGCCATACCAACCCAAGGGGTTGAGGCTACATATTTATAGCAGCCCAAGGGCAGCCAACCAGCCAAGCATATGCCTTCTTGCTAGTCCAAGATGCCATGCAAGGTGCTGTCCTAAAGATGCTAACAACCGTCCTAAAAGCAGTCAAGATGCTGCTGTCCTAACGGCTGTCCTAAAAGCAGTCAAGATGCTGTCCTCTAGTCTAAGATGAGTACAATAAGGACCAAAGACCAAAGGACTAAGGTACAACAAACTAAGGACAAGGGTACAAGGGACTAGGGGACCAAAGACCAAAGGACTACAAGACTTATTCCATCAGAGTAAATTGGCGTATTCTCCGAAAACTTGTTGTTTTGTAGTTCAAAAATGAATTAGAAAGCTGCAAGTTTTTGAGGACGGAGGGAGTAGCTAGCAGAACACGTAGTAAGCGGACAAATAGTTCTCTCACAAGTAACATTGTAAAAAATTATTTTCCTTCCTATGCATGTCTTTTCGAAGATCACCCGTCCGGTGCAAATGCGGGTGAACTTTTGCACCCGCGGGCTGATCAGAACCCCACTTGATGTATTGCAGATGGTTGCAAATGTGGGTGCGGATTTTATTTTTCACCTTAGGTGTTTGTTGGGCTTTCAAAAATGGACTGGCTTTCAAAAATGTGCAGTCCACTTCGGTTCAGCCCACTTACACTGTTTCAATTCTGCAGCTCGCTTAATAAGATACCGCTCCGTATTACACCATTGGCGCAGCGGAGCTAACCCTACCTCCCCCCCCCCCCCCCTCGCGATCCTCGAGCCCCCGACTTCCTCACCCCATCCGGGCCAACATCACGCCGTTGCTTCCTGCTGCCCTGCCGCCGCTTAGGGTCGTTCCCGACATGCTACTCGCTATTGCTGGCTTGCCACCATTTGCTCCTGAACCCTAGGCGCATTTGGGGAGGTAACACATTCTTCTTACCTATTTGATGCATTTATGGCTGGGTGATACATGCTGCTTGCAAGGTTTTCTTAAGAACTGAAACATGATGGCGTCAGAAGTATGACTTTCGTATGGGGGGCCCACAAATTTCTTAAGAACTGAAACATTCCAAGCTCTAGAAGGTAGCCTACAACATGTATGAAACTTTGTCAATGTGCTTGAATAATTTGATGACGCCCAAAATACTTGGGTCCCATCTTTGCTTGCGCTGCCGTTGTCACACCAATTGCCTTGCGCTGCTGCAGCTTCAACCATACCCATATCCCACCATATATTCCACTTCTCGTCCTTTCTTGCATTGATAGCTTTTCATCGTTACTTGATCTTCAATCTCTGATTTCATCTAGAAATTGATCTCGCTCTTGCAATTGTTTATCCACAACAGCCACGCGACCCTTGGTTGATAGGATAAAAAAGATTACTGCAATTGTCTATCCAGGACAACTTACTGCATTACCAGATTTCTGTTATATTTCCTTCCAAATCACATGCTCCATCTGGATATAAATCGTTGATGTAGGTTGGTGCAATTTTGCTAGTGTATATCTGAAGGGAGCCGGGTATATCAATATCGCTATCAGCCCATTGATAGTGTTTGATGTACCTGTCTATCTTTGCAGTCAAGACCATTTGGAGTCTCTCCTTATTGCTGGTCATGATGAGAATTGACCTAGCTTGTACGAGTAAACTGGCCTCAGTATTGTTGTTCTTAGAATACACATTATAAAATGGACTGTCTGTTACAATATTCTGATGTTTCGTAACTCTACATTGTATGGCTTACCAGCAGATATCTTTGAGTGATACAGTTTTGTCTGCTAGGTGGCGAGTGTCGCCTGGTAAGCTCTGGTCACTTGCAGCAATACAGTTTTGTCTGCTATGGAGATACGACTGCACTACTTAGGTAACATCCTAGTGTAACTATGGAAATAAATCAATCTAGTTATGTCTGTCCAGTTCATATTTTCACTATTGCTTTTCCAATCATAAAGTGTAGCGCCTTCAAAGTATGGGCGGTTTGTCACACTGATAAGTTGTGATTTATGTGGGTACTGAATAAGTATGTAATGTTTGTCGCGCTTGAAACATTTGCTTCAGGCACAAAGTTTATAGGTTTTTTTAATGGATAAAGGAAAACCGTTGAATTTCCTTGGTGGACAATGCTTGCTCTTCTTTCGTTTCTGATGAGCTGTCTATTTGATGTGCCTCATGGCACTAGCACTTATGTTAACTGTATGTTTCAGATGGATAATGATGATGATAATAATAATCTTGTTATTGTCTGGAGAAACAAATATAGGAACCACGCGATGGAAATCATTGATTTAGCTCTTGGTTTGGATAATTGGAGTGTAAGCGCATTAAGATTTAGATCTGTATCTTTTAAACTACTAATTCTTTTCTTCGGAATGCATGCTTGCATATCCACCGTGAGCTGTCTATTTGATGTGCCTCATGGCACTAGCACTTATGTTAACTGTATGTTTCAGATGCATAAAGATGATGATAATAATAATCTTGTTATTGTCTTGAGAAACAAATATAGGAACCACGCGATGGAAATCATTGATTTCACTCTTGGTTTGGATAACTGGAGTGTAAGCGCATTAAGATTTAGATCTGTATCTTTTAAACTACTAATTCTTTTCTTCGGAGTGCATGCTTGCATATCCACCGTCATAAGTCATGGTAGACTTCTTAAGAAGAGTAATCAGCACATCATTCTTAAGAAGAGTAATCAGTGTCATGCCTTTCAGTGCTAAAGAATCACATAGTTGTTTTCTTCTCCTCCCTCGTCCCTCCCTCTTTGTAATATCTAGGTGTTGAGGGCATTAACCCTGTTTGAACAATTATTGACTGGATTGAATCTTAAATTCACACCTTTGACTGAATCCTGTAAGAAATTTGTCACTTTTAGATTTGTCCTGACAACAGGGGTGAACAGTGCAAGATCAATTATGGTCCCTTTACGCTGGAATGCAGGGACTTGCGGCCTGATTCTAGCTGCCGCAATATCCATTTATGTAAATGCTCTTCTTGCACGGCTTGCAAACGCCATATTAGATACATATGGTTAGTGTTTATTTCAGAAAGCAATTTCCTTTTAACTTTTTCTTTGCATAAAAATTCTGAGGTGGTATGCAAAGGATGGAATCAAACTGTTAGTTCTAATTGGTAATTTCTTTAATGTATGGGTTTACATGGGCTCTACAATACATTAATCTTTGTATGATCAACACTGGCTATATTATTTTAGCTTGTAAAGCATTGAAGGTATTCAAAAAGCTAACTAGATACTCAATGGTTTCTTTTTAAAAAAAATATAAAAATGATCAAAACAAAACTGGATTGGAATCTAATTCAAAATTTTCCGGTTAAATCTCAATGGAATATAAATCGAACTGAATTTGATTAAAAATCTGAACAAAATTTTAAACCGAATCCGAATCGGACTCAATTCGAATCCGATTCCCAACGCAGGATCGAGCTGCTCGCTCACAACTTCGTAGATGCAGCACCCGCCTCCCTGCCCCCTCCCCGCCAAACATGTGCAGTTGCAGTCTCAAAACATGTTCAGAATCCGATGCAATCTGAATACTAGTACATGGGTGTGTAATGATTTTTTTTTTTGAAATATAGTGTCAGACGTGTCTAGTTGCAATATCCAAAGCCCGTGGGTTAGAAAGCCCATTTAACTTCTCAACCCTCCCAAGACGCAGCCAGCTGGCCCATTTTCGCTGCCGCCTTATCTGGACCGTTCATCAAGATCGATGGCCGAAAAACGGCACGTCAGGTACAAAGTCGGCGCCCGCATCTCGAAACCTAAGGCACCCGTTCCTCTTCCTCCCCCGCTCCCTCGGCGCGTTGGCGGCGCGCAGCTCCTGCGGCGGCACTTCGGCGACGGCGCCGCCCCTGCCGCCGTGGATGACTACGGCGACAGGGGTGCCCTCGGGTTCTCTGACCACGCCGACAGACGCCCCGCTCCCCAGCCCCAGGTGAGTTTGTGCTCGCGCCCGTCCCCGGTTCCCTTATTTTACTCGTGTGCGGATTTAGGGCTTTGAGATTGTAAATTTCTCGATGGGTCCGAGTGAGATCTGATGGGGACAGGCGAGTGGCGATCTGTTCCGGGCGCAGATGTGCTGTGCTTGGGGATCGAAATTCGATGAAGGAGCTAGGGATTTTGCGGCTCGCTTGGCGCGTCGTGCGGGTTTCCCTTCCGGGAACCTGCGGTGAATGTAAAGTGGTGATTCTATTTCATGGGGAACGGTGCGATTTGTGGGGGAGAAATTAGGATCTGCACAGATTGTTCTACTGGATAAGCTTTCTTAGGATTTGTTCGTCGGTTTGAGTGATTTCTGTTGTGCAAGTTTCAGCTGATCCGTCCTGCTGATTTGGTGTTGATCTAGGGTCAGCATGTGATCTATAGGGTGCGCCGCAGATGCTTATTAGGTCTTGTTAGGGAGAATATAAGTACATGACACATTACCTCGATCTTCCGTGTGATATGCTTTTTTTGGTTGCCTTGTACCGTGCTACAACTTGGATGATTTGCTGCTGTTTGTGGATTGATTGATAATCTTACCGTGGTCACCTGCTCGAGTTAATTACATGCCTGTTATGCAATCTGATTGACCAAACGTTTCTCCTTCTGTTTCCTTTTCTAGCAGGAGACACATTCACATGATAGCAGGTCCTCGAAATCCAGAGAAAATGACATGGAACGTGAGAAGGGCAAGGACAGAGAGCGCGACAGCCACCATGGTAGGGATAGAGAAAGGGACAGGGACAAGGAGAGGCACCGTGACAGGGCTGACTGTGGTGACGGGGACAGGGACCGTGATCACCACCACAGGGAGCCCCAGGAGCGAAGCGAGAGAAGGGAACATCGTGACCGCCACAGGAGCCATGATTCTGCAAGGTAACTTGTTCAAAACCTACAGAGATTGTATTGATTTAGTTACATATATTTTACTGCCGTTTTAATGAGTTATTTTTGGAACTTACAATACAACATCTGTGCACGTAAGTGATAGATTACTTGATAATGTGGCCACTGAAATCGCTGTGCAACTTCTGGGATTATGCTAATTGGCATAATGCCCTATGCCATTTTTTTTTCCAATTCCCAGGACTCATGTAAATGGTTTGAATCTATTAGCCTGATCCTGGTAAACTCTTCATATCGTGAACTACATAATATATTGGAAATTATTAACAATTGTTTTTTGTGTACTTGGTTTGTATTCATGTAGTGTCAGTGACATTCTATGGACTTAGTTTTTCAGGCCATCCCAATCAGCAGCCAATCGGCATAATAGTTTTGGCCGCCGGATTGGGATGGCCTGAAAAACTAATTCTATGGACTTCTTGGATTATGCTAATTGGCCTTGGGTAATCAGGCCATCCCAATCCTTGATCGCAGCCTGATTACCCGCCTAAGAAAAAGACAATATTATCTCGCCGTGCTCTTTTTTTCCTTCTTCATTCTGTTCGGTGGGGGCTCGATAGAATACAAGGGAAAGGCAGTTGATCATTGGAGTTGATAGTGCCCACATGAACACTTCCATCTTCAACACTGTCTCATAGTGCTAGCGGACCCAAATGTGGTTACTGCGTTCATGGAAGACACTGTTGCATGAGTCGTCCACAATTTCTTACATGCACTAGATTGCAAGCTCGTGGTCGCTATGGTGGAAGTTGAGCACTATCGAGTTTCGCATACCACACTCGTGGGGCTTGGCGAAGATCGTAGTGCGCTCGGTGCAGTCAAAGGACATTGCTCCCTTCTCCGGTGATGACAAGGCCTTGAGGTTTGTTCCACATACACCTCTCCCGCAAGCTCGTGGTTGAGGAATGTGGTTTTTACATGTGGACCTGCCATCTTCCGTCTGCCACAACGCTCGATTCGTCCCTCTTGATCTCGCGGATCCATTTGAGCCCAATCGATGATATTCGTGCGGCAATTCTACCAAATCCCTTGTTTGATTCTCCTAAATCAAATCAATTTTTTTTTCCTTCGTAGCTGTGCAACATGCTTAATCTTCTTGCGCCTCGACAAACGTCGTTGGCTCTGCTCCTTCAGCAGCCAATTGGCCTAGTTCTTGACCCTAGTCATCGAACCCGGAACCATGCCTCAGGGTCTAGCTTTAGCTCCCACAGCTGGTGTTCATGGAGTCACCTTGAGATATGCATCTGTAGTTTCCATTCCAAACTTAGAGTGGCGCCATTCCTTAATCATTCTGGTTGTTGGGAATCTCATAGTGAATTTTTTATCATCTATCCTCCTAGCCGGCCATTTCCAAGCATTGGGGCCCAACCATTTTCAGAATTCCTGCTCAATTTGTCTTGCACTAGCTTCTCCAGCCGTCACACGCGCAGTAGTGGTGTGCTTATTATTGTTGTTTGCAGATGGACAATCTGGTATACAAAAGAAATTGTCCCTCAAATTGGGTTGTACAGAGCGGAGCGATGAATTCTCCTAGTTTTCTAACTGAACTGACCACCTCGTGTCCTAACTGACCACATTTAGCACATGCTTTGTTCCTGGGACAAGCTTGAAAACTGTGATCCCTGTTCCCGCATCTCGGACATCCATCAACAGTAGGAATAGAAGAATAATTAGAACCATCACCTAGATCAAAATAATAATTTAGTTAAACTAACAAAATGCAAATCAGTAATATATAAACAGATATACTCATAACAGAGACAGGGGCAGATACAGAGACAGCACACATGTATTTTTATACAAAAAACAGCATTCAGACTTCAGAGATTAAATACATTCAGAGATTTAACAACTTCTGTTTTATACTACAACTTTGATACACACATACACTTCTGTTTTAACTTTCAGAGTTTAATGCACTTTGATACAACCTCTGTTTTGTACAACATTCAGATTTCAGAGTACAACATACATTCAGACTACAACTTAGATTTAAATACCACCTTGAAGGCTTGAACTTGATGCTTCTCCAGTCTAATAGATCAATGCATCACATGACAATATGTTAGAAGAAATTATATATAAGCGAAGTAGATAACACATAAATAATAGTAATACTGTAAGAATGTTGGTGATCCTGCCATGGTGGAGCCTGGTGCGGCCACAACCAGGGGAGTCCGAGTAGGACTCCCAGAGGCAACGCACCAGGGGGCCAGCCAAGCTTGTGGCAGTACAAGGATGCCAAATTCTGTTTGGAGTCTAGAGTCCTAGTATTAATTAAGCTAGAGTCCAAATTGAGTAGGATACAGCTGGAGTCCTGTTTAGGTAAAAACAGAACCGATCTGATGCCCTGGTGCGGTTGCTGGTTAGAGATAAGTTGAGTTTGAGTCTTATACAAGTACACTTTGGATGTACCTTAGGGCTCTTATAAATAGAACCGCCTGCCCCCCGGTTCAGATAATCCCATCACTACAGGAAAAGCGATCATTTGCGACGGCCGACTTTATTTGCGACGGCCAGCCGTCGCAAATAAATTAAATTGCGACGGCCCGCCTCTGGCCGTCGCAAATAAGGTGGCCGTCGCAAATCATAACTTATTTGCGACGGCCTTCGGGCCGGCCGTCGCAAATAAGGGCTTATTTGCGACGGCAAACCCTAGGACCGTCGCAAATAACGCAGCCGTCGCAAATAAACCCTTATTTGCGACGGCCAGTTAAAAGGCCGTCGCAAATAGGATTTAATTGCGACGGCCGTAAGTCCGAGCCGTCGCAATTAACAAGGCCGTCGCAAATTAAGTCTTATATCGGGAAGCTCCACCCCGACCCTTCATTTTCCTCAACACGCCGCCGCCGCGCCCCCGCCACCGCCGCCGCGCCCCCCGCCGCCGCGCCGCGCCCCCGCCGCCGCGCCGCGCCCCCGCCGCCGCGCCGCGCTCCCGCCGCCGCGCCCCCGGCTCCGCCGCCGGCCCGCCGCCCTCGGCCCCGCCTCCGCGCCCCCCGCCACCGCCGCCGCGCCCCCGGCCCGCCGGCCCCCGCCGCCGCGCCCCCGGCCCGCCGGCCCCCGCCGCCGCGCCCGCCGGCCCCCGCCGCCGCGCCCCCGGCCCGCCGGCCCCCGCCGCCGCGCCCCCCGGCCCGCCGGCCCCCCCCGCCGCGCCCCCGGCCCCCCCCCCGACCCGGCTCCACCGCCGCCCCGCCATCGCCGCCGCGCCCCCGCCTCTGCGCCCGCCGCCCTCGGCCCCCACCGGCGTCGCCTCCGCCTCCGGCCCGCCGCGCCACCGGCGTCGCCGCTGCCGGCCCGGACCGCTGCTCCCCGACCGGACCGCCGCGCCCCGATCTTGAGGTCAGTGCTACTCCCCCCTGTTTTAGGGTTTTTTTTTTCAGATGTAGCTAGCAATTTTGTTAAGAGGTAGTAGCAATTAACTATAGTAGCTTAGAATAGCTTGTATAGTTGTTAATATGGATTGTAGCAATTAGCAATTTGAGTGATGCAAATAAGATTGTAAACTAATTAAAAAGGGCCGAATATGGTGCACAAATGGTGTGCTGGTCGTAGAGGGGATACACCAATTTGTGAAAGTGACATGGATTCGAATCTTCGAATGAGTAGAAATTGTTGCTCGATCTTGATGTTAATTATGCTTAGTTGTTAATGATGTTGGTTATGCAAATTTGTTGATAATGTTATTGATTATGTAGATGTTAAGCATGCTTATGTTTTGCTTTATTATTCTTAATGTTTATGTTCATTGCTGCTTATCGTTATTGAATTAAGTTATTAAATGTTCAAATTTTGATTAATTGTTATGTTTCTTTTAGCATGTTCAATATTCTTTATATATATAAATATATAAATATAAATATAAATATATATATATATAAGCGGGTTAAAACGATAATGTATCAGAAGAAATATCAAAAGAGAGAGGAGATATTCTACGCCATATCGCCTGCGGCGAGCATGACAGCGGAGGAGAGGCCGGCAGCGGAGGACGGCCCTGACTATGAAACTTTCAACTCTGACCCACTTTTCTCCTCACTCTCGTTCTCTTTCCTCATTCGTAAATGACCTGAAAATGAACATGAGCAACGTAACCTATAGCAATTGATTACCCGTTTCGGATCGGCACGTCTCACATGCCATTGGCATGTGAGACGTGCAGGTTCGGAATTGTCCCTTTTTGGACAGCCTCGGAGTGACCGAGGGGGCGTGGCTTGTGACGAGACGCGGGTCCGGATTTGGACGAGATTTCGGTGGCGTAACCCTGTTGTTCTCTGCTGCACCATTTTCGGGCGTGCAGTGGAGAACAGCGGGGTTATGCTGCCGAAATTTCGTTCGAATCCGGATCACGCGTCTCGTCATGAGCACGCTCCGCTCGGTCACTCTTGGGTGGGTTTAGGATCTATCTGCCTAGGTTGTAGGGCCGTGACATAACACAACAATACATTAACGACAATTTCTTTCGCATTAAACTGCAGAGTCAAAAATGGGTGAAGACCGCAGTTGGATGTATACTGGCTGGAAGAGCAGAAATGGTGGTCACTCCGATGAGTGGTTTATCAAGTTAGATCAATTTTTGGATCGAGCATTTTCGTTGTCAACGGAAGATATGGTGCGGTGCCCATGTACAAAATGCCGAAACACTAAGTTTTTGAGAAGATTGGAGCTTTCGTTTCACTTATGTCGAAACGGTTTCACTCCACAATATGAAGTGTGGACCTTCCACGGCGAGACTAATTCTCGAGTCATAGCCGAAGTGGATGAGGATGATGATATAACAGAGGTTGATAGGATGGATGAGATGTTAGAAGCTCTTGAAGTGGAGGATCCTCTTACAAATGAGGCAGAGAAGTTCTTCGAGGAGCTGAAGAAATCACAAGAGCCGTTGCATGAACATACGGATGTGACCGTACTTGCTTTCTTGACCAGATTTATGGCAATTAAGTCCAAGTACTTTTTTTCCATCAACTGCTACAATGATCTCATGAAATTGATCTGCGATATCCTTCCACGACCTCACAAAGCGCCACCAGATATGTATCAGTCAAAGATCAAGATATCTGGTCTCGGTATGAAGTATGAGAAAATTGATGTGTGCCCAGACAACTGCATGCTATTCTGGAAAGAGCACGCCAATGAGAAGATGTGCTTGAAATGTGGTAAATCGAGGTATGTCGAAGTTGTTAATGACGATGGCGATAATGTGATGACAGATGTCGCACATAAGCAGCTTCGTTACTTGCCTGTGACACCTCGGTTGAAGCGGATGTTTCTTTCAAAAAGAACCGCAAGACACATGAGATGGCACAAAGAAGGTAAACGTGAGAACAAAGAATTCTTGACGCATCCGTCCGACGGTGATGCATGGAAGGCGCTAGACCGTTTCGATCCAGACTTTTCTCGTGATGCGAGGAATGTTCGCATCGGATTAGCGACAGACGGATTTTCACCGTTCAGTACGAATGCCGCTCCATACTCATGTTGGCCTGTCTTTGTCATTCCGTACAACCTGCCACCTGCTTTTTGTACGAGGAACGAGTTCATGTTTCTCAGCCTCATTGTACCTGGACCTGATCATCCCGGGTCACGTCTCAACGTGATGTTAAAACCGCTGATCGAAGAATTGAAAGTCTTGTGGACAGGAGTCGAAGCGTACGACAGTTACAAGAAGCAGAAATTCAACCTTCGAGCTGCTTATTTGTGGTCCGTCCATGATTTGCCGGCATACGGCATGTTTTCCGGATGGAGCACTCACGGTCGTCTGACGTGTCCGATATGTGCTTCAGACACGGATTGCTTTCGACTAACTCATGGAGGCAAAATATCTTATTTCGATTGTCACAGACGTTGGCTGCCCTCGAATCATATATTTAGGCAGCAGAGGCATGTCTTTCGAAAGAACACTGTTGTCACTAAAGGACCACCGAAGCGTCTCAACGGGTCAGAAATTTCTGATATGTTGGACAAACTGGTGCCTGATGAAGGTCGTCCTGGATATTTCGTAGGTTATGGAGAGGAACACAATTGGACTCACATATGTGGACTTTGGGAGCTACCATATGTGAAGTCGTTGATTCTAATGCACAACATTGATGTCATGCATCAGGAGCGTAATATGAGCGAAAGTATCATAAGCACTTGCATGGATATGCCTGGCAAAACGAAAGACAATTATAAAGCTAGACTAGATTTGGCAGACATTTGTCACCGTCCAACTCTTGAAATCTCTGAAAGTGGTGGAAAGCCACGTGCTTCTTTCTGTCTTCGATCGAAAGAAAAGAAAGAAGTTATGAAATGGATGAAAACTTTGAAATTCCCAGATGGTTACGCAGCTAGCCTGAAACGAGCCGTAAATGTTAACACAGGAAACCTCACTGGGTTGAAGAGTCATGATTATCACATTATAATGGAAAGACTCCTACCTGTTATGTTCCGAGGCTATCTAGATGATGCGGTGTGGAAGGTTTTAGCCGAGCTCAGCTATTTCTATAGACAGCTTTGTGCTAAAGAAATCAAGATCGGGATGATGGATAAGTTAGAGAAGGAGATACCCATACTTTTATGTAAGATGGAAAAAATTTTTCCACCGGGTTTCTTCAATCCAATGCAACATCTGCTTATCCATCTTCCATTCGAAGCTAAAGTTGGCGGTCCTGTGCAATATAGGTGGATGTATCACATTGAAAGAGCGCTACGATATCTGAAACCAATGGTTGGCAACAGGGCAAGGGTGGAAGGGTGCATCGCTGAAGCATATGCTCTTAAAGAAGTTGGATACTTTTCAAGTGTCTACTTTGCGGAAGAAAACAATATCAATACTTCGGCTATGCGGTACAATGTGGACGAAACACCCCCTCTAAGCGACCTTTCCATTTTTCAAACGAGAGGCACCACCGTTGGTAGCTACACGACCTACGTGCTATCCGAACAGGAAAGGACTGTTGCTTTACTCTACATGTACGCAAATATAGAAGGCATGCAGGAATACTTCGAGTAAGTGTTTCTCCTATGTTTATGCTAATCTACATATTTTGCTACACATGTACTCTAAAAGATGTTTTTTCATGTTCAGCGAGTTCCACAGACAATATTGGCCACATAGGCATCAACCTACGGCCAAACAAGTAGAAGCGATGCGAAAGGAAGGAATAAATGGGGGACAGAGTTTTCTATCTTGGTTTCGAGAATATGTAATATTCTCTCGTCTTCTATGTATTATAAATTACTATTATTAAAGAAGTATTATATAATATTCTCTCGTCTTTTATAACAGTGTCGGACTCACAGTGTCCATGAAGATTTGCGGCAGCTATCTTATGGATTGGTGAATGTTAGAAGCTATGGTCGATATGACGTAAATGGCTTCCGATTCCGTACAACTCATTTTGAAGCTCATCGTCCTCTTGCGGCAACATCAAATTCCGGTGTTGTGACGAGAGCAATGGACACTCAAGGGAATTTAACCGATTATTATGGTATCATTAATAAAATCCTTGAATTTACTTTTACCGGAAATAAGACCCTTCGAGTTGTCTTCTTTGACTGTGACTGGTTTGATCGTACTCATGGAACTCGAGAAAACCAATTTGGAATGGTGGAAGTGAAACATAAGGACCGACTACGGGGTTACGATACATTTGTTCTTGCGCATCAAGTTGAACAAGTGTATTATCTACCTTATCCATGCACGAAGCTCAGTGCTTGGTGGGTGGTATATAAGGTGAATCCTCGTGAGCGGCTATATACTCCTGGGGATGATGGTTACCATGATAGCGAAGACGTTGAAGAAGTGTACCAAGAAGAAGAGTTGCCAGACACTTTTATCGTCGAGCTTGGTGCAGGACTCGATCAATTAGTTGGAGATGTTGAAGACGTTGAAGATGTAGAGGCAGATGATACACGAAAACGAAAATTAGAACAGGCCACGATGGAAGATCGTTGGGCTGGTTTAAGGAGTAGGGCACAGACACATGACAATGATGTTGATGAATTTTGAAAGTGACTACAAGTAATGTTTTCTTGAAGATAGTAACATGAATTTTATATATTTTATTTGCATATTTACTAATTATCTAATTACAATAGGATGGCGTCAAAGAAGGGTAAGAAGGTGCCACCGACGAGGGGGTTCTACCCCTCTAGACCCGAGGACGCTTTCGTTGGTGCCTCGTCGACTGGCAGCAGACGCTCTCAGCTGCTGGGGCACGTTCAGACCAGCTCTAGAGCTTCGTCACAGGTAAATGTCACTCGTTTTTGACAAATTCTTTAAATTCAAATTCACATTAAACTTACTTATGAATCATTTGAATGTTGTAGTCCTCACCGGCTGACTCAGAGGCTGCGGCGCCTTCGGTGAGCCAGCCTTCGGCGAGGCAGCCCTCGGCCAGCCAGCACTCGGCGAGGCAGCCCTCGGCGAGTCAGCCCTCGGCCAGCCAGCTCCCGGCTGGCGATGACTTTGTTCCTGAGGCCTTTGACTCGGCTGGTGAGGAGCCGTCTGGGTCACCTGACGTGGCGCCCCAGCAGACGCGGAGGACGAGGAGGACTCACTTTGTCAGTCCTCCCGCGGTCCCTTCACAGAGGATCGTGATTCGTCCAGTCGGAGACAGGTAATAAAAATTATAGTTTTCAATTTTAGTTTCTTTTGATTACTTAAGTAATGAATGAATGAATAAATATCTTACAGGAGTTGGGACGACTTGTCTTTCACCGGTGAGAAACACCAGAGACCGGTGAACGGTGTCCTCGGGTCCATAGTGCGTTTGCACTATCCCGGGGTCATCGACGGAGTGCCTGCTCTTTCGTGGGAGGACTACGCACGTGTCCATCACCAGGAGCACGGCAACCTTCAGGAGGCCGTATGGGCCGATTTTATGGTAAGTATGTAAAAAAGTTTCTAAGTTACAACTATTAAACTCTTTTAGTGCACATCTCTTCAATATATTCTTTATCGCAGGCAAGATATATTTTAGAGGACCCGGACGACCATCGCATGTTTGAGGATGCGAGGCGAGTGTTTCACTTCAACGCTGCCAAGGCGCTTCGACAAGCTTTGTCGAACGCCCGTGTTCAAATTATTAATGAGCACTTGAAGGCGAACCAGCAGCACGTGTTACACTTCCGGCAGGAGAGCGAGAGGCACCTGACGGAGGAGGAGTACGCGCAGGTACGTGGAGTGTAGTAAGTATTTTTTTCTGATAATGTCCTCGATGGTACTTTTAACGACTTTCAACTATGTGCAGGGCCACGTGAGCTGGTTGCAGGGTCGGAACGATGCATTTCGGGCCCTTTGTCGCTACTGGGCTAGCGACGAGTTTAAAGCTAAGTCCGGGAAGGCTCGAGACTGCAGAGGGGTGGAGGGGAAGAGCAGACACGGGCAAGATAACCACTTGCGTTTAGCTAAACGCATGGTAAGTGTGTGTAACTTATGTTTATATATTAATAATATATTGTTCGTACTAACATGTATTGACAGGAGCGCGAGACGGGGGTGCCGCCCACCCCTGCTGAGGTTTGGAAGAGAGGTCACAGGGACCCTTCTCAGCCGACGGGGTGCAGTCAGGCTGCAGCCGAGCGGTTGGTAAGTTTAGAAACCATTCATATTACATATAACTATATAGATTGTTGAACTTACACGATTTTATTGTTTTGCAGGCTAAGTACGGGGAGGAGGCTAGGAAGATACACGGCCAGGATTTCGATTGGGAACGTCAACCGATCGATCCTCAAGCCGCGTATGCAACCGGTGGTGGAAAAGCACACGGAAGGTGAGTTTGCAAGTCATTTTATCGTTTTCAATTCAAAATATTCAAGATATTTTAATTTCATATTACTGACTCTCTTTTTTTATAGGCTCGCTATATTCGACGGAGTTGTCGACTCGAGGGCGGGTAGACCTGCGAGAGGCAGCTCCACGCAGGCTTCGGGTACGGGAGGTCGCCGCTCGCAGAGGGACATTGAGATGCAGTCCCTCCGAGAAACTGTAGAAGAAAATGAAAGGCGACATGAGGAGGAAAGGAGGGCGATGGAGGCCACGATCCAAACCCAGGCAGCAGCGTTGGCGCAGATGCGGGAAGCAATGGAGGTAACAATCTAAAAATTAAAATTCTTATTAATTCAGCTTAAATGACTTACTAATAGGTAGCATTTAATGTTTGCAATGACAGGCCATCGCTCGGGCGCAGGGTCTGGGAATCCAGCTACCGGTACTACCACCGGTCCTCCCAGGCGATCCTTCTTCAGCGGGTCAGGTAAGTCTCTATGTAATCCTTCTTCTCCAGCGTAATAAGATTGAGATAGATGAAAGAGAGAGATAGTTAGATAGAAGAAAATGATTGAGATAGAAGAAAGAAAGAGATAGAAGAAAGGGAGACAGAAGAAAGAGTGAAAGATAGATAGAGTAGGATGGGAATGAAGAGAGAGTAAGATGTAGATGGAGATAGAGAGAGGGGAAGATAGAGGGAGGGAGATGTAGATGGAGATAGAGGGAGGAAGATAGAGGGAAAAGGATAGCAATAGAGAGATAGAGTGAGCAAGAAAGATAGAGTGAGAGACAAATAGAGAAATGAAAAGAGAGAGGAAGAGAGGGTGATCTAGATGAAGATAGAGGGAGAGGGAGGGAGAGAGATGTTGATGCATATATTCTAACTCTAAGTTTTATTAATTGCAGGGATCCGCGACGGCTGCACAAACGCCGTCGCCTTCGCTACCGCCGCCTGGATTGAGGCGCGACGACGACGACTTCGACTTCGGAGGTGGCTTCGGAGGTTAGATGGGCGAGTGAGCCCTTTTATTTACTTTGTTGATGACGATGTGAGATGTATCGGAATTTGAGTTTGTGATTGTGATGATCTTTGTGTATATATTGTGTATGCTGTGTATGCTGTGTATATTGTGTTGTGAATCTGGCCATCGAGCCGGTTAGAGTTTTCTGTTTTTAAAAAAAAATAAAAAACCTTATTTGCGACGGCTTTTTATACAGTACCGTCGCAAATAAGGTACCTAGCCGTCGCAATTAAGCCACTGCTATTTGCGACGGCCTGGCCGTCGCAAGTAAGCTTTAATTGCGACGGCCAGGCCGTCGCAAATAAAGTCGTGGGCCCGGAAGAGGACACGTGGACCCTGCCCTCTAAACTTATTTGCGACGGCCTAGCCGTCGCAAATAGCAGATATTAATTGCGACGGCCGGGCCGTCGCAAATAAGCTTTAATTGCGACGGCACGGCCGTCGCAAATAAGGCCGCGGGTCCCACCAGCCCGCAGCAACAACTTGCGACGGCCTCCCCTAGCCGTCGCAAATAAGTTTATTTGCGACGGTGGCCGTCGCAAATAAGCTTATTTGCGACGACATATTTGCGACGGCCGGAGGCCGTCGCAAATAAAGAAAGCCGTCGCAAATAGCTTATTTGCGACGGCATATGGCTTATTTGCGACGGCTTCGGCCGTCGCAAATCATCGGGATTCCTGTAGTGCATGACATCAGAATAGAATATTTGTGAATATTTGTGCGCCCAACTTTTCTCTCCCCGTGCCCACGCCTCTGCACTTCTCTGTTGTTTTCTTGTGCATCGGCTTTGGTTATTGATGATGGGGGAGCCCAATATATAAGGTGGAGGGAACCTCACCTATCAGGCTAGTCTTTTGGGTTGAGGTGGCCCATGACCTTGGTTGGGACTCCGGTTGGGCTTGTTTGCGTAGCAGGCCTGTTGCGACATGGCTGGCGGCAGGGGTCCGTCTGCGTGACGGGTCGGGACACGTTTCTAACAAGTGGTATCAAAGTCAGGTCGGAAACCTATAACGTCTCCCGGGCCGCACACGGATATCGGGCTGTCGGAGAGACCTCCCGGACCACATGAAATCGTGCTATCGGAGTGATGTCCACCCGAGTGTGAAGGGGGAGATTGTTAGGTTTAATCTCACATCGGATATTGATGATGGGGGAGCCCAATATATAAGGTGGAGGGAACCTCACCTATCAGACTAGTTTTTTGGGTTGAGGTGACCCATGACCTTTGTTGGGGCTTCGATTGGGCCTGTTTGCGTAGCAGGCTTGTTGCGACCTGGCCGGCGGCAGGGGTCCGTGTGCGTGACGGGCTGAGCCGCGTTTCTAACAAATAAGTCACAAAACAAAGGTGGGGGAGAGGGAGAGGATGCATGATGGCAGCGGACCATGGTGGTCGCAACCAGAACTGGAGGAGCAGAGGGCGGCGAGGGAGGTGAGGGTGGCCGGGGAGGAGAGGACGTACGAGGAGCAGAGGGCGGCGAGAAAGAGAGGGCGACCGGAGAAGGTAAAGGCGTCAGGGAGGAGGCGTCGGGGAAGACATAGGGTAGAATGACCTAGCCTCTTACGGCTGCCTGGGAGACTTACGGGACAGCAACATGCGCGAGCCCGTCCCTCGCAAAAACGAAATCGCGCGTGCGTCTTTCCTCTGCACCGCCTCCACTCGCTTCAGCGCCGCCTCGCTCGCCTACGCGCGCTCCACGCTCCGCCTAGGCGCCATGCACGCCTCGCCTCCGCCTACCCCCAAAGACGCCGTGTCCGGGTGTCGCCTTGAGCCTTTGCGCGCCTGGGCGACCGTGGAAGTGTGCCTTCCTGAACCTTATGTATCAGTCTCTTCCCTCTTCTTCACCTCCTGTAACTTCTTCTCAGCAGCTTCTTCCTCTTTGGAACTATGGCTTTGATCTCTGGTCAATGATCCCATTTTGATTTCTCTTTCACTTGGCGTTTTTCACCAAGTGGCAGAGAAGCAGGCGGAGTCTGATTTTCAGATCCAGCCTTGTCTTCGCTCCTGTGCTAGGAAGTGTTTCCTGCCCCTCTTCCTCCTTCCCATGGTGGGCGGCCACCTCTGTACCTCTACCTGGCCCGTGTCCGAGCCTCTCTGGTTCATTTGGTCGCTCCTCCAACGCCTCAGATCTTCTGAACCTCCAGTTTGAGAGATCTCATGGACATCTCATGGACTCCACCTGTCTCCAAACCACCATGGCCATTGATGGGGTTAGCTGCACACATGTCTCCAATCCGACCACATACCTCTGTCTTCATAGCGTTGGGAGGGCGTTGGGGCTTCCAGGAGGGGAAACCGCCATGGGCTCAAGGATCGCAATTAGCGAGCTGCCCGAGTCGCCCTAACCCCCTCCTTCCACCTCACGAACTTGTTAAGGGGGTGTTGGGTTGATCTTTCCGCTGATGACGCTGCCGCTGCTTTGAGGGGTCACAAGTTCCAATGTCATGGTTCTGGTACCACAATTTTGGAAATCTGGTGTCTAAAACACCTCACAGGTGATTCAGCACCTATGGTTCTTGCTCTCTCTTTTAGCCGCTGGTGCTTGCTGGATACTTCATCAGGCCCTAATCAAGCCTACCAAAGCTCCCTGGGCAGAACAGAGAAGAAGAGGCACTAGGCCTGTAGAACAGATGATGCGATCACGTGAGTCTGGAACATGGAATCTTCTGGTGCCCACTTACAGCCAAATCTGGTGCTGGTGCCTCACGTACAGCCAAAGCTGATGCACCAGAAAACAACAGAGGAGAGCAGAAGCGTGGGCACAGGGAGAGAAAAGCTAAGTGCACAACTTGTATTATTCTGGGTGGGGTACCGGATACCCCTATATATGCCATCTATTTATAGATGTGATACAGATATAACTAGCCCCAAATCCTATTAGGACTCTAGTCTATAATGTGGAGTTCTGGACTACAACTCTTACTTTATGTCTAAGTCTATCTATTAGAGAAACAAAACCTGGACCTTTTTCCTACTCTAACTAGGACTTTGTTGGCTGATTTGTGTGGCCACTGGTCCCTTGTGCGCCCTCCTCTCCCTGACCGAGTTGGACTTGGACTCAGGCCCTTGTGTCCAAGGGAGAGCACACGTGCAGGGGAAGGCATCAGCCCATACCGAATCTCCCACCATATATTCCACTTCTCGTCTTTTCTTGTCTTGATAGCTTTTCATAGTCACTTGATCTTGAATCAAGCGATCTCTGATTTCATCTAGAAATTGATCTCGCTCCTGCAATTTTCAATCCACAACCGCCAGACGTGCAGCCCTTGGTTGATATTATAAAATAGATTACTGCAATTGTCTATCACAAGGACAGTTTACTGCATTACCAAATTTCTGTTCCATTTCCTTCCAAATAACATGCTCCATCTGGATATATTCGTTGATGTAGGTTGGTGCAATTTTGTTAGTGTCTTTCTGAAGGGAGCAGTGTATATAAATATCGCTATCAGCCCATTGATAGTGTTTGACGTACCTGTCTATCTGTGCAGTCAAGACCATTTGGAGTCTCTCCTTATTGATGGTCATGATGAGAATTGACCTAGCTTATAAGTATTGATCCTTCTAGCTGAGTAAGCTGGCCTTCAGTATTGATCCTTCAATGCACATTATAAAATGGACTGTCTGTTACAATATTCGGATGTTTCGTAATCCTACATTGTAGGGCTTACCAGCGGATATCTTCGAGTGACTAAACACTGGACAAAAGAAGAGCTGACTTGGTAAGTACACTCGTCACAGTTTTTTAAATTTAATATTCGGTGGTGATGCATCAATTTCTTACTGTTTTTTTTTCTCTGGTTCTGCTTTGGTCCTTGCTCTTGCCTATGTGAACATGCTCTGATTGCTAGTACATTTACTTAGAAGCAATCTCTGTAGGTTCTCTTAAACATGCATGGAAATATGGTTTCGTGTGTTCTATGATAATAATTGTATTAACCTAGCATCAGTGGCAAATGATCTCTCCATTAGGGCCATAGATGTAGGTTCACCATTGCGGCAATACAGTTTCGTCTGCAACGATTGCTCTACTTATGCAATAATATCTCTTGTAATCACAAGATATTGATGCATGATGCAAAACTTGTAATACATTGCGATGACCATGTAATTATTTGTGTTCTTCCTTTTAGTATTTTTTTGCTAC
The DNA here is from genome assembly GCA_036927565.1 of Tuctoria greenei. NCBI lineage: Eukaryota > Viridiplantae > Streptophyta > Magnoliopsida > Poales > Poaceae > Tuctoria > Tuctoria greenei. The sequence continues at coordinate 219,515,540 of JAYESD010000004.1, read as the reverse complement.
ATTTGTTGCTACAGTTGTAGCCAGTCTAGTTCTCTGTCCAGTTCATATTTTCACTATTGCTTTTCCAATCACCTTCAAAGGCGGTTTGTCACACTGACAAGTTGCGATTTATGTGGGTACTAAGTGTAATGTTGTTTGTCGTGCTAGAAACTTTTGCTTGAGGCACAAAGTTTATTGTTTTTTAATGGATAAATGGAAATTAGGAAAGTAATACTGGATTCACTCGAATCATTTAGTTTCCTTGGTAGACATTGCTTGCTGTTCTTTCGTTTCTGATGAGCCATCTTTTGATATGCCTCATGGCAATAACACAAGTATGAGGAAAGCATCAGTTGAATCTAGTTAAATGATGAAGCATGACAGGAAAGTTGACCACTTTCAAGCCACCAACGGCTGCAGAGAGCTCTCTGCAGCGACAGAGAGCCCAAGATAAGACGACAAGGCATGATCAATTATTTGTAAAGACTTTTGGGTGATGTGAGACTTACGGTGGGGGTGTGCTAGAATCAAAATCAGATCTGTCAGTCTTTAAAATTTGTATTTTAAACAATCGATTTAAACTGAATCTATACGTTTGATTTAAAAAACCATGATTTTTAAGTTTTGGAAAACAGTCCTGAAACGTATACAGAAACAGTTTCAAATCCGAAATGGATTCGATTTAAACCAGAATTCAATTTAAACCCGAATCAGATTCAGATTCTCCCCAAATTGTTATGAATTTGACTTAAACGTTTAAAGGTTCCAAAAACAGTTCGGAATCCGATTTGAACAGGAATCCGATTCAAACCCGAATCCGAATCGGATTCGGATTCACAGCCGATTTTTAAAAACACTTCGGAATCCGAATCAAACCCGAATCGGATTTGGATTCACAGCCGACTTTCAAAAACAGTTCGGAATCCGATTCATACCCGAATCCGAATCGGATTCGGATTCACAGCCGATTTTCAAATAACGGGTCGCAAACAGTTGCAAACCCGAATCCGAATCGGATTCACAGCCGACTTTCAAAAAAAATTCGGAAATCCGAATCAAACCCGAATCCGAATCGGATTCGGATTCCATTCAGCAGATTTCAAAAAAAATTCGGAATTCGAATCAAACCCGAATCCGATTCGGATTCGGATTAACAGCCGACTTCAAAAACCCGAATCAAAGCCGAATCCGAAACCGATTCGGAGTCACAGCCGACTTTCAAAAACCAGAATAAAACCCGTATCCGATTCGGATTCGGACTGACAGCCGACTTAAAAAGAGTTCGAAATCCGAATCAAACACGAATCCGAATCGGATTCGGATTCACAGCCGACTTTCAAAAACCCGAATCCGAATCGGATTCGTTTTCACAGCCGACTTTCAAAAACCCGAATTCGATTCGGATTAACAGCCGACTTTCAGAAACGGAATCAAACCCAAACCCGAATCCGATTCGGATTTACAGCCGACTTCAAAAACCCGAATCAAAGCCGAATTCGGATTCACAGCCGACTTTAAAAACGGAATCAAGCCCGAATCCGAATCGGATTCGGATTTACAGCCGACTTTCAAAAACCAGAATCAAACCCGAATCCGATTCGGATTCGGATTCACAGCCGACTTTCAAAAACGTTTAAGAATCCGAATCAAACCCGAATCCGATTCGGATTGACAGCCGACTTTAAAAAACGGTATCAAACCCGAATCCGATTCGGATTTGAATTCACAGCCGATTTTCAAAAACAGTTCAGAAACTGTTTCAAACCCGAATCCGATTCGGATTCACAGCCGATTTTCAGAAACAGTTCAGAATCCGAATCAAACTCGAATCCGAATCGGATTCGCTACATTTTCAAAAACAGAATTGGATTTAAACCCGAATCTGAGTCAGATTTGATACAGCCAAATTTCAGAAACATAGCCAATACAATTTAAACCCGAATCCGAATCGGATTTTCAGAAACATACCCAAATACAATTTAAACACGAATCCAATTCGTTGGATTTTCATAATCGTATCCGTTTTAAGCCCGAATCTGTCAGATTCTGATACGTCTCGTATTCGCTCTAGGTCCTCCATTTTATTTACTTTCTCACGATTACAACTTCAGGTGTGAACCAACAGTAGAAAACCTAGCAAACTTCTCACGGTCAGAAATGCACAAAAGACTCTGAGCAACTCTCGCACTTGAAACTAAGTGAAATAGTAGGGTAGACCACCCACAGAAATTGCGGTCAAGGCCTTTTTTAAACCACCAGCAGATCCATGTGTCAGGCGAACAGAGGCAAGGTTGAGATTTGGGTTTGGCTGACTTGGGCCCAGGGCAGCAGCTAAGGAAGGATTAAAGTCCGTTGGCCTTCTAACATTCACAGGGGCACTTAAACATAATGCCATCTAATGTCATTGCATTGCTAACTTCCTCCACAGATCTAATCTCCACAAAAGCAAATTTCTTGTCATGATTTATGTAGACATTAAGAACAGCATCTCCTGGACCAGCTGTGTTACCTCCAATAGCAGCCATAACTTGATTGAAACATATGGAAAATGGGAATCAAGATATTAATCATTAAGTAATTACCTGTTTAGCAGATGGAAGAAGCCCACCAACATACACACGACTTGCATGTCTAGTGGGTGGGGTTAATTACAAAGATATTACATGGCATACAACAAAGATGAAATGGTGAAAAATAATAAACCAAGGGAAGTCATACCTCTTGGGTCACATAGCTTGTGGCTGAATTGCAAGAGGGTTGAACTGATGCGGAAAAAAGAAAATAGATGAAATTAGATATTAAAACTAAAACATCAAATAGTAAACAATAGAAGTATCTCAAAATATTCAGAATATCCAATCACCTATAGCCATGAAAACATATGGTTCATATTTAAGCTCTAAACACAATCCTAAACGTAAGCACAGTACTCACCTGTGGAAAAGTTAACATGTTCGAAAGCATCCCAGGAATAGCAGCACAGGGACTTCAGGCAGCGGACCTGCAATTCATCAACAGCAAACATTTAGGAGAAAGAAGATAAAACTCGCATGATAAGCAAATCATTATACATCAAAATGTGAGCCCACACCTACCACCCTTGTTGAATCAAGTTTGCCAAACTCAGCTTACAAGAATGAGCAGTATGTTCAAGAAAATCAATGAAATTAACTATTAAAACTATCAGCATTCAGAAAGGCACTGTTAGGCGCTCGCCTCCACGCGCCTGGGCTGCGAGTGGAGGAGAGAGAGATTAAGGTAGAGGAGGGTGAAGGTGGGCCGGGAAAATCAGTCAGCTCATTAAAAATACACATACTGCTGTATTTTTAATTTTGTACAACCTATTATTGCTACAGCGTATAACATCTAGGCAATGCCTAGGAATGCCTAGGCACACTTAGGCTCTAGGCGGAGGGTTATCCTAACGCCTTTTGGAACCTTGAAAATTATGAAAATGTAATAGTTGCTAGTATGAGACGAACAAGATATCAAACCAGAGTTTCCTCATGCATTCAAGCTATAGTAGTCATTTCATTCCACTGGCAACAGTTGGACAACAGCGGTCAAAGATTGCCTTCTTACCCATATGCATACACAACAAAAAAAACAAACCACAAGAAAGAACTTGCTTATTTTCAAGTACCAGGCATAATAAAATGAATACATCATCAGGATTTACAATGCCTTTAGGTGTCAAAGTAGCACAAAAGAGCAGGTGGTAGATATATATCATCAAGATTTACAAAGCCTTAAGTTCTAATAGCTCAGCCCATTTCTGGTGAGAAACCAGAAATAGGCACAATTCAGATAAGAAATAATAATGCTAAATTTTACTGGATTGGAAACAGCAATTAGAAATCATAGTTCCTACCATTAAAAAAAGATTGATGAACCAATGACTTACGGGGAATGGAAAAAGATTTGCATACAGAAATCATCAAAATTAAGTACTGTTAGCAAACCCAGCAGTAGCAGTTACTTCATCACTAACTTCACTGGCCAGCAACCACAGCATAGATATTATGTAAAATGCAAAATGAAACCACAGTGCAATGTTATCACATACCTGGGGTCACGTAAGCAACTATAGGCATTCCCTGTTGCGGCAGTGCTTGGTCAAATCCGCTCACCAGGGTTGTAAATGAGCGCCCAGACGCCTAGGCACCCGGGAGGCAATGGCGGCAGCGGCGCTCCTTCCAGGCGAGGCGACATGGCATCCGGCCTGGAGCGATTGGACGCCTCAGGACAACACTGCCGCTCACACGCTTACTGTTTCAACATAACAACCATTAAAACAGAAGATCACGGTATTGCAGATAGATAACTGAAAAAAACTAAGGAAGCCATGTTTAAGCATAGAAAAACCATTTCCAAAGAAATTTATTAAAACACTAAACACCACATCATTTAATTTCAAGGCAACAAACAAATTTGATATTCCAAATTTTCTCTGTGCACTCACTTTGTTTCAAATCATACAAAATACAAAGGGCAGAAAACTGATTGTTGATGTGAAGTATCAACAGGACATGCTAATTTATCATAAAAGGCTTGTACAAAAACTTGAATTCCACAAACATTATAAAACATAGTGAATCTTTGAGAATTCAATCTGTACCTTTTTGAATGTGAGCATGAACGAGATCTGGATCTGAGGCTCTTAGATGGGGAGCGGGAGCGGGAGCGAGACCAATACCTACGGTGACTGTCCCTACCATGGTCCCTTCTCCTACAGCATTAAAGCATACATCAGATTTCCAAAAAAAAACACTTGGGTAATATGCAGCATACGTTTGTTATCAAGCAATTACAGAACATCCATGCACATAGAGCCTTAATATTTTATTATGCTCAAACAAGAGTCCATAGAATGTCACTGACACTACAGGAATACAAACCAAGTACACAAATAACAATTGTTAATAATTTCCAATATATTATATAGCTCACGATATGAGGAGTTTACCAGGATCAGGCTAATAGATTCAAACAATTTACATGAATCCTGGGAATTGGAAAAAAATGGCATAGGGCATTATGCCAATTAGCATAATCCCATTGCACAGCAATTTCAGTGGCCACATTATCAAATAATCTATCACTTACGTGCACAGATGTTGTATTGTAAGTTCCAAAAATAACTCATTAAAACGGCAGTAAAATATATGTAACTAAATCAATACAATCTCTGTAGGTTTTGAACAAGTTACCTTTCAGAATCATGGCTCCTGTGGCGGTCACGGTGTTCCCTTCTCTCGCTTCGCTCCTGGCACTCCCTGTGGTGGTGATCACGGTCCCTGTCCCCGACACCACGGTCAGCCCTGCCACGGTGCCTCCTTGTCCCTGTCCCTTTCTCTATCCCTACCACGGTGGCTGTCGCGCTCACTGTCCTTGCCCTTCTCACATTCCATGTCATTTTCTCTGGATTTCGAGGACCTGCTATCATGTGAATGTGTCTCCTGCTAGAATAGGAAACAGAAGGAGAAACGTTTGGTCAATCAGATTCCATAACAGGCATGTAATTAACTCGAGCAGGTGACTAAGGTAAGGTTATCAATCAATCCACAAACAGCAGCAAATCATCCAAGTTGTAGCACAGTACAAGGCAACCAAAAAATCATAACACACGGTAGATCAAGGTAACGTGTCGTGTACTTGTATTATCCCTAACACGACCTAATAAGCATCTGTGGTGCACCCTATAGATCACATGCTGACCCTAGATCAACACCAAATCAGCAGGACGGATCAGCTTAAGGTTGCACAACAGAAATCACTCAAACCGACTAACAAATCCTAAGAAAGCTTATCCAGTAGAACAATCTGTGCAGATCCTAATTTCTCCCCCACAAATCGCACCGTTCGCCATGAAATAGAATCACCACGTTTACTTTCACGGCAGGTTCCCGGAACGGAAACCCGCACGACGCGCAAGGTAGCCGCAAAATCCCTAGCCCATTCATCGAATTTCGATCCCCGAGGCCAGCACATATGCGCCCGGAACAGATCGCCACTCGCCTGTCCCCATCAGATCTCACTCGGCCCGCATCGAGAAATTTACAATCTCAAACCCCTAAATCCACGCTCGAGTAAAATAAGGGGACCGGGGACGGGCGCGAGCACAAACTCACCTGGGGCTGGGGTACGGGGCGTCCGTCGGCGTGGTCAGAGAACCCGACCCATGTCGCCGTAGTCGTCGGCGGCGGCGGCGCCGTCGCCGTTCCCCTCGGACATCTCTTCGTACTCGGCAATGGCGCGGATTCGAGTTGGGGGATTTTTCTTCCTGGTTCTGTCTAGGGTTTGGAGTAGTTCTTCGTGAAACAGGAGGTGGAGGAAGAGGAGGCGGACGCACCCTCTCGTGCTAGCCGTCGCTCGCACGCGCGCCGCACGCCTCGCCGCCGAACACCACGCCAAGCCTAAGTGCCGCGCCGCCGTGGGAGCGGGAGTTGCGCGCCGCCAACGCGCCGAGGGAGCGGGGGAGGAAGAGGAAATGACTTAGGTTTCAGGATGCGGGCGCCGATTTTGTACCTGACGCGCCGTTTTTCGGCCATCGATCTTGATGAACGGTCCCGATAAGGCGGCAACGAAAATGGGCCAGCTGGCTGCGTCTTGAGAGGGTTTGGAAGTTGAATGGGCTTTCTAGCCGGGGGCTTTAGCCCAAGATGTTTGGATCTAGTCTAAGAGATATTGGGTTTCTTAAATTTCTTGCTGAATTGGGTAAATTGATGGGCCTCGGAGATTTTAAACTGGTCATGGGACTCCACTTTCTTTGTCTGGCAAGAATTTATGTTTATTAGTCTGATGGGCTGGGCTGTAATAATGATTTTGCAGTGGATTTAGGTCTACGAATAATTAGAACATTTTCTCTGATTTATAGTTAATAATTATAGTTTAATAAAATTATATTTTATACTTTGTTCTGCTTTCAAGTTGACAAAATTAAGTAACAAAATGATGCTTTAGCATATTATTTATCTGACTAAAATTTGACCCAACATGATAATTTTATTGGAATAATTTAATATGTTTCTGATATTTTATCATTTTATTGGATGCTTAATTTGAGAATGTGAACTCTGAAAATTAATTAATTTCGACCAACATCGATTTAATTTTGACTCATATTTATTTATTGTTTATGTTTAATTATATTTGACAAATTTCTATTATTTTCTGCCCGATGATTATATAACAAAATTTCGTGTTACTTTCTACAAATTTGTGCTATTTTCTACCTGACAGTTATATACTATGAAATTTAAATTATTTGAATATTTAAGGTCATTTTTTGGAATACAAGCTCGACATATTTTCGTGTTACATATATAATATGGAATACAAGCTTGATCTCGAGCGAAAATGAATTCAAGGTCATTGTCGGTACCCTCCGTACCGGATATCCCTTGGGATTGCAAAGATCATAAAGAAACTCCATCTACCAGATTTGAAGATCTCCGAAGGCCCCACTTCAAGACCCGGTTAAGTGTCATTAATACCATATTAATAACACACGATCGGATGACTCTTAATACTGGTAATGGCACTGTTAAGGCCCGTTACCAGGCTATTAAGGGTAATCAACCCTATTTATTGTGTATCAAGCATGTGTAACCGCCAGGGCCACATGTCAGGCCAGACTAACGATGTAACGGCCAATCCTTGTACTATAAAAGGACTGGTCGACGATACACAAGAGACAGTTCCAGACCACTACTGAACTCCCTGAGCTAGACAAGCTTCTTCTTCTGGAGCTTCTTCTAGACTCATACGCTTAATACAACACCAACACACCCTGTGGAGTAGGGTATTATGCTCAGGCGGCCCGAACCACGTAAATCCCTGTGTCCACTCGTTCTTCACCTTCTTGAATCTGTGTGTGCCCATTACCGAACTACAACTCTTCGATCTACCAATGGTAGTGTCGGGAGATCTGCCGAATCCAAACACCGACAGTTGGCGCGCTAGGAAGGGGGCGCACGAGATTTCGAGTATGGTGAACTCAGCTGCTGGATCATCCAACGGCAACCCTGCTGTTCAATCTGCTGAGGGCAATCCCTCCAACATGCAGCAACCAGCAGGTGCCGCAGTTCCAGCAGGAGTCATGCCTCCATCGCCACCACATGCACCAGCACGTCAAGAGGGGCAGCGTGACAGTGCATCGGCGTCGGTCACCGCTCGGCGAATAACAACAACCCTGAACACGCGTTTCATGCAACGCGTGCTCTCCTCCAACGTCCACCACCTCCAGGCGCATTTCAGGATGCAATGGAGCAGTGGAGGACTGATGTGGAATATCTAGTTGCAGCAGCAGCTGACCACATCAGCAACCAAGGTCCTCCTCCTTCGGGGCGGGCCCCATCGTAGCGTCGGACTGTGTCTGACAGACTTGGTCCGCATGCTTCCCAGAATAGGAGGCGTGCTGCATCACAGCAAGTTACGTCGCTACCTTCTGGGGCGCGACGTGCTCATACAGTAACCAGACTTTCAACTCATGACCTCCGGACAGAGCTTGATCGCTGTTACCGTCAACAGGACGGTCGTGTCCATATTGAGCGTGCTCGCGAAAGGCGAGAAGCTCGAGATAGTCATGCTCCCGAGAGAGTAGGAGGAGGCTGTTCTGCACTAGCCATGCATCTACGCATGGTCAGATGGCCACAAAAGTTTCGACCTCACCTGCTGGAGAAATTTGACGGGATTGTTAATCCCGCTGAGTTTCTTCAAATTTACACCACTGCGATCCTTGCGGCCGAAGGTAACGAGATTGTAATGGCCAACTACTTCTCAGTGGCCTTGAGTGGGACCGCGAGGTCCTAGTTCATGAGCCTTCCTCACAACTATATCAATAGTTGGGAGGAATTGTGCCAACAGTTCACTGCCAATTTCGGGAGTTCATACACCCGACCAGACACCGAACTGGACCTTTTTGCATTTGTGTAGAAGGGGGGAGAATCCCTACGCTCATTCATCCAGTGGTTCTCCCAGGTACGAAACACCATTCCTTCTATCTCTAGCGCTTCTGTTATCGTGGCATTTAGACAGGGCGTACGAGATAAGAAGATGCTGGAGAAGTTGGCGGTCAAGGAGATCACCAGCGTCACGGAGCTCTTTAGTTTGGCAGACAAGTGTGCCAAAGTTGCGGAGGGCCGTGAAATGCACACCAAAACACCTCCGGAGGATGGCAAAAAATCCTCCAAAGGCGAAGCCACTACCTTCGGGAGTGGTAAAAAGAAGAAAAAGTCCAACGGTAAGAAGAAGTCGTCGGCCGGCACATCTATCGTTGCAGCTGCTGCAGCTCCGGGTGGCCGGGGGCCACACCCCGATAAACGATCTAGACCGTCCTCTGAAGACGGTGGCAACTCCAAAGTGTGGTGTCCTATCCACAAGTCAAACGGCCACAACTTGGAGGACTGCTGGGAGGTCCAAAACCTTGCCGAGCGCTACCACAAGCGCCGGGAAGAAGTTCCTTTCTGTCAGAGGGAAGGAAAACAGAAAGTCGATGAAGCTCCGGCTGAAGAGGAGTTAGGCTTCCAGGACCCTAAAAAGGTCCTAAAGGCTGTTTACACCTCCGTCGACGACGACTCCGACGTCTCCGACAATGAGCGTCGGAAGGCCATGAACACCATCTTTGGTGGTTCGTGGGACATCACCTCCCATCGTGTCCTTAAGACCATGCGGCAGGACATGGCCTGAGTAGCTCCTACAGCCAGGGCAGAGCCTCATCGAAAGTAGATGGACACCACCATCGCTTTTGATGCTTTAGACTGCCCTCGGAACGTGATCGGAGCTGGTCAACTACCATTGATGGTATCACCGACCATCAATAACATTCAACTCCACCATGTAATGGTAGACGGAGGTTCGGGGCTGAACCTCATAAGCTTCGAAGATTTTGTCAAGCTTCAGCTCTGACCTTCGGACCTTCGCCCCTCCCGACCTTTCTCCGGAGTAGGTCCAGGGGCCATAACACCACTCGATGCCATTAATCTTCCCGTGACCTTCGGGACTAGGGAGAATTATCGCACTGAGAAGTTGATCTTTGACGTCGCTCATATCAACTTGCCTTTCAACACCATTCTGGGCAGGCCTGCCTTGTACAGGTTCATGGTTGCTGCTCATTATGGCTACCTGGTGTTGAAAATGCCAATGCTAGCTGGTGTTCTCCGAATCCGCGGAGACCGCACTGCCGGAGTGACTGCTTTGGAAGAACTTCATGCGCTTGCTACAGCACAGGAGGAAGAATCCAGGCAGGAACAAGCTCCGAAACCCCCGAGCATTCGTCAACGAGTTGCACCTCGCGTGCAACCAAGCGGCGACACTGACATTCCTGTCAAAGTCGTCCAAATCAGTTCCGATACCACTCAGACCACCCGCATATCGGGAAGTCTCAATGACAAATAGGAACTCCCGCTCATCACTTTCCTCCGGGCTAATGTCGACGTGTTTGCCTGGCAACCGTCACAAATGCATGGGATCCCTAGGGAAGTGATCGAGCATAATCTGACGATCTATACTGGTGCTCGGCCCGTACATCAGAAGCCTGAGAAGCAATCCGTAGAGCGACAGAACTTCATACGACAAGAAGTGAAGAAGTTCCTCCAAATTTTCCTTGAAATTTCTTCAATCCAAACAAGTCCTTATGAATTTGATAAATAATTATAAAGTTTATAACACAATTGAAATACATGGAGCAAATAACATGATACATATTATATTGATCAAATGACAATATAAATACTTCAAATATAATATGATAGTTTAAATATGGGCATGAGATACTTACCAGACTCACTTGTTATAAATATATGATACAATATTTTTATTGGGTCAAACAATCTCTAATATAATGAGTCCATGGCGTTTCTGTTCCTGATATACAAATAAATTATTGGTAAAAATGTGGAATGAGAAGGACCTTAACTGGATTTATCCGAGAAGTCTTCCACCCAAAATGGCTAGCAAACCCAGTCGTTGTACCCAAGGCCAGCGGGAAGCTTTGGATGTGTATCGACTACACAACACTGAATAAGGCATGCCCAAAAGATCCATTCCCACTACGTAGAATATATCAGATAGTGGATTCCACCTCCGGGTGTGAATTACTGTGTTTCCTAGACGCATATTCTGGGTACCATCAAATCAGAATGTCTAGGGAAGATGAAGAGCATACTTCTTTTATCACAGTAGATGGATTGTACTGTTATACTGTCATGCCATTTGGTCTCGAGAATGCAGCTTCAACATTTGTACGAGCTATGTACAAAACCTTTGGAGAGCTCATCAGAGACGTAGTGGAAGTGTATGTTGATGACATCGTCGTCAAGATCAAGGACAAGGAGTCACTCCTTGACACCTTGCAAGCTGTCTTCGACAAGCTGCGGGCTACCCGCACGAAGCTGAACCCAGACAAGTGCATCTTCGGGGTTAGCTCCGGAAAGCTTCTTAGTTTCCTAGTAAACCACCGGGGCATAGAGGCAAATCTAGCAAAGATTAAAGCCATTGAGGAGATGCGGCCACCAGCCCGCATCAAGGACGTCTAGAAACTGACTGGATGTCTAGCCGCCCTCAGTCGGTTCATCTCAAGACTGGCAGAACGGGCGCTACCCTTCTTCAAGCTATTGAGGAAGTCCGGACCATTCCAATGGTCTGAAGAAGCAGAAAAGGCGTTCCAGGAGCTAAAGTAGCTCCTCACTACTCTACCAACCTTGGTAGCTCCGAACCCCGGTGAGCCCTTACTGCTTTACATTTCGGCAACTGACGAAGTTGTCAGCATGGTCCTAGTTGCGGAGAGACCAGAACCATCCCAAGCTCAGGAATCCAGACCCCTCCGGGAGGGTCCAGAGGTTCCTGAAGGAGAGTCTGGGTCCCAGCCCCCAGATTCGAATCTACAGGGAGTTATTCCAGAAGATCTGGACCCCTCCGGGAGGGTCCGTGTTGGTACCCTGCAGACCGGGTACCCCCGCGCACAGGAGAAAACCCCTAAGTACTCCGCCTCTGCCAAGGAAGCCGAATCCGAGGCTGCCACGTAGGGGAGGGAAGGACCCGATCCTACCTCCCCCTCGGTGGAGGCTCCCAAGCTGCCACGTGGCCGGCAGGGCCAAGCCCACGCCTCTTCGCCGAGGAGGGCTCCGGAGCCGCCACGTGGCCACTCGGGACCTCAGGGCCAAGTCCGCCTCCCCGCAGAGGAGGGTTCCGGGGCCGCCACGTGGCCACTCGGGACCTCAGGGCCAAGTCCGCGCTCGGTCAGGGAAAAGCACCGGAGCTACCACGTGGCCTGCACGGCTGAGCCTCCACCCCTCCATAGGGGTGGGTTCCGAATGCACCACGTGGCCTGTTCCGTCAAGTGCTTTACTTCCCGCAGAGGCAGGCTCCGGCGTAACCACATGGCGGACGCCCAACTCAGTGTGGTAGGAAGCCGCAGTAAAGGAATGCGTGCACTGCTTAGACAGGCATTAAGTACACGCGCCTTCCCCAGGAAGGCTGAGCCGCGCTTACGAAAGTCAAGGCTCCAGTGTCCTGTCTTGTCCGAGTAGCCGGTACAGACCCACGCCGCAAGACGGACGAATGGGCCGCGAGGACAAGACGGACGAGACGTGCCCCGTCATCATCACCAACTATGTGTAGCCCTGGCGCACGGCGCGGCGGGACGGCACATTGAAGCCCCTGACAAAGGGAAGTAGATAGCAATTAATCCTAGATCTTGTATAGGATTTGGCTCTCCCCGGGACCACCTGTCGGGTCCTGGGTCTCACCTTGTAACTGCAGAGTCCTTGAACTATAAAAGGACTCGACAGACGACCTTTGCAAAGGACGGAAAAAAAGATTAGACCAAGGCTCATACACGCAAAAGCAAGGCAATACACAACACCCCCGTGGACGTAGGGTATTACGCTCCGGCGGCCCGAACCACGTAAATCCCCAGTGTCCATCATTCTGCTGTGTTCGATCTCCTGGGACTAGCCCTCGTGAATCCAAAGAACCTCTGCGGACTGCTCTCTAAGCAGGTATGGGGGAAGTGTCGTTTACGACCTTCGACATTTGGTGCTCCAGGTAGGGGCCTCAAGACTCGCACGTTCTCACACCTTGAGAAGCATGGTGCAAATTGGGTGGATGAGCTTCCGTGTGCGCTGTGGGCTAGCCAGACATCAACCAGTCGGACCACGGGGGAAACGCCTTTCTTCTTGGTGTACGGGGCGGAGGCCGTCCTCCCGCCAGAAATTACCATGGGCTCTCCCCGTGCCCGGAGGTACGACGAAGCCGCGCAGGACCAGCTCCAGCGTGAAGACCTGGACCTTGTCAACGAGGGACGAGTGCGAGCAGCTCTCCGAAATGCACAGTACAGGCAGGCGCTCCGGCGCTACCATCAGAGGACCGTGCGGAGTAGGGAGCTAAAGGTAGATGACCTGGTGTTGCGCCGCATACTCTCCTGGGAAGGGTCTAACAAACTCTCCTCCAGCTGGGAGGGTCCCTTCCGGGTAACAGAGGTTTGTCGCCCAGGATGCGTCCACCTAGCTACGGAGGATGGACAGCGGTTGCCCAACCCATGGAACATCGAACACCTCCGTAAGTTCTACCCCTAGACCAGGGTCGGGGCAGTGCTATTTCATTGTAAAGGTTACGCATTATCTCAGGATAGCACTCGGTATAGGGGATGGGGCCCCGAGTGCACATTCCGCTTAGCCTGGTCCAGAACCCTAAGTAGGTGCACTCAGCTCCACCTAACACCCAGGTCGGGTTATTCCCCTTGTAAAGTCTGCTTCATCTTATGAGAAACTACAATGAAAGAATGTTGTCCTGCCTGGTATAGGGTTTGTCAATTCAAAAATTATCTTTAATTTTTATGATGTTGCTGTAAGCCCGCCATAGCTCGTGATCTATCATGAGCGCTGTCGTTTTTCCCCTGCTTTAACAGTAGTGGGAGCCTTGCTATCTGGACTGCAGGTGGGGTTGCTTGAGGTACCTGCGATGCGCCTGGGGCCTCGGTTGTTCGAATACTCGGGGGCCTGTGTCTCCAGATGGTCCCCCCCCGGAAACGGCTCACGCCGAGCGGGAGGTCCAGGGCCACAACCTGCTTAGCCTGGTCCCGTACCCTAAGCCTGTGCGTTCTGCCTCCCCAGCGCTACAGCCAAGTGCTGGGCGCCAGATGGACCACCCTTGGGTATTCTGGACAACGAGCCATGGGTGCAGAAGCACTGAATTACCCAAGCCCCACGAGTCAGCCCAGGATCGTAAGTCAAGCGACACTACAAAACAAGCAGGGGTGAAGTGACCAGCGGACAAAATTACTTCTCTTTTTTGATCTATGTACAGGTCTTTGAGGAAGGTATTCCAGCAACCATCGTCTGAGTACCCGCGAAGACAGTGGGCACCACCGGACTGGAGCTCCGGCGGCACCCCAGGGGGCCCGCTGTCGACTCCTCACTAAAGATGGCGCGCACCGCCGGACTGAAGCTCCAACGGCACCCCCAGGGGGCCCGCTATCGACCTCTCACTGAAGATGGCGGGCACCGCCACACTGAAGCTCCGGTGGCACCCCCAGGGGGCCCGCTATCGACCTCTCACTAAAGAATGGCGGGCACCGCCGACCTGAAGCTCCGGCGGCACCCCCAGGGGGCCCGCTGTCGACCTCTCAATAAAGATGGTGGCCACCGCAGAACTGAAGCTCCGGCGGCACCCCCAGGGGGGCCGCTGTCGACATACCTGCATACTCAGCTACGGCAATGCTACCTACGAATCCTAGGCTCCTCCTGCACCGGTCTGCCCTAAGCCCTAAGTATATGACAGGTGTGCCCATAACAACTGGCCACGCCTGTCAGGGGGCCATACTTTGGGGGACGGCAGGCCCTAAAAGTTAAGGAACAACAAGCAGCCGGAAGACATTGCTGGAAATAAAAGCAAGCTGAGTATAAAAGGGCACCACAAACAGATTTTTTATCACACAAATAAAGAGTTTGTCACCACAGCCAGCCACAAGACAAAAACAGAAAGACAAAAACTTAAACAGACGTCCGGAGAGCCCTCAGCCGCTCCGCTGGAACCTTGAGGCGATGAGGGCCACCGCATCCGAAACTTCAGACTTAGCGGCCTCTTCCCTCTCGGCGATGGGCCCCTCAAAGATCGGCTGCAGGGAGACGTCGGGGTACCAGCTCCGGTAGCAGGACAGGATATGTGTCACCACCTCCTTCACCAGCATCCGTCCCTCGGCCTCCAGCTGGTTGTCAAGGATGGCCCCCAGCGACCGCATCCTCAAGCTGGTGGAGTCGAGCGCCGGGAACACCTGACTCACCCCCTGCGCCAGCTCCCCCACGCACGTCGGGCTGAAGCCGAGTGGCACGAGAGCCGAGTCGGCACCGCCGAGGAACTCCCAGACCTTCTGGGCCTCGGCGGAGCGTACCGCCCGCAGCTCTGCCACCTCCTGCTGGGCCACCGCCAGTGCCCGGGGGCCACCGTCCAGGAACCGCTTCTCCCTGGCTGCCAGGGCCCTCTCGCACTCGCCGACCCCCGCCTCACGGCGGTTCAAGTCACCCTGCTTGAGGGCAACATTGAACTTGCGGTCCAGAAGGGCCTGGCGCTCAGCAGACTGGGCCTACTGCGCCTCAGCTACGACGACTTCCCGGCGGTCCAACTCGGCGGCGCGGACTCTCGCCCCTTCCTACTGGAGGATGAGCCCGCGGCAGGTCGCCTCCACCTCGGCCCGCTTCACCACCAGCTCCTGCTCCCGTTCGGCTAGAGCGGCCTCCCGGAGGGACAACAGGTGCTGAAGGTCCTCGCAGGCCTGGAGGCGCAAGCTGGCCTCAGCGTGGATGGCCTCGGTGTCTGCCTTCAGCTTCTGGGTGACGGCGTCTAGCTGGGCGATGAGGTCGCGCTCCTGCTCGGGGATCTTCATCTCCTACCGAACGACCGCCTCCCGCTGGGCTGCTCGGCTCTTTGCCAGCCGAGTCCGGGCCTCCAGGGCCCTCGCCCACTCCCGGAGCCGGTCGTCCTCATCCTCGAGCCACCCTTTCTCCCGAGCAAGGGCCGCCTGGGCCTGCCGGAAGCCAGAGTAGGCCACAGCCATAGCCTCGGACAGGGGGAGGGGCTCCACCATAGCAGGAGGCCCCTGCCCCCCCCCCCCACTTCCTCAATATCGTCCTTCATTTGGAGGACCACAGGGGAGGCGAGGACTAGGGCCCCCTCCCGGATGGCAGCACCCGGGGCGGTGGCGCCAGCCGACACAACAGTGTTGGAGGGCGCGGCGGTGTCGGCCGACACGGAGTGGTCGGTGGAAGCGGCGTCATTGGTAGGCGCGACGGCGGTCATCGGCGCGCGCGGTTGGGCTCCGACAGTCGCTGCGGGGGTCTCAAACACGGGAGCCCGAGGTACCCCAGCGGCAGCAGCCTGGGGCACCGGAGCAGGGCTCGAGGCAGCATCAGACGATCCCCGCGAGCCGGCTGGAGCGGCAGACCCTCCAGCAGAAGTGCCCGCGGGTGGTGGAGTAGCTGTGGAAGCGCTGAAACCAAGCAAGCTCAGACCATAAGAGATTGACAGGGTAGGCACACAGCAAAGAACACCTAGGATAAAATCTGAGCAGACTTATCGGGGGGCGCTGAAGTTCCACCGCTTCCCGAAAGGGTTGGGGGGTTCGGACCCCCCGAACCCGTAGTGGGGGCCCCTGAGTGTGCTGGGGGCCCCTGTGGTGGTGGCGTCGGCGGCACCCCCGAGGTCTGGCACCCCTCCGAACGGAGAGGAAACGCTGGGGTCCCGTCGGTGTTGAGGAGCCTCCCCCTCTTGCGTGAGGAAGACTCGGGCGGCAAGGTGGCGCCATCGGCGCCCCTTGGTGACGAGCGCGGCAGGGCTCCGGAGCCCTGACGAAAGGCAGAAGGGGCCGGCGGCGGCGACCGGGCACGCTTCTTGGGGGACGGGTCTAGCACCGGAACCAGCACCTTCCCCTTCCCCTTATCGCCGGGGGCGACGACGCCACCCCATGGATGGTGCTGGGGGCCGCCCGAGGAGTCGCCGCTTGAAGAACCAGCGTCGCTTAAGGGAGCCTCGCCTCCCTCAGCGTCATCAGCAATGCTAACCCCCCGGAACGGGTCCCCGATCTGGTGCCGTGCCAGCCCGGACTCGTCAAGGGTCGGCATCGTCTTCAGCAGCTGCCTCCTCAACTCGGAGTCCGAGCACAAGGGGCGGCAGGCCGACGGAAGAGAAAGTGCCTCGGCGGAGATGTCATCGGGGCAGACCCGGGCCAGCCGAGCAGCTGCTGCTCTCCCAGGTTGGAGTCGGGGACGGTCTCGAGCCGAGTGCAGTCCGACAGGCCGGTGAACATCGACGCCGGGCGGGCACGATGCTGAAGCGGGGCTATGCGGCAGGACATGAAGTCCCTCAGCACCATGGTAGACGACAGCCTGTGGTCCGCCAGCATCTGGATCCTCTCCAGCACCGGGTTGAACGCCTCCTCCAGCTTTGGGCGCTCCTCCGAGAATGATCGCTCGGAGTAGGGGATCCCGGTGGGGAGGCACATCCGGTCGTGGGCCTCGACCTTGGCGATCATCCAATCTTCGTGCCACATCTCCCACCTTGCCGAGTTGAAGGAAGCAATGTACCTCGTGGGGACCTTAGTCTGGCGCTGGAAGTAGTAGGAGCTGAGGTGCTCCTTCGAACTCCTGCCGGTGGCCCTCAGTACAAAAAATACCGGAAGAGCTTTACCGACGGCATCACCCCCACGAACATCTCATAGAAGTGAGCGAAGACCGCCAGCTTGGCGATCGAGTTCGGCGCGAGGTGGTGGAGTTGGAAGCCGAAGGTCTCCAGGAGCATGACCAAGAAGGCGGATGCCGGCGGGATGAAGTCAGCCAGCACGTACGACGAGAAGAGAACCATCTCCCCGACGGAGAGGCTCAGCGGGAGCCTCCCAGGACGGAGCCACGACTCTCGCTCAGGAGTGTGCCAGCCAAGAAGCCGGCGCATAGGGGCCAGGTCGGCGGGCCTAGACAGCCTGGACTGGGGCAACATGCTCGCCATGAGGGCTGAGGTTGGAAGCTCTGGATGGGGAGACTGGGAACTAGAGCGCAAAAACTGGGATTGAGGCGGAAACACGAGTGCAGGGATGCAGAGGCGGGAGAAAGAACCCTCAGGGGGGGGGGGAAGTTCTCTTTTTATGCACCCCTGCAGGCCAACAGGCGCAAAAGTATGGATCGCCACAGCCCCAGTAGAAGAGTAATGAACCCGTATGGGCAATGACATGAGGGCCCGGGTCGCTCGACAAAGAAGGCGAGCCGGGCGGCTAGCTGTGCGGGAGGTAACTCGGCGGTTTCCGAAAGGGCAAAAGTAGCGGAAGTGCAGGAGCCACCTTGGGAACCACCGCAGTTAAAGCACGATTGAAGGCAGGAGTCACGTCGTGCGGCGCCTGTTCAGCACCTTCGCTTACCAGAAGGAGACACGTCGCCTCAACGGCAGGGGCGTGTCGCATGGGGAACTGCAGTGAAGCGGAATCAGAAGAGTTGCGCGGGAAGAAAAGGGAGAAGACCCCACCTGCGGTATCGACGACTCTCCCGAGGTAGGCTCGGGGGCCACTGTCGGCACCCTGCAGACCGGGTACCCCCGCGCACAGGAGAAAATCGCTAAGTACTCCGCCTCTGCCAAGGAAGCCGAATCCGAGGCTGCCACGTAGGGGAGGGAAGGACCCGATCCTACCTCCCCCTCGGTGGAGGCTCCCAAGCTGCCACGTGGCCGGCAGGGCCAAGCCCACGCCTCCCCGCTGAGGAGGGCTCCAGAGCCGCCACATGGCCACTCGGGACCTCAGGGCCAAGTCTGCCTCCCCGTGGAGGAGGGTTCCGGGGCCACCACGTGGCCACTCGGGACCTCAGGGCCAAGTCCGCGCCCGGTCAGGGAAAAGCACCGGAGCTACCACGTGGCCTGCACGGCTGAGCCTCCACCCCTCCATAGGGATGGGTTCCAAATGCGCCACGTGGCCTGTTCCGTCAAGTGCTTTACTTCCCGCAGAGGCAGGCTCCAGCGTAACCACGTGGCGGACGCCCAACTCAGTGTGGTAGGAAGCCGTAGTAAAGGAATGCATGTGCTGCTTAGACAGGCATTAAGTACACGCGCCTTCCCTAGGCAGGCTGAGCTGCGCTTACGAAAGTCAAGGCTCCAGTGTCCTGTCTTGTCCGAGTAGCCGGTACAAACCCACGCCGCAAGACAGACGAACGGGCCGCGAGGACAAGACGGACGAGACGTGCCCCGCCATCATCACCAACTATGTGTAGCCCTGGCGCACAGCGCGGCGGGACGACACATTGAAGCCCCTGACAAAGGGAAGTAGATAGCAATTAATCCTAGATCTTGTATAGGATTTGGCTCTCCCCGGGACCACCTGTCGGGTCCTGGGTCTCACCTTGTAACTGCAGAGTCCTTGAACTATAAAAGGACTCGGCAGACGACCTTTGCAAAGGACGGAAAAAAGATTAGACCAAGGCTCATACACGCAAAAGCAAGGCAATACACAACACCCCCGTGGACGTAGGGTATTATGCTCCGGCGGCCCGAACCACGTAAATCCCCGGTGTCCATCATTCTGATGTGTTCGATCTCCTGGGACTAGCCCTCGTGAATCCAAAGAGCCTTTGCGGACTGCTCTCTAAGCAGGTCCGGGGGAAGTGTCGTTTACGACCTTCGACAGTCCGGGTCGCTCTAATAGAAGCTTCGGGTTCCTCCAGCAAGAACCTGGAGGTCCCTGAAGCAGGTACGGACCCCTCCGGGAGGGTCTGGGTCGATGTGGAGGAAGCTCCGAGCCCCTCCGGGAGGGTCCGAACAGTCCAACGCCCAGTGTACTTCATCAGCAAAGTACTACATGATGCCAAGACTCGATACTTAGAGGTGCACAAGATGCTCTACGCAGTTCTCCAAAATTGGAGAAGAAGAAGAGAGAATACAAGCGGGAGCTACAGAGAGATGGTCCTAGACCCTATGGAAGAACTGGGTGACCTTCTGGGCCACCTCCGACATGCTAGCTCGGGCGGCTTCACCCTCTCCTTCGATGGGGCCTTCAAGCACCGCGTCTAGAGGGAATTGAGGGTTCCGGCTGGTGTAGCACGTCAGCACAAACTCTGCAAAGTTCTTTGCCAGGGACTGACCCTCCGTTTCCAATTGGTCTACGATGACATCGCCCATCTTGGAGAGCTTGTTGCCCGCTGAACTCAGCGCCTCCAACGCCTGGTCTAGCTCCGGCTCCGGATCATCCAGACGCACGGGACTGAAGCCCATTGGCGTCAGCGCATCGTTGGCCTTGCCCAGGAAGTCCCAAACTTATTGGGACTCCGCAACCCTTGCACCACGCATCTCTGCCAAGTATCTTTTGACCGCCGCAAGCTCCGAGCTCTCCCGAGCAAGACGCTCCACCTCTTTGGCATTCTACTGAATCGTTTCAGCAACCTGCCTTTCGAGTTTGCTGAGCTCTTCCTCCTAGAGGTGGATCTCATTCCGGCGGTTGACCAGATCTTTCTCTCGGCCCCACACTTTCTTGTCCCTGGCGGTGATGCCATTCTCCTGCTTGTAGAGATCCTGCCCTCGCTCCCAGGCCTTCCTCTCCTCCTCCTCGCAATGCTCCTCCAATTTCTTGGTGCATTCTTCGAGGCTCTTGTCAGCCAGAGCTGTCTTTTGGACAAGCTCCTCCTCCCTCTTCACGAGGTCGTCCCACAACTCCAGGAATTTCTGCTCTTCATCGTTGAGTCGTCTCTCCCGCGCTTCAAGAGCCTACCGGCGCTTGACGAGACTATCGTGGATGGCGACGAGCCTTTCCTGGTGATCATCCGCTGCGCTATTTGCAGCCTTGGCCTGCTCATAGATGGCCCAGGACTGGTTGTCGAGGGTCCACGTCATGCTTTCCCTTTCATCCAACAATTTACCCCAGTACTCCAGGCGGACCTTCTCCCTTTGCACCCACTCCTTGTCGTCAGCTAGCCTCGACTGTGCCAGCTTGGTCTCGAAATGGAGTCGGTTGCGCCACCTCCTAAGGGTTTGGCGTTCCTCCTCGAGGGCCTTGCTGTCATAGTAGAAGGCCAGCTGGACCTGGCAAAGACTGGAGTAGGCGTTGTCGATAGACAACGATAGGGGGATCGGGTCTGGACCTGCCGGGGTCCTTTCCGCTGGATCCAGCAGATCTTCAGCAACAAAAATTGGGTCCCACTCTACAAGAGCGGTCCCCTGAGCTTCCACGGCACTAGGGTCGTCCTCCGAGATAGCCTCGGCCGCCACCGAGGAAGTACTTGCAGCCGAAGTTCCAACCTCCGGAATTGGCTTTGAAGGCCCAGCCGCCAGATCATCAACATCTGGCCCCTCCGGCGGGGGGCCAGTAGCTTCATTTTGGTACTCTGGCTCAGCGGCGGGCACCTTCGGGATCACCGCTTCCGGAGCGGGTGTTGAAGGTTCGGTCAGAGCAGAAGCTACTTCTGGCTTCGGCGCAGGCGCATCCTCCTCCTCTGGCTCAGGTGCTGGTGCTTCGACCATGATGGGCTCGGGCGCTGGCACTTCGACCACCAAAGGCTCAGGCGTCGACACCCCCACAACAACTAGCTCGGATGCCAGACCCTCTTCAACGGCCGGCTCCATAGCCGGAACTTCTGCAGCAACCGACTCTACCGCCGGAGCTTTCTCGACAACCGGCTCAAGTGTCGGAGCTTCATCAACACCCGGCTCTACCGTCGAGACCTCACCAACCACCGGCTCGACTGTCGGGGCTTCAACAGCATCCTGCTCTGGGGCCGGAATCGTAGCTACGTCTGGCTCTGCGGTCGGAGCGTCCAACATCTCAGCATCCAAGCCCGGAGCTTCAACCTTCGAAGCTGACGCCGCTGGTACATCTTTATTCCCGTGGTCCGGCGCTACCACGGGAACTTATGGGGATGAGTCGAGGTCCAAGACCACGACAGTCGGCGCCGGAGCTGGCGCAGCCTCAGCCACTTCTTGGGGCGGCGTTGGAATCGAAGCTGAAGCTTCAGCCTGCATAGCCTCAACTGCTGCTACAGGGACCAGAGCTTTGGCCCTTTTCTTGGGCACGCTGTGGATGAAGGATGAAGAAACTCAAAATGCAGTTATAACAACAAAACAACTGACTGATGTAAAAAACCAAAAATTACCTCAGAAGGTTTCCGCACCAGTTAGCACGGAACCTCTTCTCCAGACGCTCTGGACTGGCCCCAACTGCCACTGGCGTGGTAGTCCCGGAGGGTCCCCCGGAGCTCGCTGCTGCTACCGGCGTTGCCCTGGTCGAGGCCCCCCTCGACTAGGAAGGACCTCCGGACCCAGAGCCCTCAGCTCCCTGGTGTTGGAGTCGCATGGCCAGAGCTAGCACCCCGGGAAGATGCTGCTGCTGGAGTGGATGCCACTGTAGAAGACCTCCCCCTTCGGGGAGAAGGAGCCACCACGGAAGAAGTAGACCTGATAGACCTTCTGTTAGCATGCTTCCTCTTACGGCTCGAGGGCTCGGCCAATTCCTTGCCCTTGCCGACGACTTCGGTTCTTGGCTTAGGGGCAGGAACGGAACCGTCTTCAGGAACTTCGGAGATCGCCAACTCGGTGGTCGAACGCCTCTCAACGACACCAAGGTCGTCAAGCACCGACATCGTCTGTCGGAGCTCCCTGCTGAACTCTGCCTCCATGTTCAGAGGGGGGAAAGCTGCCAGCGGAGCCAAGTTGTCACCCTCGACGTCGATGCCATGCTGGAACTTCTTGAGGTGGAACTCCAAAGTTGCACCCTCCATGTTGAACTTCAAACCGGTCTCGATCCGGTCGTCGTCGAGCATACTGTTGAGGGCCCAAGCCAACTTCTCCCTCCTCTTCAACGGAGCCCACCTGTTGGTCAGGAAGTTGCAAAACACCGCCTGAGGAGTCACTCCTCCTTTCACGCACAGGCGGATCTTGGTCAGAGCAGGGTTGAAGGCGTCCGATAACACCGGAGCTTCACTCCAAACTGCAGTGCCGATGTTGGGGAGGCCTTCCGGCAGCTCCAGCTTCTCGTGCTCCTCCACCCTGATGACAATCCAATCCTTCTTCCAATTGTCCCACTTCCCAGAAGGGAACGACCGCAAGTACTTGTACGAGCACTTCTTGCGCTTCACAAAATAGTAGAAGCCAAGGTACTCGTCACTCCTGCCCGTAGTTTGGACAGTGAAGAAGGTGCGAAAGAGCTCAATGCAGGGGGAATGCCCACCCACATCTCGCAGAAGTGGACAAAGATTGACACTAGCAGAATGGAGTGGGGGCCAAGGTGGTACAGTTGTAGACCATAGAAGTCTAGCAGCATCAAGAAGAAAAAGGAGAAAGGTGGGATCAGTCCCACCATGGCGTACGCGGAGAAGTACACCATGTCGTCGGCGTGTTCCTTCTCGAATGGAATCTTGCCGGCACGGACAAAGTGGTTGAAGAAGTCAGGGGACCATCCCATGAGGGCCCGGACCTTCTTCAAATCGTCATCGGACTTCAGTCGGCTCTGGCAGAGACCCAACTCCATCGCGGCACAACGAGGCAAGAGAGGAATGGCAAGCAAAAGTTTGGAAGGTTTGAGCGCAAGATCGATTGAAAGGCGTAAAGAACCCCAAACGGTGCATGCTTTCCTTCTTAAGTAAGCCCCCATAATGCCTGGATGGAAACCACAGAGGAGACGATGATACCAGTCAAAAATTCCACCTCGCCAATGACAAGGGGGCCCAGGGCCACCCCGACGATCGAGTCGAGGTTCTTACCCCAAGCGAACAGTTCTCATCATGAAGGGCGGGAAACCCGAAGGCGGCGGCCTGACAGGGCGCGCGGAACCGATACGATTTTCGTATTGGGAACTGACGACCTTCAATTGCGTGAGATCCACACGATGAGATTTCACCCGCCGCCTCCTAGATACGCCACACAGCGGAAGTTTAACTGCGAACTATCGCCAACGGCACAACCGAAGACCCTTGAAGACAGAGCTCAAAAATCGAAGAATGGACCCACCTCCGGCGAAATGACCTCTGTCGGTACCCTGGAAACCGTACACCCCTTGAGGTTACAAAGATCTCAAAGGAAAGTCATCTACTTGATTTGAAGACCTTCGGAGGCCCACATGTCAGATATAACCGGACCCGCTTCTCCGACATGGTTAATCTCAGGGTTGCCATGTGTACTATCAAACGGGAGCTACCGCCCACAAGGGGGAAGCTCCGGGCTATGTATCGAGATGGCACCCCCGTACCTAACCCCAGATCGAGGGAAGCTCTGGATCTGACACATGTCAGGTAGCACCGGAGCTTCCTGTTTCCCACAGTATGCTCCGGAGCTGCCACGTGTCCAACTGTCGGATCTTCAACCTCTAACCTCCGGAAGACTCCACAACGGCTCCGGATCTTCAAAGGGGAATCAAGGACTTCAAGACCCGATTAAGTGTCATCAATACCAAATTAATGACACACGATCGAACGACCTTAATTACCAGTAACGGTGCTGTCAAAGCCCATTACCAAAGCCTGTCATTAAGGGCAGTTAAACATGTTGAATGAGTATCAATATTAGTAACCGCCGGGGCCACATGTCGGGCCAGTCTAACTTGTAACAGCCTGCCCTTGTGCTATAAAGGGACAGGCCGACAACACGTTCAGGGAGGACACACGTTCAATAGACGCTCGACACAAACTCATACAACTAATACAACACCAACACACCCGTGGAGTAGGGTATTACGCTCAGGCGGCCCGAACCACGTAAATCTCTGTGTCTCTTGTGTCTTTTACAATTCACCTTCTTGAATCTCCGCGCGCCCACACCGAACATCAAACTCCTCTAACACTTTAGTAGTGTCGGGAGATCTCCCAGATCCAAACCACCGACAGTTGACGCGCCAGGTAGGGTCGCCTGAGATTTCGAGAATGGTGAACTCAGCTGCTGGATCATCCAACGGTCATCCTGTTGTTCAAGCTGTTGGGGGCAATCCCTCCAATATGCATCCACCAGCACGGGCCTCAGCGCCAGCAGGAGTCACACTGCCACCACCACCGCCTCCACCAGCAAATCAAGCTGGACAACGAGATGGTGCACTGGCGTCAGTCACTGCGTCGGGAAATAATGACAACCCGGAACACGCGCTCCAAGCAGCACGTGCTCTTCTCCAATGCCCATCACCCCCGGATGCATCCCGGGATGCACTGGAGCAGTGGAGGGCTGATGTGGAACATTTGGTTGTAGCAGCAGCCGACCGCATCAGCAACCAGGGTCCTCCTCCTTCAGGACGGGCCCCATCGCAGCGACGGACCTTGTCTGGTAGACTTGGTCCGCACGTTTCCAACAACAGGAGATGAGCTGCATCACAACAAGTGACGTCATTGCCCTCCGGGGCACGACACATCCACACGGTATCCAAGCTTTCAACTCATGACCTCCGGGCGGAGCTTGATCGCCGATACCACCAACAAGACGGCCGAGTCCATATTGAGCGTGCTCGTGAAAGACGAGAAGCTTAGGACGTTCTTGCTCCTGAAGGAGTGGGAGGAGGTTGTTCAGCCCTGGCCATGCATTTGCGTATGGTCAGGTGGCCACAGAAGTTCCGGCCTCATCTGCCGGAGAAGTTCGATGGGACCGTCAATCCTGTCGAATTTCTTCAGATCTACTCCACTGCTATCTTGGCAGTTGGAGGAAATGAGGCTGTAATGGCCAATTACTTTCCAGTGGCTTTCACTGGGACTGCCAGGTCCTGGTTTATGAGCCTTCCACCCAACTCCATCAACAGTTGGGAGGAGTTGTGCCAACAGTTCACCGCCAACTTCGGGAGTTCATACACCCGACCAGGCACTGAACTGGACCTTTTTGCAGTCGTGCAAAAAGGGGGAGAATCCCTGCAATCATTCATCTAGAGGTTCTCTCAGGTACAAAACACTATCCCTTCTATCTCTAGCACCTCTGTCATTGTGGCATTCAGACAGGGTGTACGGGATAAGAAGATGCTGGAGAAACTGGCGATCAAGGAGATCACCAGTGTCATGGAACTCTTCAGTTTGGCTGACAAATGTGCCAGAGCTGCGTAGGGCCGTGAGATGCACTCCAAACCAACTCCGGAGGGTCACAAGAAATCCTCCAAAGAAGAATCCGCTACCTCCGGGAGTGACAAGAAGAAGAAGACCAACGGCAAGAAAAAGCTGTCGGCCGATGCATCCAATGTTGCAGCTGCTGCAGCTCCGGGAGGCCGGGGGCCACGCCCCAAGAAGCGACCTCGACCGTCTTCTCAAGACGGTGGCAAACCCAAGGTGTGGTGTCCAATTCACAAAACGGGCAGCCACAGTTTGGAAGACTCCCGGGAGGTCCAAAACCTTGTCGAGTGCTACAACAAGCGCCGAGAAGAAGTTCCTTTCTGACAGAGGGAAGGAAAACAAAAAGTCAATGAAGCTCCGACTGAAGAGGAGTTAGGTTTCCAGGATCCCAAAAAGGTCCTGAAGGTTGTCTACACCTCCGTCGATGACGATTCCGACGTCTCTGACAACGAGCGTCGGAAGACCATGAACACCATTTTTGGTGGATCATGGGACATCAAAACTCTCGCCGCATCATCAAGACTATGCGTTGGGACATGGCTGTTGTAGCTCCTACAGCAAGACCGAAGTCTCATCGGAAGTGGATGGACACAGCCATCACTTTTGATGCTTCGGACTGCCCTCGGAGCATGGTTGGAGCAGGTCAGCTACCTTTGATGGTATCTCCTACCATCAATAACATCCAGCTCCACCATGTCATGGTAGACGGAGGTTCGGGGCTTAACCTCATAAGCTTCAAAGCTTTTACCAAGCTTCAGCTCCGACCTTCGGATCTCCACCCCTCCCGACCTTTCTCTAGAGTAGGTTCGGGAGCTATTACCCCACTCGGAGCTATTACCCTCCCCGTTACCTTCGGGACACGGGAGAAGTATCGCACCGAGAAGTTGGTCTTTGACATTGCTCAGATCAACTTACCCTTCAACGCCATCTTGGGTAGGCCTGCCTTGTACAAATTCATGGCAGCTACTCATTATGGCTACCTGGTGTTAAAAATGCCAACACCAGTAGGCGTTCTCCGGATCCGCGGAGATCGTACTGCCGGAGTAACTGCTCTGGAAGAACTCCATGCACTTACCACGGCGCAAGAGGAGGACTCCAAGCAGGAGCAAGCTCCCAGACCCCCGAGCATTCGTCAACGAGGCTCGACATCTGCACCTCGTTTGTAGCCAAGCGGTGATGCCGACATCCCCGTTAAAGTCGTCCAAATCGGTTTTGATGTCGCTCAGACCACCCGCATATCGGGAGGATTGAACGACAAATAGGAACTCGCGCTCATCGCTTTCCTCCGGGCTAATGTCGACGTCTTTGCCTGGCAACCGTCACAAATGCCTGGGATCCCCAGGGAAGTGATTGAGCACAATCTGAAGATCTACCCTGACGCCCGACCTGTGCACCAGAAGCCTTGGAAGCAATCCGTAGAGCAACAAAACTTCATTCGACAAGAAGTGAAGAAGTTGCTCGAAGCTGGATTCATTCGAGAAGTCTTTCATCCAAAATGGCTGTCAAACCCAGTCGTTGTGCCCAAGGCCGGCGGAAAGCTTCGGATGTGTATCGACTACACAACACTAAATAAGGCATGTCCAAAAGATCCATTCCCACTACCTAGAATAGATCAGATAGTGGATTCCACCTCTGGGTGTGAATTACTGTGTTTCTTAGACGCATATTCTGGGTATCATCAAATCAGAATGTCTAGGGAAGATGAAGAGTATACCTCTTTCATCACAGTAGATGGATTGTACTGTTATACAGCCATGCCGTTTGGTCTCAAGAATGCAGCTTCAACCTTTGTACGAGCCATGTACAAAACCTTTGAAGACCTCATTAGAGACATAGTGGAAGTGTATGTTGATGACATCGTGGTCAAAGTCAAGAACAAGGAGTCGCTTCTTGACACCTTACAGGCTGTCTTCGATAAGCTGCGGGCCACCCGCACAAAGCTAAACCCAGACAAGTGTGTCTTCGGGGTTAGCTCCGGAAAACTTCTTGGTTTCCTGGTAAGTCATCGGGGCATAGAAGCTAATCGGGCGAAGATCAAGGCCATTGAAGACATGCGGCCACCAGCCCACATCAAAGATGTCCAAAAGCTAACTGGATGTCTAGCAGCCCTCAGCCGGTTCATTTCAAGACTGGCGGAACGGGCACTCCCCTTCAAGTTATTGAGGAAGTCCGGACCATTACAATGGTCTGAAGAAGCAGAAAAGGCGTTCCAGGAGCTAAAACAGTTCCTCACCACCCTACCAACTCTGGTAGCTCCGCACCCTGGTGAGCCTTTGCTGCTTTATATTTCAGCCACTGATGAAGTTGTCAGTATGGTCCTGGTCGCGGAGAGACCAGAACTTCCCCATACTCAGGAATCTAGACCCCTTCGGGAGGGTCCGGAAGTTCCTAACAGTGAGTCTGGGTCCCAACTCCCTGACTTGAATGCACAAGAAGTCACTTCAGAAGACCCAGACCCCTCCGGGAGGGTCCAGGTCACCTCTGAAGAAGCTCTGGGTTCCTCCAGCCAGGACCCGGAGGTCCCCGAAGAAAATTCGGATCCCTCTAGAAGGATCCGAGTGAGTGAAGAGGAAGCTCCGGGCCCCTCCGGGAGGGTCCGGACCATTCAACACCCGATGTACTTTATCAATAAAGTACTACATGATGCCAAGACTCGATACCTAGAGGTGCATAAACTGCTCTATGCAGTTCTTATCGCCTCTAGGAAGCTTCACCATTACTTCCAAGCTCACAAGATCTCAGTGGTGACCTCTTACCCACTTCGAGCAATCTTGCATAATCCCAACTCAATTGGGAATATTGCAAAGTGGGCAGCGGAATTGGCCGAATTCGATCTCGAATTCATTTCAAGGCAAGCAGTCAAGAGTCAAGCATTGGCAGACTTCGTGGCGGAATGGACTCCCTCTCCATCAAACCCTGGGGGCCCAGTGAGCAGAAGCCGGAACACAAAGCTCCGGCCTTCACCGAGCCTCATTGGACCCTCTACTTCGACGGCTCCATGCAAAAGCAGGGGGGCGGAGCTGGAATCCTTCTCCTTGCACCAACCGGGGAGAAGGTAAAATACATGGTACACCTTGAATTCAAGGCGACCAACAACATGGCAGAGTACGAAGCACTCATCTACAGACTAAAGGTGGCACTATCATACGGTGTCAAACAATTGTTGGTCAAGGGAGATTCACAGCTCATCATTAAGCAAGTGAAGGGTGAATGCTCCTGCAACAATCTCCAGCTAGCTGCTTACCTCCTTGAAGTCCAGAGGCTTTAGAAAGACTTCGAAGTCCTAGATCTCCACCATGTCCAGCGTGCCCACAACGCTGAAGCCGATGAACTCTCGACGAAAGCGTCAACCGGAGCTCCGGGTCCTGACGGAACTTTTGTCCGGAGGTTGTCAAAACCCACAGCTCAGCCTGCCGAACTGAGCGAAGGGGGCGAGATCAGCATCCCAAAGCTGACGGTCCCGATGGCCCTGTTACCATGGCAGCCATCAAGGGTCGTAGGTGCTGCCGAAAGCTCCGAGCAACCCAACACACAAGACTCAAATGCTCAAGTTAGTTCCAATGCATGGATCTCGGAGATCCAGAACTACTTGAAAGATAACATCCTTTCTGACGATGATGTATCCACTAACCGGGTAGTCAGATTGGCTAAAAGATACACATTGGTAGAAGGGGATCTCTACCAGCACGGTGCCAACGACATCCTAATGCGGTGCATCACTAGGGAAGAAGGCTGCGAGCTCCTCGCAGAAATCTATGGAGGTGAGTGTGGGAACCACACATCTTCCCGCACGCTGGTTGGTAAAGCCTTTCGGCATGGCTTCTAGTGGCCTACAGCACTCCAGGATGCAACTGAGCTAGTGAAGAAATGCGAAGCATGTCAATTTCATGCAAAGCAAATTCACACACCGGCTCAGCCCTTACAAATGATACCTCCTACATGGCCCTTCGCTGTGTGGGGGATGGACATCTTGGGACCTTTCCCAAGAGCCGTCGGAGGTTACAAGTTCCTGTATGTCGCCATTGACAAGTTCACTAAGTGGCCGGAAGCAACTCCAGTTGTGACAATCAACAAGCAATCTGCTATCAACTTTTTGCAGTCCATTGTATGCAGATTTGGAGTCCCAAACAAAATCATCACTGATAATGGGACCCAATTCACAAGCTCTGCATTTCAAGGATATTGCAAAGACCTCAACATTCAAGTTTGCTACGCCTCCGTAGCTCACCCAGCAAGCAATGGCCAAGCCGAGAGAGCAAATGCTGAAATCCTTAAAGGACTCAAAACGCGCACCTATGAGCGCTTGAAAAAACATGGTGCCAACTGGATTGAAGAGCTTCCGCCCACTCTTTGGGCCAACAGGACATCTCCAAACCGGTCAACTGGAGAGACACCCTTCTTCCTGGTGTATGGAGCTAAAGCAATCCTTCCTCCAGAAATCACCTTGGAGTCACTCCGGGTTCAGACCTTCGACGAAGCCACGCAAGACCAGCTCCGGCGTGAAGACCTAGACCTCCTTGAGGAGGGAAGGTGCCAAGCAGCTGCTCGGAATGCCAGATACCGCCAAGCTCTTCGGCGCTATCATCAGCGGCATGTACACAACCGACAGCTCGAGGAAGGTGACCTGGTGCTACGGAGAATACAATCCAGAGAAGGGTTAAACAAACTCTCCCCCAGCTGGGAGGGACCCTTCCGAGTGATTAAAGTATCCCGTCCCGGGAGCGTTCGCTTGGCTACCGAGGATGGGACACCTCTCCCAAATCCTTGGAACATTGAGCACCTCCGTAAGTTCTACACTTAATATCACGGAGGTGAGTCTGTAATAACTTGAGGTGTATGTTATAGAGTCATTGTAGAGAGTCGGGTAGTTCCTCCGGGAGAACAGCCGGACCTTTCCAGGAAGGTCCGCAAAGTTCATGCAACACTTGTCACAGTCTCAGGACTAAAAGTGTGGCTAGCTACCCTGGGTCAAACGAGAAATGAAACACGCTTAGCCTGGTTCCGTACCCTAAGAGTGTACTTGTTTCCCCTGTACCCCGGACCTATAATGAAAGACATCTTCATGTGAAACAGACTCCACGTGCATTTATTTTGTATAGGCTCAACATTTTTATTTTTCTTTTTCTTGTCTATAACAAAGACGTGCAATTCTTAAGAAATTTTAGTTCAACTGGTTCATATACGATTCGAATTGTATTGTCGATTCTTTTGGATTCAAATATTGTTCATGGCCCACTCGCCTGAATGCCGCCAAGCCAATCTAGGGCCGGAGTGTGCTATCGACTTAGCCTGGTCAAGCACCCTATGTATGCCACTCTACCTACACCCCGACAGGCTGAAGTAAGGCGGGTCCATGTACAGTTGGATCTGGAAGAAAAGGAAACACATTCGGTTGTATTTAGAATCGCGTTTGACTTAGAGTTTTCTTGAGAATCGTAAGCCGCAACGAAGTTATATGCGAGAAACGAATTTTACTATTTTTCTTGGCTTCAGTGTGCAGGAAAATAAAATCTACGTTGATGGAGAAAAGCAGGAGCTAACAAAGCTCCGACTCCCCTAGGAGGCTTGTAATCGATGTTACGCATTGAAAACGAGCATCACCGAAGCAATCAAGCTCCGGTAGAGCTAGGGGGGCCAGCCGTCGACGCTAAATAAAAGATGGTGAGAAGACCCCGCAAACGGAGTCTGCTGCCAACAAACTAAGTGTTGGCAAAGGTCACTGCCGGAGCTACTAAGCTCCGACACCCCAGAGGAATAACTATCGATGCTCTACGCGTTGATAGGGACTATTGCCGGAGCTACTAAGCTCTGACGATAGAAAATGCCGGAGATTCTAAGCTCCGACAACCTCAGGGGGCCTTCACTATCAAAGACTTCGGACCTACACTCTACAAGTCCGGAGCAAATGAGTCTTCAACAAAACACAATATCCTATTGGTACATGTTCACAATCAAATTGTGTACATCTACCAGGGGCCAAGTGAAGACAAAAGTGTTGAAGACAAAAAATGAAATTCACAAAAAATTGGGGATTTCATTCATAATGGAGACAAGGGATTACATCTGGAGACAAGGGATTACAAAATTGAGGAAGAAGAAGAGAAAATACAAGTGAGAACTACAGAGATGGTCCTAGACCCTATGGAAGAATTGGGCGACCTTCTGGGCAACCTCCGACACGTTGGCTCGGGCAGCTTCGCCTTCTCCTTCAACAGGACCTTCAAGCACCGGGTCCAGGGGAAATTGGGAGTTCCGGCTGGTGTAGCACGTCAGCACATATTATGCGACGTTCTTCGCCAGGGATTGCCCCTCAACCTCCAATTGGTCTGCGATGACATCGCCCACCTTGGAGAGTTTGTTGCCTGTCGAGCTCAACGCCTGCAACGCCAGGTCCGACTCCGGCTCCGGATCATCCGGGCGCACGGGGCTGAAGCCCATCGGTGTCAGCGCGTCATTGGCCTTGCTCAGGAACTCCCAATTCTGTAGGGAGTCCGCAATCCTCAAGTCCTTTATTTCTTCCAAGGATCTCCTGGCCGCCACCAGTTCAGAATTCTCACGAGCGAGGCGCTCAACTTCTTTGGCGTTTTGCTGAATCTTTTCAGCAACCCGCTTTTCGATTTTTCCGAACTCCTCCTCCCGGAGGTGGATCTTGTTCTGACGGTCGACCAGGTCCTTCTCCCTGCCCTTCACTTTCTTCTCCCTGGCAGCAAGGGCACACTCTTGCTCGTAGAGTTCCTGCCCTCGCACCCAGGCCTTCTCCTCCTCCTCATGGCAGCACTCTTCCAATTTTTTGGCGCGCTCCTCTAGGACCTTGTCAGCCAGAGCCACCTTCTCGGTGAGCTCCTCCTCCCTCCTCAGGACGTCATCCCGCAGCTCAAGGAGTTTTTGCTCTTCATCTTCGAGCTGTTTCTCCCTCACCTC
Source organism: Tuctoria greenei (assembly GCA_036927565.1). NCBI lineage: Eukaryota > Viridiplantae > Streptophyta > Magnoliopsida > Poales > Poaceae > Tuctoria > Tuctoria greenei. Next base: position 219,482,616 of record JAYESD010000004.1, on the reverse strand, counting down.
AAGTGCCTCCCGGCGCTTGATGAGTGTAGTGTTAATGGCCTCAAGCCTTTCTTGGCGTTCATCGGCCGCACTGTTAGCTGCTTTGGTCTGCTCGTAGATCTCCCGGGATTGAGCGTCGAGGGCACGAGTCATACTCTCCCTATCATCCAATAATTTACCCCAGTATTCCAGGCGGATCTTCTCCCGCTTGATCCACTCTTTGTCATTCGCTAGCCTCGACTGCGCCAGCTTGGTCTCGAAGTAGAGCCGGTTACGCCACCGCCTAAGGGTTTGGCTCTCCTCTTCAAGAGCCTTGCTATCATGGAAGAAGGCCAGTTGGACTTGACGCAAACTGGAACATGCGTTGTCAATATACAGTGACAACGGGATAGGTTCCAGACCTGCTGGGTCTCCTCCGCTGGTTCCAGCAGGTTTTCAGATACAAAAATTAGGTCCCACTCCACAAGAGTGGTCCCCTGGGTCTCCATGGCACTAGGGTCGTCCTTCGGGATGACCTCAGTCGCCATCGAGGAAGGCCCCGCCGCCAGGTCTTCATTCACCCCCTCTGGCAGGGGGCCAGTGACTTCGCCAGGGCACTCCGGCTCAGCCGCGGGTACCTCCGACGTTGTTACTTCCGGAGCAGGGGCCACTGTTGGCTCCGGTCTGGGCACCTCCTCCGATGGGGGCTCGGGCTCCGACACCTCTTCAACAACCGGCTCGGGAGCCGGAAGATCTTCAACATTGACCGGCCCTGCGGCCGGAGCTCCAACAATGACCGGCTCAGCGGCCAGAGCTTCAGAGGTAGCCGGACCAACTGCCGGAACTTCCTTAGCTTCCGGCGCGCACGCCGGGACTTCAATCACCTCTGGCTCAACCACCGGGGCATCGACAATTTCCGGCTCTGGGGCTGGAATTACTGCTTCCTCGGGCTCAACACCCGGAGCTTCCATCATCTCAGCACCAGGACCCGGAGCTTCAACCTTCGGGACAGGTGCTGCTGGCGCATCTTCTCTCCCGCGGTCCGGCGCTACCACGAGAGTCTCTGGGGATGAGTCGAGGTCCATGACCACGACAGCTGGCGCCGGAGCTGTCGCAGCTTCAGCCACCACTTGGGGCAGCACCGGGATAGGAGCAGAATCTTCCGCCCTCACAGCTTCAGTTGTTGTGGCTGAGGGTGGATCCTCACTCTTTTTCTTGGGAACGCTGCAGATGATGGACGAAGAAACTTAAAAAAAAGTTACTACAACAAAACAACTGTCCAAGGTAAATATTAAAAATTACCTTGGGAGGCTTCCGCACCAGCTTGTGCGGAACCTTTTTCCCGAACGTTTCGGGCTGGTCATAGCCGGCGTGGAAGCTCCGGAAGGCCCCCCGGAACTCGTTGTAGCCATGGGCGTTTCCCTAGTCGAGGCCCCCCTCGATCGGGAAGAACCTCCGGACCTAGAGGCCTCAACCGACCCTGGTGCTGGAGTCGCATGCTCGGAGCTAGCCCCCCGGGAGGACCCCACTGCGGGTACAGTCGCCGCGGTTGCAGAATACCTCCCCCTCCAGGGAGAAGGAGCCAACGCAGAGGTGGCAGGCCTGACGGACCTTCCGTCAGCGTGCTGCAACTTCCTCTTCTGGCTCAGGGGTTCGTCCGCCGGCTCCTTGCCCTTGCCGACGACCTCGACCCTTGGCCTCGGGGCAGGGTCGGAGCCACCTTCGGACACTCCAGGGATTGCCACCCTGGTGGTTGATCTTCTCTCGATGACACCAAGGTCGTCAAGTACGGGCATCTTCCGCCGGAGTTCCCTACTGAACTCTACTTCCACGTTCAGAGGAAGAAAAGCTGATGGCGGAGTCAAGTCGTCACCCTCGACGTCGATGCCGTGCTGGAACTTCTTGAGATGAAACTCCAAGGTTGTCCCCACCATGTTGGACTTCAGCCCGGTCTCGACCCGGTCGTCGTCCATCACACTGTTGAGGGCCCAAGCGAGTTTTTCTCTCCTCTTCAGCGGTGCCCACCTGTTGACCAGGAAGTTGCAAAATACCGCCTGGGGAGTTAATCCTCCCTCCACGCACTGGCAGATCCTGGTCAGGACAGGGTTGAAGGCGTCCGCCAGCACCGGAGCTTCACTCCAGATCGTCGTGTCAATGTTGGGGAGGCCTTCGGGCAGCTCCAACCTCTCGTGTTCCTCCACCCGGATGACTATCCAATCCTTCTTCCAATCATCCCACTTTCCAGAGGGAAACGACCGGAGGTACTTGAATGGGCACTTCTTGCGCTTCACGAAGTAGTAGAAGCCAAGGTACTCATTGCTCCTACCGGTGGTATGAACGGTGAAGAAGGTTCGGAAGAGTTCAATGCAGGGGGGATGCCCACCCACATCTCACAGAAGTGGACGAAGATAGACACGAGGAGAATGGAGTGAGGGCCAAGGTGGTATAACTGCAGACCGTAAAAGTCTAGCAGCATCAAGAAAAAGGAGGAAAAAGGTGGGATCAACCCAACCATGGCGTACGAGGAGAAGTACACCATTTCGCCAGCGTGCTCTTTCTCAATCTGGAGCTCTCCCCCGGCGCGGACCGAGCGGTTGAAGAAGTCCGAGGACCATCCCATGAGGGTCCGAACCTTCTTCAGGTCGCCGTCGGTCTTCAGACGGCTCTCGCAGAGACCCAACTCCATCGCGGCACAGCAAGGCAAGAGAGGAAAAGCAAAGCACAAGTTGGGAGTTTGAGCGCAAGAACAGATGAGAGGCGTAAAGAACTCCAGACGGTGCACACTTTCCTTCTTAAGTAAGCCCTCGAAACGCTTGGATGGAAACCGCAAAGAAGTCGAAGATACCACTCAACAATTCCACCCAGCCGATGACAAAAGGGCCCGGGACCGCCCCGACGATCAAGTCGAGGTTCTTACCCAGGCGAACAGTTGTCATCATGAGGCGGGAAGCCCGAAGGCGGCGGCCTGACAAAGCGCGCGGAACCGATACGGTTTTCGTATCGGGAACCGGCGACCTTCAATTGCGTGAGATCCGCACACCAAAGATCTCATCTGCCGCACGCGAGATACGCCACACGATGAGGATTTAACTCCAAACCCTCACCAACGACACATCCAAAGACCTTTGAAGACTCAGTTCAAAAGTCGCGAGGATGGACCTACCTCCGGCGGAATGACTTCACCCTAGGGGTCTTCCCCAGAGGTGGGCCCAGGGGGCCACTGTCGGTACCCTGGAAACCGTACACCCCTTGAGGTTACAAAGATCTCAAAGGAAAGTCATCTACTTGATTTGAAGACCTTCGGAGGCCCATATGTCAGATATAACCGGACCCGCTTCTCCGACATGGTTAATCCCAGGGTCGCCATGTGTACTATCAAACCGGAGCTACTGCCCACAAGGGGGAAGCTCCGGGCTATGTACCGAGATGGCACCCCCGGACCTAACCCCAGACCGAGGGAAGCTCCGGATCTGACACGTGTCAGGTAGCACCGGAGCTTCCTGTTTCCCACAGTATGCTCCGGAGCTGCCACGTGTCCAACCGTCGGATCTTCAACCTCTAACCTCCGGAAGACTCCACAACGGCTCCGGATCTTCAAAGGGGAATCAAGGACTTCAAGAACCAATTAAGTGTCATTAATACCAAATTAATGACACACGATCGAACGACCTTAATTACCAGTAATGGTGCTGTCAAAGCCCATCACCCGGTCATTAAGGGCAGTTAAACGTGTTGAATGAGTATCAATATTAGTAACCGCCTGCCCTTGTGCTATAAAAGGACAGGTCGACAACACGTTCAGGGAGGACACACGTTCAATAGACGCTCGACACAAACTCATACAGCTAATACAACACCAACACACCCGTGGAGTAGGGTATTATGCTCAGGCGGCCCGAACCACGTAAATCTCTGTGTCTCTTGTGTCTTTTACAATTAACCTTCTTGAATCTCCGCGCACCCACACCGAACATCAAACTCCTCTAAAACTTTAGTAGTGTCGGGAGATCTGTCGGATCCAAACCACTGACAACCTCATCCAAAAGGCCTCTCTCGGAGGTGAGCCCAAGGGGCCACTGTCGGTACCCTTTGTACCCGATACCCCTTAGGATTGCAAAGATCACAAGGAAACTCCATCTACCAGATTTGAAGACCTACGAAGGCCCCACATGTTAGGCGTAACCGGACCGTCTTCCCCGACATGGTTACTCCCAGGGCCGCCGCGTGTATCATAAGACCAGAGCTATCACCCACACATGGGAAGCTCTGGTCAGAATACCAGTATGGCACCCCCAGACCTAACCCCAGACAGAGGGAAGCTCAAGTACTGACACGTGTCCAGTAGCACCGGACCTACTCGTCCACGACGGTAAGCTCCGATGCTGCCACGTGGCAACTGCCAGACCTTCAACTTCAACAATCAGGCTGGTGGACCCCCCAACAGCTCCGAACCTTCAAGGAGCAATCAAAGACTTCAAGACCCGATTAAGTATCATTAATACCATATTAATGAAACACGATCGGATGGCTCTTAATACTGGTAACGGCACTGTTAAGGCCCGTTACCAGGCTATTAAGGGTAACTAACCCCATTTATTGTGTATCAAGCATGTGTAACTGTCGGGGCCACATGTCGGGCCAGGCTAACGATGTAACGGCCAGTCCTTGTACTATAAAAGGACTGGTCGACGATACACAAGGGATGGTTCCAAACCACTACTGAACTCCCTAAGGTAGACAAGCTTCTTCTTCTGGAGCTTCTTCTAGACTCATATGCTTAATACAGCACCAACACATCCCGTGGAGTAGGGTATTACGCTCAGGCGGCCCGAACCACGTAAATCCCTGTGTCCACTTGTTCTTCACCTTCTTGAATCTCAGCGCGCCCATTACCGAACTACAACTCCTTGATCTACCAACGGTAGTGTCAGGAGATCTGCCGGATCCAAACACCAACAGTCATTTTTTTGAAGAAAACTGCGTTTTGTGTAAAATCGAATGCTAACCCCTTAGAATTCACGCGGAAATTTTATTTTTTTGAAAATTCTCGAAAACTTACATATGGCTAAGTAATACATATACAATATAAAATACAAGTTCGATCACCAAGAAAAATTAATTTACGATCATTTTATGGAAGAAAACTGTGTTTTGGGTAAAATCGAAGGTTAACCCTTTTGAATTCGAGCGAAAATTTGAAATTTTTAAAAATCTCCGAAAACTTACGTATGGCTATGTAATGCATATACAACATGGAATACATGCTCGATCTTAAAGAAAAATGAATTTACGGTCATTTTTGGGAAGAAAGTTGAGTTTTGAGAGGCTAACCCCTTTGAATTCAAAAGAAAATTTGTAATTTTTAAAAATCCCCAAAAACTTACGTATGGCTATGTAATGCATATACAACATGAAATACAAGATCGATCTCGAAGAAAAATGAATTTACAGTCATTCTATGGAAGGATACATCATTTTGAGCAAAATCGAAGGGTAACACCTTTGAATTCGAGCAAAAATTTGAAATTTTTAAAAATCCCCAAAAACTTACTATAGCTACATAATACATATACAGCATGGAATACAAGCTCGATCTCGAATAAAAATGAATTTACGGTCATTCTATGGAAGAAAACGTCGTTTTGAGCAAAATCGAAGGCTAACCCCTTGAATTCGAGCGAAAATTTGAAATTTTTAAAAATCCCCGAAAACTTTTGTATGACTACATAATGCATATACAACATGGAATACAAGCTCGATCTCGAAGAAAAATAAATTTACGGTCTTTATATGGACGAAAACGTAGTTTTGAGGAAAATCGAAGGCTAACCCCTTTGAATTCGACCGAAAATTTAAAATTTTTAAAAATCCCCGAAAACTTACATATGGCTACGTAATTCATATACAACATGGAATACAAGCTCTATCTAGAAGAAAAATGAATTTACGGACATTCTATGGATGAAAACGTCGATTCGAGCAAAATCGAAGGCTAACCCCTTTGAATTCGAGCGAAAATTTGAATTTTTTAAAAATCCCCGAAAACTTACCTAAGGCTATGTAATGCATATACAACATGGAATACAACCTCGATCTCGAATAAAAATGAATTTACGGTCATTTTATGGAAGAAAACGTCGTTTTGAGCAAAATCGAAGGCTGACCCCTTTGAATTCGAGCGAAAATTAGAATTTTTTAAAAATCTACGAAAACTTATGTATGGCTACTTATTACATATAAAACATAGAATACAAGCTCGATCTCGAAGAAAGATGAATTTATAGACATTCTATGGACGAAAACGTCGATATGAGCAAAATCGAAGGCTAAACCCTTTGAATTCGAGCAAAAATTTGAAATTTTTAAAAATCCCCAAAAACTTACATATAGCTACATAATGCATATACAACATGGAATACAAGCTCGATCTCGAATAAAAATGAATTTACGGTAATTCTATGGAAGAAAATATCCTTTTGAGCAAAATTGAAGGCTAACTCCTTTGAATTCGAGCGAAATTTTGAAAATTTTAAAATCCCCTAAAATTTACGTATGTCTATGTAATGCATATACAACATGGAATACAAGCTCTATCTCGAAGAAAAATGAATTTACGGTCATTCTATTAAAAACGTCATTTTGAGCAAAATCGAAGGCTAACCCCTTTGAACTCGAGCGAAAATTTGAAATTTCTAAAAATACCCGAAAACTTAAATATGGCTACGTAATGCATATACAACATGGAATACAAGCTCAGTCTAGAAGAAAAATGAATTTACGGACATTCTATGGACGAAAACGTTGATTCGAGCAAAATCGAAGGCTAACACCTTTGAATTCGAGCGAAAATTTGTATTTTTTAAAAATCTCTGAAAACTTATGTATGGCTACATAATGCATATATAACATGGAATACAAGCTCGATCTCGAAGAAAAATGAATTTACGGTCATTCTATGGAAGAAAACGTCGTTTTGAGCAAAATCGAAGGCTAACCCCTTTGAATTCGAGCGAAAATTTGAAAGTTTTAAAAATCTACAAAAACTTACATATGGCTACATAATACATATAAAACATGGAATACAGTCTATATCTTGAATAAAAATGAATTTATGGTCATTATATGGATGAAAACGTTATTTTGAGCAAAATCCAAGGCTGACCCCTTTGAATTCGAGCGAAAATTTGAAATTTTTAAAAATCTCCAAAAACTTACGTATGTCTACGTAATGCATATAGAACATGGAATACAAGCTCGATCTCGAATAAAAATGAATTCACGGTCATTCTATGGAAGAAAACGTCGTTCTGAGCAAAATTGAAGGCTAACTAAGCCCTTTGAATTCAAGCGAAAATTTGAAATTTTTAAAAATCCCCGAAAACTTACGTATGGCTATATAATGCATATACAACATGGAATACAAGCTCAATCTTTAAGAAAAATGAATTTACAGTCATTCTATGGACGAAAATGTCGTTTTGAGTAAAATCGAAGGCTAACCCCTTTGAATTCGAGCGAAAATTTGAAATTTCTAAAAACCCATGAAAACTTAGGTATGGCTACTTAATGCATATAAAACATGGAATACAAGCTCGATCTCGAAGAAAAATGAATTTAAGATCATTATATGGATGAAAACGTCGTTTTGAGCAAAATCGAAGGCTAACCCCCTAAATTCGAGCGAAAATTTGAAATTTTTAAAAATTCCCGAAAACTTATGTATGTCTATGTAATGCATATAACACATGGAATACAAACTCGATCTCGAAGAAAAATAAATGTACGGTCTTTATATGGACAAAAACGTCGTTTTGAGGAAAATCGAAGGCTAACCCCTTTGAATTCGAGCGAAAATTTGAATTTTTTAAAAATTCCCAAAAACTTACATATGGCTACGTAATGCATATACAACATGGAATACAAGCTCTATATAGAAGAAAAATGAATTTACAGTTATTCTATGGATGAAAATGTCGATTTGAGCAAAATCGAAGGCTAACCTCTTTGAATTCGAGCGAAAATTTGAAAGTTTTAAAAATCTACGAAAACTTATGTATGGCTACGTATTCCATATAAAATATAGAATACAAGCTCTATCTTGAAGAAAAATGAATTTACGAACATTATATGGACGAAAACGTCGGTTTGAGCAAAATCGAAGTCTAAATCCTTTGAATTAAAGCGAAAATTTGTAATTTTTAAAAATCCCTGAAACTTACGTATGGCTATGTAATGCATATAAAACATGGAATACAAGCTCTATATAGAACAAAAATGAATTTACGGACATTCTATGGATGAAAACGTTGATTTGAGAAAAATCGAAGTCTAACTCCGTTAAATTAAAGCGAAAATTTGAAATTTTTAAAAATCCCCGAAAACTTACGTATGGCTATGTAATGCATATACACCATAGAATACAAGCTCGATCTCGAAGAAAAATGAATTTACGGTCATTATATGAAAGAAAACATCATTTTGAGCAAAATCGAAGGCTAAGCCCTTTGAATTTGAGCGAAAATTTGAAATTTTTTTAAAATCCCCGAAAACTTACGTATGGTTATGCAATGCATATACAACATGGAATACAAGCTCGATCTCGAATAAAAATGAATTTACGGTCATTCTATGGACAAAAACGTCGTTTTGAGCAAAATCGAAGCCTGACCCCTTTGAATTCGAGCAAAAATTTGAAATTTTTAAAAATCCCCGAAAACTTACGTATGGCTACGTAATGCATATACAACATGGAATACAAGCTCGATCTCGAAGAAAGATGAATTTACATACATTCTATGGACGAAAATGTCGATATGAGCAAAATCGAAGGCTAACCCCTTTGAATTCGAGCAAAAATTTGAAATTTTTAAAAATCCCCGAAAACTTACATATAGTTACATAATTCATATAAAACATGGAACACAAGCTCGATCTCGAATAAAAATGAATTTACGGTCATTCTATGGAAGAAAACGTCCTTTTGAGCAAAATCGAAGGCTAACCCCTGTGAATTCGAGCGAAAAGTTGAAATTTTTAAAAATCTTTGAAAAATTACGTATGACTACGTAATGCATATACAACATGGAATACAAGATCAATCTTGAACAAAAATGAATTTACGGTCATTCTATGGAAGAAAACGTCGATTTGAGCAAAATCGAAGGCTAACCCCTTAGAATTTGAGCAAAAATTTGAAAGTTTTAAAAATCCCCGAAAACTTACGTATGGCTACATAATGCATATATAAAATGGAATACAAACTTGATCTCGAAGAAAAATGAATTTACGGACATTATATGGACGAAAACGTCGATTTGAGCAAAATCAAAGTCTAACTCCTTTGAATTAAAGCGAAAATTTGCAATTTTTAAAAATCCCCGAAAACTTACGTATGGCTATGTAATGCATGTACAACATGTAATACAAGCTCAATCTCGAAGAAAAATGAATTTACGGTCATTATATGTATGAAAAAATCATTTTGAGCAAAATCGAAGGGTAACCACTTTGAATTCGAGCGAAAATTTGAAATTTTTAAAAATCACCGAAAACTTACGTATGGCTACGTAATGCATATACAACATGGAATACAAGCTCAATCTCAAAGAAAAATAAATTTACGGTCTTTATATGGACGAAAACGTCGTTTTGAGCAAAATCGAAGGCTAACCACTTTGAATTCGAGCGAAAATTTGAAATTTTTAAAAATCCCAAAAAACATACATATGGCTACGTAATGCATATACAACATGGAATACAATCTCTATCTAGAAGAAAAATGAATTTACAGACATTCCATGGAAGAAAAAGTCGATTTGAGCAAAACCGAAGGCTAAACCCTTTGAATTCGAGCGAAAAATTGAAATTTTTAAAAATCCCCAAAAACTTACGTATGGATACTTAATGCATATAAAATATGGAATACAAGCTCAATCTCGAATAAAAATGAATTTACAGTCATTCTATGGAAGAAAACGTCGTTTTGAGCAAAATCGAAGGCTAACTAACTAACTAACCCCTTTGATTTCGAGCGAAAATTTGAAAATTTTAAAATCCTCGAAAACTTAAGTATGGCTACGTAATGCATATACAACATGGAATACAAGCTCGATCTCGACAAAAAAATGAATTTTCGATCATTATATGGACGAAAACGTCGTTTTGAGCAAAATCGACGGCTAATCCCTTTGAATTCGAGCGAAAATTTGAAATTTTTAAAAATCCCCGAAAACTTACGTATGGCTACATAATGCATATAAAATATAGAATACAAGTTCTATCTAGAAGAAATATGAATTTACGGACATTCTATGGTCGAAAATGTCGATTTGAGCAAAATCGATGGCTAACCCCTTTGAATCCGAGCGAAAATTTGAAATTTTTAAAAATCATCAAAAACTTACGTATGGCTACGTAATGCATATACAACATAGAATACAAGCTCGATCTCGAATAAAAATGAATTTACGGTCATTCTATGGAAAAAAACGTCATTTTGAGCAAAATCGAAGGCTAACCCCTTTGAATTTACGCGAAATTTTTTAAAAATCCCCGTAAACTTACGTATGGCTATGTAATGCATATAAAACATGGAATAGAAGCTCTATCTAGAACAAAAATGAATTTACGGACATTCTATGGTCGAAAACGCCGATTTGAGCAAAAATCGAAGGCTAACCCCTTTGAATTCGAGTAAAAATTTGAAATATTCAAAATCATCAAAAACTTACGTATGGCTATGTAATTCATATACAACATGGAATACAAGTTCGATCTCGAATAAAAATGAATTTATGGTCATTCTATGGAAGAAAACGTCGTTTTGAGCAAAATCGAAGGCTAACACTTTGAATTCGAGCGAAAATTTGAAATTTTTAAAAATGCACGAAAACTTACGTATGGCTACGTAATACATATACAACATGGAATACAAGCTTGATCTCGAAGAAAAATGAATTTACGGTCATTCTATGGACAAAAACATCGTTTTGAGCAAAATCGAAGGCTAACCCCTTTGAATTCGAGCGAAAATTTGAAATTTTTAAAAATCATCAAAAACTTATGTATGGCTACTTAATGAATATTAAACATGGAACACAAGCTCTATCTAGAAGAAAAATGAATTTACAGTCATTCTATGGACGAAAACGTCGATTTGAGCAAAATCGAAGGCTAACCCCTTTGAATTCGAGCGAAAATTTGAAATTTTTAAAAATCCCCGAAAAGTTATGTATGGCTACGTAATGCATATACAACATGGAATACAAGCTCGATCTCGAAGAAAAATAAATTTACGGTCTTTATATGGACGAAAACGTCAATTTGAGCAAAATGGAAGGCTAACCCCTTAGAATTCGAGCGAAAATTTGAAAGTTTTAAAAATCTACGAAAACTTATGTATGGCTACGTATTACATATAAAACATAGAATACAAGCTCAATCTCGAAGAAAAATGAATTTACGGACATTCTATGGACAAAAACGTCGATTTGAGCAAAATCGAAGTCTAACTCCTTTGAATTAAAGCGAAAATTTGTAATTTTTAAAAATCCCCTAAAACTTACGTATGGCTATGTAATGCATATACAACATGGAATACAAGCTCTATCTAGAAGAAAAATTAATTTACGGACATTCTATGGACGAAAACGTCGATTTGAGAAAAATTGAAGTCTAACTCCTTTGAATTAAAGCGAAAATTTGTAATTTTTAAAAATCCCCGAAAACTTACGTATGGCTATGTAATGTATATACAACATGGAATACAAGCTCGATCTCGAAGAGAAATGAATTTACGATCATTATATGGAAGAAAACATCATTTTGAGCAAAATCGAAGGCTAATCCCCTTGAATTCGAGCGAAAATTTGAAATTTTTAAAAATCCCCGAAAACTTATGTATGGATACGTAATGCATATACAACATGGAATACAAGCTCAATATCGAAGAAAAATAAATTTACGGTCTTTATATGGACGAAAACGTCGTTTTGAGGAAAATTGAAGGCTAACCCCTTTGTATTCGAGCGAAAATTTGAAATTTTTAGAAATCCCCAAAAACTTACATTTGGCTACGTAATGAATATACAACATGGAATACAAGCTTGATCTCGAAGAAAAATGAACTTACGGTCATTCTATGGAAGAAAACGTCATTTTGAGCAAAATCGAAGGCTAACCTCCTTTAAATTCGAGCAAAAATTTGAAAGTTTTAAAAATCTACGAAAACTTATGTATGGCTATGTATTACATATAAAACATAGAATACAAGCTCGATCTCGAAGAAAAATGAATTTACGGACATTCTATGGATGAAAACGTCGATTTGAGCAAAATCAAAGTCTAACAACTTTGAATTAAAGAGAAAATTTGCAATTTTAAAAAATTCCCGAAAACTTACTTATGGCTATGTAATGCATATACAACATGGAATACAAGCTCAATCTCGAAGAAAAGTGAATTTACGGTCATTATATGGAAGAAAACATCATTTTGAGCAAGATCAAAGGCTAACCCCTTTGAATTCGAACGAAAATTTGAAATTTTTAAAAATCTCGGAAAACTTACGTATTGCTACGTAATGCATATACAACATGGAATACAAGCTCGATCACGAAGAAAAATAAATTTACAGTCTTTATATGGACGAAAACGTCGTTTTGAGCAAAATCGAAGGCTAACCCCTTTGAATTCGAGCGAAAATTTGAAATTTTTAAAAATATCCGAAAACTTACATATGGCTACGTAATGCATATACAACATGGAATACAAGCTCTATCTAGAAGAAAAATGAATTTACGGACATTCTATGGACGAAAAAGTCGATTTGAGCAAAATTGAAGGTTAACCCCTTTGAATTCGAGCGAAAATTTGAAATTTTTAAAAATCCCCGAAAACTTACGTATGGCTACGTAATGCATATACAACACGGAATACAAGCTCAATCTCTAATCAAAATGAATTTACGGTTATTCTATGGAAGAAAACGTCATTTTGAGCAAAATCGAAGGCTAACTAACTAACCCCTTTGATTTTGAGCAAAAATTTGAAATTTTTAAAATCCCCGAAAACTTACGTATGGCTACGTAATGCATATACAACATGGAATACAAGCTCGATCTCGACGAAAAATGAATTTACGGTCATTATAAGGACGAAAACGTCGTTTTGAGCAAAATCGAAGGCTAACCCCTTTGAATTCGAGAGAAAATTTGAAATTTTTAAAAATCCCAAAAAACATACATATGGCTACGTAATGCATATACAACATGGAATACAAGCTCTATCTAGAAGAAAAATGAATTTACAGACATTCCATGGAAGAAAAAGTCGATTTGAGCAAAACCGAAGGCTAAACCCTTTGAATTCGAGCGAAAATTTGAAATTTTTAAAAATCCCCAAAAACTTACGTATGGCTACTTAATGCATATAAAATTCGGAATACAAGCTCAATATCGAATAAAAATGAATTTACAGTCATTCTATGGAAGAAAACGTCGTTTTGAGCAAAATCGAAGGCTAACTAACTAACCCCTTTGATTTCGAGCGAAAATTTGACATTTTTAAAATCCTCGAAAACTTAAGTATGGCTACGTAATGCATATACAACATGGAATACAAGCTCGATATCAACAAAAAATGAATTTACGATCATTATATGGACAAAAACGTCGTTTTGAGCAAAATCGACGGCTAATCCCTTTGAATTCGAGCGAAAATTTGAAATTTTTAAAAATCCCCGAAAACTTACGTATGGCTACATAATGCATATAAAACATAGAATACAAGTTCTATCTAGAAGAAAGATGAATTTACATACATTCTATGGTCAAAAAAGTCGATTTGAGCAAAATCGAAGGCTAACCCCTTTGAATTCGAGCGAAAATTTGAAATTTTTAAAAATATCCGGAAACTTACATATGGCTACGTAATGCATATACAACATGGAATACAAGCTCTATCTAGAAGAAAAATGAATTTACGGACATTCTATGGACGAAAAAGTCGATTTGAGCAAAATCGAAGGCTAACCCCTTTGAATTCGAGCGAAAAATTGAAATTTTAAAAAATCCCCGAAAACTTACGTATGGCTACGTAATGCATATGCAACACGGAATACAAGCTCAATCTCGAATAAAAATGAATTTACGGTCATTCTATGGAAGAAAACGTCGTTTTGAGCAAAATCGAAGGCTAACTAACTAACCCCTTTGATTTCGAGCAAAAATTTGAAATTTTTAAAATCCCCAAAAACTTACGTATGGCTACGTAATGCATATACAACATGGAATACAAGCTCGATCTCGACGAAAAATGAATTTACGGTCATTATATGGACGAAAACGTCGTTTTGAGCAAAATCGAAGGCTAACACCTTTGAATTCGAGCGAAAATTTGAAATTTTTAAAATTCCCCAAAAACTTACGTATGGCTACATAATGCATATAAAACATGGAATACAAGCTCTATCTAGAAGAAAAATGAATTTACGGACATTCTATGGTCGAAAATGTCAATTTGAGCAAAATTGAAGGCTAATCCCTTTGAATTCGAGCGAAAATTAGAAAATTTTAAAAATCATCAAAAACTTACGTATGGCTACGTAATGCATGTAAAACATAGAATACAAGCTCGTTCTCGAATAAAAATGAATTTACAGTCATTCTATGAAAAAACGTCGTTTTGAGCAAAATCGAAGGCTAACCCCTTTGAATTTACGCGATAATTTTGAAATTTTTAAAATCCCCTAAAATTTACGTATGGCTATGTAATGCATATACAACATGGAATAGAAGCTCGATCTCTAAGAAAGATGAATTTACAGTCATTCTATTAAAAAAACGTCATTTTGAGCAAAATCGAAGGCTAACCCCTTTGAATTCGAGCGAAAATTTGAATTTTTTTAAAATCATCAAAAACTTACGTATGGCTACGTAATGCATATACAACATGGAATACAAGCTCGATCTCGAATAAAAATGAATTTATGGTCATTCTATGGAAGAAAACGTCGTTTTGAGCAAAATCGAAGGCTAACCCTTTGAATTCGAGCGAAAATTTGAAAATTTTAAAAATCCACGAAAACTTACATATGGCTACATAATACATATACAAAATAGAATACAAGCTTGATCTCTAAGAAAAATGAATTTACGGATATTCTATGGACAAAAACGTCGTTTTGAGCAAAATCGAAGGCTAACCCCTTTGAATTCGAGCAAAAATTTGAAATTTTTAAAAATCATCGAAAACTTATGTATGGATACATAATGCATATAAAACATGGAACACAAGCTCTATAAAGAAGAAAAATGAATTTACGAACATTCTATGGACGAAAACATCGATTTGAGCAAAATCGAAGGCTAACCCCTTTGAATTCGAGCGAAAATTTGAAATTTTTAAAAATGCCCGAAAACTTACGTATGGATACGTAATGCATATGCAACATGGAATACATGATCGATCTCGAATAAAAATGAATTTACAGACATTCTATGGATGAAAACGTCAATTTGAGCAAAATTGAAGGCTAACCCCTTAGAATTCGAGCGAAATTTTGTAATTTTTAAAAATCCCCTAAAACTTACGTATAGCTACATAATGCATATACAACATGGAATACAAGCTCGATATCAAATAAAAATGAATTTACGGTCATTATATGGACGAAAACATCGTTTTGAGCAAAATCGAAGGCTAACCCCTTTGAATTCGAGCGAAAATTTGAAATTTTTAAAAATCCCCAAAAACTTACGTATGGCTACGTAATGCATATAAAACATGGAATACAAGCTCTATCTAGAAGAAAAATACGGACATTCTATGGCCGAAAATGTCGATTTGAGCAAAATCAATGGCTAACCCCTTCGAATCCGAGCGAAAATTTGAAATTTTTAAAAATCATCAAAAACTTACGTATGGCTACGTAATGCATATACAACATAGAGTACAAGCTCGATCTCGAATAAAAATGAATTTACGGTCATTCTATGGAAAAAAAACATCGTTTTGAGCAAAATCGAAGGCTAACCCCTTTGAATTTAGGCGAAAATTTTTAAAAATCCCCGTAAACTTACGTATGGATACATAATGCATATACAACATGGAATACAAGCTCTATCTAGAAAAAAAATGAATTTGCGGACAGGTCGAAAACGTCGCTTTGAGCAAAAATCGAAGGCCGACCCCTTTCAATTCGAGTAAAAATTTGAAATTTTTAAAAATCATAAAAAACTTATGTATGGCTACGTAATTCATATACAACATGGAATACAAGCTCGATCTCGAAAAAAAATGAATTTATGGTCATTCTATGGAAGAAAACGTTGTTTTGAGCAAAATCGAAGGCTAGCCCTTTGAATTCGAGCGAAAATTTGAAATTTTTAAAAATCCACGAAAACTTACGTATGGCTACGTAATACATATAAAACATGGAATACAAGCTTTATCTCAAAGAAAAATGAATTTACGGTCATTCTATGGACAAAAACGTCGTTTTGAGCAAAATCGAAGGCTAACCCCTTTGAATTCGAGCGAAAATTTGAAATTTTTAAAAATCATCGAAAACTTATGTATGACTACGTAATGCATATAAAACATGAAACACAAGCTCTATCTAGAATAAAAATGAATTTACGAACATTCTATGGACGAAAACATCGATTTGAGAAAAATCGAAGGCTAACCCCTTTGAATTCGAGCGAAAATTTGAAATTTTTAAAAATCCCCGAAAAGTTATGTATGGCTACGTAATGCATATACAACATGGAATACAAGCTCGATCTCGAAGAAAAATAAATTTATGGTCTTTATATGGACGAAAACGTCGTTTTGAGGAAAATCGAAGGCTAACCCCTTTGAATTCGAGTGAAAATTTGAAATTTTTAAAAATTCCCGAAAACTTACATATGGCTACGTAATGCATATACAACATGGAATAAAAGCTCTATATAGAAGAAAAATGAAAACATTCTATGGACGAAAACGTCGATTTGAGCAAAATTGAAGGCTAACCCCTTTGAATTCGATCGAAAATTTGAAAGTTTTAAAAATCCAACCGACAGATCTTCAGCCTCTAACCTCCGGAAGACTCCACAACGGCTCCGGATCTTCAAAGGGTAATCAAGGACTTCAAGACCCGATTAAGTGTCATTAATACTATATTAATGACACACGATCGGACGACCTTATTACCAGAAACGGTGCTGTCAAAGCCCGTAACTCGGTCATTAAGGGCAATTAATCGTGTTGAATCTGTATCAATATTAGTAACCGCTGGGGCCACATGTCGGGTCAGGCTAACTTGAAACGGCCTGCCCTTGTACTATAAAAAGACAGACTGACGATACATAGAGGGAACATGCTCACTCAACTCTCTCAATTGACATTGAGCTCATACATCCAATACAACACCAACACACCTCGTGGAGTAGGGTATTACGCTCAGGCGGCCCTGTCGACTGTTGGAGTCGGCAGATCCCCTGACACTACGAAAGTGTTGAAGGAGTTTGTGGTTCGGTTTGGGCGCGCGGAGACTCAAGAAGGTGTTATGCGATTGGACACGAGTGACACAGTGGTTTACGTGGTTCGGGCCGCCTGAGCGTAATACCCTACTCCACGGGTGTGTATGTTGTCTTAACTTGTGAGCTTCCGAGTGTTCGAGAGCTCTTTGCCGTGTATCGTCGGTTTGTCCTTTTATAGTACAAGGACAAACCGTTACAAGTCAGCCTGACCCGACATGTGGCCTTGGCGGTTATTAGTATTGATACACGAGATTAATTGTTATTAATAACCCTGTAACGGCTCCGACAGTGCCGTTACAGGTGTTAAGATCGTCCGATTAAATATCATTAATGTGGAATTAATGATAATTAATCAGGTCTTGAAGTCCGCGGCTGTCCTTTGGAGATCCGGAGCCGTTACAACGTCTCCCGGGGGTTTGAAGCGGCTGGCTCCGATGTATGGACACGTGGCAGCTCCGGAGCTTGCTTGTGGGAAGCGGGAAGCTCCGGGGCGGCCTGGCACGTGTCAGGTCTGGAGCTTCTCTCGGTCAGGGGTTACCTCCGGAGGTGCCGTTTCAGTACCTAGCCCGGAGCTTCACCCTTGCGGATAATAGCTCTGGTCTGACAGTACACGTGGCAACCTAGGGGCTAACCATGTTGGAGAAGCGGGTCCGGTTACGTCTGGCAAGTGGGCCCCCGAGGGTCTTCAATTTGAGTAGATGTCCTTCCCTTGAGATATTTGTAACCTCAGGGGGTGTATGGTTTTTAGGGTACCGACAGTGGCCCCCTGGACCTACCTCCGGGGAAGGCCAACGGGATGAAGTCATTCCGCCGGAGGTGGGTCCACATTTGCGACTCTTGAACTGGGTTTTCCAGGGTCTTCGGAGGTGCCTTTGGCGGGGCTTTACGGTTAAGTCCCGACGCGTGGCGCACCTCAGGCGGCAGATAAGATCTTTGACGTGCGGATCGCTCGCAATTGAAGGTCGCCGGTTCCCGATACGAAAACCGTATCGGTTCCGCGCGCCTTGTCAGTCCGCCGCCTTTGGGTTTCCCGCCTCGTGATGACAACTGTTCGCCTGGGTAAGAACCTCGACTTGATCGTCAGAGTGGTCCCGGGCCCTCTTGTCATCGGCTGGGTTGAATTCTTGAGTAGTATCCTTGACTTCCCTGCAGTTTCCATCCAAGCGTTGCGAGGGCTTACTTAAGAAGGAAAGCGCACCGTCGGGAGTTCTTTACGCTTTCCATCTGTTCTTGCGCTCAAACTCCCAACTCGTGCTTTGCTCCTCTTCTCTTGCCTAGCTGTGCTGCGATGGAGTTGGGTCTGCGTGAGAGTCGTTTGAAGACGGAGAGCGATCTGAAGAAGGTCCGAGCCCTCATGGGGTGGTCGTCGGACTTCTTCAACCGTTCGGTCCGCGCCGGCGGAGAGCTTCCCTTTAAAAAGGAGCACTCCGGCGAGATGGTGTACTTTTCATCGTACGCCATGGTGGGGCTGATCCCACCGTTTTCTTCCTTCTTCTTGATGCTGCTGGACTTCTATGGTCTGCAGCTATACCACCTTGGCCCTCACTCCATCCTCCTTGTGTCCATTTTTGTCCACTTCTGCGAGATGTGGGTGGGCATCCCTCCCTGCATCGAGCTCTTCCGAACCTTCTTTACCGTCCAAACCACCGGCCGAAGCGACGAGTACCTTGGCTTCTACTACTTTGTGAAGCGCAAGAAGTGCCCGTTCAAGTACCTCCGGTCATTCCCTTCCGGGAAGTGGGATGACTGGAAGAAAGATTGGGTAGTCGTCCGGGTGGAGGAGCACGAGCGGTTGGAGCTGCCAGACGGTCTGCCCGGCATTAACACGTCGGTGTGGAGCGAAGTTCCGGTGCTGGCGGCAGCTTTCGACCCCGTCCTGTCGAGGATCCGCCAATGTGTGGAGGGAGGATTGACTCCCCAGGCGGTGTTCTGCAACTTCCTGTCCAACAGGTGGGCGCCGCTGAAGAGGAGGGAGAAGCTCGCCTGGGCCCTCAACAGCGTGATGGACGAGGACCGGGTTGAGACCGGGTTGAAGTCCAGCATGGTGGGGAAGTCCTTGGAGTTTCACCTCAAGAAATTCCAGCACGGCATCGATGTTGACGGAGAGTACTTGACTCCGCCGCCGGCTTTCCTCCCCCTGAACGTGGAAGTTGAGTTCAGCAGGGAGCTCCGGCGGAAGATGCCCGCGCTTGACGACCTTGGCGTCGTCGAGAGAAGATCGACCGCCCGGTTGACGATCCCTGGGTTGTCGGAAGGCGGCTCCGCCCCTGTCTCTCAGCCAAGAGCTGAGGTCACCGGCAAGGGCAAGGAGCTGGCGGAGGAGCCGGAGAGCCGGAAGAGGAAGCTGCGACATGCTGACGGAAGGTCCGTCGGGCTTGCTACTTCCCCCCCCCCCCCCCCCCCCCCCCGTTCCTCGTCCTCAGGAAGGAAGATCCTCCGCCGCCGTGGCGGCTGTCCCCGTGGTGGGGTCTTTTCGGAGCGCTACTGTTCCGGCGGTGGGATCCTCCCGGAGTGCGGCTGTCCCCGTGGTGGGTCCCTCTGGAGGTGCCAGCTCCGGGCAGGCGACTCCGGTACGAGAAGCGGTGAGGGCCTCCAGGTCCAGGAGTTCCTCCCGATCAAGGAGAGCTCCGACCCGGGAAACGCCCGCGGTCACGGCAAGTCCTGGGAGTCCTCCCGGAGCTCCTACGCCGACCGTGGCCAGCCCGGAACGTCCGGGAAAGAGGTTCCGCGCAAGCTGGTGCGTGAGCCTCCCAAGGTAATTTTTCTTGCTTACCTCAATTAACTTTTAATTATAGCATCTGTTTGCTCAATTTCTTCGTTCTTTATCTGCAGCGTTCCCAAGAAAGGGAGTGAAGCTCCGCCCTCGGCCACAGTGTCTGAGGCTGCGGGGGCTTCTGCTCCAGCTCCGGTGCCGCCCCAAGTGGAGGCTGCGACAGCTCCGGCGCCGGCTGTCGTGGTCATGGACCTCGACTCGTCTCCAGAAGTTCCCGTGGTAGCGCCGGACCACGGGATTGAAGATGCGCCAGCGGCACCCGTTCCGGAGGTTGAAGCTCCGGGTCCTGGTGCTGCAGAAGTAGATGCTCCGGCTGTTGAGTCGGAGGAAGTTGCGGTACCGGCTTCAGAGCCGGAAAATGCTGAAGCCCCGGCGGTTGAGCCGGAGGTAGCTGAAGCCCCGGCATGCGAGCCGGAAGTTGAAGTGGTTCCGGCAGTTGAGCCGGTTACTTCCGAAGCTCCGGTCGCAGAGCCGATAATTATTGGAGCGCCGGCTGCAGAGCCGGTGATTGTGGAGGCACCGGCCGCAGAGCCGGTGATTGCTGGAGCGCCGGCCATAGAGCCGGTGGTCGAAGAGGCGAGGGAGCTCGAGCCTCCCTCAGAAGAAGTGTCCCGGCCGGAGCCATTGGAGGCGACGACGTCGATGGTACCCGTGGCTGAGCCAGAGTGCCTGAATGAAGTCGCCGGCCCCCAGCCTGAAGGGGCAAACGAAGACTTGGTGGCGGGACCTTCTTCGGTGGCGACTGAGGCCATCCCGGAGGAGTGCCCTGGTGCCTTGGAAGCTCGGGGTTCCACTCTCGTAGAGTGGGACCCAATTTTTGTAAATGAAGACCCGCTAGAACCAGCGGAGGAGACCCCAGAAGGTTCGGAGCCCATCTCGCTGTCGATGTCCATCGATAATGCTTGCTCCAGTCTACGTCAAGTCCAACTAGCCTTCTTCCACGACAGCAAGGCTCTTGAAGAGGAGCGCCGAACCCTTAGGAGGTGGCGTAATCGACTCCAATTCGAGACCAAGCTGGCGCAGTCGAGGATTGCGGATGACAAGGAATGGATCAGGCGGGAGAAGGTCCGCCTGGAGCTCTGGGGTGAGATGCTGGACGAGAGGGAGAGCATGACTCACAACCTCGACGCCCAATCCCGGGAGTACCATGACCAAGCTAAGGCTGCTAATGACGCGGCCAACGCTCGGTTTGATCAACTCGAGGCCATCAGCACCGCACTCATCAAGCGCCGAGAGGCACTTGAGGGAAGGGAAAAGCGGCTCGAGGATGAGGAGCAAAAACTCCTGGAGCTACGGGATGATGTCTTGCGACGTGAAGAAGAGCTCGCCGAGAAGACAGCTCTGGCGGACAAGGGTATCGAGGAGCGCACTAAAAAATTGGAAGAGCGCTGCCTCGAGGAGGAGGAGAAGACCTGGGTGCGGGGGCAGGAACTCTACGAGTACGAGTGTGCCCTTGTCGCCCGGGAGAAGAAAATAGAGGCTAGGGAGAAAGACCTGGTCGACCGCCGAAACAAGATCCACCTCCGGGAGGAGGAGCTCGGAAGGCTTGAGAAGCGGGTTGCTGCGAAGATTCAACAAAACACCAAAGAAGTTGAGCGTCTCTCCCGCGAGAATTCGGAGCTGGCGGCGGCCCGGAGGTCCTTGGAAGAGATGAAGGGCCTGAGGAAGACGGACTCCCTGCAAATTTGGGAGTTCCTGAGCAAGGCCGACGATGCGCTGGCGCCGATGGGTTTCAGCCCCGTGCTCCCGGATGATCCGGAGCCGGAGCCGGACCTTGCGTTGCAAGCGTTGAGTGCTGCGGGCAGCAAGCTCTCCAAGGTGGGTGACGTCATCGCGGACCAGCTGGAGGTCGAGGGGCAATCCCTGGCTAGGAACGTCACAGAGTATGTGTTGACGTGCTACACTAGCCGGAACCCTCGATTCCCTCTGGACCCGGTGCTTGAAGGCCCCGTCGAAGGAGAAGGCGAAGCTACCCGAGCCAGCGTGTCGGAGGTCGCCCAGAAGGTTGCCGAATTCTTCCATAGGGTTTAGGACCATCTCTCTTAGCCTTTACTTGTATCTTCTTTTCTTCCTCAATTTTGTAATCCCTTGTCTCCAGATGTAATCTCCGGTCTTCAAATGAAATGAAATCCTCACTTTTTTGCGAATTTCATTTTTCGGCATCTTTGTCTTCACTTGGCCCCCTGGTAGATGTGCACAATTTGATTGTGGACATGTACCAAAAGGATGTTGAGTTTTGTTGAAGACAAATTTGCTTCGAACTCGTATAATTTAAGTCCGAAGTATTCGATAGTGAAGGTCCCTTGAAGTCGTCGGAGCTTAGAAGCTCCGGCACTGTCTATCGCCGGAGTTTAGTAGCTCCGGCAGTGACCCTTGCCACGCCTGGTTCGTTGGCAACAGACTCTAGTGGGAGGGTCTTCTCACCATCTTTAAGTCAACGCCGACAGTTGACACCCTGGTGGGAGTCGGAGCTTGGTTAGCTCCGGTTTTTCTCCCTCAACTTTGGATTCATTTTTCCTGCACATTTAAGCCAAGAAAAACAGTAAAATTCGTTCCTTATCTATAACTTTGTCGCGGCTTACGGTTCTCAAGAGATTTTCAAGTTGAACACGATTTTTAGTACAATTGGATGAATTGTCTTTTCTTTTAGATCCAATTGTCCATGGACCCACCTTACTTTGGCCTGCCGGGATGTAGGTAGAGTGGCGTACTTAGGGTGCTTGACCAGGCTAAGTCGATAGCGCACTCCGGCCCTAGAATGGCTTGGCGGCTTTCAGGCGAGTTGACCACAGACGACATTTAAATCTAAAAAATCCGACAATTCAACTCAAATCGTACATAAACCGGTTAAACTAGAACTTCTTAAGAATTGCACGTTTCTGTTATAGACAAGAAAGAGAAAAATAAAAATGTCGAGCCTTATGCAAAAATGAATGCACGTGGAGTCTATTTCACATGAAGATGTCTTTCATTATAGGTCCGGGGTACAGGGGAAACAAGTACACTCTTAGGGTACGGAACCAGGCTAAGTGTGTTCGGTTTCTCGTTTGACCCAGGGTAGTTAGCTACACTTCTAGTCCGGAGACTGTATCAAGTGTTGCATGAGCTTTTCAAACCTTTCGGGAAAGGTCCGGCTGCTCTCCCGGAGGAACTACCCGACTCTGTACAATGACTCTATAACATACATTTCAAGTTACTTAAGACTCACCTCCGTGGAATTAAGTGTAGAACTTACGGAGGTGCTCGATGTTCCAAGGATTTGGGAGAGGTGTCCCATCCTCAGTAGCCAAGCGAACGCTTCCGGGACGGGATACTCTGATCACTCGGAAGGGCCCTTCCCAGCCGGGGGAGAGTTTGTTTTGCCCTTCTCTGGATAGTATTCTCCGTAGCACCAAATCGCCTTCCTTGAGCTGTCGGTTGTGTACATGCCGCTGGTGATAACGCCGTAGAGCTTGGCGGTATCGGGCATTCCGAACAGCTGCTTGGCACCTTCCCTCCTCGAGGAGGTCTAGGTCTTCACGCCGGAGCTGGTCCTGCGCGGCTTCGTCGAAGGTCCGGACTCGGAGGGAACCCAAGGTGATTTCCGGAGGAAGGATCGCTTCAGCTCCGTACACCAGGAAGAAGGGTGTTTCTCCGGTTGCCCGACTTGGAGAAGTCCTGTTAGCCCATAGAGTGGGCGGAAGCTCTTCGATCCAATTAGCTCCGTGCTTTTTCAAACGCTCATAAGTGCGCATTTTGAGTCCTTTAAGGATCTCTGCGTTTGCTCTCTCGGCTTGCCCATTGCTGGCAGGATGAGCTACGGAAGCGTAGCAAACTTGTATGCTGAGGTCTTCGCAATATCCTTGAAATGCGGAGCTTGTGAACTGAGTCCCATTATCAGTGATGATCTTATTTGGGACTCCGAATCTGCTTACGATAGATTGTAGAAAATTGATTGCAGATTGTTTGTTGATCGTCACAACAGGAGTAGCTTCCGGCCACTTGGTGAACTTGTCGATGGCGACGTACAGGAACTTGTACCCTCCGACGGCTCTTGGGAAGGGTCCCAAGATGTCCATCCCCCACACAGCGAAAGGCCATGTAGGAGGTATCATTTGTAAGGACTGAGCAGGTGTATGAATTTGCTTTGCATGAAATTGGCATGCTTTGCATTTCTTCACTAGCTCAGTAGCATCCTGGAGCGCTGTAGGCCAGTAGAAGCCGTGCCGAAAGGCTTTTCCGACCAGCGTGCGGGAAGATGCGTGGTTCCCACACTCACCTCCATGGATTTCTGCGAGGAGCTCGCAGCCTTCTTCCCTTGTGATGCACCGCATTAGGATGCCATTGGCACCGCGCCGGTAGAGATCCCCTTCTACCAACGTGTATCTTTTAGCCAATCTGACTACCCGGTCAGCGGATACATCATCGTCAGGAAGGATGTTGTCTTTCAAGTAGTTCCGGATCTCCGAGATCCATGCATCGGAACTGACTTGAGCATTTGAGTCTTGCGTGCTGGGTTGCTCGGAGCTTCCGGCAGCACCTACGACCCTTGATGGCTGCCATGGTAACAGGGCCATCGGGACCGTCAGCTTCGGGACGCTGATCTCGCCCCCTTCGTTCAGTTCGGCAGGATGAACTGTGGGTTTTGACAACCTCCGGACAAAGGTTCCGTCAGGAGCCGGAGCTCCGGTTGACGCCTTGGTCGAGAGTTCGTCAGCTTCAGCGTTGTGAGCACGCTGAACATGGTGAAGGTCTAGGACTTCGAAGTCCTTCTGAAGCCTCTGGACTTCAAGGAGATAAGCAGCCAGCTGGAGATTATTGCAGGAGCATTCACCCTTCACCTGTTTGATGACAAGTTGTGAATCTCCTTTGACCAGCAACTGCTTGACACCATATGATAGTGCCACCTTTAATCCATAGATGAGTGCTTCGTACTCCGCCATGTTGTTGGTTGCCTTGAAGTCAAGGTGCACCATGTATTTCACCTTCTCCCCGGTTGGTGCGAGGAGAAGGATTCCAGCTCCGGCTCCCTGCTTTTGCATGGAGCCGTCGAAGTAAAGGGTCCAGTGAGGCTTAGTGAAGGCTGGAACTTGTGGTTCCGTCTTCTGCTCGCTGGGCCCCCAGGGTTTAATGGAGAGGGAGTCCATTCTGCCACGAAATCTGCCAACGCTTGACTCTTGATCGCTTGTCTTGGAATGAATTCAAGGTCAAATTCAGCCAGTTCCGCTGCCCACTTTGCAATATTCCCAGTTGAATTGGGATTATGCAGGATCGCTCGAAGTGGATATGAAGTCACCACTGAGACTTTGTGAGCTTGGAAATAATGTCGAAGCTTCCTTGAGGCAATAAGAACTGCATATAGCAGCTTATGCACCTCCAGGTATCGAGTCTTGGCATCATGTAACACTTCACTGATGAAGTATACCGGGCGTTGAATGGTCTGGACCCTCCCGGAGGGGTCCGGAGCTTCCTCTTCATTGATCCGGACCCTGTCGGAGGGGTCCAGACTATCTTCGAGGACCTCCGGGTTCTGGGTGGAGGAACCCGGAGCTTCTTCAGGAATGACCTGGATCCTATCGGAAGGATCCGGGTCCTCTGAAGTGGCTTCTTGTAGGTTCAAGTCTGGGAGCTGGGACCCAGACCCGCTTTCAGGAACCTCCGGATCCTCCCGAAGGGATCTGGATTCCTGAGTATTGGGTAGTTCCGGTCTCTCTGCAACCAGAACCATACTGACGACTTCGTCAGCTGCTGAAATGTAAAGCAATAAAGGCTCACCAGGGTTCGGAGCTACCAAGACTGGTAGGGTGGTGAGGAACTGTTTCAGCTCCTGGAATGCCTTCTCTGCTTCTTCAGACCATTGAAATGGTCCGGACTTCCTCAGTAACTTGAAGAAGGGAAGTGCCCTTTCCGCCAGTCTTGAAATGAACCGGCTGAGGGCTGCTAGACATCCAGTTAATTTTTGGACGTCTTTGATGCGGGTTGGTGGCCGCATGTCTTCAATGGCTTTTATCTTCGCCGGATTAGCCTCTATGCCCCGGTGACTTACCAGGAAACCAAGAAGCTTTCCGGAACTAACCCCGAAGACGCACTTGTCTGGGTTTAGCTTCGTGCGGGTGGCCCGCAGCTTATCGAAGACAGCCTGCAAGGTGTCCAAGAGGGACTCCTTGTTCTTGACTTTAACCACGATGTCATCGACGTACACTTCCACTATGTCTCTGATGAGTTCTTCGAAAGTTTTGTACATAGCTCGTACAAAAGTTGAAGCTGCATTCTTGAGACCAAAAGGCATGGCTGTGTAACAATACAATCCATCCACTGTGATGAATGAAGTATGTTCTTCATCTTCCCTAGACATCCTGATTTGATGATATCCAGAATATGCGTCTAGAAAACACAGTAACTCACACCCGGAGGTGGAATCCACTATCTGGTCTATTCTAGGTAGTGGGAATGGATCTTTTGGACATGCCTTATTCAGTGTGGTGTAGTCGATGCACATCCGAAGTTTCCCGCCGGCCTTGGGCACAACGACTGGGTTTGCCAGCCATTTTGGATGGTAGACTTCTCGGATGAATCCAGCTTCGAGCAACTTCTTCACTTCTTGTCGGATAAAGTTCTGTCGCTCTACAGATTGCTTCCGAGGTTTCTGATGCACAGGCCGAGCGTCGGGGTAAATCTTCAGATTGTGCTCAATCACTTCCCTGGGGATCCCAGGCATTTGTGACGGTTGCCAAGCAAACACGTCAACGTTAGCCCGGAGGAAAGTGATGAGCGCGAGTTCCTATTTGTCGTTCAAGCCACCCGATATGCGGGTAGTTTGAGTGACATCGGAACCAATTTGGACGACTTTGACGGGAATGTCGGTGTCGCCGCTTGGCTGCACACGAGGTGCAGAGGTCGAGCCTCGTTGACGAATGCTCGGAGGTTGTGGAGCTTGCTTCTGTCTGGAGTCCTCTTCTTGCGCTGTGGTGAGTGCGTGGAGTTCCTCCAGAGCAGTTACTCCGGCAGTGCGATCTCCGCGGATCCGGAGAACGCCTACTGGTGTTGGCATCTTCAACACCAGGTATCCATAATGAGCAGCTGCCATGAATTTGTACAAGGCAGGTCTACCCAAGATGGCGTTGAATGGTAAGTTGATCTGAGCGACGTCGAAGATCAACTTCTCGGTGCGATACTTCTCCCGGGTCCCGAAGGTAACGGGGAGAGTAATAGCTCCGAGTGGAGTGATGGCCCCCGGACCTACTCTGGAGAAAGGTCGAGAGGGCTGGAGGTCCGAAGGTCGGAGCTGAAGCTTAGTGAAAGCTTCAAAGCTGATGAGGTTAAGCCTCGAACCTACGTCTACCAGGACATGATGGAGCTGGATATTGTTGATGGTGGGAGATACCATCAAGGGTAATTGGCCAGCTCCGACCATGCTTTGGGGACAGTCCGAAGCATCAAAAGTGATGGGTGTGTCCATCCACTTTCGATGTGGCTCCGGTCTAGCTGTAGGAGCTACAGCAGCCATATCCCGTCGCATAGTCTTGATGACACGACGAGAAGTGATGTCCCATGATCCACCAAAGATGGTGTTCATGGTTTTTCGACGCTCGTTGTCAGAGACGTCGGAGTCATCGTCGACGGAGGTGTAGACGGCTTTCAGGACCTTTTTGGGGTCCTGAAACCCTAACTCCTCTTCAGCCGGAGCTTCATCGACCTTTTGTTTTCCCTCCCTCTGTCGGAAGGGAGACCCTTCCCGACGCTTGTGGTAGCGCTCGGCAAGGTTTTGGACCTCCCGGCAGTCCTCCAGTCTGTGGCTGCTCGTTTTGTGAATGGGGCACCACATCTTGGATTTGCCACCGTCTTCAGAAGACGGTCGAGGTCGCTTCTCAGGGCGTGGCCCCCGGCCACCAGGAGTTGCAGTGGCTGCAACGTTGGATGTGCCGGCCGACGGCTTCTTCTTGCCGTTGGTCTTCTTTTTCTTCTTGCCACTCCCGGAGGTAGCGGCTTCTTCTTTGGAGGATTTTTTATGATCCTCCAAGGTTGGTTTGGAGTGCATTTCACGGCCCTCCGCAGCTCTGGCACATTTGTCAGCCAGGCTGAAGAGCTCCGTGACGCTGGTGATCTCTTTGATCGCCAGCTTCTCCAACATCTTCTTGTCTCGTACACCCTGTCTGAATGCCACAATGACAGAAGCACTTGAGATAGAAGGGATTGTGTTGCGTACCTGAGAAAATCTCTGGATGAATGACCGCAAAGATTCTCCTCCTTTTTGCACGACCGCAAAAAGGTCCAGTTCAGTGCCCGGACAGGTGTATGAACTCCCGAAATTGGCGGTGAACTGGCAGCACAGCTCCTCCCAACTGTCGATAGAGTTGGGTGGAAGGCTCATAAACCAGGACCTGGCGGTCCCAGTTAAAGCCACTGGAAAGTAATTGGCCATTACGGCCTCGTTTCCTCCAGCTGCTAGGATCGCAGTGGAGTATATCTGCAGAAATTCTACGGGATTGACAGTCCCGTCGAATTTTTCCGGCAAATGTGGCCGGAACTTCTGTGGCCATCTAACCATGCGCAGGTGCATGGCTAGGGCAGAACATCCTCCTCCTACTCCTTCCAGAGTAGAAAGGTCTTGAGCCTCTCGTCTTTCTCGAGCTCGCTCGATGTGGACACGGCCATCCTGTTGGCGGTATCGGCGATCAAGCTCCGCCCAGAGGTCGTGTGTCGAAAGCCGAGATGCGGTATGGGCGCGTCGTGCCCCAGAGGGCAACGACGTCACTTGCTGTGACGCAGCTCTTCTCCGGTTGTTGGAGACATGTGGACCAAGTCTTCCAGACAACGTTCGTCGCTGCGATGGGGCCCGCCCTGAAGGAGGTGGACCCTGGTTGTTGAGGCGTTCGGCCGCTGCTGCGACCAAGTGCTCAATATCAGCTCTCCATTGCTCCATGGCACCTTGAGATGCGTCCGGAGGTGGTGGTTGTTGGAGAAGAGCACGCGCTGCATGGAGCGCGTGTTCTGGGTTGTCACGACTTGCCGGCACAGAATGTGACGCCGGTGCACCATCATGTCGTCCGACATGTCTCGCCGGAGAAGATGGTGGTGGTGGGAGTGTGACTCCTGCTGGAACTGAGGCTCCTGCCGGTGGCTGCATGTTGGAGGGATTGCCTCCGACAGCCTGAGCAGCAGGTTGCCCGTTGGATGATCCAGCCGCAGAATTCACCATTCTTGAAGATCTCAGGCGCCCCTACCTGGCGCGCCAACTGTCGACTGTTGGAGTCGGCAGATCCCCTGACACTACGAAAGTGTTGAAGGAGTTTGTGGTTCGGTTTGGGCGCGCGGAGACTCAAGAAGGTGTTATGCGATTGGACACGAGTGACACAGTGGTTTACGTGGTTCGGGCCGCCTGAGCGTAATACCCTACTCCACGGGTGTGTATGTTGTCTTAACTTGTGAGCTTCCGAGTGTTCGAGAGCTCTTTGCCGTGTATCGTCGGTTTGTCCTTTTATAGTACAAGGACAAACCGTTACAAGTCAGCCTGACCCGACATGTGGCCTTGGCGGTTATTAGTATTGATACACGAGATTAATTGTTATTAATAACCCTGTAACGGCTCCGACAGTGCCGTTACAGGTGTTAAGATCGTCCGATTAAATATCATTAATGTGGAATTAATGATAATTAATCAGGTCTTGAAGTCCGCGGCTGTCCTTTGGAGATCCGGAGCCGTTACAACGTCTCCCGGGGGTTTGAAGCGGCTGGCTCCGATGTATGGACACGTGGCAGCTCCAGAGCTTGCTTGTGGGAAGCGAGAAGCTCCGGGGCGGCCTGGCACGTGTCAGGTCCGGAGCTTCTCTCGGTCAGGGGTTACCTCTGGAGGTGCCGTTTCAGTACCTAGCCCGGAGCTTCACCCTTGCGGATAATAGCTCTGGTCTGACAGTACACGTGGCAACCTAGGGGCTAACCATGTTGGAGAAGCGGGTCCGGTTACGTCTGGCAAGTGGGCCCCCGAGGGTCTTCAATTTGAGTAGATGTCCTTCCCTTGAGATATTTGTAACCTCAGGGGGTGTATGGTTTTTAGGGTACCGACAGGCCCGAACCACGTAAATCTTCGTGCCTCTTGTGTCACTTAACACTTCACCTTCTTGAATCTCCGCGCGCCCACACCGAACCTCAAACTCCTCTAACACTTTAGTAGTGTCGGGAGATCTGCTGGATCAAAACCACCGACAGTTGGCGCGCCAGGAAGGGGTGCTTGAGATTTCAAGAATGGTAAACTCAGTCGCTGGATCATCCAATGGTCATCCCGCTGTTCAAGCTGTTGGAGGCAATCCCTCAAATATGCAGCCACCAGCAGGAACCACGGTTCCAGCAGGAGTCACACTTCCACCACCGCCTCCTCCACCAGCACGTGCGAATGGTGCACCGGCGTCAATCACTGCGTCGGCGAATCTTGACAACCCGGAACACGCGCTTCATGCAGCACGTGCTCTCCTTCAACGCCCACCACCTCCGGATGCATCCCGAGATGTCATGGAGTAGTGGAGGGCCGATGTGGAACATTTGGTTGCAGCAGCAGCCGACCGCATCAGCAACCAAGGTCCTCCTCCTTCAGGACGGGCCCCGTCGCAGCGATGGACCTTGTCTGGCAGACTTGGTCCGCACGTTTCCAACAGCATGAGACGTGTTGCGTCACAGTAGGTGACGTCGTTGCCCTCCGGGGCACGACGCACTCACACGGTATCAAGGCTTTCAACTCATGACCTCCGGGCGGAGCTTGATCACCGATACCGCCAACAAGATGGTCGAGTCCATATTGAGCGTGCTCGTGAAAGACGAGAAGCTCAGGACATTCCTGCTCCTGAAGGAGTAGGAGGAGGCTGCTCAGCCCTGACCATGCATCTGCGTATGGTCAGGTGGCCACAGAAGTTTCGACCTCACCTGCCGGAAAAGTTTGACGGGACCGTTAATCCCGTCGAATTTCTTCAGATTTATTCCACTGCTATCCTGGCAGCTGGAGGAAATGAGGCCGTAATGGCCAATTATTTTCCAGTGGCTTTAACTGGGACCGCCCGGTCCTGGTTTATGAGCCTTCCATCCAACTCCATCAACAGTTGGGAGGAGTTGTGCCGGCAATTCACCGCCAACTTCGGGAGTTCATACACCCGACCAGGCACTGAACTGGACCTTTTTGCAGTCGTGCAAAAAGGAGGAGAATCCCTACGATCATTCATCCAGAGATTCTCTCGGGTACGAAACGCTATCCCTTCTATCTCTAGCGCCTCTGTCATTGTGGCATTCAGACAGGGTGTGCAGGATAAGAAGATGCTGGAGAAACTGGCGATCAAGGAGATTACCAGTGTCACGGAACTCTTCAGCTTGGCTGACAAATGTGCCAGAGCTGCGAAGGGTCATGAAATGCACTCCAAACCACCTCCGGAGGATCACAAGAAATCCTCCAAAGGAGAAGCCACTACCTCCGGGAGTGGCAAGAAGAAGAAAAAGACCAACGGCAAGAAGAAGCCGTCGGCTGGTGCATCCAATGCTGCAGCTGCTGCAGCTCCGGGTGGCCGGGGGCCACGCCCCGAGAAGCGACCTCGACCGACCTCTGAAGACGGTGGAAAACTCAAGGTGTGGTGTCCAATTCATAAGACGCATAGCCACAGTTTGGAAGACTGTCGGGAGGTCCAAAATCTTGTCGAGCGCTACAACAAGCGCCGGGAAGAAGCTCCTTTGCGACAGAGGGAAGGAAAACAAAAAGTTGACGAAGCTCCGGCTGAAGAGGAGTTAGGTTTTCAGGATCCTAAAAAGGTCCTGAAGGTTGTCTACACCTCGGTCGATGACGATTCTGACGTCTCTGACAACGAGCGTCGGAAAACCATGAACACCATTTTTGGTGGATCATGGGACATCACCTCCCGCCGCATCCTCAAGACAATGCGTCGGGACAAGGCTGCTGTAGCTCCTACAGCCAGGGCGGAGCCTCATCGGAAGTGGATGGACACAACCATCACTTTTGATGCTTCAGACTGCCCTCAAAGCATGGTTGGAGCAGGTTAGTTACCTTTGATGGTATCTCCTACCATCAATAACATCCAGCTCCACCATGATATGGTAGACGGAGGTTCGGGGCTCAACCTCATAAGCTTCAAAGCTTTTACCAAGCTTCAGCTCCGACCTTCGGATCTCCACCCCTCCCGACCTTTCTCCGAAGTAGGTCCGGGAGCCATTACCCCACTCGGTGCTATTACCCTCCCCGTTACCTTCGGGACCCGGGAGAAGTATCGCACCGAGAAGTTGGTCTTTGACGTTGCTCAGATCAACTTACCCTTCAATGCCATCTTGGGTAGACTTGCCTTGTACAAATTCATGGCAGCTGCTCATTATGGTTATCTGGTGTTAAAGATGCCAAAACCAGTAGGCGTTCTCCAAATCCATGGAGATCGCACTGCCGGAGTAACTGCTCTGGAAGAACTTCATGCGCTTACTACGGCGCAAGAGGAAGACTCCAGACAGGAGCAAGCTCCAAAACCCCCGAGCATTCGCCAGCAAGGCTCGACTTCTGCACCTCGTGTGCAGCCAAGCGGCGACACCGACATTCCCATCAAAGGCGTCCAAATTGGTTCCGATGTCGCTCAGATCACCCGTATATCGGGGGGATTGAACGACAAATAGGAACTCGCGCTCATCGCTTTCCCCCGGGCTAATGTCGACGTGTTTGCCTGGCAACCATCACAAATGCCTGGGATCCCCAGGGAAGTGATTGAGCACAATCTGAAGATCTACCCTGACGCTCGGCCCGTGCATCAGAAGCCTCAGAAGCAATCAGTGGAGCGACAGAACTTCATTCGACAAGAAGTGAAGAAGTTTCTCGAAGCTGGATTCATCCGAGAAGTCTTCCATCCAAAATGGCTGGCAAACCCAGTCGTTGTGCCCAAGGCCGGCGGGAAGCTTCGGATGTGTATCGACTACACAACACTAAATAGGGCATGTCCAAAAGATCCATTCCCACTACCTAGAATAGATCAGATAGTGGATTCCACCTCCGGGTGTGAATTACTGTGTTTCCTAGACGCATATTCTAGGTATCATCAAATCAGAATGTCTAGGGAAGATGAAGAGCATACCTCTTTCATCACAGTAGATGGATTGTACTGTTATACAGCCATGCCATTGTTCTCAAGAATACAGCTTCAACCTTGGTACGAGCTATGTTCAAAACCTTTGAAGAACTCATTAGAGACATAGTGGAAGTGTACGTCGATGACATCGTGGTCAAGGTCAAGAGCAAGGAGTCTCTCATTGACACCTTGCAGGCTGTCTTCGACAAGCTGCGGGTCACCCGCACAAAGCTAAACCCAGACAAGTGTGTCTTCGGGGTTAACTCCGGAAAACTTCTTGGTTTCCTGGTAAGTCACCGGGGCATAGAAGCTAATCCGGCGAAGATCAAAGCCATTGAAGACATGCGGCCACCAGCCCGCATCAAGGATGTCCAAAAGCTAACTGGATGTTTAGCAGCCCTCAGCCGGTTCATTTCAAGACTGGCGGAATGGGCACTTCCCTTCTTCAAGTTATTGAGGAAGTCCAGACCATTCCAATGGTCTGAAGAAGCAGAAAAGGTGTTCCAGGAGCTAAAGTAGCTCCTCACCACCCTACCAACTCTGGTAGCTCCGAACCCTGGTGAGCCTTTGCTGCTTTACATTTCAGCTACTGACGAAGTCGTCAGTATGGTCCTGGTTGCAGAGAGACCAGAACTATCCCATACTCAGGAATCCAGACCCCTTCGGGAGGGTCCGGACGTTCCTGAAAGCGAGTCTAGGTCCCAACTCCTACACTTGATTCTACAAGAAGTTACTTCAGAAGACCCAGAACCCTCCGAGAGGGTCCAAGTCGCTTTCGAAGAAGCTCCGAGTTCCTCCAGCAAGGACCCGGAGGTCCCCGAAGAAAATCCGGATCCCTCCAGGAGGATCCGGGTCAATGAAGAGGAAGCTCCGGGCCCCTCCGGGAGGGTCCGGACCATTCAGCGCTCAGTGTACTTCATCAGTGAAGTACTTCATGATGCCAAGACTCGATACCTAGAGGTGCATAAGCTGCTCTATGCAGTTCTTGTTGCCTCCAGGAAGCTTCGCCATTATTTCCAAGCTCACAAGATCTCAGTGGTGACTTCCTACCCACTTCGAGCAATCTTGCATAATCCCAATTCAACTGGGAATATTGCAAAGTGGGCAGCAGAATTGGCCGAATTCGACCTCAAATTCATTTCAAGGCAAGCAATCAAGAGTCAAGCATTGGCAGATTTCGTGGCGGAATGGAATCCCTCTCCATCAAACCCTGGGGGCCCCAGTGAGCATAAGTCGGAACATAAAGCTCCGGTCTTCACCGAACCTCATTGGACCCTCTACTTCGACGGCTCCATGCAAAAGCAGGGGGTCGGAGCTGGAATCCTTCTCCTCGCACCAACCGGGGAGAAGGTAACATACATGGTACACCTTGACTTCAAGGCGACCAACAACATGGCGGAGTACGAAGCACTCATCTACGGACTAAAGGAGGCACTGTCATACGGTGTTAAGCAGCTGCTGGTCAAGGGAGATTCACAGCTCATCATTAAGCAAGTGAAGGGTGAATGCTCCTGCAACAACCTCCAGCTAGCTGTTTACCTCCTTGAAGTCCAGAGGCTTCAGAAGGACTTCAAAGTCCTAGACCTCCACCATGTCCAGCATGCCCACAACGCTGAAGCTGACGAACTCTCGACGAAAGCGTCAACCAGAGCTCCGGCTCCTGACAGAACTTTTGTCCGGAGGTTGTCAAAACCCACAGCTCAGTCTGCTGAACTAAGTGAAGGGGGCGAGATCAGCATCCCGAAGTTGACGGTCCCGATGGCCCTGTTACCATGGCAGCCATCAAGGGTCATAGGTGCTGCCGGAAGCTCCGAGCAACCCAACACGCAAGACTCAAATGCTCAAGTTAGCTCCGATGCATGGATCTCGGAGATCCGGAGCTACTTGAAAGACAACATCCTTCCTGACGATGATGTACCCGCTGACCGGATAGTCAGATTGGCTAAAATATACACATTGGTAGAAGGGGATCTCTACCGGTGTAGTGCCAACGGCATCCTGATGCGGTGCATCACAAGGGAAGAAGGTTGCGAGCTCCTCGCAGAAATCCATGGAGGCGAGTGTGGGAACCATGCGTCTTCCCGCACGCTGGTCGGTAAAGCCTTTCGGCATGGCTTTTACTAGCCTACAACACTCCATGATGCAACTGAGCTGGTGAAGAAATGTGAAGCATGCCAATTTCATGCAAAGCAAATTCACACACCGCCTCAGCCTCTACAAATGATACCTCCTACATGGCCCTTCGCTGTGTGGGGGATGGACATCTTGGGACCTTTCCCAAGAGCCGTCGGAGGTTACAAGTTCTTGTACGTCGCCATTGACAAGTTCACCAAGTGGCCGGAAGCAACTCCAGTTGTGACAATCAACAAGCAGTCTGCTATCAACTTTTTGCAGTCCATTGTATGCAGATTTGGAGTCCCAAACAAAATCATCACTAATAATGGTACCCAATTCACAAGCCCTGCATTTCAAGGATATTGCGAAGACCTCGGCATTCAAGTTTGCTACGCCTCCGTAGCTCACTCGGGAAGCAATGGCCAAGCCGAGAGAGCAAATGCATAAATCCTGAAAGGACTCAAAACGCGCACCTATGAGCGCTTGAAAAAACATGGAGCCAACTGGATTGAAGAGCTCCCGCCCACTTTATGGGCCAACAGGACAACTCCAAACCTGTCAACTGGAGAGACACCCTTCTTCCTGGTGTACGGAGCTGAAGCAATCCTTCCCCCGGAGATCACTATGGGGTCACTCCGAGTCCGGACCTTCGACGAAGCCACGCAAGACCAGCTCCGATGTGAAGACCTAGACCTCCTTGAGGAGGGAAGGTGCCAAGCAGCTGTTCGAAATGCCCGATACTGCCAAGCCCTTCGGCGCTATCATCAGCGGCATGTACACAACCGACAGCTCGAGGAAGGCGATCTGGTGCTACGGAGAATACAATCCAGAGAAGGGTTAAACAAACTCTCCCCTAGCTGGGAGGGACCTTTCCGAGTGATTAAAGTATCCCGTCCAGGAAGCGTTCGCTTGGCTACCGAGGATGGGACACCTCTCTCAAATCCTTGGAATATCGAGCACCTCCGTAAGTTCTACACTTAATATCACGGAGGTGAGTCTGTAGTAACTTGAGGTGTATGTTATAGAGTCATTGTACATAGTTGGGTAGTTCCTCCGGGAGAACAGCCGGACCTTTCCCGGAAGGTCCGCAAAGTTCATGCAGCACTTGTCACAGTCCCAGGACTAAAAGTGTAGCTAGCTACCCTGGGTCAAACGAGAAATGAAACACGCTTAGCCGTACCCTAAGAGTGTACTTGTTTCCCCTGTACCCTAGACCTATAATGAAAGACATCTTCATGTGAAACAGACTCCACGTGCAGTTATTTTGTACAGGCTCAACATTTTTTATTTTTCTCTTTCTTGTCTATAACAAAGTTGTGAAATTCTTAAGAAATTTTTAGTTCGACCGGTTCATATGCGATTCGAGCTGTGTTTTCAATTCTTTTGGATTCAAATATTGTTCATGGCTCACTCGCTTGAATGCCGCCAAGCCAATCTAGGGCCAGAGTGTGCTATTGGCTTAGCCTGGTCAAGCACCCTAAGTACGCCACTCTACCTACACCCCGACAGGCCGAAGTAAGGCGGGTCCAAGTACAATTGGATCTGGAAGAAAAGACAACGCATTTGGTTGTATTCAGAATCGCGTTTGACCTAAAACTTTCTTGGGAATCGTAAGCCACGATGAAGTTATAAGCAAGGAACGAATTTTACTATTTTTCTTGGCTTCAGTGTGCAGGAAAAATAAAAAATCCACGTTAATGGAGAAAAGTCGGAGCTAACAAAGCTCCGACTCCCCCTAAGAGGCTTGTAATTGATGTTAAACATTGAAAACGAGCATCACCGAAGCAACCAAGCTCCAGTAAAGCTAGGGGGGCCAGCCGTCGATGCAAAATAAAAGATGGTGAAAAGACCCCACAAGCGGAGTCTGCTGCCGACAAACTACGCGTTGGTAAAGGTCACTGCCGGAGCTACTTAGCTCCGACACCCCGGAGGGCTAACTATCGATGCTCTACGCGTTGATAGGGACTATTGCCGGAGCTACTAAGCTCTGACGATAGCCAATGCTAGAGCTTCTAAGCTCCGACAAGCTCAGGGGCCTTCACTATCGAAGACTTCGGACCTACACTCTGCAAGTTCGAAGCAATTGAGTCTTCAACAAAACACAATATCCTCTTGGTACATGTTCACAATCAAATTGTGTACATCTACCAGGGGGCCAAGTGAAGACAAAAGTGTTGAAGACAAAAAAATGAAATTCACAAAAATTTGGGGATTTCATTCATCTGGAGACAAGGGATTACAAAATTGAGGAAGAAAAAGAGAGAATACAAGTGGGAGCTACAGAGATGGTCCTAGACCCTATGGAAGAACTGGGCGACCTTCTGAGTAACCTCCGACACGTTGGCTCGGGTGGCTTCACCTTCTCCTTCGACGGGACCTTCAAGCACCAGGTCTAGAAGGAATTGGGGATCCCGACTGGTGTAGCACGTAAGCACATATTCTGCGACGTTCTTCGTCAGGGATTGCCCCTCAACCTCCAACTGGTCTGCGATGACGTCGCCCACCTTGGAGAGTTTGCTACCCGCCGAGCTCAACGCTTGCAACGCCAGGTCCGGCTCCGACTCCGGCTCCGGATCATCCGGACGCACGGGGCTAAAGCCCATCGGTGTCAGCGCGTCGTTGGCTTTGCTCAAGAACTCCCAAACCTGTAGGGAGTCCGCAGTCCTCAAACCCTTCAGTTCCTCCAAGGATCTTTTGGCCGCTGTTAGTTCAGAATTCTCGCGAGCAAGGCGCTCAACCTCTTTGGCATTTTGCCGAGTCTTTTCAGCAACCTACTTCTCGAGTTTGCCGAGCTCCTCCTCCCAGAGGTAAATCTTGTTCCGGCGGTCGACTAGGTCCTTCTCTCAGCCCCTAACTTTCTTCTCCCTGGCAGCAAGGGCACACTCTTGCTGATAGAGTTCCTGCCCTCGCACCCAGGCCTTCTCCTCCTCCTCAAGGCAACGCTCCTCCAACTTTTTGGTGCGTTCCTCGAGACCCTTGTCAACTAGAGCCACCTTTTCGGCGAGCTCCTCCTTCCTCCTCAAGACGTCATCCCACAGCTCTAGGAGTTTTTGCTCTTCATCTTCGAGCCTTTTCTCCCTCTCCTCAAGTGCCTCCCGGCGCTTGACGAGAGTAGTGTTAATGGCTTCAAGCCTTTCTTGGCGCTCATCAGCCGCACTATTAGTTGCCTTGGTCTGCTCATAAATGGCCCGGGATTGAGCGTCGAGGGCGTGAGTCAAGCTCTCCCTGTCATACAATAATTTGCCCCAGTACTCCAGGCGGACCTTCTCCTGCTTGATCCATTCCTTGTCGTCTGCCAGCCTCGACTGCGCCAGCTTGGTCTCGAAGTAAAGCCGGTTACGCCACAACCTAAGAGTTTGACGCTCCTCTTCAAGAGCCTTGCCATCGTGGTAGAACGCCAGCTGGACTTGACGCAGGCTGGAGCAAGCGTTGTCAATAGACAACGATAGGGGAATAGGTTCCAGACCTGCTCGGGTCTCCTCCACTGGCTCCAGCGGGTTCTCGCTTACAAAAATTGGGTCCCACTCTACAAGAGTGGTCCCCTGAGCCTCCACGACACTAGGGTCATCCTCTGGGATAGCCTCAGTCGCCGCTGAGGAGGGTCCCACGGAAGAAGTTCCGACCTCCGAAAGTGGTTCTGAAGGCCCTGCTGCCAGGTCTTCATTTGCCCCCTCAGGCAGGGGGCCAGCGACTTCATCCGGGTACTTCAGCTCAGCAGCAGGCACCTCCGCCATCATCACTTCCGGAGTAGGGGCAACTCCAGGATCCGGCCTGGACTCCTCCTCTGCCGGTGGCTCGGGCGTTGGCGCCTCGACCATCATTGGTTCGAGTACTGATGCCTCCGCAACAACCGGCCCTGAGGCCGGAGCTTCAACCTCAACCGGCTTAAGCTCCGGAAGGTCTTCAACTACAACCGGCACTGAGGCCAGAGCTTCGGAGGTAGCCGGCTCAACCGCCAGAACTTCCTCCACATCCGACTCACTTGCTGGGACTTTAATAACCTCCGGCTCAACCGTCGGGGCTTCGACAATTTCCGGCTCTGGGGCCGGGGTTATTGCTTCCTCCGGCTCAATGGCCGAAGCTTCCATCATCTCAGCATCAAGACCCGGGGCTTCAACCTCCGGGGCAGGTGCCGCTAGCGCATCTTCTCTCCCGTGGTCCGGCGCTACCACGGGAATCTAGGGGGATGAGTCGAGGTCCATGACCACGATAGCTGGCGCCAGAGCTGCCACAGTTTTAGCCACCACTTGGGGCGGCACTAGAACAGGAGCAGAAGCTTCTGCCCCCACTGCTTCAGCTGCTGTGGCTGAGGGTGGAGCCTCACTCCTCTTCTTGGGAACGCTGCAGATGATGGATGAAGAAACTTAAAAAACAGTTACTACAATAGAACAACTGTCTGAGGTAAAGATTAAAAATTACCTCGGGAGGCTTCCGCACCAGCTTGCGCGGAACCTCTTTCCTGGGCGTTCTGGGCTAACTATAGCCGCCGCCGGCGTGGAAGCTCCGGAAGGCCCCCCGGAACTCGTTGCGGCCACGGGCATTTCCTTAGTCGAGGCCCTCCTCGACTGGGAAGGACCTCCGGACCTAGAGGCCTCAACTGGCCCTAGTGATGGAGTCGCATGCCTGGAGCTAGCACCCTGGGAAGACGCCGCTGCGGGTATAGTCGCCGCAGTTGTAGAAGACCTCCCCCTCCGCGGAGAAGGAGCTGATGCAGAGGTTGCAGGCCCGACGGACCTTCCGTCGGCATGCTGTAGCTTCCTCTTCCGACTCAAGGGTTCGTCTGCCGGCTCCTTGCCCTTGTTGACGACTTCGATCCTTGGCTTTGGGGCAGGGTCGGAGCCACCTTCGGAAGCCCCAGGGATCACCATCCTGGTGGTTGATCTTCTCTCAACGACACCAAGGTCGTCAAGCACTGGCATCGTCCGTCGGAGCTCCCTACTGAACTCTACTTCCACGTTCACAGGGAGAAAAGCTGGTGGCGGGGTCAAGTCCTCACCTGCGACATCGATGCCGTGCTGAAACTTCTTGAGATGAAACTCCAAGGTTGCCCCCGCCATGTTGGACTTCAACCCGGTCTCGACCCGGTCGTCGTCCATCACACTGTTGAGGGCCCAAGTGAGTTTTTCTCCCCTCTTCAGCGGTGCCCACCTGTTTACCAGAAAATTGCAACATACTGCGTGAGGAGTTAATCCTCCCTTCACACACTGGCGGATCCTAGTCAGAGCAGGGTTGAAGGCATCCGACAGCACCGGAGCTTCACTTCAGACTGCAGTGTCGATGTTGGGGAGGCCTTCGGGCAGCTCCAGCTTCTTGTGCTCCTCCACCTGGATGACTATCCAGTCCTTCTTCCAATCATCCCACTTTCCAGAGGGAAACGACCAAAGGTACTTGAATGGTCACTTCTTGCGCTTCACGAAGTAATAGAAGCCAAGGTACTCATTACTCCTACCGGTGGTATGGACGGTGAAGAAGGTCCGAAAAAGTTCAATGCAGGGGGGGATGCCCACCCACATTTCACAGAAGTGGATGAAGATAGACACAAGAAGAATGGAGTGGGGCCAAGGTGGTATAGTTGCAGACCATAAAAGTCTAGCAGCATCAAGAAAAAGGAGGAAAAAGGTGGGATCAACCCCACCATGGCGTACGAATAGAAGTACACCATCTCGCCGGCATGCTCCTTCTCGAACGGGAGCTCTCCCCCGGCGCGGACCAGGTGGTTGAAGAAGTCCGGGGACCATCCCATGAGGGCCCGGACCTTCTTCAGGTCACCTTCGGTCTTCAAACGGCTCTCGCGGAGACCCAACTCCATCGCGGCACAGCGAGGCAAGAGAGGAAAAGCAAGCACAAGTTGGGAGTTTGAGCGCAAGATCAGATGAGAGGCGTAAAGAACCCCAGACGGTGCGCGCTTTCCTTCTTAAGTAAGCCCTCACGACGCTTGGATGGAAACCACAAGGAAGTCGAAGATACTACTCAAAAATTCCACCCAGCCGATGACAAGAGTGCCCGGGACCACCCCGATGATCAAGTCGAGGTTCTTACCCAGGCGAACGGTTGTCATCATGAGGCGGGAAGCCCGAAGGCGGCGGCCTGACAAGGCGCGCGGAACCGATACGATTTTCGTATCGGGAACCGGCGACCTTCAATTGCGTGAGATCCGCACGCCAAAGATCTCATTTGCCGCACACAGGATATGCCACACGACGAGGATTTAACTCCAAACTATCGCCAACGGCACATCCGAAGACCTTTGAAGTTCAAAAGTCAAAGGATGGACCCACCTCCGGCGGAATGACCTCACCCAAGGTATCTTCCCGAGAGGTGGGCCTAGGGGGCCACTTTCGGTACCCTGGGAACCGTATACCCCTTGAGATTGCAAAGATCTCAAGAGAATGTCATCTACTTGATTTGAAGATCTTCAGAGGCCCACATGTCAGGTATAACCGGGCCCGCTTCCCCGACATGGTTAGTCCCAGGGTCACCACGTGTACTATCAAACCGGAGCTACCGCCCACAAGGGGGAAGCTCCGGGCTAAGTACCGAAATGGCACCCCTGGACCTAACCCCAGACCGAGGGAAGCTCCGGAACTGACACATTTCAGGTGGCTCCGGACCTATCTGTTCCCCACAGTATGCTCCAGAGCTGCCACGTGTCCAACTGACGGATCTTCAGCCTCTAACCTCCGGAAGACTCCACAACGGCTCCGGATCTTGAAAGGGGAATCGAGGACTTCAAGACCCGATTAAGTGTCATTAATACTATATTAATGACACACGATCGGACGACCTTAATTACCAGAAACGGTGCTGTCAAAGCCCGTAACTCAGTTATTAAGGGCAATTAATCGTGTTGAATGTGTATCAATATTAGTAACCGTCGGGGCCACATGTCGGGCCAGGCTAACTTGTAACGGCCTGCCCTTGTACTATAAAAGGATAGACCGACGATACATAGACGGAACACGCTCACTCGACTCTCTCAATTGACATTGAGCTCATACATCCAATACAACACCAACACACCCCGTGGAGTAGGGTATTACGCTCAGGCGGCCCAAACCACGTAAATCTTCGTGTCTCTTGTGTCACTTAACACTTCACCTTCTTGAATCTCCGCGTGCCCACACTGAACCTCAAACTCCTCTAACACTTTAGTAGTGTCGGGAGATCTGCCGGATCAAAACCACTGACAACGTCGTTTTGAGCAAAATGGAAGGCTAACCCCTTAGAATTCGAGAGAAAATTTGAAAGTTTTAAAAATCTACGAAAACTTATGTATGGCTACGTATTACATATAAAACATAGAATACAAGCTCAATCTTGAAGAAAAATGAATTTACGGACATTCTATGTACGAAAACGTCGATTTGAGCAAAATCGAAGTCTAACTCATTTGAATTAAAGCGAAAATTTAATTTTTAAAAATCCCCTAAAACTTACGTATGGCTATGTAATGCATATACAACATGGAATACAAGCTCTATCTAGAATAAAAATTAATTTACGGACATTCTATGGACGAAAACGTCGATTTGAGAAAAATTGAAGTCTAACTCCTTTGAATTAAAGCGAAATTTGAAATTTTTAAAAATCCCCGAAAACTTACGTATGGTTACACAATGCATATACAACATGGAATACAAGCTCTATCTCAAAGAGAAATGAATTTATAGTCATTATATGGAAGAAAACATCATTTTGAGCAAAATCGAAGGCTAACCCCCTTGAATTCGAGCGAAAATTTGAAATTTTTAAAAATCCCCGAAAACTTATGTATGGATACGTAATTCATATACAACAAGGAATACAAGCTCGACATCAAAGAAAATAAATTTACGGTCTTTATATGGACGAAAACGTCGTTTTGAGGAAAATCGAACGCTAACCCCTTTGTATTCGAGCGAAAATTTGAAATTTTTAAAAATCCCCAAAAACTTACATATGGCTACATAATGCATATACAAAATGGAATACAAGCTTGATCTCGAAGAAAAATGAACTTACGATCATTCTATGGAAGAAAACATCATTTTGAGCAAAATCGAAGGCTAATCCCTTTGAATTCGAGCGAAAATTCGAAAGTTTTAAAAATCTATGAAAAATTATGTATGGCTATGTATTACATATAAAACATAGAATACAAGCTCGATCTCGAAGAAAAATGAATTTACGGACATTCTATGGACGAAAACGTCGATTTGAGCAAAATCAAAGTCTAACTCCTTTGAATTAAAGCGAAAATTTGCAATTTTTAAAAATCCCCGAAAACTTACGTATGGCTACGTAATGCATATACAACATGGAATACAAGCTCAATCTCGAAGAAAAGTGAATTTACGGTCATTATATGGAAGAAAACATCATTTTGAGCAAAATCAAAGGCTAACCCCTTTGAATTCGAGCCAAAATTTGAAATTTTTAAAAATCCCAGAAAACTTACGTATGGCTACGTAATGCATATACAACATGGAATACAAGCTCGATCTCGAAGAAAAATAAATTTACAGTCTTTATATGGATGAAAACGTCGTTTTGAGCAAAATCGACGGCTAAGCCCTTTGAATTCGAGC
Organism: Tuctoria greenei; assembly: GCA_036927565.1. Lineage (NCBI taxonomy): Eukaryota > Viridiplantae > Streptophyta > Magnoliopsida > Poales > Poaceae > Tuctoria > Tuctoria greenei. The sequence goes on along the minus strand of JAYESD010000004.1, from coordinate 219,438,605 downwards.
GAAAATTTGAAATTTTTAAAAATCCCCGAAAACTTACATATGGCTACGTAATGCATATACAACATGGAATACAAGCTATATCTAGAAGAAAAATGAATTTACAGTCACTATATGCACGAAAACGTCGTTTTGAGCAAAATCGAAGGCTAACCCCTTCGAATTCAAGCGAAAATTTGAAATTTTTAAAAATCCCCGAAAACTTACGTATGGCTACATTATGCATATAAAACATGGAATACAAGCTCTTTCTAGAAGAAAAATGAATTTACGGACATTCTATGGTCGAAAATGTCGATTTGAGCAAAATTGAAGGCCAACCCCTTTGAATTCGAGCGAAAATTTGAAATTTTTAAAAATCATCAAAAACTTACGAATGTCTACATAATGCATATAAAACATAGAATACAAGATCGATCTCGAATAAAAATGAATTTACGGTCATTCTATGGAAAAAACATCGTTTTGAGCAAAATCGAGGGCTAACCCCTTTGAATTTACGCGAAAATTTGAAATTTTTAAAAATCCACGAAAACTTATGTATGGCTACGTAATACATATACAAAATGGAATACAAGCTTGATCTCGAAGAAAAATGAATTTACGGATATTCTATGGACAAAAACGTCGTTTTGAGCAAAATAAAAGTCTAACCCCTTTGAATTAGAGCGAAAATTGAAAATTTTAAAAATCCCTGAAAACTTACATATAGCTACATAATGCATATACAACATGGAATACAAGCTCGATCTCGAATAAAAATAAATTTACGGTCATTCTATGAAAGAAAACGTCGTTTTAAGCAAAATCGATGGCTAACTCCTTTGAATTAAAGCAAAAATTTGTAATTTTGAAAATCCCCAAAAACTTACGTATGGCTATGTAATGCATATACAACATGGAATACAAGCTTCATCTCGAAGGAAAATGAATTTACGATCATTATAAGGAAGAAAACATCATTTTGAGCAAAATCTACGAAAACATGGCTACGTAATACACATACAACATGGAATACAAGCTCTATCTTGAAGAAAAATGAATTTACGGTCATTATATGGATGAAAACGTCGTTTGAGCAAAATCGAAGGCTAACCCCTTTGAATTCGAGCGGAAATTTGAAATTTTTAAAAATCCCTGAAAACTTACGTATGGCTACGTAATGCATATACAACACGGAATACAAGCTCAATCTTAAATAAAAATGTATTTACGGTCATTCTATTGAAGAAAACGTCGTTCTGAGCAAAATCGAAGGCTAACTAACCCCTTTGATTTCGAGCGAAAATTTGAAATTTTTAAAAATCCACAATAACTTACGTATGGCTACGTAATGCATATACAACATGGAATACAAGCTCGATCTCGAAGAAAAATGAATTTACGGTCATTATATGGACAAAAACGTCGTTTTGAGCAAAATTGAAGGCTAACCCCTTTGAATTCGAGCGAAAATTTGAAATTTTTAAAAATCCCCAAAAACTTATGTATGGCTACGTAATGCATATACATCATGGAATACAAGCTCTATCTAGAAGAAAAATGAATTTACGGAGATTCTATGGTCGAAAACATCGATTTGAGCAAAATCGAAGGCTAATCCCTTTGAATTCGAACGAAAATTTGAAAATTTTAAAAATCCCCAAAAACTTACGTATGGCTATGTAATGCATATACAACATGGAATCCAAGCTCGATCTCGAAGAAAAATGAACTTACGGTCATTCTGTGGAAGAAAACGACATTTTGACCAAAATCGAATGCTAACCCTTTGAATTCAAGCGAAAATTTGAAAATTTTAAAAATCTACTAGAACTTACGTATGGCTACATAATACATATACAACATGGAATACAAGCTCGATCTTGAAGAAAAATGTAATACCCAAAATTTCAAAACTTTGAAATAAAGGAATTTGAATTAGGAGTGCATCATGCATTTGCCTTTGTTTTGAAAATTCAATTTCAAAATGCGCTAGAATTCGTTTGAAATTTGAAAAGAAATTCAACTTGTAAAAAGAAATGAAAAAGAAAAGAGAAAAAAAAATAAAAAGGAAAAAACCCGCCGCTTGGGCCCTAATCCTACCTCGGCCCAATTCCTTCCCCCTCCCCCCCCCCCCCCCCCGCCGGCCCAATCTCCTTCCTGGCCCAACTCAGCCCGCGCCTCCCTCTCTTTCCTTCCCCTCTCCCTTTCTCTGGGGACCCGCCCATCAAGGCCTTCCCTTTCCTTTGTCGCGCGCCCGACCGAGCCCCGTTGTATCCGCCATTTCCAAAATCCCGGCAAGGAAATCGCCAGATTAAAGGCCCCCGATCCCTTTCCTTAGCATGGGATCACTTTCCATCCCTCGCCGCCCTCGAGTCCCAAATAAATTCCGGCCCACACCCCAATTTTTCCCCTCCCCGAAGCTCCGAACCCTAGCCGCCGTGCCAAGGTAATGGCGCCACCATTCCCGTCGTTCTAGCCGAAGCCGCTCCTCGATTCCTTGCTCATATTGTTCGCCGTGTCCGCAGGTACTCGCCGGACACCTTCTTTCGGGGATTACGTTGCCGCAACACCGTCTTCGTCGAGCTTCGCCGAGGACCGCTGCCGGTCGCCATTGCCGACGCCCCTCCGCCCCCAATCCGAGCTCTGCGACCCCCTTGGTGAGTTCATCTCATCCCCCTCTCTCTTTTCCCCCGTTGCAGCGTGGTCTAGGGCGCCGATTTGGCCGTTTGGCCATCGCCGGTGAGGCCCCGCTGCTGTGCGCCGAGCGCATGCCGCGCGTCTGGGTGCGCGCCGCCCCTGGGGCGATGTGGCCCATCCTCGACCGTCGATCTGAGGCTGATGACTGAGATTAGAAGGGGCGTACCCCTTCGGTTATTTAAAATATGGGCTGCACGCTTTAGATCCAACGGCCCAGATTGATTCCTGTTTTAACCATTGGCCATTTTACATGCAGCCCCCTGTGCGAATTTAAATTAATTACACTGAGGTCCTGTACTTTATGAACTAGCCCCTGTACTTTAATTTAATTCTGCCAGCACTGTTAAATTGAATAAACAATGCATTTTAGCCCCTGTTTTCACAATTAATTATGTTTTTAGCCTCTGTAAATTGTAATTAAACCCCTGGTTAGGTTATATAATATTTTTAAGCCCCTGTTCATGACTATTTTGCACAAAACCCCCTATATTCATTGATATTTGCATAAAATCACAAGTCTACACTCTCTTTTTCACCAATTAACTTGGGACATTATTTGTTAGCCTTTCTAATCTGATTAGGGCAAAGTAAATTATTTAAATTGTCATTTCATGCTATGTCTTTTGCTAAGCACATATAGACACTAACATCCAAACCCCAACCCACATCAGAAATAAAACATCAACTAGGGAAAAATAATGCTAGTGACGTAATTGCGTAGGTTTTCCTTTGGTGATTGCTTATTTGTGATGTGCATATGTTTGCTTGTTTCTTATTGCGTGTTATTATTTTCTGCTTCACATGCGATGATGTATTTAGAGTCAATTCCGGAGCCGACTTACAATCTTCAGGACTACCACTTCACCGACCCACACTTCGAAGAAGGCAAGTTCCTTGACCATTTTGCACCTGTTTTATTAAGTTTTAGTTAGTTGCATATTTAATAAATTGAATCCTATTTACTGCACCCTTTCATATAATTCCTTGTCACCGGGTTGGTTTGGGTAGGTGTTATTATTTCTTTTACGCTTAGCCATGCTTAGTATTTGGGAGGGAATTTCTCTACATACATGTTATACGATTAATTGTTGTAATCATTTATTGAGATTTGGTGAATTGAATTGTAGTAGGTAGGAATCTGGCGGGTTGGTTTGTTTGGTATGGTGCAGTACGCACGAGACCCGGGTTTTGGGGTATGAACCTTGCTGGATTCTAAGGACCGGTTTATGGAGGAAGCTACTAAGCTTTATAGTATCGCCACAAGACTGAGTATGGGGCAGCTTGGTCGATTAATTAGGCCTCTCCCGGCGTAGTATTAGTGATTGGATAGTGCGAGAATTGGTTCAGGGTGTACTGCCTTGGGATTCGCATGGCTCAAGAGGGGGCAACTGGGGTGTTGAGTCGTGGTGTAACGGCTCACACTTTTGTACAGGGGTGAAACCTCAGAGGGCTAGTACGCGTCGGGAGAATCCTTTGTAAAGACCTCGTAGTGATCTCCTGGCCTCACACCAAAGGAAGTGTGCAATGTGGTTCGCGACCACGGGCATCAGGGAGGTTTACCTAGTCCACCTGGCAATAGGGGATGAAATCACGGCTTGTGGGTAAAGGGTACATTCTCTGCAGAGATTTAGAAACGGTCATGACACCCGCGCTCACGTACAAGAGCGGCTTGGTGTCCAATTCATAATTAGTCAATGATTGGGAATGGTGGTTTGGTTGGTTGGGACTTGGATTACAAATGGGTTATGGTTGGGTTCATACACTTAGAAGTAGGTGCTAATGAAAGCTAAGGATAGGATGTAATGTTATAGTGCTTAACCCAAATCTGGCCTTCCTTTCTAAACACCCTCATGTCATCTTTTCCCCACTTGCTGAGTACCGTTGGTACTCAAACTTGCTTGTTGCTTATCTTTCCTCAGTATACAATGGAGAAGAGGCGGAGAATGAAGACTTCTACGCCAATCCGGAGGAGACGTTCTAGGCTGGCGCAACCCCCGGGCAACGCTTGTGCATGGAGCCATACTAGTTTACTTTTCCGCTGTTTTGCTTTGTAATCTCATCTTAGACCTACGGGTCATTATTGTAAGACATTTATGTATTCGAACATGGCTTGTAATAAATGATATTACACTTTTGTCTACACATGTATGATGTGAATCGATCCCAATGTACATGTGGAAGTCATCCGGTTGTCTTGTTGGGACCGGGTGTGACAAAGTGGTATTAGAGCCGTGTTGCCCGTAGGACGCAAGCCTAGTTAGAAAAGGATGACTTAAGGACCCTACTACATTCTAAAAAGTAATTTATAAAGTTGCTTTGTATTCCCTACCTTGTCTACTTGTTTTATTTACTCCTTTATTTATATGTTTTGTTACTGACACTCTCCTGTTTCAAAATTTGTAGATGGCCCGCACCAAAACGACCCCCCGTAAGTCGACCGGTGGACTTGTGCCCCCGCGCAGGCTGGCCAGTCGCTCTCCAGCCATCGATCCCCTGTAACACCCACTATTTTAGAGAGGAAAAAAATTGTAAAATGAATTTTTCAAGAGATAAAATCATTTTCTTGGGAATAAAATTCATATAAGGCAAGTTGCATCATGTTTGAATGATTGTGTAAAATTCATATAAGGCAAGTTGTAACACCCACTATGTTTGAATGGTTCATGCCGGATCACCGACGAGGACCCAGACGACTACGCGTCTGACACTTCGACGTGGACCCCAGACTCTCCAGACCTTCGTGACGGCCAGCGTGGGTCGTCTTCTGAGGAGTCTTATGACGAGGAGCCATCTAGTGTGGCGTCTGCTGCACCACCGCCGCCTGCTTCCTCACCACCACACGACCTCGAGGACCCCTATGAGGATGACGACGACGACGAGGACCCGTAGGAGTTCCCACTTGACGACGAGTAGTCCTCGCCCTATGCCGCGACTCAAGGATAGGCACACCCCCAATTAGTTAAATAAGAGCGACGTAGACATACTCGTGTGACCTTGAGTTGTGTTACCTCTTTTCATGTTTTCCTCTTGGTGTGTTGTGTGAGTTGTGGAACGCCTTGGCGACTTGTCCACAACCGCACCTTTTTGATACTTCCTTAATTAGTGAGCTATTAATAAAGAATTTTCTTGTGTACTCATGTTTGTTGTGATTTTTGCATATAGTAAGGGTATCGTATAGTAGTCTTCCACTAGTTATAGTATTACCTAAGACTATATTCTATTCCTACTCAGATGGCAGGTAGGGGAAGAGGTCGTGGCCGTGGTCGTGGTATGCCCCTCAGTGATGATGAAGCTGGATTCCAGCTACCACAATGGAATGGGAGAGGTGCCCGTGGAGCACTTGCGATGAATCATATGCATGAAATGATGGCCATGTAGATGCAAATGATGCAGAATTTAACTCAAGTGGTGGCCAACATGCAGCAAGCCCAGCAAGCCCCTCCACCTCCACCACCAAATCAGCCCCAGCCACACCCAGCACCAGGACCCCGATCCCACATGAGAGACTTTCTCAACACCCATCCACCCACCTTTGCCACCGCTAGTGAGCCAATGGATGCTGATGATTGGATGAGAACAGTTGAGAGCAAGCTGAGAATTATCCAATGTGAAGGAAGGGAGAAGGTACTATTAGCCTCACACCAACTCCAGGGACCTGCAGCTGACTAGTGGACTCCTTTCACCGAAGCCCATCAGGACCCGGATAATATCACATGGGATGAGTTCAAGATTTACTTCCGCAGTCATTTCGTGCCCGAAGGAGAGGTCCAGGCGAGACGTGAGGAATTTCTCATGCTGAAGCAGGGCCGTATGAGTGTGCGAGAGTACCTGAATAAATTCACACAATTATCTTGCTATGCACCCGAAGACGTGGACACTGACTCAAAGAAATAGTTCCATTTTAAGAAGGGGCTTGACAAGGAGCTGAAGTTCGCTATGGTTTCTAGTGACTACAACAGTTTCCATAAGTTGGTGGACAAGGCTTTTGAGGTAGAAAGGACCAAGAAAGAGTTGGATGATGATGACAGGAAGAGGAAATTGGCTCAAGCACACAGCTCTGGAAATAATGTGCGCCCTCGCTATGTCCCTCAGCCTGCGGCGCCTATGACTCGTCCTATGAACTCTTACACGGGACAGAGGTTCCCGAACTCCTCCTACAGGCCACCCACAACATACAACCAGCAGACGCGCCAACCACCACAGCCTCCACGCCAACCAGCGCAACCACCTCGCCCAGCAGCTCCAGCACCCCGCCCTAATGGTCAGCCGCAGTAGAATCCTCAAGGAGGTAATAGAGCCCAAGGTAACAACGTGGTCGTGCAGTGCCATAACTGTGGTGAGATGGGACATTTCGCCAATCGTTGCCCGAAGAAGCCGCTGCAACAACCTACACGTGGGAGAGTTAACCACGTGGCACTTGAGGAGGCGCACAATGCACCAGATGTGGTTGTTGGTACGTTTCCTGCCGACTCTCATCTAGCTACAGTGTTGTTTGATTCTGGTGCTACGCATTCATGCATATCTAAGGAATTCATGAGGAGGCATGACACGGTAGTGCATTTAATGACTCACCAACTTATAGTTCGCTCCCCTGGGGGAGAAATGATAACCCGGCAAGTATGCCCTAATGTAAGGCTAGACATAAGGGGGGTATTTTTCCCAGCAAACCTTATTGTTCTGGAATCTCAAGGGCTAGATATTATCCTGGGAATGGATTGGTTGACCAAGTACCATGGGGTGATCCACTACGCCACTAGGACAATCTCCTTGACCCATACTGATGGTACCAAGGTTGAGTTCTCTCTAGATCAAGCTCCAACACAGAGGATCAAGTTAAATCAAACTAAGGTTGCCGAAGAGATCCAAGTTGTCAGTGAATTCCCAGACGTGTTCCCTGAAGAGTTATTGGGTATGCCCCTTGACCATGAAATTGAATTCGTCATTGACCTAGTGCCTCGAACGGCCCTGATATATAAGAGGCCATATAGAATGGACGCTAAACAGTTAGCCGAGCTAAAGGATCACATTAGAGAGTTGTTGGAGAACGGATATGTCCTCCCTAGTTCATCACCTTGGGGTGCTCCTGTCATATTCGTGCCTAAGAAGGATGGCACTCAAAGGTTGTGTGTGGATTATCGTGCATTGAATGCAGTGACCATCAAGAATAAGTATCCACTGCTAAGGATCGAAGATTTGTTTGATCAGCTGCGAGGAGCATGTGTGTTCTCTAAGATTGATCTTCGATCGGGTTACCACCAGTTGAAGATTCGACCATCGGACATTCCCAAGACTGCATTTGTCTCTCGATATGGTCTTTATGAGTATACTATTATGTCTTTCGGGTTGACCAATGCTCCAGCTTACTTCGTGTACCTCATGAACAAAGTATTTATGGAATATTTGGACAAGTTTGTGGTGGTATTCATCGACGATATCTTGATATTCTCCAAGAGTGAAGAAGATCACGAGGAACACCTAAGGTTGGCACTATAGAAGCTTAGAGAGCACCAACTATACGCTAAATTCATTAAGTGTGAGTTTTGGCTGAAGCAAGTGTCATTCTTGGGACATGTCATATCAGAAGGAGGAATATCAGTGGATCCGGGCAAAGTGGCAGATGTTCTCAAGTGGGAGACGCCGAAAAATGTGGGACACATCAGAAGCTTTTTGGGGATGGCTGGTTACTATCGACGATTTATTGAGGGATTTTCAAAGATCTCTCGGCCGCTAACCAAGCTACTCGAGAAGGGAGCTACATTCAAGTGGACATCGAAATGTGAAGCGAGCTTTGCTGAATTGAAGAAGAGGTTGACCACTGCTCCTGTGTTGGTCATGCCGGATATGCAAAAGGAGTTCTCGGTCTATTGTGACGCTTCCGGACAAGGTTTGGGATGTGTGTTGATGCAAGGGGGACATGTGGTGGCTTACGCTTCGAGGCAACTCAAGAAGCATGAGAAGAATTATCTGACCCATGATCTGGAATTAGCAGCTGTGGTTCACGCACTGAAGATATGGAGACACTACCTGATCAGAAAAAGGACAGAGATATACACCGACCACAAAAAGCTTGAAGTACATATTCACTCAGCCAGACCTTAATCTTCGCCAACGAAGGTGGTTAGATCTCATTAATGACTTCGATGTTGGGATCAACTATCACCCTGGAAAGGCGAACATGGTCGCAGATGCTTTGAGTAGGAAAACTCAATGCAACAGTATGACGATCCAGGCTCATCAACCGCAGCTATGTGAAGAGTTTGCAAGATTAAATCTGTGCATAGTGTCTAATGCAGATGCAATAGTTATGGAAGTGGACTCCACGTTGGAACAAGACATTAGAGAAGGCCAAAAAGAGGATAAGAAGATCCAAAAACTTAAGAAGCTGATGAAGGCTGGCAAAGCCCCAGATTTCAGGGAAGATGAACATGGAACCTTGTGGTTAGGGAAGAGGATATGCGTGCCGAATGTCAAGGGGATCCGAGAGTTGATATTCAAAGAAGCCCACTACTCGTACTACTCCATTCATCCTAGGAGTACCAAGATGTACCAAGACCTTAAGGATCGATACTAGTGGCTTGGTATGAAGCGTGATGTGGCCGAATACGTGGCTCTGTGTGACACGTGTCAGTTAGTCAAGGCGGAACATCAGAGACCCGCTGGACTACTTCAACCCCTCAAGATACCCGAGTGGAAATGGGAAGAGATAAGTATGGACTTTATTATGGGATTGTCGAGGACCCAGTCCAGATACGACTCCATATGGGTTATCGTGGACCGGTTGACCAAAGTCGCTCACTTCATTCCGGTCAAGTAAAGCTACCACGGTTCGCGGTTGGCAGAATTATACATGGCAAGAATTGTGTGTTTACACGGTGTTCCAAAGAAGATAGTGTCTGATCGAGGTACCCAGTTCACTTCAAGATTCTGGCAGAAGCTACATGAGTCAATGGACACTCGTTTGAATTTCAGCTCAGCGTATCACCCGCAGACGGATGGTCAGACAGAACGCACCAATCAAATCTTGGAGGATATGCTGCGAGCATGTGCCTTGAAGAATAGTAAGAGTTGGGACAAAATTTGCCCTATGCAGAATTTTCTTACAACAACAGCTACCAGGCTAGTCTCAAGATGTCCTAGTTTGAGGAACTTTATGGGCGAAAGTGTAGGACACCTTTATTTTGGAATCAGACCGGAGAAGGTCAAGTGTTTGGATCGGAGATATTAAGAGAAGCAGAACGACAGGTACAAGAGATCCAGAATAATCTGAAAACGGCGCAGTCAAGGCAGAAGAGTTACGCAGATGCTCGACATCGTGATCTAACCTTTGAGGTTGGAGACTTTGTGTATCTCAAGGTATCACCAGTAAGAGGTCTAAGACGGTTCAAAGTGAAGGGAAAACTAGCACCCCGCTATATTGGTCCGTTCAAGATATTGGAGAGAAGAGGAGAAGTAGCCTATCGTCTCGAGCTACCTTCTCAACTATCAGATGTGCATGATGTGTTCCACGTGTCGCAGCTAAAGAAATGCTTGAGAGTACCAGAGGAACAATTACCCATGGAAGCTATAGCTGTGCAAGAGGATCTTTCTTACGCAGAACGACCAGTCAAGATCCTAGAGACATCAGAACGTGTCATGAGAAACAAGACGATTCGCATGTGCAAAGTGCAGTGGAAGCATCACTCCGAGGCAGAAGCAACATGGGAGAGAGAAGAAGACCTCAAGGCCGAGTTTCCCGATCTTTTCTCTTAGGACGTCCGAATCTTGAGGGCGAGATTCCTTTTAAGGGGGGTAGAGTTGTAACACCCAAAATTTCAAAATTTTGAAATAAAGGGATTTGAATTAGGAGTGCATCATGCATTTGCCTTTGTTTTGAAAATTCAATTTCAAAATGCGCTAGAATTCGTTTGAAATTTGAAAAGAAATTCAAATTGTAAAAAGAAATGAAAAAGAAAAGAGAAAAACAAAATAAAAAGGAAAAAACCCGCCGCTTGGGCCCTAATCCTACCTCGGCCCGATTCCTTCCCCCTCCCCCTTTCCTTTTTCCCCTCCCGCCGGCCCAATCTCCTTCCTGGCCCAACTCAACCCGCGCCTCCCTCTCTTTCCTTCCCCTCTCCCTTTCTCTGTGCGCTGGGACCCGCCCGTTAGGGCCTTCCCTTTCCTTTGTCGCGCCCCCGATCGAGCCCCGCCGTATCCACCGTTTCCAAAATCTCGGCAAGGAAACCGCTGGATTAAAGGCCCCCGATCCCTTTCCTTAGCATGGGATCACTTTACATCCCCCGCCGCCCTCGAGTCCCCTATAAATTCTGCCCAACGCCTCAAATTTTCCCTCCCCAAAGCTGCCAACCCTAGCCGTCGTGCCAAGGTAATGGCGCTGCCGTTCTCGTCGTTCTAGCTGAAGTCGCTCCTCGATTCCTTGCTCATATTGTTCGCCATGTCCGTAGGTACTCGCCGGACACCTTCTTTCGGGGATTACGCCGCTGCAATGCCGTCTTCGTCGAGCTCCGCCGAGGACCGCCACCGATCGCCGTCGCTGACGCCCCTCCGCCCCCAATCTGAGCTCCGCGACCCCCTCGGTGAGCTCATCTCATCCCCCTCTCTCTTTTCCCCCGTTGCAGCGTGGTCTAGGGCACCAATTTGGCCGTTTGGCCATCGCCGGCGAGGCCCCGCCGTCGTGCACCGAGCGCGCGCCACCCCTGGGGCGACGTGGCCCATCCTCGATCATCGATCTGAGGCCGACAACCGAGATTAGAAGGGGCGTACCCCTTCGGTTATTTAAAATCTGGGCCGCACGCTTTAGATCCAACGTCCCAGATTGATTCCTCTTTTAACCGTTGGCCATTTTGCACGCAGCCCCCTACGCGAATTTAAATTAATTACACTGAGGTCCTGTACTTTATGAACTAGCCCCTGTACTTTAATTTAATTCTGTCAGCACTGTTAAATTGAATAAACAATGCATTTTAGCCCCTGTTTTCACAATTAATTATGTTTTTAGCTTCTGCAAATTGTAATTAAACCCCTGGTTAGGTTATAAAATATTTTTAAGCCCCTTTTCATGTCTGTTTTGCACAAAAACCCTGTATTCATTGATATTTGCATAAAATCACATGTCTACACTATCTTTTTACACCAATTAACTTGGGACATTATTTGTTAGCCTTTCTAATCTGATTAGGGCAAAGTAAATTATTTAAATTGTCATTTCATGCTATGTCTTTTGCTAAGCACATATAGACATCCAAACCCCAACCCACATCAGAAATAAAACATCAACTAGGGAAAAATAATGCTAGTGACGTAATTGCGTAGGCTTTCCTTTGGTGATTGCTTATTTGTGATGTGCATATGTTTGCTTGTTTCTTATTGCGTGTTATTATTTTCTGCTTCACATGCAATGATGTATTTAGAGTCGGTTCCGGAGCCGACTTACAATCTTCAGGACTACCACTTCACCGACCCACACTTCGAAGAAGGCAAGTTCCTTGACCATTTTGCACCTGTTTTATTAAGTTTTAGTTAGTTGCATGTTTAATAAATTGAATCCTATTTACTGCACCCTTCCATATAATTCCTTGTCATCGGGTTGGTTTGGGTAGGTGTTATTATTTCTTTTACGCTTAGCCATGCTTAGTATTTGGGAGGGAATTTCTCTACATACATGTTATACTATTAATTGTTGTAATCATTTATTGAGATTTGGTGAATTGAATTGTAGTAGGTAGGAATCTGGCGGGTTGGTTTGTTTGGTATGGTGCAGTATGCACGAGACCCGGGTTTTGGGGTATGAACCTTGCCGGATTCTAAGGACCGGTTTATGGAGGAAGCCACTAAGCTTTATAGTATCGCCACAAGACTAAGTATGGGGTAGCTTGGTCGATTAATTAGGCCTCTCCCGGCGTAGTATTAGTGATTGGATAGTGCGGGGAATTGGTTCAGGGTGTACTGCCTTAGGATCCGCATGGCTCAAGAAGGGGCAACTGGGGTGTTGAGTCGTGGTGTAACGGCTCACACTTTTGTACAGGGGTGAAACCTCAGAGGGCTAGTACGCGTCGGGAGAATCCTTTGTAAATACCTCGTAGTGATCTCCTGGCCTCACACCAAAGGAAGTGTGCAATGTGGTTCGCGACCACGAGCATCAAGGAGGTTTACCTAGTCCACCTGACAACAGGGGATGAAATCACGGCTTGTGGGTAAAGGGTATATTCTCTGCAGAGATTTAGAAACTGTCATGACAGCCGCACTCACGGACAAGAGCGGCTTGGTGTCCAATTCATAATTAGTCAATGATTGGGAATGGTGGTTTGGTTGGTTGGGACTTGGATTACAAATGGGTTATTGTTGGGTTCATACACTTAGAAGTAGGTGCTAATGAAAGCTAAGGATAGGATGTAATGCTATAGTGCTTAACCCAAATCTGGCCTTCCTTTCTAAACACCCTCATGTCATCTTTTCCCCACTTGCTGAGTACCGTTGGTACTCAAACTTGCTTGTTGCTTATCTTTCCTCAGTCTACAATGGAGAAGAGGTGGAGAATGAAGACTTCTACGCCGATCCGGAGGAGACGTTCTAGGCTGGCGCAACCCCCAGGCAACGCCTATGCATGGAGCCACACTAGTTTACTTTCCCGTTGTTTTGATTTGTAATCTCATCTTAGACCTACGGGTCATTATTGTAAGACATTTATGTATTCGAACATGACTTGTAATAAATGATATTACACTTTTGTCTACACATGTATGATGTGAACCGATCCTAGCATACATGTGGAAGTCATCCGATTGTCTTGTTGGGACCGGGTGTGACAAAGTGGTATCAGAGCCGTGTTGCCCGTAGGACGCAAGCCTAGTTAGAAAAGGATAACTTAAGGACCCTACTACATTCTAAAAAGTAATTTATAAAGTTGCTTTGTATTCCCTACCTTGTCTACTTGTTTTATTTACTCCTTTATTTATATGTTTTTGTTACTGACACTCTCCTGTTTCAAAATTTGTAGATGGCCCGCACCAAGACGACCCCCGTAAGTCGACCGGTGGACTTGTGCCCCCGCGTAGGCTGGCCAGTCGCTCTCCAGCCATCAATCCCCGTTGCTCCGTTGTGGTCTGTTCTGACGGCAGGGCTGCAGGACGCCCGCGACTTCATCTCCTGGCCATACTCTGTGAGGCTAGCTACCGTCACCACAACCTCTCGCTCTCCTACCACACCACTGGAGTGCAGCGCCCCGACAGTAAGGAGTGGAACTGCAAGATTTACATCTACTATGGTGATGAGTTGGTGAAGACCCACAATAGTCCTGCTTGGAGGAGCTCCCGCCGATATGCGGAGCAGGATGCTAGCTAGGAAGCAGCTACCTTTTGGAGTCACGCCTACCGTTTCCGTCTGGAGGACACGGTGCACGCCTTCGTTCCGCAGCGTCCCAGTGGCACTGCGGGCTTCGTCTCCAGACACGTGGCGGGACCCCTGGACCTTCCACAGTCTCGTCACACTGTTGACGACGTGGTCCAGCTCAGTGCCTGACTTCAGAGGGCGCAACAGGAGATTCAAGATGGTAGTGACCTCGCCCAGCGCCACGAGGCGGTGATCAGGAGGTATCGCCGGATCACCGACGAGGACCCGAACGACTACGCGTCCGACACTTCGACGTGGACCCCAGACTCTCCAGATCATCGTGACGGCCAGCGTGGGTCGTCTTCTAAGGAGTCTTCTAACGAGGATCCATCCAGTGTGGCGTCTGTCGCACCACCGCCGCGTGCTGCCTCACCACCACACGACCCCGAGGACCCCGACGAGGACGACGACGACGACGTCGAGGACCCGGAGGAGTTCCCACTTGACGACGAGTAGTCCTCACCCTATGCCACGACTCAAGGATAGGCACATCCCCAATTAGTTAAATAAGAGCGACGTAGACATACTCGTGTGACCTTGAGTTGTGTTACCTCTTTTCATGTTTTCCTCTTGGTGTGTTGTGTGAGTTGTGGAACGCCTTGGCGACTTGTCCACAACCGCACTTTTTTTATACTTCCTTAATTAATGAGCTATTAATAAAGAATTTTCATGTGTACTCGTGTTTGTTGTGATTTTTGCATATAGTAAGGGTATCGTATAGTAGTCTTCCACTAGTTATAGTATTACCTAAGACTATATTCTATTCCTACTCAGATGACAGGCAGGGGAAGAGGCTGTGTCCATGGCCATGGTATGCCCCTTAGTGATGATGAAGCTAGATTCCAGCTACCGCAATGGAATGGGAGAGGTGCCCGTGGAGCACCTGCGATGAATCATATGCAGCAAATGATGGCCATGCAGATGCAAATGATGCAGAATTTATGTATGGCTACATAATACATATACAACATGGAATACAAGCTCGATCTTGAAGAAAAATGAATTTACGGTCATTATATGGACGAAAACGTCATTTTGAGCAAAATCGAAGGCTAACCCCTTTGAATTCGAGCGAAAATTTGAAATTTTTAAAAATCCCCAAAAACTTACATATGGATATGTAATGCATATACAACATGGAATACAAGCTTGATCTCGAAGAAAAATGAATTTACGGACATTCTATGGATGAAAACGTCAATTTGAGCAAAATCGAAGGCTAACCCCTTAGAATTCGAGCGAAAATTTGTAATTTTTAAAAATCCCCTAAAACTTACGTATAGCTACATAATGCATATACAACATGGAATACAAGCTCGATCTCGAATAAAAATGAATTTACGGTCATTCTATAAGAGAAAACATCGTTTTGAGCAAAATCGAAGGCTAACCCCTTTGAATTCAAGCAAAATGTGTAATTTTTAAAAATCCCAAAAACTTATGTATGGCTATGTAATGCATATACAACATGGAATACAAGCTCGACCTCGAAGAAAAATGAATTTACGGTCATTCTATGGATGAAAACGTCGTTTTTAGCAAAATCGAAGTCTAAACCCTTTGAATTCAAGCGAAAATTTGTAATTTTTAAAAATACCCGAAAACTTACTTATGGCTACGTAATGCATATACAACATGAAATACAAGCTCGATCTTGGAGAAAAATGAATTTATGGTCATTATATGGACGAAAGCGTCGTTATTGAGCAAAATCGAAGGCTAACCCCTTTGAATTCGAGCGAAAATTTGAAATTTTTAAAAATCCCCGAAAACTTACGTATGGCTACGTATTAAATATAAAACATAGAATACAAGCTCGATCTCGAAGAAAAATGAATTTACGGACATTCTATGGATGACACGTCGATTTGAGCAAAATCGAAGGCTAACCCCTTTGAATTTGAGCGAAAAATTGAAATTTTTAAAAATCCTCAAAAACTTACATATGGCTACGTAATGCATATACAATATGGAATACAAGCTCTATCTAGAAGAAAAATGAATTTACGGACATTCTATGGACGAAAACGTCGATTTGAGCAAAATCGAAGGCTAACCCCTTTGAATTCGAGCGAAAATTTGAATTTTTTAAAAATCCCCGAAAACTTACGTAAGGCTACGTAATGCATATACAACATGGAATACAAGATTTATCTCGAATAAAAATGTACTTACAGTCATTCTATGGAAGAAAACGTAGTTTGAGCAAAATCGAAGGCTAACCCCTTTGAATTCGAGCGAAAATTTGAAAGTTTTAAAAATCTACGAAAACTTATGTATAGCTACATATTACAAGCTCGATCTCGAAGAAAAATGAATTTACGGACATTCTATGGACGAAAACGTCGATTTGAGCAAAGTCGAAGTCTAACTCCTTTGAATTAAAGCGAAAATTTGTAATTTTTAAAAATCACCGAGAACTTAAGTATGGCTATGTAATGCATATACAACATGGAATACAAGCTCGATCTCGAAGAAAAATGAATTTATGGTCATTATAATATCATTTTGAGCAAAATCGAAGGATAACCCCTTTGAATTCGAGCGAAAATTTGAAATTTTTTAAAATCCCCGAAAACTTACGTATGGCTACGTAATGCATACAAAACATGGAATACAAGCTCGATCTTGAAGAAAAATAAATTTATGGTCATTATATGGACGAAAACGCCGTTTTGAGCAAAATCGAAGGCTAACCCCTTTGAATTCGAGCGAAAATTTAAAATTTTTAAAAATCCCCAAAAACTTATGTATGGCTACGAAATGCATATACAACATGGAATACAACCTCTTTATAGAAGAAAAATGAATTTACGGACATTCTATGGACAAAAACATCGATTTGAGCAAAATCAAAGGCTAACCCTTTGAATTCGAGCGAAAATTTGAAATTTTTTAAAATCTCCAGAAACTTACGTATGGCTACGTAATTCATATACAACATGGAATACACGCTCGATCTCGAAGAAAAAAAATTACGGTCATTCTATGGAAGAAAACGTCGTTTTGAGCAAAATCGAAGAACCCTTTGAATTTGAGTGAAAATTTGAAATTTTTAAAAATATACGAAAACTTATGTATGCCTACGTAATACATATACAACATGGAGTACAAGCTCTATCTTGAATAAAAATGAATTTACGGTCATTATATGGACAAAAACGTCATTTTGAGCAAAATCGAAAGCTAACCCCTTTGAATTTGAGCAAAAATTTGAAATTTTTAAAATCCACAAAAACTTATGTATGGCTGTGTAATGCATATAAAACATGGAATACAAGCTCTATCTTGAATAAAAATGAATTTATGGTCATTCTATGGAAGAAAACGTCGTTTTCAGCAAAATTGAAGGCTAATAATCCCTTTGAATTCGAGCGAAAATTTGTAATTTTTAAAAATCCTCGAAAACTTATGTATGGCTACATAATGCATATAAAACATGGAATAAAAGCTTGATCTTGAATAAAAATGAATTTACGGTCATTATATGGACGATAACGTCGTTTTGAGCAAAATCGAAGGCTAACACCTTTGAATTCAAGCGAAAATTTGAAATTTTTAAAAATCCACGAAAACTTACGTATGGCTACGTAATGCATATACAACATGGAATACAAGCTCAATATCAAAGATAAATGAATTTACGGTCATCCTATCGAAGAAAATGTCGTTTTGAGCAAAATCGAAGGCTAAGCCCTTTGAATTTGAGCGGAAATTTGAAATTTTTAAAAATCCCCCAAAACTTACGTATGGCTACGTAATGCATATAAAACATGGAATATAAGCTTGATCTCGATGAAAAATGAATTTACGGTCATTCTATGGAAGAAAACGTCGTTTTGAGCAAAATCGAAGGCTAACCCCTTTCAATTCGAGTGAAAATTTAAAATTTTTAAAAATCCACAAAAACTTTCGTATGGCTACGTAATGCATATACAACATGGAATACAAGCTCGATCTCGAGGAAAAATGAGTTTACGTTCATTCTGTGGAAGAAAACGTCATTTTGAGCAAAATCGAAGTCTAACCCCTTTGAATTCGAGCGAAAATTTGTAATTTTTAAAAATGTAAAAAAACTTACGTATGGCTCCGTAATACATATACAACATGGAATACAAGCTCGATATTGTAGAAAAATGAATTTACGGTCATTCTATGGAAGAAAACGTCGTTTTGAGCAAAATCGAAGGCTCACCCCTTTGAATTCGAGCAAAAATTTGAAATTTTTAAAAATATATGAAAACTTATGTATGGCTACGTAACGCATATACAACATGGAATACAAGATCTATCTTGAAGAAAAATGAATTTACGGTCACTCTATGCAAGAAAACATCGTTTTGAGCAAAATCGAAGGTTAACCCCTTTGAATTTGAGCGAATATTTGAAATTTTTAAAAATCCCCAAAAACTTATGTATGGCTACATAATGCATATAAAACATGTAATACAAACTCGATTTTGAAGAAAAATGAATTTACAGTCATTCTATGGAAGAAAACGTCGTTTTGAGCAAAATCGAAGGCTAACCACTTTGAATTCGAGCGAAAAATTGAAATTTTTAAAAATCTCTGAAAGATTATGTATGGCTACGTAATAAATATACAACATGTAATACAAGCTCTATATTGAAGAAAAATGAATTTAAGGTCATTCTATGGAAGAAAACGTCGTTTTGAGCAAAATCGAAGGCTAACCCCTTTGAATTTGAGCGAAAATTTGAAATTTTTAAAAATCTCTGAAAACTTACGTATGGCTACGTAATGCATATACAACATGGAATACAAGCTTTATGTTGAAGACAAATGAATTTACGGTCATTCTATGGAAGAAAACATCATTTTGAGCAAAATCGAAGGCTAACCCTTTTGAATTCGAGCGAAAATTCAAAATTTTTAAAAATCACCGAAAACATATGTATGGCTACGTAATGCATATACAACATGGAGTACAAGCTCGATCTCGAAGAAAAACGAATTTACGGTCATTCTATGGAAGAAAACATCGTTTTGAGCAAAATCGAAGACTAACCCCTTTGAATTCTCGAGTGAAAATTTGAAATTTTTAAAAATCTACGAAATCTTACGTATACGTAATGCATATACAACATGTAATACAATCTCGATCTCGAAGAAAATTGAATTTAATGTCATTCTATTGAAGAAAACGTCGTTTTGAGCAAAACTGAAGGCTAACCCCTTTGAATTCGAGCAAAATTTAGAAATTTTTAAAAATCCTTGAAATCATACGTATGGCTATGTAATGCATATACAACATTAAATACAAGCTCGATCTCGAAGAAAAATGAGTTTACGGTCATTCTATGGAAGAAAATGTCGTTTTGAGCAAAATCGAAGGCTAACCCCTTTGAATTCGATCGAAAAATTTGAAATTTTAAAAAATGTACAAAAACTTACGTATGACTAAGTCATACATTCACAACATGGAATACAAGCTCGACCTTGAACAAAAATGAATTTACGATCATTCTATGTAAGAAAACGTCGTTTTGAGCAAAATCCAAGGCTAACCCCTTTGAATTTGAGCGAACATTTGATTTTTTTAAAAATCCATGAGAACTTACGTATGGCTACATATCCTTCGATTTTGCTCAAAACGACGTTTTCTTCCATAGAATGACCGTAAATTAATTTTTATTCGAGATCGAGCTTGTATTACATGTTTTATATGCATTACGTAGCCATACGTAAGTTTTTGTGGATTTTTAAAAATTTCAAATTTTCGCTCGAATTCATAGGGGTTAGACTTCAATTTTGCTCAAAATGACGTTTTCTTCCATAGGATGACCGTAAATTCATTTTTCTTCGATATCTAGCTTGTATTCCATGTTGTATATGCATTACGTAGCCATACATATGTTTTCGGGGATTTTTAAAAATTTCAATTTTCGCGTGAATTCGAAGGTGTTAGCCTTCGATTATGCTCCACACGACGTTTTCTTCCAAAGAATGACCGTAAATTCATTTTTCTTCGAGATTGAGCTTGTATTCCATGTTTTATATGCATTACTTAGCCATACATAAGTTTTTGGGGATTTTTAAAAATTTCGATTTTTTGCTCGAATTCGAAGGGGTTAGCCTTCAATTTTGCTCAAAACAACGTTTTTTTCCATAGAATGACCGTAAATTCATTTTTCATCAAGATCGAGCTTGTATTACATGTTTTATATGCATTACGTAGCCATACGTAAGTTTTCAAGGATTTTTAAAAATTTCAAATCTTCCCTAAACCCTAAGCCTTTAACTTTTCTCAAAACGACGTTTTCTTCCATAGAATGACCGTAAATTCATTTTTCTTCATGGTCGAGCTTGTATTCCATGTAGTATCTTCATTACATAGCTATACGTAAGTTTTCGGGTATTTTTAAAAATTTCAATTTTTTTGCTCGAATTCAAAGGGGTTAGCCTTCGATTTTGCTCAAAATGACGTTTTCTTCCATAGAATGACCTTAAATTCATTTTTCTTTGAGATCGATCTTGTATTCCATGTTGTATATGCATTACGTAGACATATGTAAGTTTTTAGGGATTTTTAAAAATTTCAAATTTTTGCTTGAATTCAAAATGGTTAGCCTTCGATTTTGCTTAAATCGACGTTTTCTTCCAGAGAATGACCGTAAATTCATTTTTATTTGAGATCGAGCTTGTATTCCATGTTGTATATGCATT
Organism: Tuctoria greenei; assembly: GCA_036927565.1. Taxonomy (NCBI): domain Eukaryota; kingdom Viridiplantae; phylum Streptophyta; class Magnoliopsida; order Poales; family Poaceae; genus Tuctoria; species Tuctoria greenei. The sequence continues at coordinate 219,417,853 of JAYESD010000004.1, read as the reverse complement.
ACGTAGCCATACGTAAGTTTTCGGGTATTTTTAAAAATTTCAATTTTTTTGCTCGAATTCAAAGGGATTAGCTTTTGATTTTGCTCAAAACAACGTTTTCTTCCATAGAATGACCTTAAATTCATTTTTCTTCGAGATCAAGCTTGTATTACATGTTTTATATGCATTGCGTAGCCATACGTAAGTTTTTAGGGATTTTTAAAATTTTCAAATTTTCGCTTGAATTCAAAGGGGTTAGCCTTCGATTTTGCTCAAATCGACGTTTTCGTCCATAGAATGTCCGTAAATTCATTTTTCCTCGAGATAGATCTTGTATTCCATGTTGTATTGGCATTATGTAGCCATACGTAAGTTTTCGGGGATTTTAAAAAATTTCAAATTTTCGCTCGAATTCAAAGGGGTTAGCCTTCGATTTTGCTCAAGACGACGTTGTTGCGCATACAATGATCGTAAATTCATTTTTCTTCGAGATCGAGCTTGTATTCCATGTTGTATATGCATTACGTAGCCTTACGTAAGTTTTTAGGGTTTTTTAGAAATTTAAAATTTTCGCGTGAATTCATAGGGGGCCTTCGATTTTGCTCAAAACGACGTTTTCTTCCATAGAATGACTGTAAATTCATTTTTCTTTGAGATTGATCTTGTATTCCATGTTTTATATGCATTACAAAGCCATACGTAAGTTTTCGTAGATTTTTAAAAATTTCAATATTTCGCTCAAATTCAAAGGGGTTAAGCCTTTGATTTTGCTAAAAATGACGTTTTCTTCCATAGAATGACCGTAAATTATTTTTATTTGAGATTGAGCTTGTATTACATGTTTTATATGCATTACGTAGCCATACGTAAGTTTTTGTGGATTTTTATAAATTTCAAATTTTCGCTCGAATTCAAAGGGGTTAGACTTCGATTTTGCTCAAAACGATGTTTTATTCCATAGGATGATCGTAAAATCATTTTTCTTCGAGATCTATCTTGTATTCCATGTTGTATATGCATTACGTAGCCATACATATGTTTTCAAGATTTTTAAAAATTTCAATTTTCGCGTGAATTCGAAGGTGTTAGCCTTCGATTATGCTCAAAACAACGTTTTCTTCCATAGAATGACCGTAAATTCATTTTTCTTTGAGATCGAGCTTGTATTCCTTGTTTTATATACATTACTTATCCATACATAAGTTTTTGGGGATTTTTAAAAATTTCAATATTTCGCTCGAATTCAAAGGGGGTAGCCTTCGATTTTGCTCAAAACGACGTTTTCTTCCATAGAATGACCGTAAATTCATTTTTCATCAAGATCAAGCTTGTATTCCATGTTGTATATGCATTACGTAGCCATACATAAGTTTTCGGGTATTTTTTAAAATTTCAATTTTTTTGCTCAAATTCAAAGGTTGTATATGCATTACGTAGCCTTCGATTTTGCTCAAAACGACGTTTTCTTCCATAGAACGACCTTAAATTCATATTTCTTCGAGATCAAGCTTGTATTACATGTTGTATATGCATTGCGTAGCCATACGTAAGTTTTTGGGGATTTTTAAAATTTTCAAATTTTCGCTTGAATTCAAAGGGATTAGCCTTCAATTTTGCTCAAATCGACGTTTTCGTCCATAGAATGTCCGTAAATTCATTTTTCCGAGATAGATCTTGTATTCCATGTTGTATATGCATTATGTAGCCATACGTAAGTTTTCGGGGATTTTAAAAAATTTCAAATTTTCACTCGAATTCAAAGGGGTTAGCCTTCGATTTTTCTCAAAACAACGTTTTCGTCCATAAAATGACCGTAAATTCATTTTTCTTCGAGATCGAGCTTGTATTCCATGTTGTATATGCATTACGTAGCCTTACGTAAGTTTTCAGGGGTTTTTGAAAATTTCAAATTTTCGCGTGTATTCAAAGGGTTTAGCCTTCGATTTTGCTCAAAACGACGTTTTCTTCCATAAAATGACCGTAAATTCATTTTTCTTTGAGATCGAGCTTGTATTCCATGTTGTATATGCCTTACGTAGACATACGTAAGTTTTCGGGGATTTTTAAATATTTCAAATTTTCGCTTGAATTCAAAGGAGTTAGCCTTCGATTTTGCTCAAAACGACGTTTTCTTCCATAGAATGACCGTAAATTCATTTTTCTTTGTGATCGAGCTTGTATTCAATGTTGTATATGCATTACGTAGCCATACGTAAGTTTTCGGATATTTTTAAAATTTTTAATTTTTTTCTCGAATTCAAAGGGGTTAGCCTTCAATTTTTCTCAAAACCACGTTTTGTTCCATAGAATGACCGTAAATTCATTTTTCTTCGAGATCGAGCATGTATTCCATGTTGTATATGTATTACGCAACCATATGTAAGTTTTCAGGAATTTTCCAAAATTTCAAATTTTTGCTCGAATTCAAAATGATTAGCCTTCGATTTTGCTCAAAACGACGTTTTCTTTCATAGAATGACTTTAAATTCATTTTTCTTCGAGATCGAGCTTGTAATGCATATAAAACATGCAATAAAAGGTCAATTTTAAAGAAAAATGAATTTATGATCATTCTATGGAAGAAAACGCCGTTCTGAGATCAAACGCTAACCTTATTGAATTTAAGAAAAAAATTGAAATTTTTAAAAATCTCCGAAAACTTATATATGCCTACGTAATGCATATACAATATGAAAAACAATATTGATAAAAAATAAAAATAAATATACGGTCATTCTATAGAAGAAAACATCGTTTTAAATAAAATCGAAGGCTAACTAATTTAAATTCACGTGAAAATTTAAAATTTTTAAAAATTTCCGAAAACTAACGTACAACAACTTAACACATATACAACATGGAATAAAAGATCGATCTCGAAGAAAAATGAATTTACGATCATTCAATGAAAGAAAATGTCATTTTGAACAAAATCGAAAACTAACCCCTTTAAATTCACACGAAAATTTAAATTTTTTAAAGATCTCCAAAACTTCCGTATAACTATGTAATGCATATACAACCTGAAATACAAGCTCGATCTCGAAGAAAAATGAACTTACGGTCAATCTGTAAAAGAAAACGTCGTTTTGAGTAAAATAAAAAACCAACCCTTTTAAATTTACACGAAAATTTGAAAATTTTAAAAATCTTCAAAAACTTACGTATAATAATATAATACATATAAAATATGGAATACAAGATACATCTCAAACAAAAATGAATTTACAATCTTTTTATAAAAAAATCGTTTTGAGCAAAATCGAAACTAACTACGTTGAATTAAAAAAATTAAAATTTTTCAAAATCTCAAAAACTTATATGTGGCTATGGATGCTGCAACGAAATCAAGGTCCTGCAGGTCCACAATGGCCCATAACTACCACAAAAGAAAACGAGACATAATCTACACAAAATCAGAAGGGGTTAATCAATGGTACAAGCAGATCGTCCAGGTAATTGACATTCACCAAATTATACATGATACTTTTCCATCGTTAGTCACGGATTAAACAATGGTACAAACAGACCGTCCAGGTAATTGACATTCACCAAATTATACATGATACTTTCCCATTGTTAATCACCAAGTTACCTAATACTTAATGTGCATAAGATCCTAAATTGGTATTCGTATGAGTATAAAGATCTACGTAGGCTTTTGCAGGATGAAGTATTCAATGAAACTTCCCAGGCATGTTCACGTCTACTTCATGTAGACCACCGCGTTACCACTCAATACAATCATACAGGAAACCATATAAACTAAACCGCATGAACTGACCATTAGAATAGCCATTTCCTCTCACACTTCATTTTTCCATATCCACCATCTCAGAACATTCAATCTGTAAAGTAGAAGATTTTGGTAATAACAGAGGGCTGCTTCAATCAATAGAAAACATAAATTGCACATATATGAAAAGCTAGCGAGAAAACATACTTTGTTTTTGAAAATTTACTGCAGGGTGCCTGACATACTGCTTGTGATGTTTATTGTATGTGGGTCTTACCAACATAATAATCACACCTGATGATAGCTACCGATGATGTTGCATTGTTACATTTCAAAAGAAGCTTTTAACATGTCATTGTTGGATGTCCATATTGACCAATTATTAACCACATTTTCAAATCAAAAGCACGGTTACTAGACGTGCCAATTACAACACAACATGGTTCATGCAGAACACAATAGAGTACAGAACAATGTAACATTCACTTCAATTGTCGTGCTGTTAGAAATCAATCCAACTACAGATATCCTTAAGGTTACAAGAAAAATTGCTATTGCCAGAAGACTTAACTATTTTTAATAAAATTCCCATGTAAAACTAATCGCAAGGATGAATGAAATTAAAATCAGGGCGTCAAGGAAGGAGAGGCTGCCTCGAGGGCGAGCTCGAGCGTGCAGAACTCAAAGGGAAGCTCGTTGCCATCAGCGCGCCGTAGCAGGCTGCTGTCTCACTCATCTCCCAGACATTGCCATGCTACAAGAATACAACAAGACAGTAAATAAATAACTTCATATCCTCTGAAAAAAAACATGTAAACAATCAGAAATGCAGTTCAGGCAACAATGTATGATACTCATTTGTCAACAGTAGAAAATAGGCAAGCAGGGAAATAATTCTACACAAACAGCAGTATTCTACACAAAAAAGGCTATGTTTAGCCCAAGGGACGGCTAAATGTGACAACAAATAACAAACAATCTGTTTTTTTGCTTATTCTACATAAACATCATATCGTATATTTCCTGCAGTAATGGTGACATCTAGTTTAAAAGGACCCAGATGGAATTGCAGTTTGAATGTCTAGGACTTATAAAAAGTTCAAATTTATAAGTTCAAAATTCAAAACCAAGACCTAAGCATTCTTACAGGCTTACAGAAATCCTTCACATTCTTGCAGCAACCATATCATGTTCGTATCGCAGTTCTATACTTCTATGTACAATATCAGAAATTACAGTCTTCAGGAATGCAGTATGTGTTGGAAAGTAAGAGGCAATTTACTGAATAATTCCGGAAAAATACGAGAAAAACAACAGCGATCGGCGGACAGACGGGACGAGAAATAACGCGTACCGATTTGAAGTCGATCGCACTGCTGTAGATCGCCGCTGTAGGCGTTGATGACGACGTTGAGCCGCAGCGCCCGATCTGGTCGGTAGACGAGCCGTGGTGAAGAACGCGAGCAGTCGCGCAGTGCGCTTCCCAAAAACCTTATTCGCCCTCTCCCGGTGCAGGATCGCAAGGACGAGCGGTTCCGGAGACCTGCTCTCCCGGTCGTCGGTGCACGCCGGCGCTCGGGATGGAGTAGACTAGAAGGCGGCGCAAGGAACGCGAACGTGGGAACGATCTGATCGTGGGGTGCTCTGCCGTACCGCGGACGCCCGTATTTATAGAGTCCCAGGAGGCGGTTCGTATGCGATCTGGATCCTAACCGACTCCGCAGTCGTAGACGCGTCCGTCTCTAACGACTTGGACTCTGACTCGGTAGCCCCAAAAATTCGGAAGCCCAAAAGCCCAATTTAATTTTCTGCAAAAATATAAAATCTGGGCTCGGCTCGAGGCTCGAATTCACACGAACACACGCGCGCGCGCGCACGTGTGCGGGGCGGGGCGGGGCGGGGCGAGGCGAGGCGAGGCGTGGCGTGGCGAGGCGAGCGAGCGAGGAGGAGGAGGAGGAGGAGGAGCGCGCGTGGGCCACCCCTCTCTTCCTCTCTTCTCTCTCACTCAAGGAGTGGAAGAGCAACCTCCCTTATATGTAGGGGTTGCTCCACTTCCACTTCCCATGTGGGACTAAACACTTAGCACCACTCCCTCTTGCCCTAATGGGCCTTTGAGATTTTCTAGGATTTATTTCTGAATTAATATTGGGCCAAGCCCATTAATTCCAACAATCCCCCACCAGATCTCAAAGCCATTAGGAGAGAGGTCATTCTCGTTCCTTGTTTAATATACTAGTGTTTTCGGCAGAGACTGTAAAGTTGAACTTCTGTCTAGATCCTCAAGTTTCATCAGGTCACAACTTGAACAATGGACTACGCCTTGAATTGCAAGTTTTGTGTGAACTGACTTCACCCAAAGACCATTACCAGTACTTGGCTACCAGTAGTCTACCCCGCGGGTGGAGCATATGCGTCGTACTCCCTGGTCTCTTCATGAGCTTTCTAGAGATCACCCAAATCTCACAGACTGCGACGTCAGACAGTCGGAGCTCATATAGGTGTGTTTCCTTCAAGACTGCCCTGTAGTACGGCATCTTTGCTACACATAGCCAACAGAAACACATTAAGGCAATTCGCCAACCTGCCTTACAGTTTTGAGAGTACAAGTGTGCATCTTCACATAGAGAGGGTATAAAGGAAGTACTCTCCTCGGTGAACCACTAGCTTGTTTTCCCATGTCCTAATTCACGGGATCTCCGATCACATAGATTGGGTTACTACTATGGTGTCACATCAATGGGTCTCAGACCCATCTCTCTCGATGCACTTTCTATCACATTACGTGATAGACCCTTCGTAAAGGGATCTGCCAGGTTTTTGTCTGTTTGTATATACGAAACAGTAATAACTCCGGAGTTTCTCATTTTCCTGACAGATTTTAAACGTCTCTTGACATGTCTTGATGATTTTGCATTATCCTTAGAACTGGTCACTTTGGCAATCACCGTCTGATTGTCACAGTTCATAAGGATTGCCGGCAATGGTTTCTCAACTATAGGCAAATCCATCAAGAGCTCTCGCAGCCATTCTGCCTCCGCAGTGGCTGTCTCTAAAGCAGTGAGTTCTGCTTCCATGGTTGACCTCGTCAAAATGGTCTGTTTGCAAGACCTCCATGATATAGCACCACCAGCTAGAGTGAACACATATCCACTCGTGGCATAGAGTTCATCAACATCAGAAATCCAGTTCGAATCACTATAACCCTCAGGCACGGCCGGATGCCCAGTATAGTGAATTCCATAGCTCATTGTACCTCTCAGATAGCGCATAACCCTTTCAAGTGCATGCCAATGATCTGTACCCGGGTTTGACATGAACCTGCTCAGTTTGCTTACAGCAAACGAGATATCAGGACGGGTTGCGCTAGCTAAGTACATGAGTGAACCAATCATCTGAGAAAACCTGAGTTGATCTCTTGACTCTTTCTTGTTCTTTCTAAGTATCACGCTGGGATCATAAGGCGTTGGAGAAATCTTGCTATCCATAAAGCCGAACCGGCTCAAGATTTTCTCAACATAGTGGGATTGACTTAAAGTAATTCCACTCTCATCCTTATTCAGCTTAATGTTCAAAATAACATTAGCTTCTCCCAGATCTTTCATATCAAAACACTTTGATAGAAAAGACTTGACCTCAGAAATTATATTAATGCTCGTACAAAAAATGAGTATATCATCTACATACAAGCATAACATAACGCTATCGCCCCCACCATGGCGATAGTACACGCACCGATCAGCCTCATTAATGACAAAGCCCGCAGACGTCAAAGTACTATCGAACTTCTCATGCCATTGCTTAGGTGCTTGTTTCAGGCCATACAAGGATTTCAACAATTTGCACACCTTTGTCTCTTCACCTTTTACTACGAATCCATCAGGCTGTTCCATATAAATCTCCTCTTCCAACTCTCCGTTCAGGAAAGCTGTCTTTACATCCATTTGATGGATGATTAGACCATAAGAGGCAGCCAAAGAAAGTAGTACACGAATTGTCGTCATTCTGGCGACAGGTGAATAGGTGTCAAAATAGTCTTCTCCTTCCTTTTGAGTATAGCCCTTTGCAACTAGTCTTGCCTTGTACTTTTCAATAGTACCGTCATGTCTGAGCTTCTTCTTGAACACCCACTTGCAGCCTACTGGTTTGCACCCGTATGGCCGTTCAGTTAACTCCCAGGTTCCATTGGAAAGAATTGAGTCCATCTCACTATGAACTGCTTCTTTCCAGTCATCTGCATCAGGTGATGCATATGCCTCTGCTATGGATCTAGGAGTATCGTCCACAAGGTACACAATGAAATCATCACCAAAGGATTTTGCAATCCGTGATCTCTTACTCGACTGAGTTATTTCATTGTGTTCTTCCTCTGGGACATTCTCAAATGGTGTATCAAGAAACTCGCTAGTTGTGGTGGATTCAGGACAAATTTCAGAAGAGATCCTAGCAATACTATGCATATCTTTCATAGGAAAAATATTCTCAAAAAATGTTGCATCACGAGATTCCATAATAGTATCAACATGCATATCAGGTACCTCAGATTTAACTACTAAAAATCTATATGCGATGCTCCGATGAGCATAGCCTAGAAAGATACAATCCACTGTCTTTGGTCCTAGCTTGCGTTTCTTGGTAATTGGCACATTGACTTTTGCCAAACATCCCCAAGTACGCAAGTATGAGAGTGATGGTTTTCTCCCAACCCACTCCTCATAAGGGGTTTTCTCTTTATTCTTGTTTGGAACGCGGTTTAGGACATGACATGAAGTCAATAGAGCCTCCCCCCACCATGCCTTAGATAAACCGGACGTGTCTAACATGGCATTCACCAAGTCACACAATGTGCGGTTTTTCCTCTCGGCTACCCCGTTTGATTGGGGTGAATAGGGAGGCGTCCTTTCATGTATAATACCGTGTTCCGCACAAAAATCATCAAATATTTTGGGAAAATACTCACCACCACGATCTGACCTAAGACGTTTGATCTTTCTTTCTAATTGAGTTTCTACTTCAGATTTATAGATTTTAAAGTAGTCTAAAGCTTCATCTTTAGTTTGCAACAAGTAAACATAGCAGAATCTAGTAGAATCGTCTATTAATGTCATAAAATATTTCTTTCCACCTTTTGTCAACACACCATTCATCTCGCATAGATCAGAATGTATGAGTTCTAATGGTGCCAAGTTTCTCTCCTCGGCTGCCTTGTGAGGCTTTCGAGGTTGCTTTGACTGCACACAACTATGACACTTAGAACCTTTGACAATAGTGAATTCCGGAATTAATTTGAGACTAGATAGCCGATTCATTAAACCAAAATTAACGTGACATAAACGAGAATGCCAAACACTTGCATTATCATTAATACCGCCACAAATATGGTTTACTGACTTATTATTAAACTCCGAAAGAGAAAAGCGGAACAGGCCTCCGCATTCATAGCCTTTACCAATAAATTGTCCATGCTTAGACACAACTATTTTATTGGACTCTAAAACTACTTTAAACCCATCTCTACATAGAAGGGTACCGCTAACAAGATTCTTGTTCATAGTAGGGACATGCTGCACGTTCTTCAGCTGGACAATCTTTCCCGAAGTGAACTTCAGATCGACCGTGCCAACACCACGAACAGAAGCATGTGACCCATTCCCCATTAGGACGGCGGAATCCCGGACTAACTGGTAAGAAGTAAACATGGACATGTCAGAACATACATGAACATTAGCACCCGTATCAAACCACCAAGATGATGTTTGAGAAACAGAAAGAACAGTAAAGGAATTACCGTACCCATCTGCATTGCTGGATGTCACGATGTTGACATTCTTTTTCCCTTTGCGATCTGCCCTCTCAGGACAGTTCTTGGAAATATGTCCCTGCTCCCCACAGGTGTAGCAGCAGCCATCATTGGCTTTGTTTGACTTCTTCTTCTTGAAAGCAGTAGTTTTGTTTGGCTTGAATAGAGACTTGTTTCCTTTGTTCTTGACATAGGGTTTCTGCACCATATTAGCATTGGCGCTAGATTGACCCTCACCTCCTTTCTCAGTAGCGTCCTTAGCCCGAGCCTTCTCCTCAACATCAAGAGATGCTATCAGGTTTTCAACTGATATTTCCTGTCTCTTGTGTTTGAGGGCTGTGGCGAAGTTCCTCCATGATGGAGGTAACTTTGCAATAATGCACCCAGCCACAAACTTGTCGGGTAAAGGACACTTAAGGAGATTGAGCTCTCTCGCAAGGCACTGTATTTCATGAGCTTGTTCAACTACAGGACGGTTGTTAACCATCTTGTAGTCATGAAAATTCTCCATGATATACAGTTCACCACCTGCATCGGCTGCACCATACTTAGCGTTAAGTGCATCCCAGAGCTCCTTCCCATCTGTGACTGTCAGATAGACATCACAGAGTTTATTATCAAGAACGCTTAGAATGCATCCTCTCAGGGCAGAATTGGCTTCCTCGAACTTTGTCTGTTCTTCAACAGACAAAGGACCTTGAGGCCTGCCCTCAGTTACCCAGAAGATCTTCAGCGATTGGAGCCAGAGCGTGGCCTTAACTTGCCACCTCTTGAAGTGCACGCCAGAGAATTTCTCCGGCCTCAGTGCATCGGCCAAAGTCATCATGTTCAATTCAGGAAATTGCCTAATAAGGTTTTTGGATTGTTGGAAAGTAAGAGGCAATTTACTGAATAATTCCGGAAAAATACGAGAAAAACAACAGCGATCGGCGGACAGACGGGATGAGAAATAACGCGTACCGATTTGAAGTCGATCGCACTGCTGTAGATCGCCGCTGTAGGCGTTGATGACGACGTTGAGCCGCAGCGCCCGATCTGGTCGGTAGACGAGCCGTGGTGAAGAACGCAAGCAGTCGCGCAGTGCGCTTCCCAAAAACCTTATTCGCCCTCTCCCGGTGCAGGATCGCAAGGACGAGCGGTTCCGGAGACCTGCTCTCCCGGTCGTCGGTGCACGCCGGCGCTCGGGATGGAGTAGACTAGAAGGCGGCGCAAGGAACGCGAACGTGGGAACGATCTGATCGTGGGGTGCTCTGCCGTACCGCGGACGCCCGTATTTATAGAGTCCCAGGAGGCGGTTCGTATGCGATCTGGATCCTAACCGACTCCGCAGTCGTAGACGCGTCCGTCTCTAACGACTTGGACTCTGACTCGGTAGCCCCAAAAATTCGGAAGCCCAAAAGCCCAATTTAATTTTCTGCAAAAATATAAAATCTGGGCTCGGCTCGAGGCTCGAATTCACACGAACACACGCGCGCGCGCGCGCGCGCGGGGCGGGGCGGGGCGGGGCGGGGCGGGGCGAGGCGAGGCGAGGCGAGGCGAGGCGAGGCGAGGCGAGGCGTGGCGTGGCGAGGCGAGCGAGGAGGAGGAGGAGGAGGAGGAGCGCGCGTGGGCCACCCCTCTCTTCCTCTCTTCTCTCTCACTCAAGGAGTGGAAGAGCAACCTCCCTTATATGTAGGGGTTGCTCCACTTCCACTTCCCATGTGGGACTAAACACTTAGCACCACTCCCTCTTGCCCTAATGGGCCTTTGAGATTTTCTAGGATTTATTTCTGAATTAATATTGGGCCAAGCCCATTAATTCCAACAGTATGCCACCGTAAGTCAGTAATGCAGGACTTGTTCAGGAATGTAATATAGTTCAGTAAGCCTAACATACATTTCAGTAATGCAGTAATATAGATCACATAAGTCAGTAATGCAGTTCAGAAAAGCAGTAATACAATACGCACTATAGAGTTCAGTATGCCAGTAATGCAGTATAAATAATATGACTATACAAGTAATGCAATAATGCAGAAATAATATCACTTCAGCGGTTGCGCACAGAGGTACACGCCCTCGGACGCTGATCACCTGACAATGGTTTCGTACAAAGACTAGATAAGCACGTGTGATTCAGGGTGAACAAAAGAAATTGTGTGGGAATGATAGTAACTAGGCAAAAATTATCATGCAAAGCAGTAGCTGCCTACCTCCTGGTTGGCAGATCAGCGAGTGCGATTCGTCTAATTGTCTGTCTCGCAAGCCAGATCTTTTTCAACACATACCTGCAAGTTCAGATTCCCAATGATCAAAATGGACTAAAGATGCTGATACATATAAATTTGAAAGCATTGTGGTGGCCTCAATTCTCCTCCGCCTTGTGCCTGACTAGCAGAGCAGAGCCAAAAGTAAAACATGCAGCAAAGTAATGTATGTTCTGTACGGGTACAAATATAGTACTATTTACTCCCTCCAATCAAGATAGGCCTAACACAAAGTTCAATGACAACTTTTGGGGAGACATTGAATACAATCAAGGTAGAAAAATAGCAAGCGCACAACATAATATGTTAATATAATACAATTTACTCTCCACAATCAAAATATTAGCTTATCTACACAGACTAAAGACTGCAGCAAATCCACAATTTGATTTCTGAATACAGTGTTCTGCCAAGCCAAGAGAAATGGGTCCCGATTTCAAAGAATAAAATATAAACAGTATTTGCACAAACTTGTTGAGTATTAATGTCAACTCAAGATAGCTAGCAACCAAAGCAAGGATGTGAGTGGTACCAGCCTAGCACCATTTCTGGTCTGGGAGCACACATATTTTACTGAATCATCGTAGGAAAAATACAATCCTCGAATATATGCAAAGATTAAAATAGAAAAACAATGGCAATGGCTTGCCGACAATCATGCCTATTGAAAAGCGTAATAGTAATGTCTCTGCAGGTTCAGGGCATTAGGAGCAGGCTCATACCAGTAATATAGGAAAATATAGACAACGAAATGGCTACTAGCGCTAAAAACAGCAAAAGAACGTGTCGTATTGACAATAATCTCTTGGTACCTACCCCATACTACACTACAAATATTTTTGCGATGATACTACACTATAAATACGTAACTGACTAAAGTCTACATAAGCAGTTACACATTAACCAACCCCTGTACGTTAAAGCAAGAACCATATTGACTAAACAAGATGCATATATATGGGGTGACACAACAGGGCTTCTTCTACAGGCCTCCCACTTAATTAATTAAGATGATCAGCATAACTTTACGGAACAAAACTCTCAGCAAGCAGCATTGAGCTTCACAACCACTTCCCTATTTCTTCACGTACAGAGAGAGAGAGAGAGAGAGGCGAGCTATGGGAGGCCGAGGCCAGATCCCGTGACCTCACCTTCTTGTCCTTGATCTCGCTGGACTGGATCCACGTCTTGATTTGGTCCCTTTACCGCTGCAGCTTCTCTCCTCCTTCTGGTTCGCATTCTCGGTGTCGCAGACCTGCAGAAACCCCACGTCCAGAAAACCCGTCAAAATATCGCAAGTAAAATTCCGGCGGTGGGGGTGGGCAAAATGGCGCGAGCGGCCCAGGGGTGGGTGCCGGGTGCGCGCGCCTTGTTCCATATGTTGTCGAAGACGTCAACGCCTTCCTGGACTTTTTGAGGACGCGGTCGATCTCGCCCTGCAGCTTCCTGCTGGCGCCCATGGCGGCGGGGGCCCTCGCGCTCGGCTAGGGTTTACGATTTGGGGGTGATGGGGAGGGAGACGTGGCGGTCGCGTGGGGGATAAGGACGGGGATAGCGAGGGGAACGGCGAGGGCGATTGTTGGCCGACGGTGAGCCGGAGGCAGATCCGAGGCGGCACAGATCGAAGGAGGAGAGGATAGGGTTAGGAGAAGACGATAGGCGTTAGCTGGATCTGTATAGAGCCGGAGAGGAGGCCGGCTGCGCCTCGAGGGAATAGAACGGTATCCGGTGCGCGGTTGCGTTCGCAGGTTGGGCTGGGCCGTCCAGCTGGTTCGGGAATTTGGGCTGCTCTGCTGGTCACCACGTCCATGGACGGTTTCGGGCCCAGTTGACGTACACACGCGGGCACAAATTCTTTTGAGTTGGGCCAGTTGATTTTCAATTTGGCCCGGAGAAGACAGTGCGGCATCTTTTCTTCCCAATATGTATATGGAATGATTATAAAAAATATACGTATATGGAATGAAATACAAAATTACTCTGCTACCTTATACGTATATAAGTTCCAAAACATCTGGTATATTGATGAACTTGAGAACCATATACTACGTTCTCCACAGAAAAAAAGAAAATCATATACTACACAATAATGGAATAAAAGATTAATGGAGTACAAGATTTGCGGTGCATGTATGTACCATTGAAAGTGAAGTTTATACTGTGAGCATTAGCATTAAGTGGAGTAACGTGGAGTAATGCATATTTAATTAATTCTCAGTGGCTCCCTGACTGCAAACGAAGCGGTTCCTCCGCCTTCTTGAAATGGTTCCTGGCCCGCAGACGTGACCGTATGAAATCAAAACCGTCCTGCCATCACTCCTGGAAACTGCTGCCCTTTCATTTACTCCAAAACTGACGACTCGACCAACCTCCCTGCCTATGCCGCCGTTTCACTCAAAAATTTCAGTCGGTTCTCATACCCTTGCACATTGATTGACTTTCCTCCTGCCGCTCTTTATATCCCCCTACACTGCCTTTGCATAGCAACCACTTCCTACTCCTGTCCCGGCGTCCGTCTCCATCTGCTCCGGTGATACTCGAGGCCGGCCGTGCGTCATGGACTCCGGTTGCGACCTGCAATCCCCTAACATGGGTAACTGAATTCTATTCTTTCTTCAGTCCTCTCCTGATGCTTGATCGGTTCCTCTGCCCATTATCGTCTTCAGTTCCTTATCGTCTCCTTCCGGAATGGTTCTTGCATCTCACGAACGTGTTCCTTCTTTGTGCTGTAAAGGAGGAGGACCAACTTGTGGTGATCTGCAGCTTCACCTCGACGTCCACGCTCGGAGAAAGCTTTGGAGTCATCCATGTCGGCGTCTCCTCCCATCAACCATGGAATGTTCCTTAGTGCGCTAAGGGGATGAGCAACCCGTGGTGATCTGCAGCTTCTCCACGTCGGTCACGCGCGGAGAAAGCTTTGCAGTAATCCATGGAGCCGTTCCTCTTCCATCAACCAAGAAAGACGTTACGGTAACTATCTCACCCTCCCCTTACAGTATGGTTCTTGCATGTCACGGACGTGTTCCTTCTTTATGCGTTGGGGGGATAACCATCTCCTGGTGATGTGCAGTCTCCTCTTCGGATCATGTAACCGCCTGTTGGCAGTATTTGTCCCCACGCCGTATCTATCCTGTTCGCCCTCTTCCCCGCTAACGTCTCAGTAAAGGTCTCTACGTGAGTGTCTTCCGGCGATCCAATTTTTAACTTTTTATGGTTATTCATATGATTTCGTATTTACTTAAAAGGTATTTGTTTGTTGCTTTTGGTCATGCAATCTTGTATTGTAATAATTTTATGTATGTGGTTTGAACAATTTGCAGGGAAATGGATATATGTACTGTCTGGGTCAGTGGAATTTGGTTATTTCGAAGGAGATGTGATCATATCTGCCATTTTTTCCCTACAATCAATCGATTTTTTAGTTGGTATGCATGGGCCAACCTGGAAAAATATGTCCTGTTCATTCCATTTTTTTATGCATCTTATCATTATATTTACTATGAAATGGCAGATCATTGTGGCATTCTGGGATTATGTTGTAGCTTGCTTTGTTAAGTATCACTGCCCCCATTTTTGTTACCCACCAAATGTGAGACTGAACTTTTGCTTGCATTTCATATGATCACCCTAAACCCTGAATCATTCTTACATTTAAATAAACTCCTCCAGTGAGTTTTTTTGTTCTATTATTACGTTCAACTCTTCATTTCCCTATATACAGATTTTATCTTTTTTATACCATCCTCGCCAACTGCTTTGTGCAACATCATTGACTGATAATATGGTATGATTTGTTTTATCTTTCAAGCACAGAGGACATCACATGGTGTCTTTTGATTTAGCAGCTTGTTTTTGTGTTTTCAGGATATCTAAGGTTATGTTAATGATGTGCATTAAACTTCAAGATATGGTAACTTTTGATTCAGAAGGTTGTTTTTGTGTTTCAAGGTATCTCTGGATTCCAGATGGTGTAAATCAGATCGTTATTTTCAGGTTTGCCTGCGATGGAACTCTGATTTGTTTAGCACTTTAAATCTAATTCTGTTGATTACATGGATGATAGTACGTGCATAATTTGTCAAGCTGCAGATTCCTCTTTTATTGTTGCAGCTTATTTTGGTATGTATGACTGCCCCCTTTTCGTGAGCAGCCAAGTGTATTATGTTTGGCTTACACTTGGTTGTTTGATTTTGTATTTCCTTTTGTTGCTTTTGGTGGTACAATCTTGTATACATTGCATATTTTGCAGGTAATTTATATATGGCAAGTCTGGTTCAGTGGAATATAGTTATTGTTTAATGTGTTGTGGATGTATGCCATACTTATTATTAAAAGGTATGTCCCCTACCTTGGTTCTGAAGTCTATTTTCTTCCGAGCTGTATACATTATGTTTTGTTTACTATGAAGTGCACCTAGTTATGACTTTCAGGGAATATGCTGCTGCTTACTATTTAAGTTTGACTGCCTCATTATTACCCTACTAAAATTCACCCTGCTTATCATTTGTTATATAGTATATGTTACTTTGTTTATTACTATGAATAGATTGTTAGTTCTCTGTGCTTTGTTCTTCATTAACGTATTTGCACTTTACTAAGAAATATATGTTTTTTTTTGTAGTTTCATACTGTTTACCCTTTTCTCTTTGTTCCTCATCTCCATATTTGCTGCAGTTTAGCTGTATTCTCTGGTTCTTAGTAACATGGAATGTTGATGCAGCTTCCTGTTGTCTCTGTGACCTTGATATGGATGTATTGTTTGAGACTAGATTTTTGACTGGGCAAATCCATGGAAGACTAAATGTAGGAGACTCTGGTTTAAGTTTATCCCAAAATTACATGTAACCAGTAGTAAATGTTCTGATATGATTCGAAATTCAAATCCTTTTTCTAGGCTCAAACCCTTTTTAGTACAATTATTTGTTTACTGCTGCATGATCATTAATTTATTGCAGGACTGTTATATATTTTCTGCACTGTACCTTCTCTATAAATGCTTAAGGTTCTTCTGTATATTCTAGGTTATCTTGATTGCAAGAATCATTGTTGAGGTTAGTTGGCATCCTCTTCTTAGATTGGTTGAAGGTACAAATAATTTGTTGGCTCATTTATCAACATTGAGGTGGATAAGCTGCTTTGTCCTTTCTCCAGCAATTGCATTGGAGATGAACCCAAGGTATTTTTTTTTTCTGAATCTCCCTGAATGTGGTTCTTGAATCTTAGACTACCAGTACCATAAGCTATGGTTTCATGTCTTTTATTCTTCTGACACTCAGTGGTTACTGCTTGATTATTAATTTGTTGCTGCTCTGGATAAATTTTTAGACTTGTTTGTCTGTTTTACTGTATGTTGTCAACTTGCATGGTTTCTTTGAAAAATGTTGATGCTTTTGTGATATCTTTTGCAGCAATTTAAGAGTCTTTTTATTTAACCATAGACATTTCTGTTCTACCTATTGCAGCTCCTATTGCAGCTAGGATGAACCTTTTTCTTGTATCTGATCGATGAGATCCTATCTATGTGACGAGCACCTCAGCTGTACATGTTTGAAACATATCCCACTGCTTTAATGGTATGTCCATCTAGCCTTTTCTGTATTTTGTATATTTTTACTTTTAAGTATATTTTAGATTATATTTTGTTATGTCTGATATTTGTCATTATTATAAATGTATTCGAATGATAGAATATTGTTCTTACTGGATAATTATTTATTTTTTTGCTTGAGAAAATGAGAATGCATTATTGTTTGCACTTTCATATTGATTGGAAAATACATATAGTTTCGTTTTATGTAGATGTTTTTTTCTTTTGAATATTGTTCAATGTTACAAATTTTATTTACTTGTTCAACTTGTTTACTTGTATTGTGGGGGGGTGTTGTTTGGGGGTAGATTATTAGTCGTATGGGTAGAGACTGTACTATAAGTTGGCCAATGTTTAAACAATTTTTAATATATGGTATAATTATATGGGGTGGATTGTAAGGGATAGAATTATACTTTAAATTTGGCCGATAGGCAATATAGATTGTCAGACCGTAGGATGCAGCCTAGATAGAATGGACACTTTAGAGCACATAGGAGCACTCAGGAATCGATGTATTTTTGCTTGGAGTGCTGTTTGCTATATATATTGCTTGCTTGTGTGCTTAATAGAGGATTTTGGGATGCTTTAGCATTGCCATGTCCACCTAGGCTAGTGTAGCCAGTTGTTTAGTTTCATATCCCTTGATGCATATAGTTGGGGCGTTTTCTAATTCTTACCTACTGCTTTTCTTCAGATGGTGAGGACTCGCAACCAGAGGGATGGCAATGATGAAGAGGAGAACAATGGAGTGCCTCAAAACGACAATGGACAAGGACCGGCTCAGGGAGCTATCAACATCGAGCAGCTATTGGCCATGCAAAACCAGCTCATGCAGACCATGATACAGACTATGGGACAGCTGCAGGCTGGCAATATCAACAATCAGCCCCACATGCCTCCACCGCCACCCCCACCTCCTCATAACCGATTGGGAGAGTTTATGAGGACTAGGCCACCAACCTTTGCTCAAGCCGCAGACCCTATGGATGCGGATGATTGGCTCAAGTCCGTGGAGAAGAAGCTAGCCATTGTCCAATGCAGTGACCGGGAGAAGGTGCTATTTGCTTCTCATCAACTCGTTGGAGCAGCTGCAGATTGGTGGGATTCTTATTGCAGTGCTCATGAAAATCAAGAGAGAATTACTTGGGCCGAATTCAAGGAGAATTTTCGTTCTCATTATGTGCCCGAGGGTGTTATGATTTTGAAGAGGCAAGAATTTGAGAATTTAAGGCAAGGAAGATCAAGCGTGAGTGAATATCTCAATAAGTTCACTCAACTCTCAAGATATGCGCCTGAGGATGTTAGCCGGGACAGCCGGAAGCAATACTTGTTCATGAGGGGATTGAACAATACGATCCAAGTACAATTGCTCAACTGTGATTATGTCAATTTCCAGAAGCTTGTGGACAAGGCAATTGTGGTTGAGAACAAGATCCGTGAGATGGAGCAAGAAATCAAGAGGAAGGCGCCATATCAAGGACAACAACAAGGAAGTAATGTGCGCCCTCGCTTTGCGCCACCCAATGCGCCTAATTACAGCTCCTCTATTCCTGCTCAGCGCCCTGGATATGCACCGCGCCCAACTCAGTTTGTGCAGCAGCGCCCTGTCATGCAAGCACCTAGGCCTCCGACGCCTTATGCACCTCGTGCTGATTTTCCTGGAGCCAATGCTCAAAACCAAGCTCGTCCCAATAATTCTGGTGGAGTTAAGAAGTGCTATACTTGTGGAGAAGCTGGACACTTTGCACATCAATGTCCTAAGTCGGGCCTTGGTCAAGGAAGCAATGCATCGAGGCAAAACCCAAGACCTAATGGAGGACAGCCACAAGGAAGCCGTGGACAGCAGAATTTTGCTCGTGGCAACGTGAACCATGTCTCTACGGAGGATGCTCAACAAGCGGATGCAGCCTAGATAGAATGGACACTTTAGAGCACATAGGAGCACTCAGGAATCGATGTATTTTTGCTTGGAGTGCTGTTTGCTATATATATTGCTTGCTTGTGTGCTTAATAGAGGATTTTGGGATGCTTTAGCATTGCCATGTCCACCTAGGCTAGTGTAGCCAGTTGTTTAGTTTCATATCCCTTGATGCATATAGTTGGGGCGTTTTCTAATTCTTACCTACTGCTTTTCTAATTCTTCAGAACTTGAGAACTTTAGAATAAGGGGGGTAGGTTTGTAACACCCTCATTTTCATGCATCATGCCCTACATGCACTCATATACATGTTTAACATTAGCCCACAACAAGAGGAACGAGTTTAAAATTGATTCGGAGCATTTAAAATTGATTTGGAGCAAAACCGCACTTAAAACGCAGGAAAGTGCGGACTAGTCCGATTTTACTGAGGACTAGTCCGATTTCTCTCTGACTAAAAACGGACTTGTCCGTTTTTGCTGCGGACTAGTCCGATTTTGGCTCTGGAAACTTTCGGACTTGTCCGATTTTGTGCGGACTAGTCCGATATTCCATGAATCCTTGGAAATTTGCTAAGTCCCTGGACTTTTCCGGACTAGTCCGGTGTTCCAGCGGACTTGTCCGTTTTCCTTTCTGACTAAGATCGGACTTGTCCGATTTTTGGCCAGACTTGTCCGATTTTCTCTCTGGACGACTTCGGACTAGTCCGGTCCTGTTCGGACTTGTCCGATATTTCGTGACTCCGAGATTGACCTTTTGTTTTACGACTTGTTTCTTGGGTTTCACGTCAAGTGGGCCTAGGGACGTCGTGCCCAACTCTTTTAGAGCCCATGTGGGACTCTAAACCGGCCTCTACTCATCCCAAAACTCGAAATCCATCTAACCCTAGCCTCCACCTCTATATAAACAACCCCACCCCTTGGTTTGACATCTATTTGCCACTTTTCCACCCACCCAAACCCTAGTTCGTGGGGGGCCACCATTAAGGAGGGAGGAGAAGATCCCAAACGAGAAGAAGAAGAGGAGGAAACGAAGGAGGATCAAGATCTCCACCAAGTTTCGTCCTTCACCACCAATTCATCCCCAAGTTCATCACCAACCCTAGATCATCAAGATCCAAGTGTTACCTCCAAGTTTCTTGGTTCATTGGAGTTCTAAACACCTGGTATACCTTCTATTCTCTTTTCCTTACGAGAATTCAACCCCTAATCTCCAAATTCACGTCGATCTAGAAAACCCTAATCCGCTGATCTCGCAGAGTGCGGACTTGTCCGATCCCAAGCGGACTAGTCCGATCTTTCTGGTTAAATTGTGTTGAATTAATTCTAAAATTTGATCTAATCAACTCCAAACCTGTATAAACTGGTTAAAATCTATTAGAACTAGTTAGTGATCATTAAAAGCAATCTAGTAACAAGTTCTACCTTGCATTGCATCAATCATGCATGTCATGTCATGTTGAGTAATATTTGCGCACTCTTTGATTGTGTTTCTTGTTTTGTATGTTTATTGTGTGGATTAGACGGATTTGCGCTAGAGAGTGCCACGGAGGATCTACAACCTCAAGAGTTCGAAGGCTTTGACCCTAATCAACAGCAAGAGCAAGGCAAGTGTCCTTGAAGCATATTGATCCTGTTTTAAAATAAATGTTTTGTTTGCAAAACTGCATGCTTGTGTCAAATTGATGGGAATCCTATGGTAGGAAGTTTACTAGACTTGTTAAACCACCCTTGTCACCTGGAAATTATGGTAGAGAGTCGGGAAGGGTTTTTACCCTTTTGCTTCGCTTAATCAACTGGGATGGGAACAACTATATCACTCAATTTATTTATGCATGGATGAGATTATGGTTAACATGAACTAGTTAAATATGGTATGGTAATGGGTGATCTAAGCAAGCCTGGTATGTGGATGGGTTGGATGTTACGGTGGTTTGCTTGCTTTAGATCTAAGGACCGGTTCATGCGAGAATAAGCCAGGACTACAGTGCCACCACGAGGCCAAGTTATGGGTGCGGCGTAGCTGATTAATTAGGGCTTTGCTAGTGCTGTTTGGACCATTGTGGATGCTCGGGGAAGGGGTAGTCGGATTGGGTTTGTTGGTGATTGGTGGGACTACCCTGGGATCCGAATGGCTCAAGAGGGGGCCCTTGGTTGAAGATGTGCTTTGCGGGAGACATCGCCACCGGTGAAACCTCAGTGGGGTCTAAATAGGCTAGTAATCCCTTTGTAAAGGCTATTTTGTGATCTCTTGGCCACACACCAACGGAAGTGTGTAATATGACTGACGGGTCATGGGCATAAGGGAGGTTCTTAGTCGCCGAAGGGTGATGAAATCACAAACACGTGGGTAAAGAGGTACAAACTCTGAAGAGTTAACTAAAACTATCATGATAGCCGTGCTCCCGGTTATGAGCACCTGGACAACTTCCATGATTAGAGGCAAATTGGAATTTGGTAATGGTCATGGTTATGGATGGTTATGGATTAATTTCTGGTATTGAATATGGTTATTGATGATGGTGAAATCTGGAATTATTTATGATGGTAAAGAATTCAGTTTGGTATTATGGTATTATTTATGGTTATGATGGGTTTATTTCACATACTTATAATATATTGCTTTTTAAATGTTTTAATGTACTTTTCAGCACTTTACCATTATTATTGTCGTCATTTGAATCAGCCACATGTCATACTTTCCACACTTGCTGAGTACGACATGTACTCACTCTTGCAATTCCCCACCCCAACAGTTGCAGGTCAGGACTGGGATTTTAATGGCGATAATGCGGAGTTCTAGGCCGTGTCTACCGTCAGCTTTGCCTGTGGTGTTGATTGGAGCTGCGCATATACTTACCCTGTCGCTTATGCTGCATAGTTGCTTAGTTTGCTTAGTTGTTTAATTAGTTTATTTCCGCTGCATTAGTTGAACTTGTCATTAATATTCATTAGAGCTTGTATTCGAGGATTTAATGAATTGTGTAATAAGAATACTTATTTAATAATTTGAGCTGTGGTAATTTTTCTGTATATCCTTTTGTGATTTCACTCGTGTATGTGTGGTGAACATCCTGGGCACACATATGCGTTAGCTTGGTTCATTTTCGGAACCGGGCGTCACAGATTGGTATCAGAGCCACAGGTTGACCGTAGGATGCAGCCTAGATAGAATGGACACTTTAGAGCACATAGGAGCACTCAGGAATCGATGTATTTTTGCTTGGAGTGCTGTTTGCTATATATATTGCTTGCTTGTGTGCTTAATAGAGGATTTTGGGATGCTTTAGCATTGCCATGTCCACCTAGGCTAGTGTAGCCAGTTGTTTAGTTTCATATCCCTTGATGCATATAGTTGGGGCGTTTTCTAATTCTTACCTACTGCTTTTCTTCAGATGGTG